>CM066037.1:374471797-375071797 GCA_033557465.1 Ichthyophis bannanicus | reverse complement strand
TTATAATATCCTTGTTAAGCTATGTATTATGGATAAAGCTCCACTCTTTAACCAATCTTAAGACTAACTTACTATAAATAGTTTGAATTAGCGACTGGGTCTCAGAATATAGACTATTCACTCAGCCTCTTCAACGGGCATTGTGAAAACGTCGTTTATACATCAATGACCCATACTTTTTTGTCGCTGGTATATTCCTTATTTTTCATCCGATTTTTTCTTAAATTTTTCATTGATACATCTTAAATTACACGTTTCTTGAACTGTCTTCTAAAGGTATTAGATATACTAGGAATAGCAACAGGTAGAGATGAATGAAACTTTATAGCTACTTAGCTTAGAGTTTGGCTGCAGCAGTGTCGTCATTCCAGAAACTCTTTTCCTTACATGTAGAAGCTGCAATTCCCAATTATGTTAGAAAAACTTCAATTATGCCATCTGTGCTATTCAGACCATGTTACCTATTGCTGAATATAGCAATTTCTTGCTTTCACATTGCCTGCTTATGGTGGCGGCTTGTTGCTTTCATACTTCCCAACGCATTCAATGGGCGCCGTAGCGTTTCACCATAGACGTTTCGTCAGGGGATTATCTACCAAAGATGAACATATCAATCTTAGTAAATGCATCAGTATTACTAAAACTAAAAAATAGTGGTTAGTCTAGCAGGCTCCCCTGGTCGTTACTCACAGTTGTCTGTAATGTGCATCCACCTCTCACCAAAACGCCGCGCATGCGGGTTAGAGTTCACCACGGAATTTAAACCCTTGGATGAAAAGTAGGGGGGAGGGGATTGGTTTAATCGTAAACTGCAGGGAAGCTGCTCTAACAAGCTCCCCATTCTATTGAAGAGTTAAGACCATTCGGGCTTAGAGTATTTAATCGAAAGATCCATTCTTGCTCTCGACGTAACAATGTGGAATCTCTTGTCTTCCCTTTCATACCTCTTGTAATTTGATCTATGCAAAAACATTTTAACGCAGTGAACGGATGCTGTTCTTGTAAACAGTGAGATACTATTGGAGCTTGGGTTGTTTTGCAATTTAGCCTACTGCGGTGTTCACCCATTCTAACTCGAAATTCACGAACAGTTTTCCCTATGTATAACAATGAGCATGGACAAACTATGGCATACACTACATAGGAAGAATTACAGGTCGTCCGGTTCCGAATAGGATAAGTCCTTCCTGCATGTGTAAATTGTTGTAATTCACAAGTCATGTCGCAAATAGAGCATGTGCCACATTTAAAGTGACCTGGTGTTTCTATTAGTTGTTTGGGAGAAGGCATACGCAAAACTGTGGGACTTAGAATTTCTTTAAAATTGTTATGGCGTTGCCAAACACATTGAACTGTTTGGTTTTCCAACCCCGGTATAGTATGTAGAATATTATTATGTTTTTTTATTATCCGCTGGATTGCATAGCTAAAGGGGGAATATTTCGTCACTAAATGTATTTTCCCTGGTGAGGTCGCTAATTTTGCTTTAGGATGAAACAATAACTCTCGATTCAGATACTTGGCTCGTTTATAAGCTTTTCGCACCGTGCTTCGGGGATATCCTCGAGAGAGAAATTTTGCTTGAAGTGATTTGGCTTGTTGTTTATAGTCACTTAAATCAGAACAATTTCTACGATAACGTTGAAATTGAGAGAAAGGAAGACTACCTTTGAGACCCCGTGGATGGGCACTAGTGTAGTAAAGCAAACTGTTGCGGTCCGTGGGCTTCTGAAATACTGTGGTGCGCCAATGATTGACTTCCTTAAACACGCGCACATCTAGATAAGTGATGGTAAGCGGATCTGATACATGAGTGAACTGAATATGAATATCGCAATGGTTGAGCCAATGTACAAATTCATTTAAAGCTGATCTGTACCTTGCCAGATCAAAAACACATCGTCGATATAACGAAGCCAGAGTTTAATGTTCTCTGAATATGGTGATGAAGTTGATAACCATTGTTGCTCAAATTTCGCCATGTACAAATTGGCAATAGATGGGGCGCATGTTGCGCCCATGGCTACTCCCGGTTTGCAAAAAAAGTGTCTGCTCAAACTGAAAATAATTTCGAAATAACACCAGCGTTAGTAGTTCCATGAGAAACTGCTGTTGATGGTCAGTTAAATCACCTCTGGTGTGTAATACTTCTTTCACTATTTCGAAAGCGGCTCTTTGAGGTATGCTTGTGTAGAGCGCTGATACATCTAAAGTTACTAAAAGTATATTAGAAACCCGAGTTAATTGGCTGTTATTAGACAGGGTTTGTAAAAAATGGGTTGTGTCTTTCACATAAGATGGAATTGCTGGAATAAGCGGACGCAGATAGGAGTCTATATATATTGAGAGTGGTTCCAAAATTGACCCCTTCGTTGAGACTATGGGTCTTCCCGGGGGGTGTGTGAGGCTTTTATGTATTTTGGGCACTAAATACAATTTGGCTATTTCTGGATTTTGTTCGTTAAGGAATCTCCATTCTTTTCGTGAAATGATTCGTAATTCTTTGGCTCGTGACGTTGTATCATTGATAATTTTTTGCAATTCTGTTGTTGGATCAACTTCTAACTTCTTTTTCCTGGATTGTGGCTCCTAATGTGGAACCTTGCATCGTGTAACCATAGTTTGGGTTGTTCTTTCCTAGGTGCATAACTTTGCACTTGTCCACATTAAATTGAATTTGCCATTTGGATGCCCAGTCTTCCAATTTATCAAGGTCCTCTTGCAATTTTTCATAACCCTCATGGGTTTTAACAACTGTGAATAATTTTTTGTCATCTGCAAATTTGATTACCTCATTCCTTATTCCCATTTCCAGGTCAATTATGAATATATTAAAAACAGCGGGAGTAGCCATGGGCGCAACATGCGCCCCATCTATTGCCAATTTGTACATGGCGAAATTTGAGCAACAATGGTTATCAACTTCATCACCATATTCAGAGAACATTAAACTCTGGCTTCGTTATATCGACGATGTGTTTTTGATCTGGCAAGGTACAGATCAGCTTTTACATGAATTTGTACATTGGCTCAACCATTGCGATATTCATATTCAGTTCACTCATGTATCAGATCCGCTTACCATCACTTATCTAGATGTGCGCGTGTTTAAGGAAGTCAATCATTGGCGCACCACAGTATTTCAGAAGCCCACGGACCGCAACAGTTTGCTTTACTACACTAGTGCCCATCCACGGGGTCTCAAAGATAGTCTTCCTTTCTCTCAATTTCAACGTTATCGTAGAAATTGTTCTGATTTAAGTGACTATAAATAACAAGCCAAATCACTTCAAGCAAAATTTCTCTCTTGAGGATATCCCCGAAGCACGGTGCGAAAAGCTTATAAACGAGCCAAGTACCTGAATCGAGAGTTATTGTTTCATCCTAAAGCAAAATTAGCGACCTCACCAGGGAAAATACATTTAGTGACGAAATATTCCCCCTTTAGCTATGCAATCCAGCGGATAATAAAAAAACATAATAATATTCTACATACTATACCGGGGTTGGAAAACCAAACAGTTCAATGTGTTTGGCAACGCCATAACAATTTTAAAGAAATTCTAAGTCCCACAGTTTTGTGTATGCCTTCTCCCAAACAACTAATAGAAACACCAGGTCACTTTAAATGTGGCACATGCTCTATTTGCGACATGACTTGTGAATTACAACAATTTACACATGCAGGAAGGACTTATCCTATTCGGAACCGGACGACCTGTAATTCTTCCTATGTAGTGTATGCCATAGTTTGTCCATGCTCATTGTTATACATAGGGAAAACTGTTCGTGAATTTCGAGTTAGAATGGGTGAACACCGCAGTAGGCTAAATTGCAAAACAACCCAAGCTCCAATAGTATCTCACTGTTTACAAGAACAGCATCCGTTCACTGCGTTAAAATGTTTTTGCATAGATCAAATTACAAGAGGTATGAAAGGGAAGACAAGAGATTCCACATTGTTACGTCGAGAGCAAGAATGGATCTTTCGATTAAATACTCTAAGCCCGAATGGTCTTAACTCTTCAATAGAATGGGGAGCTTGTTAGAGCAGCTTCCCTGCAGTTTACGATTAAACCAATCCCCTCCCCCCTACTTTTCATCCAAGGGTTTAAATTCCGTGGTGAACTCTAACCCGCATGCGCGGCGTTTTGGTGAGAGGTGGATGCACATTACAGACAACTGTGAGTAACGACCAGGGGAGCCTGCTAGACTAACCACTATTTTTTAGTTTTAGTAATACTGATGCATTTACTAAGATTGATATGTTCATCTTTGGTAGATAATCCCCTGACGAAACGTCTATGGTGAAACGCTACGGCGCCCATTGAATGCGTTGGGAAGTATGAAAGCAACAAGCCGCCACCATAAGCAGGCAATGTGAAAGCAAGAAATTGCTATATTCAGCAATAGGTAACATGGTCTGAATAGCACAGATGGCATAATTGAAGTTTTTCTAACATAATTGGGAATTGCAGCTTCTACATGTAAGGAAAAGAGTTTCTGGAATGACGACACTGCTGCAGCCAAACTCTAAGCTAAGTAGCTATAAAGTTTCATTCATCTCTACCTGTTGCTATTCCTAGTATATCTAATACCTTTAGAAGACAGTTCAAGAAACGTGTAATTTAAGATGTATCAATGAAAAATTTAAGAAAAAATCGGATGAAAAATAAGGAATATACCAGCGACAAAAAAGTATGGGTCATTGATGTATAAACGACGTTTTCACAATGCCCGTTGAAGAGGCTGAGTGAATAGTCTATATTCTGAGACCCAGTCGCTAATTCAAACTATTTATAGTAAGTTAGTCTTAAGATTGGTTAAAGAGTGGAGCTTTATCCATAATACATAGCTTAACAGCGATCAGCTCCGAGAAGTGACAATTATTTATTTTATTATAATATCCTTGGCTTTATTCTCCATTCCTTTCCTTATGATTCCTAGCATTGTATTTGCTTTCTTGGCTGCCGTTGAACACTGGGCGGAGGGTTTCAACATGTTATCCACGGTGACGCCTAAATCTTTTTCCTGGATTGTGGCTCCTAATGTGGAACCTTGCATCGTGTAACCATAGTTTGGGTTGTTCTTTCCTAGGTGCATAACTTTGCACTTGTCCACATTAAATTGAATTTGCCATTTGGATGCCCAGTCTTCCAATTTATCAAGGTCCTCTTGCAATTTTTCATAATCCTCATGGGTTTTAACAACTGTGAATAATTTTTTGTCATCTGCAAATTTGATTACCTCATTCCTTATTCCCATTTCCAGGTCAATTATGTATATATTAAAAAACAGCAGACCCAGCACAGATCCTTGGGGTACTCCACTATTCACTTTTCTCTATTGGGAAAATAGGCCATTTAGCTCTACCCTCTGCTTTCTATCTTTTAACCAGTTCCTGATCCACAATAGTACACCGCCTCCTATCCCATGACTTTTTAATTTCGCAAAGAGTCTCTCATGAGACTCCAGATACACTATGATCAACCAACTCACCTTTGTCTACCTGTTTATTCACACCTTCAAAAAAACATAACAGATTAGTAAAACAAGACCTTCCTTGGCTAAAGCCATCTTGGCTGTCTCCCATTAAGCCATGACTATCAACATATTCAGTAATTTAGAATGGTTTCTGAAGAGCTTACTTAACTCTCTCCTCACCAGTAACCTCACTGGGTTCTTGAAGCTACAAATAACTACATTCAAAAGCAATGGGAAGGTTATCAAGACAGCAATAAAATACACACAGTTCTATAGAAAAATACACCAAAGCTTTGTGGAGAGAAACTGAGAGAAGCACGTTCTCCCTGTTTACTCTAACTTCTTAGTCATGGTTCACTTTATTTATAAGGCTTTTTTAGATGATACAGCATAATTTCACTTTATCATTATACGTCATGTATGTATCATATTGTAGGTTAACTTATTCTGTGTGGGTCAATGTGGAGCCATAAATGGAGTCCAAGACATAATTATTTACTGTTACATGGCCATTATAAGGAGACATACAGGAATCCAAGATATAGAATGACCTAATTGACATAATTGTTTACTGCTGATAACTTGATATCTTCTAACCTTGAGCGCTTCTTGATATCTACTAATTACTAACCCTGAAAGTATTTTAGCTAATAACCCTGAGACTGCTATCTGGTATCCCTGAGACAGAGAGGCTGGGGTACAACGTGCCCTTTCTTTATTTCAGGACATGTAAACCTTCACCTAATAAGCTAATATATGAAGTTTTATTTCTATGCAAGGTTCTGAACAGAATTAACTCTTTCTCAGATTTATTCAGTCTAATAGTATATGGTACCCGGTACGAATATACATGCTTTCAGTTTCTACCATTTTTCCCGGTACTGATGTCAGGCTCACCGGTCTGTAGTTTCCCAGATCACCCCTGAAACCCTTTTTAAAAATTGGCGTTACATTGGCGGTCCTCCAATCCTCAGGTATTACAGATGATTTTAATGATAGTTTGCAGATTAATAATAGTAGGTCTGCAATCTCATATTTCAGTTCTTTCAACACCCTTGGATGTATATCATCCAGTCCAAGTGATTTGCTACTCTTCAGTTTATCAAATATCTTCCCAGTGTATCAATATTTCTTTCAATTCTTCTGCAACATCACCTTTAAATACCATTTCAGTCATGGGTAACATATCTACATCTTCCTCAGTAAAGACCGAAGCAAAGAATTCATTCAGTCTCTCCGCTATGGCCTTGTCCCCTCTTAGTGCCCCTTTTACCCCTCTATCATCTAATGGTCCAACTGACTCTCTCACAGGTTTTTTGCTACGGATGTACTTGAAAAAGTCTCTATTACGCATTTTTGCTTCCAAAGCAAGCTTCTTTTCAAATTCTCTCTTTTTCTGCCTTATCAATGCCCTGCATCTAACTTGCCAGTGCTTATGTTGCTTCTAGTTTTTGTCATTCAGCTCCTTTTTCCATTTCCTGAAAGATACTTTTTTGGCAACAGCCGCTTCTGTGACCTCACCTTTAAACCAAGCTGGTAGTTTTTTGGACTTTTCTACTTTTCTTAAAGCATGGAATACAGCTGGTCTGGGCTATCAAGATAGTATTTTTAAACAACATCCATACTTGCAGCAAATCTTTAACCTTTGCAACTGCTGCTTTTAGCTTTTTCTTAACTATTTTCCTCATTTTATCATAGTCTTCCTTTTAGCTTTTTCTTAACTATTTTCCTCATTTTATCATAGTCTTCCTTTTGAAAGTTGAAAGGTAGTACTGTGGATTTCCTTGCCGTCCTTCCTCCATTTATTAAATCAAAAGCAATCTTGCCATGAAGACTATTGCCAAGTGGCCCCAACATCCTTATCTCTTGCATCAGCAGCACTGAGTGTCTAGTGCTGCTGAATATCTCCACAGTCTGCCTTGGCACAAACCAGGTAGTGCTGATGCAGTCCATGGGTGGAATTGAGGTGGTCCTGGCACCTATCTGGTTAGTGGTTATTTCAACCCGCTAACAAGATAGGTAACCACAAAGTTAGGACAGGTCAATGGCTTTCCTGTTTGTGGTTTTACTATCTGGTCAGCAGTTGAATATCGCCTGTGACCAGATAGCAAAAACTGTTGGCAGCAAAACCAGATATTCAACATTGGATAGGCTTTGTTGCTGAATATCCAATTTCATCTTTACCTGCGGCAGTCAGGTGCTTTAGAAACGCTGAATGCTGCAGGCTGAATATCGGGCCTCTGATTTAAAAAAAAACAGACTGCCACGGCTGAATATTGGCCCACCAGTTTTTGCCTGTTGACATTGAGTTTTTTCTATATTCTTCTTTTTATTTACAATGAACTTGTAGTTAGGGAATCCTACTTGTGAGAACTGTTATCCAGTATGAGAAAGCAAAGTTGCTTACCTGGAACAGGTGTTCTCTAACAGCAGTAGGATATCAGTCCTCACAAACTCCACCCACCTCCCTTTAGAGTTGGCTTCCTGTAACAGCAGTTTTGTATGTAACTGAAGTGGCCTATTGACATGGGAATTCCCACACATATTCAATACAGCAGTAATTTAGTTTAGTTTAATGTGAAGCCCAGCTTTGCAAGCAAAACTCCTTTCCTAGGCTCTGTCAAGTGATGTTATCCACCTCTGAGGGCTGGTATCCTGCTATTATAGATAAGCAACTTTGTTTTCTCATTCTCTGTCTGCAGGTATTGGATTACTGAGTTTTGGATGCTTTTCAGGCAGGACATGAGTCTAGTGGAAGCCATGGAAGAGTTTCAGCAGCTAGTGCGAGCCCATGGCCAGGAAATGCATTGCATCCTAATGGACATGGCTCAGATGTGAGTATCTAGGAATTTATACAGTACCTTGCACTGAATTTGTGAAAGCAATCAATAGGGAATAATCATCTTGGAATTAACTATATTATTCTGAAAAACAGGCGCAAAAAGACAAAAAAAAGATGAGGACAATGACTTCCTAGAGCCGTGTGATCATTACTTGAAGCCTATTTGAGAGCTTTTTGATTTAAACTATGGGGAGGGATAATCAAAGCGATTAACGTGGTTAGCATGCCCTGATGCTAACCAGCTAGTGGGGTTGGCACATAGAAACATAGAAATATGATGACAGAAAAAGACCACATGGCCTATCTAGTCTGTCCTTTCATATCAACAACTACAACAGTCCCCTTTTTACCTTTAGAGATCCTCTGTGTTTTTCCCATGCTTTTTTGAATTCAGTTACTGTCCTCATCTCTACCACCTCCACTAGGAGACTATTCCACGGATCCACTACTCTTTCCGTAAAGAAATATTTCCACATATCACTCATCAATCTATCTCCCTTCACCCTCATCCCATGTCCCCTCGTAGCAGAACTTGCTTTCAATTGAAAGAGGCTCTATCCCTGAACATTTATGCCACGGAGGTATTTAAACATCTCAATCATATCACCTCTATCCCGCCTTTCCTCTAAGGTGTACATATTAAGATCCTTAAGTCTGTCCTCATATGCTTTATAATGAAGACCATCATTTTAGTAGCCACCCTCTGCACCGACTCCATCCTGTTCACATCTTTTTGAAGGTGCGGTCTCCAGAATTGCACACTGTACTCCAAATGAGGATAACCATGTAGCGGCGATATTCAACCACTGCCTGGTTATCCCTCAGCAGCGAAAGTTAGGTACATTTAAGGGTGGCCTAACTTTCACCACTGAAGCTAACCAGGCAGCAACTGAATATCACCACTGCCCGATTAGCGTCAACACTATCCTGCTGATCTGGATATTCAATGCTGATGGCCAGATATGGCCTTGGCATTGAATATGTGGTTCTTTGGTTAAGTGGCGATGGGTAGCCGCTTTACAATGGCTAGCTGTTGCCACTGAATATTAGACTCTATGTATTTAGTCTTCCAAAACTGAGGGGCCTTACTCCCTGTAACCAAGGACAACCTGAGGAGGATTCAAAGAAATGCAGGGCCATGTGCAAATAATGATTGTGGGGCCTCATCTGCATAAGTTAATAGGGGTTGAAAAGGGGAACTAAAAAGCGGGGTCATATGCATAAAACAGTGTCACTAAATGTAGGGATGACCCTGCCTGTAACTGAAGGCTATAGTTTCTTGGTTTTACTGTTTCATTTTATTATAAATCTCATGAAACTGAGAATTCTTTCACAATGAGGTAGATATCATAAAGCTCACTGAATGGGAAGAATAATCAGCTAGTTTCAGCCAGTTATATTCAGATAAATGTTCAGCTGAACCTAAATGACACATTTTTCAGATCAATATTCTTCTTCATCTAGCTAGTTGGTGTTTTGACTCATTAGATTTATAAACATAGGCCCTATTTGCTAACCCTTGAAAAAAAACAGCACAATTTATTTTGTGTTCCTAGTCTCAGCAGTAGAAAGATTGTGGACACTAACATGGCCCTGATGTCTTTTAGAGGGGCCAGTGTGGAGGTATTTAGTGGTTAGAGCAGCGGCTTGCAACCCACAAAGAGCAGGGTTCAGGTCCCATTAATACGCCTTGTGGCCTTGGGCACTCATTTAACCCTCCATTACTTCAGGTACAAACTTAGATTGTAAGCCTGCTGGGGACAGGGAAATACCTACAAATCTGAATGTAACTTGCCTTCAACCACTACTGGAAAGGCATGAGCTAAATATAACAATTTTGTAACGAGCTGCGTAAAGATACATGCCATCAGCACACGCAAGTCCTGTATTTTCCATGACTTATGCACATGAATGAGTCTTTTACATGTATTCTTTAGCTGAGCGCTATTCCACACTTTAAGAAAGATGGAAGGAAGGCCAAACGATAGTCAGCACGGCTTAAAGGTAAGTTCAGAGAGGCTGCTTTGGCTAAGAGAGAATATTTCAAACAATGGAAAAAGAGCCAAATGATGAAAACCGGAAACAACATAAGTACTGGCAAAGTTAAATGCGAGACATTGATAAAGCAGGCAAACAGAGAATTTGAAAAGAAGCTTGCCATGGAAGCACAAGTGCAAAATATAAACTTTTTCAAGTACATGCGTAGCAAAGCACCACTGAGAGAGTCAGTTGACTATTAGATAATAGAGGGGTAAAAGGGGCACTAAGAGAGGAGAAGGCCATAGCAGAGAGACTAAATTAATTCTTTTCTTCAGCCTTTAACTGAAGAAGATGTAGGAAGCTTATCCATGCCAGAAAAGTAGAATTAGACTTACCTGCTAATTGTTGTTCCTTGAGGAACTCCAGTCCAGTCCCGACCTCTGGGTAGTGCGCCTCCTCCAGCAGCTTGGAGACTGAGCATGTTATCTTTTGATGACCTCATTGTACTTAGGCAGCCAGCTCCACCCACCAGCCACAGGAACCTATTAACAAAGCAGACTTACGGGAGCAAAAAATAAGTTAAAGTAGGTCTACGTTAAGCATGCCCCAAAACAAAAATGAGATCCGACCACTTCTTCAGGGACCCCTCTGGCCATAAGGAAGAAAGAAGGCTTACCCGTCAATTTTCTGAATGTTCACCTGTCAAGAGCACTGATGAACTCCCTTCCTTGAAACTATATGTCGGACCACCCTCGCCTGGCGAACTCTACTCCTGGCCCGGGATTGCCAAACTACCACAATTACTATATCAGGGAGGGATCCGGGACTGGACTGGAGTTCCTCAAGGAACAACAATCAGCAAGTAAGTCTAATTCTGCTTTCCTTATCGTCCCTCCAGTCCATTCCCGATCTCTGGGATGTACCATAGCAGTATTATGCTCGGGAGGTACCCGCAAGCCCAGCCTAAATGACTGCCATCTTAGACTTTGCACTCCCCTAGCCTGCACATCCAGGCGATCATGCTTCACCAAGATCTGAAAAGAAGACCAAGTAACCGCCCAACAAATCACTGTTAGCGGTACAAAACCTGAGCCCCGCACTCTGCCGTAGCAGAAATGCCGGATCCCTAGATAAAAACAAACAGCCTGTCCACCTTTCGGGAAGGCTCTGTCCTTTTCAAATCGCACCAAAACTCGACACATGGGCAACTGGTGTAATTGCTGATCAGAGGCTCTGTCCGATGCCCCTGACAAACCCCGTCCGGGTGACCGATTGGATAACATGAAAGCCGATAGCACTGTAGATCAACATGCCGGGAGCGATCCCAAGACTACCTTCTCTTTGAAAATGGAGAGAAAAATTCAGGATAGGACTGTGCTTGAAGCTCCACTATCCTATGAGGAGAGCAGATTGCCACCAGGAATCTCCTCCTAAGTGTCCGGATCTTCAGGGTGACAAAGCTCGACAGCTCCTCCACGCCTGACAACCCTAAGCCAAGGTCCCAGGAAGGAACCACCGCCTGCTACAGCGTGCGGAGCTGCTTGAACACTCTGAGATAGCCACCAAGGTGATGCCTAGGGGGTGTCCTTAGGGAGGCACTCAGAGGTGGTAGGCTAATTCTTGCTGCCACCTGCACCGGTGAGCAACTGCAGACCAACCCTTGACTAGGCCTGACTGAAGGAAGGCTAAAAACCATCAGGCATGGACAAAGATAGAGGCCCGGCACTGGCGCTCCCCACACCAGGCTTCAAAACACATGCCCCACATGGATAGATGTCAACTATGCCGACTGCTTCAGCACCCTCACCATAGTGGCAGAGAAGCCTCACTTGCTGAAACAAGTCTTATCCAGTGCCATGAAATAAGACAGCATCGATCCTCCTGCGACCTCCAAATCAGCCCCTGGAGCAGGCACAGCAGACGCCATGGCTGCACCACTGTCCTTCAGATGAGATCCACATACTGCAGTCCCCTGGATCAGTCGGGGGCGATGAGAATCATTTACCTTCGGTGCACCTTGATTCGCTATATGACATGTCCCATGAGTGCCCGCTATATGACATGTCCCATTAGCGCCTCGGAAGGGAATCATAGGGCAGCCCCCCCCCCATGGACCAACTCTGCACTAGAGCAACTAGGCCTTCCACCAAACTCTTCCGTCGCCTGCAGAATCTGTTCGCCTTGACCGTCGCCAATGCCACCCTCAGATCTATAATGAGCAAGCCACCCATCCGCATTATCTACGAGAAGACTATGTCGTTGAGCATCCACCCTCCTTGGACGAGGAGCCCACAACTCAGCCCGTCTGCCGCCATCTTTTCCCATGCCCATGACATGGGCCACCGAAATGGCAAGCAGATGTGTCTCCACCCAATCCAGCAGGTTGTAGGCCTCACTATCCAGGCAGACACCTTCCGTGCCCCCCTGCCGATTGATGTAGATCACCATGGTGGTGTTATCGGGGAAAAACAAAACAGCTCTCCTGAAGGAAGGGGAGAAATACTTAGCCTGCTAGGAATACTGCCCACATCTCGAGCCAGATGAATGCCCAGCCACCCTCTCCTGGTGACCAGCGAGCTTGGGCCACCCAGCCCTCGCAAATCGCTCCCCAACTGAAGAGACTGGTATTCATTGTGAAAGTTAACCAGTGTGGTGACTCCAGAAGCATTCCGTCCTCTAGCTACTTTGCTGTAGTTGCCCTCTGAGTACGTTATGGGCTGCTCCCCGACCGAGAAAGTATCAGCCCCACAGAAGGCACTGCAAAGACAAGCACCCAGAACGGGTGCATGCGGACCCGTGCCCACTGTCCCACTCTATTGTAGCTGCCATTGTCCTCCGCAGCTGAAGATAATGTCCAGAAGAAGGCGATTGCCTCCTGGTTTTCTGTTCCGGAGGGAACCTCCTGCCATTGCGCGTACTGCAGGCCACCTGAAGGTGCTTAGGTCCTGTGAATGGGACAGCTGACTGTTCCACATTGATGACCCAGCCGAGACTCTGCAGCACCTTTACAACCATGCTAGTTCGCTCGCTCTGCCCTCGGGACTTTGCTGGACAGCATCCCTCCTTAAAGAAAGGATGAACCAGAGACCTTGGAGAAGGAGAGCAGGCCGTCAGCCAGTCGAAAAGGAACGCTTGGGACTGAAACCACTCCTTGGGTTCACAAAATGCAGGAACTGATAGTGTTCCACACAGATCAGAATGTGTAAGAAACCTCCATGAGCAGAAGGGAGGGTAAGAAAACTGCCATTCCTGAACGGTGATCCGGAGGGTTCCCCTGTGACCCCAAGGCACCCATAAACATCTGCTTAGGTGCTTGAGGAACAGACAAGGCCGAAAGTTTATTTATTTATTTTTTTTAAGTGTATCGACTTAAACTGAATATCGATCTCTGCCGCCCTGGTCCTGGTGGCCCCGAACTGCGTCACCTGTTTGAGAATGACTTGCCCAGCCTTTGAGCTTGGGTAACATATGAAGGCGGAATCGAGAGGTCTTGTGGACTCCAGAGAATAGCCCTCCTGAATAACTTGGAGGACCTACAGAGCTGGGCCAGACAGCAGGGTGGAATACACACCCCGTTTCAAGAAGCCCCGGCAGGCTTGTCGCCGAGAGGGAACCATCCCCCCTGGCAGGCTTGTTGCCGAGAGAGAACCATCCCCCCTGGTATGAAGCAAACTGTGCCACGTGGAATCAGTGACACTTGACTGGCCCCTCATTGGCTTCAGAGAACACATCTGTTTCTGCTTGCCCTTGGGCAGGCGCCCCCCTTGGACTGAATCAGGCCTTTGTGCGCTCTTGTGCCCGCTCTGCTGAGCGTGCCTGACTCAAATCCCACTCTTATCCTGACTTTCTCCACTTTAAATTCATGCTCTCCTCCTTCCAATCAGCCATTGCGCTTTTCAAACAAATTTACTTCCTCAATCTAACTCTCTTTCCTCTAATCCTCGTCATCTCTTTAGCACACTCAATTCTCTCCTCAGTGTGCCTCCACCCCTGATTCCTCCCTCTCTTTCTGCCCAAACCTTGGCTAACTACTTCCCTGACAAAATCCATACAATCACCTTCCAGTTCCCCTCCCCCCCTCTTCCCCCCCCCTATTTCCCATTACTCTCCTCCCCAAACTTCTGACACCCTTTCTTCCTTCCCTATGGTCTCTGATGAGGAAACGTCGCTCCTTCTCTCTTCCTCCAAACCTACTACCTGCTCTTCTGACCCCTTCCCCACCCACCCCCTTAGCTCCATCTTTTCATCTCTCGTCCCTTCTATTTCTCATATTCTTAACCTCTCTCTCCACTGCAACCTTCCCTTCTGTTTTCAAGCATGCTGTGGTTACACCCCTCCTCAAAAAACCTTCACTTGATCCCACTTGTCCTGCTAACTATCATCCCATCTCTCTCCTTCCTTTTGGCTCTAAACTACTTGAGCGTGCAGTCTATCACCATTGTCTTGATTTCCTCTCCTCTCATACCCTCTTGGATCCTTTACAATCTGGCTTCCGTCCCCTACACTCCACTGAAACTGCTCTTACTAAGGTCTCAAATGATTTGTTCTTGGCAAAGTCCAAAGGCTTTTACTCTGTCCTCATTCTTCTTGATCTCTCTGCTGCCTTTGACACTGTTGACCATAACCTTCTTATCACCCTATCCTCACTTGGATTCAAAGACTCTGTACTATCTTGGTTCTCTTCCTATCTAACGAAAAGGCCTTGCTAACCAATGCCTGCTTCCCCAAAGTATTCAAGTATTCGTCCTCAACATCCCTAAGGGCAAACTACCTCCCACGGGAAGAGTAGGCTTCCTGGTTACCACGAACAGTGCGGCATCCACCTAGGGGGAAACCGGGGAGCTCTCTCTCGAGTTCCGGCAGAGGGTAAAGCAGCACCCTGGCTCTTGTCCCCCTTCAACTGGCCCCTGGGAAGCCCCCCATATTCTGATCATCGCTAACACTTGACTGCTGTGGAAATCCCTTTGTGACTTACTGGCAGCTCGCCGCAGTGGATCCTGCCTGGCGCCCCTTCCAGGCTCCACTGGTAGGAAAACTAAGAGCTTTAAGGATTTGGACTATTAGAGATCTCACTCTTCACAGCGGCCGACTCGTATGATACGAGACTATCCAAAGCCTGTTCTCATCTCTTCTTCCAACGTATCCAGCTCTCCTGCATCCCTCTAATCTTTGGAATGCAGGGAGCCCCCATACCAGAGACATGAAGAGCCCGGAAGAGGAGCGGTCCACTGCCCAACGTCCAACACCAGTGGCGCGGACCTCACTCCACCCTCAAGCTGGGCTGCTGTCATTGCCACTGTTGTAGGAGAAGTCTGTCCCCCCTGTGGCACGCAACTGCACCCTCAAAGATCTCATGGGGTCCCCACAACTGGAATTAGCTGCGCAGTCCTATATGTCTTCCTCTGCCACATAGGCATCCGCCACACTCCTCAACATATTCTTGAGGCTGAGACTGCGCCCTAGTGTACCCTACGAGTGGCCCTTGCCAACATGACAGCATTTGGGGAAGAGTAAATGGAGCCCCTGCTATCTCCTTCCTTTTTTTTTTTTGTTTAAACCTTGCTTGGTCCTGGAAGACCTGTTCCAAAGGAGGCCTCCAGCAAGCAACCCCGGCCAATATCAGTGTCTGAGAGCGCCCTATGCCGGACCCCACAGACCAGGGATCGCGGACTGGCCAGCATTCCGGGAGGAACCGTGACCGCCCATGAACTGGGATCTCAGCCGACTACTAAAGGAGCTCCAGGGCCTGCACTGCCTGAACTGACAGGAACTGAAGGCAGAAAATAAAGTGAAATAAAACTGAGGCAGAACAATACTAAAAGAATATGCAGGCAGCCGCCGGAGGAATCTGCCACCCCCCCCCCCCCCGGAGTGGAGAGCAGCCCCCCCCCAAAACCAAGGCTTGGTAAACTGACAGGATCTGCTGGGCCGATGGCAGGAACCACCGAATGAATTTAACGTAAACAAAAAGAAATAAGGCTGAATTAAAGGAAATTAAAGTAAATTTAAAGCAAAATCGACCAAGGCTCTGTCCTGGCTTTCCCACTGAGATACCAAAATGGCACCATTTCCCGCTTAGCATCCCTGAATATGGCCCATCACCACGTGGCTCTAACGGTAAATGGGCCTGCATTCACCCCATGCCGTCGCTCTGTGAAGATTTCCACTGCCGTTTCCTCGGCTGTATGCACCAGCGCTGGCGGGCTATGCTACGGCAAAATTCCCATCTTGTGCTCAGTCGTTCATTGGCTTCGGCACAGAGTCGGGGCACTGACAAGATCACAGCAAGCTGAGGGAGAAGAGCCGGAGAAGCTACTCTCTTGCAGTAGGCTGCCTGCCGCTGCCCTCTGTGTCTTCCCTCCCTCGCGCTCAGCCATTCCTCACCGGCTTTGGCGCTGAGGGAGGTGTGCCTGGGAAGCTGTCACTGTGCCGTAGGTTGTAGCTGCAGCAGCTCCTCACCTGGTGACGGGTTCGGGAGTCGCCGGTATCCCTGGTAAAGTGAAGCCCCTTCAAGGCCCCTTCCCCGAAGAGCTGGGGGAAGGGGGAGGGTACTCCCAACAGTTTACTGCCTCTGTTCTTGTCTCTTTCTCTAACAAAGGAAAAAGCCCTGTAAATCCAGGCAGGGAAGAAACACAAAAGAAAAACAAAACTAAACTCTATTCTAATCTATGCTCCTTAATTGTCCCTTTAGTGAGTCCAGCACTCTGGCTCACTACCTCCTCCAGCTGCTGGGAGATTGAGCATAATGGGGCTGGTAGGTGGAGTCTCTTTCTCTAACAAAGGAAAAAGCCCTGTAAATCCAGGCAGGGAAGAAACACAAAAGAAAAACTAAACTAAACTCTATTCTAATCTATGCTCCTTAATTGTCCCTTTAGTGAGTCCAGCACTCTGGCTCACTACCTCCTCCAGCTCCTGGGAGACTGAGCATAATGGGGCTGGTAGGTGGAGTCAGCTGCCTAAGTACAGGGAGGTCATCAAAAGATGACATGCTCAGTCTCCAAGCTGCTGGAGGAGGTGCACTACCCAGAGGTCATGACTGGACTGGAGGGACGATAAGGAATGATATTTAAAGGTGATATATCAGAAGAATTGAAACAAATCTTGATAAATTGGGAAGGTGTAATACAGCTATTTGATAAACTAAAGAGTGGCAAATCACTTTTACTGAATAGCATTCATCCCAGGGTACTGAAATATGAGACTGCAGACCTACTATTAGTAATATGTGAACTAGCCTTGAAATCATCTCTAGTACCTGAAAATTGGAGAGTGGCCAATGTAACGCCAATTTTTACAAAGGGTTTCAGGGGTGATTCTGGAAAACACAGACCGGTGAGCTTGACGTCAGCACTGGGCAAAATGGTAGAAACCATTATAAAGAACAAAATTATTGAACATGTAGATAGTCATAGTTTATTGGCAGAAATTCAACATGGATTTAGCCAAGGAAAATCTTGTCTCACTGATCTCTCATATTATTTTGAAGGTGTGAATAAACAGGTAGATAAAGGTGAGCTAGTTGATTGATATAGTGTATCTGGATTTTCTGAAAGCCTTTGACAACGTCCCTTATGAGGGCTATTGGAGAAATTAAAAAGTCATGGGATAGGAGGCAGTGTACTATTGTGGATTAGGAATTGGTTAAAAGATAGAAAACAAAGTAGGGTTAAATGGCCAATTTTCTCAATGGAGAAAGGTGACTAGTGGAATACCGCAAGGATCTGTGCTGGGCCTGCTGCTTTTTAACATATTTATAAATGACCGGGAAATGGAAATAACAAGTGTGGTGATCAAATTTGCAGATAAGACAAAATTATTCAAAGTTGTTAAAACACAAGAGGATTGTGAAAAATTACAAAAAAAATGTTAAAAAACTGGGAGCCTGAGCATCTAAACGGCAGATGAAATTTAATGTGGACAAGTTGAAAGATATGCAATTAGGGAAGAAGAATCCAAACTATGGTTACACGATGCAAGGTTCCCCATTAGGAATCATCACTCAGGAAAAGGATCTGGGCATCATTGTGGATAATACATTAAAACCCTCTGCAAAGTGTGTAGCCGCAGCCAAGAAAGCTTTGTGTGCGCTGGTAGCCCACTTGTGCTTTCTCCATGGAAATGATTTGCAAAGCTGCAACATTTACTTCTGTCCACACCTTCATATCTCACTACTGTCTAGATGGGGATTCTCCACATGACAGCAGTTTTGGCCAGTCAGTACTTAGAAATCTGTTTGGGGAGTAGAATCCAACTCCATCCCCCCTAGGCCTATTTCTTTCAGTTCAGGCTACCTTTTAAAAAAAAAAGTATAAAATAAAAGGTCTGTTCCCAACAAAAACAGCTGTTCTGTTGTGCCAGTTGGGCACTACATTTCCCCTTTTTGTTCAAGCAGAGTTGGCCCAACCACTAGACAAACAAGGTGATCATCTAGGGTGGAAACTTCTGAAAGGTAGCAATGAGCAAGGCATTCAAAGCTAAACAATAGATTCTGACAGCCAGGGGGATCCCAAGCTTTAATGTTTGCCTTGGGTGCCAACACCTTGAGTCAACTCTAGAGCTGACTCTGTGTTTTAAGGTAGCCTGTAGCTAGGGAGTCTCATAAGAGAGGACTTTTTTTCTGCTTGTCCACGGAGAAAAGGTTTGTTACTCACCAGTAGCAGGTGTTCTCCGTGGACAGCAGAAAGAGTCCTTACAAGCCATCCACCTCCTCTAGGAGTTGAATGCTCTTCAACGTTTTGATTGTACTAGGGATAAGATGATACCACAGCAACAGGCAGGAAGACTTGTGCATGCATGGTGGGCTTCCAAAAGCTTCTAGAAGGAGCTAGGAATGCTCACACATTGGGGTTCTGTTGGATGATGTCATCCATAAGTGAGAACTTTTTCTGCTGTCCATGGAGAACACCTGCTATAGGGAGTAACTAACTTTAATGAATACCACAAAGATTTTTTCTGCAGTAGAATTACACACAAATGCACTATTTTACCATAGGTTAGTAACTAGGGGTCTAAAGTTGTTCTTGAAGGACTATGAAGAGGAATTGCTACTGTTGAGAAGAAATCTGCACTTGTAAGTATTTACTTGCTGGGAAATTCTCTAAATCTTGGGGAAAAGGGAATTCTTTGGGCTAAAGCTGATATAATCTGTTTATTTTAAAATTCTGTGTTTTTGTTAGGACAGTTAAGGCTTACTATAAGAAGACACCTTTCATTTAAATTAGTCAGTTAGGGCTTACTATAACAAGGCAGGTTTTAGCTAGTATTTCTTTGCCTCCCACTCCACCCTCTTGGCTCCCATTCATCCCAGGCATAATCCTTGATTTATAGCCTCCTAAACCAGTTAAGGGGAAGAGAGTGATCTTATTCACTTTCAGGTTTAACTGATTATCTTAATCAGCAAGTTATAGGCCTTAGAAATAGATTAAGTCCCTGCAGTTCACCTTGAGGTGAAAATTAAAAATCCTTTATACTTATTAGGTATAATTGCATTTGATTTGCAGCCTGTTGTGCTGTGAGGGCTTGTGTGCATCAGTGATGCTGAGAACTAAACTATCAGTAGCTTAACTACTGGCAGGATCTCCCAAGATAGACAGATCTCAGCTGAGGTGCCAGACTAAGGCAAACCACCCATTTAGGCAGCTGCAAAATTGGAAGGTGTTGGTGGTGGAGGATCACATTTCTGTGACAGCTGCAATAACACTAGAATTACCTGCATGGAAGAAAGGCCTGGCAAATCTACTGCTGTACCTTGCCACGAAAACAAACTGCACTATAGGGCTGGAAGATGAGACCCCCAGGTCAGAAGGCACTCAACTGGCTACTGGGGTTGAGCTGAAGACTTCTCAGAGTAAAGCCAGCATTTACAATATTGTTGGATCAAAGCCCTCGAGACATCCGATTGCTGATGTAGCTGTGCATGAAATGAGAGTCAGAAGTTGCAAAGACGTCTTACATATTGGGACATGGAAATACAAAGCATGAACTAAGAGAAGTTGGAAGTAATCAAGAATGAAATGGTACATTTTGTAGGCTGGGTCCACCTACAAAGTATGCCCAATTGTCACCAATATTGCCTGGGCACATGGGAGCCGTACACCAGGAAAGAACTCAGATCACAGTCACTTGTCAGCAAAACTCTTTTATTTGGTACAAGCAAAAAAAGCTGTAAGCACAGATACACAAGTGTCTGTCTGAGGGATCTGAGTGCAGGCAACGTTCTCTGCCCCCATAACAGTGAGAGAGAGAAGGTTTCCCCTGAAGCTCTAAAGTTACTCTCTTATATACCTCTCTGTCCCAAAGTTCCAGAAAGTTCTGCATAAATTCTTATGTCATTTACAGCTTTCTGCAAAGTTCTCTCCCTGGGACCCTCCCCTGTTTATTAGTTTTTGCAGCTTGTCTTTCAAGGTCTGCTTATCTGTGCTGCTGATCGCAGCCTTCTGCTTCTTCCTGTGTTCCGTACGTGTCTCCTGGCACTGCTTGTAATCTTCAAGGCTGAGAGTATGTGTGCTCATTGTTTCTAGCTTGGCCTGTATTTTCCTTGTCTGAGTGGGCCCAAATCTCTGCACATTCCTGTCCAAAGTATGGTTTCCTAGACTTTTTATAGTAGGCCGCATATACTCTCTCTTGTAGCCCACAGTTTACAACTCGATCTGTTGGGGGTCAGCAAACTAAAATGGACTGGCATTGGGCACTTTGCATCTGATGATGACGTGGTTTACTATGCTGGAAATGAAAGACAAAGAAGAAATGGTGTTGCATTTTAAATTAAGAAGAAACTTGCAAGAAATGCAGTGCAGTCATTGAACACTTAATTTCTATTCATCTACGAGGAATGCCCATCAACACAACTATAATTCAGGTATTTGACTCAAATCCCGCTCCCATGCTGACCTTCTTCACTTCAGATTCATGCTTGTCTCCTTCCAATCAGCCATAGCTCTTGTCAAGCAAGACTACTACATCCATCTGACTAACTCTCTTGCCTCTGATACTCGCCGTCTCTTTAATACTCTCAGTTCTCTCCGAGTCCTCAAGGTGCCTCCGCCTCTGGTCCCTCTCTCTCTTCCTGCCCAAACCCTAGCTGACTACTTCCATGACAAAATCCATAAGATCACCCTCCAATTCTTCACTACTCCTACTACCCCTCCTCACTCCCAACTCTCCCCCCCCCCTACCTCTGCTACCCTCTCTTCCTTCCCTGTGATCTCTGAGGAGGAAACCACACTCCTTCTTTCCTCCTCCAAACTCACCACCTGCTCCTCTGATCCTATCCCCACCTGTCTCCTAAGCCCCATCTCCTCCACCGTTGTCCTTTCCATCTCTCATATTCTCAACCTATCACTCTCCACTGCAACCTTCCCTGCAGACTTCAAGCATGCTGTGGTCACACCCCTCCTCAGGAAACCCTCACTTGATCCCACCTGTCCTTCTAGCTATTGACCCATCTCTCTCCTTCCCTTCATCTCTAAACTAGTTGAATGTGCGGCCCACCACCACTTCCTTGACTTCTTCTCCTCTCATGCCCTCTTAGATCCTTTACAGTCCGGCTTTCGTCCCTTACACTCTACTGAAACGACTCTTACCAAAGTCTCCAGTGACTTGTTCCTGGCAAAATCCAAGGACCTCTACTCTGTCCTTATCGTTTTTGACCTCTCTGCTGCTTTTGACACTGTTGACCACAACCTTCTCTTCGATACCTTGTCCTCACTTGGTTTTAGGGGCTCTGTACTATCCTGGTTCTCCTTCTACCTCTCCCAACGCTCTTTCAGTGTGTGTTCTGGTGGCTTCTCCTCCTCTGCTACCTCTCTCCCAGTTGGTGTACCCCAGGGTTCTGTCCTGGGACCGCTCTTTTTCTCCCTCTATACCCAGTCCCTTGGCGCACTTATCTCTTCCCATGGCTTTCAGTACCACCTCTATGCCGATGACTCCCAAATCTACCTCTCTACACCTGTAAGCTCTCCAGAAATCCAGACCAGGATCTCCACCTGCCTTTCTGACATCGCTGCCTGGATGTCTCACCGCCGCCTGAAATTGAACATGTCCAAGACCAAACTCCTTATCTTTCCCCCCAAAACCTCTCCTCCTTTTCCTCCCCTCTCAGTCTCTGTGGATAACGCTGTTATCCTCCGTTTCCTCAGCCCGCAATCTGGGGGTTATCTTTGACTCATCTCTCTCCTTCTCCACTCACATCCAACTTGTAGCTATGACCTGCTGTTTCTTTCTCTACAACAGCGGTTCTCAACCTGTGGGTCGCGACCCCCATGGGGGTCGTCATAGGATTCAGCGGGGGTCGCCTCACTCCGCTGTTAAAAAAAAAAAAGTGCACAAGTTGCTGTTGCTGCCGAGTCCGCTTCTCAGCAGCGGCAAACTGACAGACTCCAATCTTCTGCAGCCGTGGCTCCCTGCCTCTTAGGGAACCGTGGCTATGCCTGTGAGTAAAGCCATTGCGGAGCCTTTCTGTCTCTCGATGGGCTCCGTGCAGCATTGTCCCTCCTCCAAAGGAAGTTGTTTACCACTTCCTTTGGAGGTGGGACAATGGCATGCTGCACGGAGCCCGTCGAGAGACAGAAAGGCTCCGCAACGGCTTCACTCACAGCAGGCACAGCCGTGGTTCCCTAAGAGGCAGGGAGCCGTGGCTGCAGAAGAACAGGGCAGTAGCAGGCAGACAGGGAGAGGGGAGGAGGGGGCAGGGACCTGCAACGGGGCGGACAGGAGGGAGGGAGGGGGCTGATATGGAGGGAGGGAGGGGGGCTGACATGGAGGGAGGGGAGAGCTGATTGTTGGATGGAGGGAGGAGGGAGGGAGACTGACATGGACAGGGGGGCTGACATGGAGGGAGGGGAGAGCTAATGGATGGAGGGAGGGGGCTGACATGGACAGAGGGGGCTGACATGGAGGGATGGATAGATGAATGGAGGGAGGGAGGGAGGAGGGCTGACATGGAGGGTGGGCTGACATGACAGAGGGGGGACTGACATGGAGGGATGGATGGAGGGAGGGAGGGGGCTGACATGGACAGGGGGCTGACATGGAGCGAGGGAGGGAGGGGGGGCTGACATGGACAGAGGGGGGCTGACATGGAGGGGGGCTGACATGGATGGAGGGAGGGAGGGCTGACATGGAGAGATGGAGGGAGGGAGGGAGGGAGTGAGGGGGGTTGACATTGATGGATGGATGAGGAAGGGAGGGGGCTGACATGGACAGAGGGGGTGCTGACATGGAGGGAGGGAGGGGGGCTGACATGGACAAAGGGAAGAGACAGGGGGACATACTGGACAGACGGGGGATAAATGCTGGACAGAGGGGAGAGACAGTGCGGGTTAGGATTATAATGGGCAGATGGGGGGACTAGGACTGGTAATGGGTTGATTAGGGAAGGCTAGGACTGGTAATGTGCTGATAGGGGGGTAGGACTAATAATGGACTGATGGGGGGCTAACATTGGAAATGAGCTGATCGGGGAGGTTAGGACTGGAAATGGGCTGATTAGAGGAGGCTAGGACTGGTAATGGGCTGATGGGGGGGGGGTAGGACTGGTAATGGGCTGATTAGGGGAGCCTAGCACTGGTAGTGGGGTTGAGGAGGGACTTGCACTGGAAATGAGCTGATTAGGGGAGGCTAGCACTGGTAATGGGGTTGAGGAGAGACTAGCACTGGAAATGAGCTGATTAGGGGAGGCTAGGACTGGTAATGAGCTGATGGGGGAGGTTAGGAGTGGAAATGGGCTGATTAGAGGAGGCCAGGACTGGTAATGGGCTGATGGGGGGGGGGTAGGACTGGTAATGGGCTGATTAGGAGAGCCTAGCACTGGTAATGGGGTTGAGGAGTGACTAGCACTGGAAATGAGCTGATTAGGGGAGGCTAGGACTGGTAATGAGCTGATGGGGGGGGGGGGTAGGATTGATATTGGGCTGATTAGGGGAGGCTAACACTGGTAATGGGGTTGAGAGGGGACTAGCACTGGAAGCGAGCTGATTGGGGGCGTCGACTGTGAATGGGCTGATTGTGTGGAGGGGAGGATAGAGCTGCTGGCCCTGGAAGAAAACTGGGGGCTACGGCTACAAATGGGCTGATATGAGGGGATGGGAGAATGGAACTGGAAGGGAGTGGATCTGAGAGGGGCTGCCATGGTATTTGTACTAGAAAGGACTGGTCAGTGGGGAAGGAGGGGGACTGGAAGGGAATGGACACCAGTGGCAGTCATGGGAATGCAAGTTGACAATGGAAGGTACTGGGAGTGAGGACTGGAAAGGGGCTGATACTGGGGAGGGTTACTGGGACTGGAAATAGGCTGATGGAAAGAAGTGAAGAAAACGAAAGAAGAGATAAGAAATGGCAGATGGACCATAGACCACAGAAAGAGAGCTAAGAGAAGACAGGAAAGCAGAAGCCTCAGATCGGGACCAGCATGATCAGAGAATAAATTGGTCAGACAACAAAGGTAGAAAAAATAATTTTATTTCATATTAGTGATTTGACTACAAAATCATCATAATTTTGAAATCAAATATTGTTACTTGTTTTTGTAGTTTAAATAAGTAAATTTTATAAATAAAAACATTTTGCAAAGGCTTATAATATATTAATAATTCAACAAATGATTACAGCGACAATGCGTTAACGATAAAGGAAGAGAGACGCATTTTATTTTATCATTGGGGGTCACCACAAGTTGACCAATGGTAAAAGGGGTCACGGTACAAAAAAGGCTGAAAACCACTGCTCTACAACATTAGCAAAATCCGCCCCTTCATAGTAACATAGTAAATGCCGACAGATAAAGACCAGCATGGTCCATCTAGTCTGCCCAGCATGATGGCAAGAGTAGGTGCACCTGCCGCTCCGTGCAGGCCATCCCTCCCCACGTCCCTGTTTAGGGGTGAACCCACCACTCCATGCAGAACACCCCTATTTGTTGAGAAATTAGATGTTTCAGTTTATTTTGATTTTATCCTGTTTCTGTAAAGGGATCCACTGTGTCTGTCCCATGCCATTTTTAGTTCCGTCACCGTGTTTGCCCCCACCACTTCCATCGGGAGGGCATTCCAAGCATCCACCACCCTTTCTGTAAAAAAGTATTTCCTGACATTGCCTTTCAATTTACCACCTTGCAGCTTCCTGTTATGCCCTCTAGTTTTACAGCTTCCCCGTCCTTGGAAGAGGTTTGTTTGTTCATTATTTCCCTTTAAGTATTTAAAGGTTTGAATAATATCTCCCCTGTCCCTCCTCTCCTCCAAAGTGTACATGTTTAACTCTTCAAGTCTCTTCTCATAAGGCTTCTGACGCAGGCTCCAAATCATTTTGGTCACCTTCCTCTGAACAGTTTCCAGTCTTTTTACATCCTTTGCAAGATACGGTCTCGAAAACTGAACACAGTATTCTAACGTTATTAGAAAAGGTTCAGAAAAGAGCCACCAAAATGGTAAAGGGGATGTAAGGATACTCCTATGAAGAAAGGCTAAAAAGGTTAGGGCTCTTTAACCTGGAAAAGGTGCGGAAGAATTGAAGGAAATATCGATACATCGGGAAGATGTATTACAACTATTAGATAAACTGAAGAGTAGCAAATCACCTGGGCCGGATGGTATACATCCAAGGGTGTTGAAAGAACTGAAATATGAGATTGCAGACCTGCTATTAGTAATCTGTGAACTATCATTAAAATCATCTCTAATACCTGAAGATTGGAAGATCGCCAATGTAACACCAATTTTTAAAAAGTTCCAGGGGTGATCCGGGAAACTACAGACCGGTGAGCCTCACGTCAGTACTGGGAAAACTGGTAGAAACCATCATAAAGAATAACATTACTCAGCATGTAGATAGTCATGGCCTAATGGGAGACAGCCAACATGGCTTTAGACAAGGAAGATCTTGTCTTACTAATCTGTTATGTATTTTTGAAAGTGTGAATAAACAGGTGGACAAAGGTGAGTCGGTTGATATAGTGTATCTGGACTTTCAGAAAGCCTTTGACAAGGTCCCTCATGAGAGACTTTTGGCAAAACTAAAGAGTCATGGGATAGGAGGCAGTGTACTATTGTGGATTAGGAACTGGTTAAAAGATAGAAAGCAGAGGGTAGGGCTAAATGGCCAATTTTCCCAATGGAGAAAGGTGAATAGTGGTGTACCCCAGGGATCTGTGCTGGGTCCGCTGCTTTTTGACATATTCATAAATGACCTGGAAAGTGGAATAACGAGTGAGGTTATCAAATTTGCAGATGACACAAACTATTTAAAGTTGAAATTTATGTGCGCGGAGCAAGTGGAGAGTCAGGGATCTATGCTTATTAGCTTCGACGCCGAGGGTCATCTGGGATTTCATGTATCAGACCCTGGATGCGATGGGCTTTTCGGGGTTCTTTGTGGATGTGATTCACCTCCTGTATGCCGAGCCTCGAGGAGCACTTCTGGTGAATGGCTCCATGACTGCGGAGTTTGACATACAGAAGGGTACCCGTCAGGGTTGCCCGCTCTCTCCGCTTCTATTTGTCTTGACCCTAGAGCCTCTGCTGCAGCGGATCCGGGACGCCACGGACTTTCAGGGTGTCTTGGTGGGTAAAGCTGAAGTCCGCGTTGCGGCGTTTGCTGATGATTTATTAGTGCATTTGGGCAGGCCTCGGGAAGGGCTGCCCCATTTATTGTGGCTTATTCAGGAGTACGGGGTGCCGTCGGGGTTTCGTTTGAACCTTGACAAGTCGGAGGCGATGTTGTTAGGCCTTGCGGCTCAGCAGGGGTGGTCCGGTGACTTTCCGTTGAGGTGGGCTACCGGTCACTTCAAGTACCTTGGCATATATTTGCCGGCGCGTCTACAAGACTTATATTCTCTCAACGTTTCTAAGCTGGTTGCTGCTGTTTCGGTGTCGGTGGATAAATGGCGGGATCTGCCCCTCTCCTTGGGAGGCCGGGTTGCGTTGTATAAAATGTCCCTATTTCCCAAGATTCTTTACATGCTTCAGATACTCCCGGTGTTTCTCAAACGTACGGATTTACAGAAGCTACAACAGCTGCTTAACCGTTTGCTATGGAGGGGGCGGCGGCCGCGGATTCGTCTAGCGGTGCTCCAGCAGCCGCGTCCTTTGGGGGGGTTGGGTCTTCCTGACCTTCGCAAATATAATGTAGCGTGTCTATTGCGAATTGCGCGGGACTGACTCTGGGACCTCGCGGACTGTTCGCCTTTGGAGTTGTTTCGGGAGGCGGTGGGGCCGTTTCACCCACGGTTTCTTCTTCATGCTAGGAGAGTGCGGGACCTTTCACGGACCATTAGGGAGGTGCTGGTGGACCCTGTGCGGAAGGCCTGGCGTCTTACCTGTACGGCACGCGGCTTGTTGATGCATTACTCTCCTTATCTCCCGCTTCAGGGGAACGCAGACTTCTTGCCCGGATGGGGGGGATCTTTGTTTGATAGGTGGGCCCGGCTGGGGATCGAGAACTTGGAGCAGGTGGTTACTCTGGATGGGGCAGTGGAGGACTTTTCACAGCTTTGCCGGCAGTACCCGTTGGAGTCGCGGGATATCTTCCCATACTTGCAGATTTGTAGCTATATTCGGGGGATCCCTCGGGAGGCTTTGCGGGGGGAGGTCAGTTCTTCTCTGGAGGCGGCTCTCAGGGGAACGGACGTGGGTGTGAAGGTTTCTTACCTCCATCAAATGCTCTGGGAGAATGCGGAGCCCCTGCCGGTGGATGACCTTGTCAGGGCCTGGTCCGAGGAATTGGGGGAAGAGGTCTCTGCTGAGGGGCTGTTGAGTGCCTTGGCCGGCCTCCCCAAGTTAAGTGTCCGGGTGCTTCATCGTGATGCCCAGTTTAAAATACTACGCCGTCTATACTTTGCTCCGCATAGGGCGTGGCGGGCAGGGCTCGCCAGCACTCCTGGTTGCCCTCGATGTGCTGAGGCCCGCGCCACGCTGGGGCATATGTTCTGGACACGCGGGTGCGATTGTTTTGGGGACGGGTGGTACGTTATTTGACTCAGTGCTTGCAATGTCCCCTATCTTTGAATGCTGGCAATGTGATCCTGGATGTGTGGACTGACGACTGGGGGGTTGGCCTTCGCTCTGGGACGTTGCACTGGTTGTGCTTGGTGCTGCTACTTGCTCGTTTAACAATACTGCAGCAATGGGTGGATGCCTCGGGGCCTGTGTACAGTATCTGGAGAGTGAAGCTGCATGAACTTCTCCTTCTGGATCGTCTGTTTGCTGCTGGGCACCCGGGGCGGTGGCAGAGGTTCTTGGATGGCTGGGGGCTCCATCTTTCGCTACTACCGGTCCGAGTGCGTCATAGGATCTTAGGTGGTCTGTGATGGACAGGACGCATTGGATGGTTGCAGTCACTGGTTACCTGCTTGGATGTCATGTGAAGTATGTATGCCATGGGGGGGGGGGGAGGGGTTGTGTGTGGTTTGCAGACTGGGAGAGGGGTTGTCTGCCACATTACTGCAGGAGCTGGCATGTCCTAGCGACTGGATGAGGGGTATGGTCCGGCCTGGGAGAAGAGTTCACCCTGGGCCTGTCCGGATCCTTGGGCTAGGCTTGCCATGCTGGGTGGCTGCGGGGTGCTAGGAGATGGCACGGGAGGGGGGTTGTGGATCCTTCTTTCCCTGGGCTGCCCTGGGGGGTTTGCCTTCCCAGTTAGTTGTCTGGTTGAGGTGGCTGTTTATAATTGCCCTCTTCTCTGTCTGTTTGGCCACAGTGTATTACATCTGTATGCATATTTCTGCCTTTCCACCAGGGTGGCTGTATTATTTCTGTATATATAGTTGCCTGTTGTAGGGTGCTGGTGGAAAATTAATAAAACAAATTTGAACTAAAGTTGAAATTTAATGTGGACAAGTGCAAGGTTATGCACCTAGGGAAGAACAACCCAAACTATGGTTACACGATGCAAGGTTCCACATTAGGAACTACCACCCAGGAAAAAGATTTAGGCGTCATTGTGGATACCATGTTAAAACCCTCGGTCCAGTGTGCAGCAGCGGCCAAGAGAGCAAATAGAATGCTAGGTATGATAAGGAAAGGAATGGAAAATAAACCAAAAGATATTATAATGCCTCTATATCGTTCCATGGTGAGACTGCACCTTGAATATTGTGTGCAATTCTGGTCACCGTATCTTAAAAAGGATATAGCGATTTTAGAAAAGGTTCAGAGAAGAGCCACCAAAATGGTAAAGGGGATGGAAGGATACTCCTATGAAGAAAGGCTAAAAAGGTTAGGGCTCTTTAACCTGGAAAAGAGATGGCTGAGGGGAGATATGATAGAAGTCTATAAATTAATGAACGGAGTGGAACGGGTAAACGTAGATCGATTGTTTACGTTATCAGAATATATCCTTTTTAAGATAC
Organism: Ichthyophis bannanicus; assembly: GCA_033557465.1. Taxonomy (NCBI): domain Eukaryota; kingdom Metazoa; phylum Chordata; class Amphibia; order Gymnophiona; family Ichthyophiidae; genus Ichthyophis; species Ichthyophis bannanicus. The sequence continues at coordinate 375,042,152 of CM066037.1, read as the reverse complement.
GGCGACCAGAATTGCACACAATATTCAAGGTGCGGTCAAACCATGGAATGATACAGAGGCATTATAATATCCTTTGTTTTATTTTCCATTCCTTTTCTTACAGCAATCTAATGCAGCTGTTGCCATACTTACAAGGCTCTGACAGGAAATTTGGAAGACAACATCAAGGCCAACTGACTGGAAAAGATCTGTGTTTATACCAACATTGTAGAAAGGTGATCCAACTGGCTGTGGAAATTATTGCACAATTGCTCTGATCCCACATGCCAGCAAGATTCTACTCAAGATCATTCAGTGGAGACTACAACCATACCTGGAACAAGAACTGCCTGAAGTGCAAGCAGGGTTCAGGAAAGGCCGAGAAACAAGAAACATCATCGCAGATGTGAGATGGATCCTTTAAAAGTGTGTTTTATCGACTACAGCAAGGCTTTTGACTGTGTAAACCATGAGAAACTCTGGGCCACATTAAGAAGCATGGGTATACCAGAGCACTTGATAGTTCTCTTGCACAACTTTTACATTGATCAAGAAACAATAGTTTGAACTGAACTAGGAGAAACAGAATGGTTTAAAATCAGCAAAGGTGTATGACAAGGCTGCATTCTTTCCCCCCTATCTCTTTAATTTATATGCGGAACAAATCATCAGAGAAGCAGGACTGTATGAAGACAACCAAGATGTGAAGATTGGTGGAAGACTCATTAACAACCTTCTCTATGCTGATGATACCACATTACTGGCTGAAAGTGAAGACAATCTGAAACATTTGCTTCTCAATATTGGAGAACAGTCTTAAAATGGACCTGCAACTCAACATTAAGTAGACAAAGATCCTGATAACTGGCAAAATCAATAAGTTCATCATTAATGGAGAAGAAATTGAAATAGTTGACAACTTTAACCTACTTGGATCAACAATCAATAAAGAAAGGACAAGCAGTCAAGAAATTCAACAATGCATTGCTCTTGGCAGAATAGCTATGAAGGACCTAGACAAGATTCTCAAGAGCAGAGTTGTCTCTCTTCATACAAATATCGACTTGTCCAAGCCATGGTATTTTCAGTAACATCATATGGATGAGAAAGTTAGACAGTGAAAAAGATAGACAGGAAGAAAATTGATGTCTTTGAATTTTAGTGTTGGCAACAAGTACTGTGTTTATCATAGACTCCCTGAAGAACGAACCAGTTGGTACAAGAGAAGATCAAACCTAAGCTTTTCTTAAAAGCTCAGATGACAAGACTTTGACTTTCATACTTTGGACACATCATGCAAAGAGAGTCGATCCCCTTTGTACATCCGATCTGTACCGGACATACAGAGGGGATCACGATTCTGATCCTGTGGAGCACGTCTAGCCACACGGGATCAGAATCGCGAACAGTCCTGCATGTGCAGACCGGGACTGCGATTAAGTCCAGCCTGCATGTGCAGAACTGTTCCCGGCTAACTCAGTCAAGGCTCTTCAATGGAGTCATAGCGCCATTTTGCCATGGCACCATGGCTCCATTGAAGAACCGTGATGCCGGCTGCCGGAAATTAAAGCTAATTCCCCACAGCCTGACCCCCGTTATGGCTTCCTATGGCATTGCCAGGCTGCGGGGAATATTCTCTGGCCCCCTCTGTGCCCCAGCATTTTAAAAATGTCACGTCCAGGGAAGTTATTCTACCTCCAAGGTGGAATAACTTCCCCGCACATGTCGCTGGCCCTGGATGTACAAGGGTAACATTAGAATCGGTCCTGTATGTCCAGGGCTGGTGACCGTCCAGACTCTGCCCAGATTCTGCCCCTGAGCTGCCCCTTCTTTGCCCCCATCTAACTTCTCCACACAATGGGTGGGGAAGTTAGTCACGGTTGGGTGAAGGCACGGATAGCGGGGATGGACATTCTGTTGTGCTGTCCATCCCCACTATTCATGGCACAAAATAACCCCCATAATGTTTGGGAGAGTAGAAGGTCAGTGCAAAAGAGGAAATGAGATGGATCAATACAATAACAGCAGCTATGGGTGCCGCTCTATCAACAATGAGCCGCTTGATTGATGACCGAACACAGTTTAGGTCAACTATCCAAAGGGTCTCCATGAGTCGACACCGACTCAACGGCACTTAACAACATAATTGCATTGATTCAGGTATCCTTATTCACCTAACAACTTTAAACAACTGAACAACTTTAAATAGCAAAAATAAATCTTTTAATCTTATGATGCAGACAGCAGTCCAGCAGAGATGCGGGCTATCCAGTCTTTTGCACTAAGTATTACATGTATAATTTTCTTCCAGTTGGTGAGAGGTCTTATATATAAACTAGGTGCAAAGAGATCTTTGCTCTCAGGGAACAAGTCTGATCTCTAGAGGTTAAGCAGACTTGAAGTAACTGAAGTAGACAGAGAGGTATATAGATGAGACATACAGGGATGTAGTAGAGAAGTCCCACCTCCAGTCTGGCAGCTTCTCTGTTGGAGGAGGGAGGTCACGTACAAGGAGAGCATCACCTCAGTGTGGCAGGAAGTGATCCTATAACTAGGACTTGTCCTCCTAATGATATAATACCCTCTTTTCACCGACATGTCTCCAGGGCCATGTGTCCATGAGGGAAGGGTTAGGACAGCTGTTATAGTTGGTGATTCAATCATTAGGCATGTAGATAGCTGGGTGGCTCGTGGATGTGAGGATCATCTGGTATGACTGACTGGCTGAAGGTAATTGACCTCACACGCCATGTAGTTAAGGAAGGAGCCTGCTGTCTTGGTACATGTTGGTATCAATGACATAGAAAAGCGCAGGACCCATGATGCAGGCAGAGCTTCAGAGTCTCAATGCGTGGATGGTGCAAGAAAGAGAGTTTTGGATTTGTTAGGAACTGGGAAACATTCGGGGGGGGGGGGGCTTTTTCAAAAGGACGGCCTCCACCATAACCAGCGTGGAACCAGGCTGCTGGCATTAACCTTTAAACAGCTTTTAAACTAGACAATGAGGAAAAGCTGACAGTTGCCCAAAAGCACATGGTTCAGAATGATGTATCTTTGAAAGATACTAGCAAAACAGGGAAGTTAGGGCATCCTAATAGAGACGTTCGAATAAAGGTAAACATAACCCTAGTGCCTTTAAGTAAAAATCACACTGAGTTGAAAGATTCCAAATTACCCTTGTCATCTGATAGCCAGACTGTTAACATAAACAAACAACAAACTTTGAAATGCCTATATGCAAATTTTAGAAGTCTAAAATATAAGATAGGAGAGTTAGAATATATAGCAGTGAATGAAAGGTTAGATATAATTGGCATCTCAGAGACCTGATGAAAAGAGGATAACCAATGGGACACTATGATGCCAAGCTACAAACTGTATCGCAATGATAGGGTAGATCACATAGATGGAGGGGTGGTGCTATATATTAAAGAGGGCATTGAGTCAAACAGGATAGAGGCTTTGCAGAAAACGAAATTCCCTGTAGAATCTTTAGGATTAGAAATTCCATGTATAAAAGGGGAAGGAAATGGCAGTGGGGGTGTACTACCACTCACCTGGCCAGAATGAACGGATGATGAACTGCTAAAAGAAATTAGGGAAGTCTGCAAAGTTTACAACACAGTAATGGGAGATTTCAATTATCCCCGCTATTGACTAGGTTAATGTTACATCAGGCCATGCTAGGGAGATAAAGTTTCTAGATGAAATAAATGACTGCTTCATGAAGCAGCTGGTTCAGGAAGTGACTTGAGGGGAAACTACTTTAGATCTAGTCCTTAGTGGAGCGCAGGATCTAGTGTGAGAGGTAACAGTGTTGGGACCGCTTGGCAATAGAGATCATAACATGATCACATTTGATTTAATAAATGGAGGGAGGATAACAAGGAAATTCACTGTGTTAGCATTTAACTTTCAAAAAGGCGACTATGATAAAATGAGGAAAATGGTTAAGAAAAAACTAAAAAGGAGCAACTGCAAAGGTTGAGAATTTACAGGAGGCCTGACCATTATTTATGTTCAACTCTCTGTATTGAAACACCTGAACAAATTCCAAAAACAATACTTTGGAACACATACATAGAGAATAACTGGTCTAATATATTTACATCCCATTGGATGTCTGTCCTTATTCCATTCATTGTATACATTTAACACGTTTTTTACATATTTGTCCTGGAGTAACTGAAAGAACTCCCCTCGGTATTTGTCAAGGCCCAGGGCTCGGCACTTCTGTAGCTTCCGAATGCAGCTCTGAACTTCCAGTGCCGTCACCGAGGCATTCAGTCTCCAGGTGTGACAATGCCACTTCACTTAGGTAAGATTTGGCAGCCTCTACCACACACTGTTCCGTCCAATATAGGTCATGGTAAAAATTCCGAAAGGCCTGCTCTATCTCAGATTGAGCAGTCCAAAGTCACCCCTCTCTACCTTGGATAGCCCAAATTGACTTCTGCCCCCCCCCCTCCCCCCGTTTTGATCAGGGATGCTAACATATTGCCAGTCTTGTTCCTGTAACAATAACGTTTATAATGGTAGTAAAACATCGATTTATGCGCCTGTTGTTGCAGCAGAGTATTAAGCTCCACTTGGATGGCAATCATTGTCGTTTGTCTCTCATCTGTAGGTCTTATTGCAACTTGACACTGAGCATCGCGAAATTCATTTTCCAGCTGAATGATTCACTTTCCTTGTGCTTTACATTTTACTCGATAATATCCAATGATATGGCCCCTCATTACCACTTTGACTGCCTCCCACAACAGGGCCAGATTATCCTTATGCAGTGCATTGTCCCCTTCATATTTAGCCCATCGAGCCCACAAAAATGTGTGGAATTCCTTTCCTTGTCCTCGTCCTCCACCATCTTACCATCTGCAGCAGGAACCTCCATAAAACTACCCCCTGGGGTTCCACTCCATTGCGGATCCACCCATGTTAAGGCATGATCTGAGATGACAATGGGGCCATTCACAGCAGTTTGACTTCTATCTACCAGCCCTGCCACCACTAGAAAGTAGTCTAGCCTGGGGGTCACATGATGAGGATTTCCTGAACGGATGCACCAAGGCAGTGCTCTGTTCCTCGACCAAAAAAAAACCTGCTTTTAAATGGCGCAAATTAAGCCTTAACACCTGAAATGGACACCCCATCCTCTCCACTCCATTGCAGCATCAACACAAATTGAACCAGCCAGAACCTCCAGGGATGCCGATAAAAACCACGTGGCCAGTGAAAGAGAAGCAAGCAGGGACAGAGAGTAAAATGGTGATGGAGGCATAGGCTGCGGCAGGCACAGTACCAGAGGAGGCTATACGGCAATCCTCAATGAAACGTTTACCCGCCTACAAACCTCCATAGATGATATCAAGGGGACCTTAGAGGGGCAACTGTCCCATTTAAATGTGGTGGAGAGCAGAGTGGACCAACAAGCAGACCACATAACTCAGCTGGAGGTGCAAATAACCACGCTAGAGGAGGGCAAACAAGCTCTGCTAGACAAAATCAACGATCAGGAAAATCAAGGCAAATGCAACAATGTCCGAAAAATCGGACTGCCTGAATCCATTAAGGGAGCCAAGATCTGGGAAGTGGTGGAGCAATGGCTGCTCCAACAATTAGGGCTCCTGTCCGATGGAGAGAAAATGGTGGCGGAGCGCGTGCATAGAAAAGGAAGTACACCCTTTCTTCCTAAAATATTGCACATGGGCACTAGAGACAGGAGACCTGGGAACCCATCATAATATAGCCACGGTGGTCGTCTTACCAAAACCAGGGAAAGAAGCCATGCAAGTGGGCTCCTACCGGCCAATATCATTTCTGAACCAAGATGACAAACTTATAGCTGCTGTACTGGCCCACAGACTGGGCAGAGTCATCATGGGGTTAATTCATCCAGATCAGGTAGGATTTATGTTTGGGCAGTATGCCTCTTCAAACCTCCTACGGGCCTTGGCAATACTTTATGAGGGCAGACAGAGAAAGGGGGATGAAATCATTATCAGTTTAGATGCTGAAAAGGCATTTGACAATGTGTCATGGGAGTATATGTTCTGGGTAGTGGAGTGATACAGCATCCAGGGTACCTTTCTGGAGTGGATCCAAACTCTGTACCATGCACCCACGGCACAAATCAGGGTAAACGAGGACCTCTCTGAATCCTTCCCGCTACATAAAGGAACAAGACAGGGCTTCAACTTTCACCAACGCTATTCTTATTAACAATAGAACCCCTAGTTGCCAAAATAAGACAAAGGAGTGGAAAGGCATTGGGAGAGGAAAAGAGACATACAAGATCAACTTATTTGCAGACGACATGCTATTCCTCAGCCAAGTCAGCAAAAAGATAGACAGGGTCATGGCCACGATAGCAATGTTTGGGGCCTTTTCAGGGGGGAAATCTCAGGCCTTGCTCACCTCCCGCAAGTGCAAATGTCACACACAAACAAATTTCCCTCTAACCTGAGCAGGGGAATACATGACCTTTACCTATGCTCGGAGCCTCAAAAAGTATATGATAAAAACATCCATGAAAAAAACTGCAGGACTGAAAACACTATGTGAGCGATGGAAAGAACTACCCCGTCTCTCTTTGGCAGGGTGGCATTGGTGAAGATGGTAATGCTGTCAGCCTCCTATACCCCCTACAAATGATACCCTTTTAGGTCAGGGGACAGGAAGAACAAACTTACAGAGCAATGTTTCGTGCATTCCTGTGGCGCGGGAAGGGGGCAAGAATTAACTATGCCAAATTAGGAGCAGACAAGGGCAAGGGGTGGGGGGGATGGGACTCCCGGACATACACCTACATAATGTAGCAGCACTGATAAGATGGGTTTATGAACTCCATAGTGGGGGAGTCTGTGGGTTTTTTTCTCTAACTGCTGCCCTTACCAGCTTTTTAGCCTGCTACAGCTGGGAAAAGAATGTTACAAGACTGAAATAAATGAGGGATGGCTCACTCCCCCCCTCTAAGAAGAGCACGGACATGGTGGTGGTCGAGGGTGGGTGGAGGAACAGGCAGATCACCTTTTGCTGGTTTGGTGGGGAAACCAGAGTAGGCCGATCCATATTCAATCAATGGGCTTCGAAGGGATGTAAATACGTAGGACAGCTGCTAGAGCTGGGGAGACAGGGGTTCCCTATCTTCGAGCAAATTAAACAGAAATGGAACATACCTAACTCACATCATTGGGCATACCTACAGACATGCCATTACACAGGAAGTTGGCTAAGGGGAGAAAAGGACCAGCACGGCTTCATAGGACAGGCATTTTCTCACAACCACTGGAAAGCAGAATTGTCTCTCGTATTGGTATTGGGTGGGAGGGAACAGAGATGGGCAGAATGGGAGGATGCCCTAACAAATCTATGGACTCAGGCAATGGGGGAACAAATGGACAATTCAGAGATGCTTCAGTGCCGTGTTTACAGACATATCAAGTGCTACTCTACAAGAAACACAATATAAACTCCTACACCAAGCATACATCACCAGAGAAAGAGGGGCAAGGATGCATCTATGGGACAGCCTCCAGTGCCAAGCCCATAAGGGAGAAATGGTTCACACATTTCTGAAATGCTTAGTATTATGCAGCTGTTGGTACAAGGTGTTAGCACATATACACAGAGAGATAGGGAAGCAAGTGGAATGGACATATGCTGCTGTCTGTCCTACTTGGAGATGACACCCCTCTAAGAGCAAAAAGGGTGGGGGCAGTGGAGAAACACTTTGATAAAGTAGTCCTCATAGTCACGAAAAAAATAATTTTAATCCACTGGATAGACCCAGGGGCACCTGAGGAATGACAATGGGTAAACCTCATATGGGAGATAGCAGAGTGGGTGCGCATAATGAAGAAAGTAGGACTGTCTCACAGCAAGCAGAAATACTATGACCTATAGGAGGAATTGGGGAAGGGACTCTAAAGCCCAGGGAACAAAGGAAGCGGAGGACAGGAACTGAGAGTGTAGGCAGGGGTGGGGAGAGAGAAGGGGAGGAAGGGGGAAGGGAGATTTGAAGAAAAAGAAATGGTCCGCAGATGGCTAATATGAAGATATTGCCAGTGACAGGAGATCCAAAAGACAAACACCACACATCTGTATTGTTCTCAGAGGTTTCTGTTATGTAGTTTATAGTTCTATTAATATGTTTTTTTTATGCATATCAAAGGGCCTGAGACCAAACCTGAATACATATGTATGTACTGTCTATGTGGTGCCATTAATAAAAAGATATAAAAAAAAGAAAAAAGAAGAAAGTAGTATAGCCCAGAGCAGGATCCATGTGCCCTGGAGACATGAGTGTAGTCCTGTTCTGACGGGTGTGTAACCCTCCAAACATCAACAAGATCATAGGCTTCAGCGAGCCCTCTTATCCTTTGGGCTCTGCAAGTGTCTCCGCCACCTGCTCCAGCAGTACGATCTATTGTCTCGTCTAGAACACAATTAACACAGGATCAGCTGGGTGTGATCCAGTGTCAAGAGCAGTCTCATCATTTCCTGGTAAAAAACAGGCATTGTAAGTGTTTGGGACATACAGGTTGCTCAGGTCTATCTTCTGTCCCTGCAGCTTCCCTGCCAAAAACAGTTATCACCCTTGGGGATCAGGATGTATCACATCCACAGTTAGACCCACATATTTCCTAACCATTACCACCACTCCCGCTTTTCGTTCTCCTGCGGATGCCCCATATACCTCCCCAACATTGTAGTTTGTCAAGTTCGATTTGCGTTAGGTGTGTCTTCTGGAGAAAAGCAATATCTACTTGCTTATCTCTTAACATCTTCAACAGTTTGTGCCTTTTAACAGGGTGCCCAATGACACAGATTTTCCAAGAGGCTATACGCAAGGTCCTAGCCAGGGTCAAAAATCATATCGATCTTTTGCCCAGGTCCAATCTTCTTATGCAGTTGTGAGTATAATGGCCCTCCCCAGCTTAGGGCTGCCTGCCCACCTGTCCACCCTCCCCCACAGCCAACCAGTCCAGTTAATGTAAGTTTCCCATTCATCAATTGACGCTCCTTTACATTCATACACGCTGCCCACTACAATTTTACTCCTTTGTGCCCCCCCTTGATTCCTTCTGTGGTTCCCTTGTTCTCCCTCCTCCTCACTGACTCCTCCCCCCCACCACTCTGTACATCCACCATCCTCCTTGTGGAGATCTTCCTAATACCATGTTGCATAGGACCCCCCACCCCTTCGTGTTATCTTCCTCTTTGTGTTGCCAATGCCTACTGGATCTGGGTAGCAGAGCTCCTTTGTCATTAATCCCTCACCTCCATCATCTTATTCATAGGCTACTGGATGACAGATGCTCATGGTGGCCTTGCTTAGGTCCACTTTCCCTTTACCTAAATCAGAAATAGAAATAGCCCCTCCCTTTGCTGGCAGCATTCACCCTGAGCTTTATCCCCACCTGGCATACACACACATCACCCAACCACACCGCCACGCATTTTCGCTTCTTGCGTACTTACCCCTGCTTATAGTACCCTTACTAGATATCCCAAACCTCCCATATTCCAATTCATCCTTGTGTCAACTAATCCACCACATTTTTCGTGCCTTTAACCTGCTTCACATATGTTCCCTCCTGCCCTGCCCGAGGCCCTCTGTTATGTCTCTGCATCCTGCTCCCCTACTGTACCCCCCATGGTCAATTGGGAACATAGACAGTGTCCAAGAAAGACAAAACAGCCTGGAAGAAGGAACTCCTCGTTGAGTAATCATGCCAAGTGAATACAAAAAAAACATGCAGAAGTGGAGAAGGGGCCAGGAGAAAAACAGAACTTTGTGGGCTATCGGTGCAATTTAAGCGCACCAGCAGAGCTCCATAATCTCCCCAATTTCCCCAGCTAGCATTGAAATCGGACGCAGAAGGAAAGCATAACAAACCCATCGGGACCGGGAATTAAAATAAAATCATGTGTAAGAAAGACAGTGTCAAAAAGGAAAAAAAAGCAACAAAGTTTGTATAATAGTCCCCCATCCCAAGTCCCACTAATTCAGTCTAAGCAAATTATTATAAGTTTTATACCAAGCCTGTTGCCCAAGTCATAAATCTCTGCTTCAATGGGGTCTGCTTGCTGTCATCAAGTCCTGTTGCCTCGGCGTCCCGGCACCTTTCACGACTGCTATGCGAAGTATGGTCGAGCCTCTTCTGGATTCATAAAGATCTGTGGCTGTCCGTTGATCTTGAGTCGCAACTTTTGAAAGGGAGACTATGATAAAATGAGGAAAATAGTTAAGAAAAATCGAAAAGGAGCAGTTGCAAAGGTTAAAGACTTACATCAAGCTTGGGTGTTGTTGAAAAATACTATCTTGGCAGCCCAGACCAGCTGTATTCCACGCTTTAAGAAAAGTGGAAGGAAGTCCAAAAAACTGCCAGCATGGTTTAAAGGTGAGGTCAGAGAGGCTGTTGTTGCCAAAAAAGCATCTTTCAGGAAATGGAAAAAAGAGCCAAACGACGAAACCTGGAAACAGCACAAGCACTGGAAATCAAATGCAAGGCATTGATAAAGCAGGCAAAGAGAGAATTTTTGCTGTGGAAGCAAAAATGCGAAATAAAGATTTTTTTCAAGTACATTCGCAGTAAAAAACCTGTGAGAGAGTCAGTTGGTCCATTAGATGATAGAGGAGTTAAAGGGGCACTAAGAGGCGACAAGGCGATAGCAGAGAGACTGAATGAATTCTTTGCTTCAGTCTTTACTGAGGAAGATGTAGGGATGTTACCCATGACTGAAGTGGTATTTAAAGGTGCGGAAGAATTGAAGGAAATATCGATACATCGGGAAGATGTATTACAACTATTAGATAAACTGAAGAGTAGCAAATCACCTGGGCCGGATGGTATACATCCAAGGGTGTTGAAAGAACTTAACTATGAGATTGCAGACCTGCTATTAGTAATCTGTGAACTATCATTAAAATCATCTCTAATACCTGAAGATTGGAGGATCGCCATTGTAACACCAATTTTTAAAAAGGGTTCCAGGGAGACTTCCGGTGATGCGGTGAGCTCGAGCAGTCGCACGCTGCTTGAGCTCTAGGCCCCTTCGCCTTCCCGGCGCAGAAAAATGAAATAGCGGGGGCAAACTCTGGGTTTTGAACCCCCCCCTGCCTTCTTGACCGGACTGCAGCGAGAGAAGGCCCCCCCGAGCTCCCACTTTTCCCTCCCACGCTGAACTCCAGCGGCAGCATAGACCCGGGAGGATGGCGCTGAAGAAGATGTCGGGCCTGCATGGAGAGCCATGCCACGGAGTGACCCGGTAAGCAGCAAGCTGCAATTAGATCTTGGAGCCGCAATCCGCGGCGGCGGATGCCCCCCGGACTAACGCCCATCGCTTCCCCCACCCCCCCCAGCTATAACTAATGCTCCCGGAGGGCGGCAGAAATCAGCATCACAGGGGGAGATTGGGAGCCCCTGTCGGGCCCTGGATTGGGCCACTGCTTGCTCCGTTGGTCCCAGGAGCTCCTCGGGGGCCGCACCACCTGGCATAGGCCCCCCCTCCGGCGTTGGGAGATCGGGACGCCCTGCCCCCTCCCCCCAGCGGAGACAGAGAGCCACACACAAGTGAGCGGCGGACCCGCGATGCTGTAACCGGACACTGAGGTGGGGGACAGGGGACGAGACCCCCGAAGACCTACGCAGCCCTGGCAATGGCGGCAAAGGGTGGTCGCCGCATGGAGAAGGAGAAGGTCCCTCCACCGCCTAGAGGGGGGGAGCATTCCTCACTGCTGAAGGGGGAAGCTAAAGTGGGGATGGTGGATGAAATCTCCATGGCCGTGGCGGGGGCGCTGTCTGCGCAATTCGAAGACCTGCGGGGCCGCATGGACCTCCTCCAAACTTCCGTGGAGGCCTTGGGGAGCCGAATGCAGGAAGCAGAGCACCGGATAGAGCGGACAGAGGAGCATGTGCTGGAGCTGCAGCAAGAGATGACCCGTGTGAAAAAGCTACTTCAGGACCAGGAGGCCAAGCTGGATGACCTTGAGAATCGGTCCCGCCATAACAACCTGAGATTCCTGGGGATCCCGGATGCCATAGAGGACAGGGACTTAAAGTCCTACTTGGAGGACCTGGTGAAACAAATCTTGGAGAATGATCCTGAAGGCACCCCGGTGCAAATAGAGACAGCGCACCGGGTTGGGCCTAGGAGAGCCAGTGACGGTCGACCCAGGGTGGTTCTGGCACGGTTCCTGCGCTTCCCGCAAAAGGAAGCGGTCTTGCGTGCAGTACGGAAGAAAGGAGCAATTCATTTATTTATTTTATTTAATTTATTTAACATTTTTTATATACCGCACTATTTACATCAGCGCGGTTCACATGTAACACAAATGTCCAGTGTGGGGAAACTACATTGGACTTACAATAAACAGGAATTTGAACTTGGAGAACATGTCAAACTATGTACATCAAACTATGTAATTCATAAGGACAATGTTAAGCTGCGTATTGTTCAGGATTATTCGGCGGCCCTGGGCCAGCGACGACGAGAATATGGACCTTTGTGCCAGACTCTGATAGATAACAATATTAGATTCATGGTGCAATACCCTGCCCGGTTGATTTTTACTCATGGGGGGACTCGCCGGTCCTTTGACTCCGCGACAGCAGCAACCCCCTACTTGGAGGAGATACGGCGAAGGGCGGCAGCAGCAGCTGAGACATAAGGCCAAGCGGGGAAGAGTGTGGATCCGAAGAACCAGTTTGGCATACGCTGCCTTGGACTGTGAAACGGCAGTGGTGGTAACCCTGTGGGGGGAGGGGGTTGTAAGGGGTCTGTTAAGGCTGTTATAAGTATTAATTGTTGGCTGTTCCCTGGTCGGGGGGGTGTTGTTGAGGGGAGTTTTTGGCTGTTGGAGTCGTTCGCTGTGAGGGGAGTGGGGAGGGGAGTGGGGAGGGGCGCGGTCGCAGTGGTGGGGGGGGGTCCCCGGGGGGAAGGTCCCCCCGTGAGGCTCGCAGAGGAGCCGTATTAGGGGGGGCGGGGGGGCATTACACGTATCTTGAAGTCACAGAGAGGGAGGGAGAGAGGCGGATGGAAGCAGAGTGGGGGGAATGGAGAGGAGAGGGGGTGCGGGGGGAGGGAGGTGGGGGGAGGGGAAGGGGGGAGGGGGGAGGGTAGGGGTAGAGAGCGGGGAGAGGGAGGGGGAGGAGGGGAGCAGTATTCTAGGGGACCAGTTGAGGAGTGGACGGCGAGAGGGAATTATCTTGTGGGGAGGAGGGGAGGACCTCAGGCTGGGGAGGTGCCTTCCCTGAATCATGTATGGTATGTGATGTATAACAGTGGGCCTATTTTTGTATTACATGCCGCTCAAGATTATTTCTTGGAATGTTTGTGGTCTGGGCAATCCGATTAAACGGGCCAAAATCCTGCAGGCCTTGGCAAGGCAGAAGGCGGACATTGCTATGCTTCAGGAAACCCACCAGACTGCCAAGGAGCACCGTAAACTCTGCCGAGAGTGGGTGGGACAGGTATGGGGGGCCCCGGCTCTTGGGAAGAAGGGGGGTGTAGTGCTCTTGATACATAAGCGTTTAAGGCTTGAGGTTGTCAGGGACCTTGTGGATCCGACGGGCAGATTTGTACTGGTGCAGGGAGTTCTTGAGGGGAGGCCTGTTATTCTGGGCAATTTGTATTGTCCCAATGTGTTAGATTTGCCCCTCTATGCTCGCCTTGCCTCTAAAATCGAGACGCTGCCGGAGTCCCCCGTGATTTTGGGGGGAGATTTTAATGGAGTCATGGATGACGATCTTGATACATCCAAAGGGGGGGAGCCGAGAGACAGGATGGCGACAGTTCGGGCATTGCGACGTTTATGTTCCAGGTTGGGGTTGGTGGATCCCTGGCGACTGTTACATCCGGCCGAACGGGATTACACGCACCAATCTCGGGCTCATGGCACCAGCGCACGCATAGATTACTTGTTGATTTCTACCGGTCTGTTTGCCAAAGTAGAGGACGCTCAGATAGGGCCCATGGAGATATCTGACCATGCTTTTGTTTGGCTCGACGTATATTGGAATGGGAACCTTCCTCGGACCCCGCCATGGTGATTTCCGCTTGAATTATATAGGGACGCGCAGTTCCGTTCTTTTATTCAGCAGCGGTGGCAGGAATTTGAAGCTGATCATAGGGGCCACCAGGATGACCCAGAGTTGCTTTGGGAAACCGCAAAGGTTGTACTGCGGGGGGACATTATAGGGTTCATTGCCAGGAAGAGAAGATTGAGGGCCGAACGTATTATCTGTTTGGAGAGATTGGTGACGAGGCTGCGGCGCAGATGGGCCCAAAACCCAACAGCAGGGCTTAAAAAGCTGCTGTGGGACTCTCAAACGGAATTAAATGAACTCTTGCATCAAAGGGCAAAGAAGTCTGTGTTATACTATCGTTACCAACTCTACCGCTACGGGGATAAGCCCGGGAAATTACTGGCCAGATGCCTTCGTGGGCCCAGGGGCTCCAAATTGGTACCAGGCTTGCGGGATGACTCGGGGACGTTACATCGGGAGAACCCGGCAATAGCGCGAGTTTTTCGTTCCTTTTTCCAGAGCCTCTATACAGCGGAGTCGATTTCCCTCACGCAGATGGCGGAGTATGTGGGGGAACTGGATTTACCTCACTTGTCGGCGGAGCAAAGAGCACAGTTGGACCGGCCGATTACGGCAGCCGAGCTGCAAGGGGCTATCTCCAAAGCCAGCTGTTACAAATCCCCGGGGTCCGATGGGCTCGGTGCTGAATTCTATAAAATTCTTAATGATCTGATCTCCCCAACGCTGGCCGCAGTGCATAACCGGAGGGCGCAGCAGGGCTATTTTCGGTGGGGGGCTAACCATGCCCATATTGTTCTTATTCCTAAACCGGCGAAGGACCCTCTCTCTGCGGCCTCGTATCATCCTATCTCTTTACTTAATTTTGACCTTAAACTCATGGCAAAAATTTTGGCAGATCGCCTGGCGGAGTTTCTGGGGCTATTGGTCCATGAATCCCAAGTAGGTTTTGTTAAAGGGCGATATGCCGTTCGCAACCTTAGAGTGGGTCCAGTATAGACAGCTGTCCTCCCTGCTTGTCAGTTTCGACGTGGAAAAAGCCTTCGACAGGGTGGACTGGCAATACTTGCAGTATATTCTTCCATGCTATGGCATAGGGCCTTTATTCTGTAACATGGTCGCGAGTCTGTATGCCAATCCGACGGCAGCGATACTTTCTAATGGGGTGTTATCGGAGACTTTTTCGTTGCAAAGGGGGACTCGTCAGGGCTGCCCCCTCTCTCCTCTCCTCTTCGTTCTTTCGTTAGACCCCCTTTTGCGGAGAGTGGCGGGGTTGCGTACAATAAGGGGGTCTGCATTGGCAATCAAGAATTCAAGATATCTGCCTTTGCCGATGATCTGTTGGTACATTTGCTTTCACCTAGAGATTCCTTGCCTCTTCTCCTATGGGAGTTCCGAACCTTTGGGCAGTTTGCGGGGCTTAGTATTAACAAGGATAAATCCGAAGCCCTGGATGTGTCGGGACGCCTCCGGAGTGGCTGGCCGGGTGAGTTCCCTCTTAAATGGGCCGCGAACCAATTCATATATCTGGGGATTGTACTGCCCTGCCAGCCAGGTCAACTATATGGTAGCAACCTGAAGCAGATGCTGACCAAGGTAAGAACCCAGTTGCAAGCCTGGCAGCACCTCCCCTTGTCTCTCACGGGTAGAATCGCGGCGATTAAATTGGTGCTTTTGCCACGGATACTATATTGGCTGCAGACTCTTCCTGTGTGGATCCTCCGGCGGGATGTTCGGCGCTTTGAGGCGGAGTTTCGTGGCCTTCTCTGTGGGGGGGGGGGGGGCGAGAGCCCGTATCCTATACGGTCGGCTGGTGGGGAGGGGGAGGAGGGGGAGGTGGGGACTTCCGGATCTTGGTGCTTATGCATTAGCCTGCCAAGCTCGCCACCTGGGGGACTGGTTAGGTGATACCGATCTTTATACGCCTAGAGCTTTGGAGGAGGCATATGTGGCACCCCACTCCCTACGGGCCCTTTTACATCTGGAGGTCAGCAGGTGGCCTACCCATCTGGCTGATAGTGTGTTGCTAGATCCGGTATGTAAGACATGGCGGCAGCTGAATGCTTACTGGGGCCGCAGTTGGAAGGTGTCGAGCTGGCTACCCATTCGGGGGAATGCCAACTTTACTCCAGACACCGAGGCTGCCGCGTTCCGTCTTTGGGGGGAGAGAGGTATCCGTAATATAGGCCATGTGGTGGACTTGACCAGGAAACCTAAACCCTTTCTTATATTATCTCGCGAGTATGAACTGAGGCCCCACCATTCCTTTGCGTACATGCAAGTGGCCCACTATGTGGCCTCCCTCACAGGGGTGGAGTTACACAGCGACCTATCGGCTCAGATTATTGCGTTCTTTGGCCTAGGCGACGCGGAACGACCGTCAATTCGGGTGTTCCACCTCAGGCTGGAGCAGTTTCGGCCGGTGCCGGACTATCGTTGCGTGGAACAGGCTTGGGGGGCCGAAATGGGGCGGGAGATCCCTCACGATACAATTCTGGCAGCCCTCCGGAGAGTGGTGGGCCTGGCGGACAGGGCCCGCTGGCGGGAAATACAACTTAAATGTTTAACGAGGGTTAACTTTTCTCCACGGAGGGCTCTTCGTTGCCACTTGACCGCCGATGGCAGCTGCCCGCGGTGTGCGGAGCCTATGGCGACTTTGTTACATATGTGGTGGGGTTGTCGACGGATTCGCCCATATTGGCGGAGAATCTCTTTATTCATGGCTAATTTGTTAGGACAACCTGTTAACTGGGATGCTGCTTTAATTGCCTTGGATCTCCTGAGCATTACTTCTCCGAAGGGGAAATGGAGCCGTTGGCTGGTGCGCAAGGCATGTCTGGTGGGTAAAGGGCCACTTTTGCGGCGGTGGAGGGACAGCCACCCTCCCTCCTTTTGGGAGTGGCGGAACTCCTTCCATCAGCTTATGCTTCTGGAGTGTAGAGCTGCCCGAGGTCATGTCAAGCGATGGTCCGCCTTCTTGCTACTCTGGGAGCCATATATTCAAAATCTGAGTGCCCGGACCCGCAATGTGGTCCTACAGCTAGGTTGTTGATAAGCTTGCCCGTTTGCAGTGTTAAGTGGGTGATATGTGGAACTTTATGAGCTGGTCCTGCATGGCACTGACCTGGGTGGACGGGGTGGGGGGGGAGGTGGGGGGGGAGAGGGGGTGGGGGTAATTTTTGAAAACCTATGTAACCATCAATGTGCTCTGCCCCTGGGGATAAGAGTCAACCCCAGGGAGCGGCAGTTATTTGTTCTGTACTTATTGTTTCCTTTGATGGTTTCTAAATAAAACTTTGAAAAAAAAAAAAGGGTTCCGGGGTGATCTGGGAAACTACAGACCGGTGAGCCTCACGTCAGTACCGGGAAAAATGGTAGAAACCATCATAAAGAATAAAATTACTCAGCATGTAGATAGTCATGGCCTAATGGGAGACAGCCAACATGGCTTTAGACAAGGAAGATCTTGTCTTACTAATCTGTTATGTTTTTTTGAAAGTGTGAATAAACAGGTGGACAAAGGTGAGTCGGTTGATATGGTGTATCTGGACTTTCAGAAAGCCTTTGACAAGGTCCCTTATCAGAGACTTTTGGTAAAACTAAAGAGTCATGGGATAGGAGGCAGTGTACTACTGTGGATCAAGAACTGGTTAAGAGATAGAAAGCAGAGGGTTGGGCTAAATGGCCAATTTTCCCAATGGAGAAAGGTGAATAGTGGTGTACCCCAGGGATCTGTGCTGGGTCCGCTGCTTTTTGACATATTCATAAATGACCTGGAAAGTGGAATAACGAGTGAGGTTATCAAATTTGCAGATGACACAAAACTATTTAAAGTTGTTAAAACCCAAGAGGATTGTGGAAAATTGCAAGAGGATCTTGATAAATTAGAAGACTGGGCATCAAAATGGCAGATGAAATTTGATGTGGACAAATGCAAAGTTATGCACCTAGGGAAGAACAACCCAAACTATGGTTACACGATGCAAGGTTCCACATTAGGAACCACCACCCAGGAAAAAGATTTAGGCGTCATTGTGGATAACATGTTAAAACCCTCGGCCCAGTGTGCAGCGGCAGCCAAGAGAGCAAATAGAATTCTAGGTATCATAAGGAAAGGAATGGAAAATAAAACAAAAGATATTATAATGCCTCTATATCGTTCCATGGTGAGACCGCACCTTGAATATTGTGTGCAATTCTGGTCGTATATTAAAAAGGATATAGAGTTATTAGAAAAGGTTCAGAGAAGAGCCACCAAAATGGTAAAGGGGATGGAAGGATACTCCTATGAAGAAAGGCTAAAAAGGTTAGGGCTCTTTAACCTGGAAAAGAGACGGCTGAGGGGCGATATGATAGAAGTCTATAAATTAATGAACGGAGTGGAACAGGTAAACGTAGATGATTGTTTACGTTATCAGAATATAGAAAGACTAGGGGACATGCAATGAAGCTACAGGGTAAACTATTTAAGACTAATAAAAGAAAATATTTTTTCACTCAACGTGTAATCAAACTCTGGAATTTGTTATCGGAGGATGTAGTAAAGGCTGTTAGTGTAGCTGGATTTAAAAAAGGTTTGGACAAGTTCCTGGAGGAAAGGTCCATAAACCCTTATTAAGAAGGGACCCAGGATATCAATGCTTGACCCAGTACAAGCATTGCGGAACCTGTGTCTTTTGGGGAAACTGCTAGGTACGTATGACCTAGATTGGCCACTGTTGGAAACAGGATACTGGGCTTGATGGACCTTGGTCTGACCCAGTATGGCATATGGTATATCTTAACTTCACCGTACAAGAGCGAAAAACGTATACCCTTCTGCACCAAAGAGCTGCATACGTTCATAAAGGCTTTCCTCTTTTGGGTCACAGCTGCCGAAAAGTCTTGAAATATTAAAATCTTATTACCCTTGTGCTCCACGTTGCGTTGATTCCGTGTTGCGTGCAAGAGGATTTCCTTCTGTTGAACGCTGAGAAACCACTAATACTGCACGAGGCCGCTTTTCCCTGTCTTGGTGCGGGCCTTGGCGGTGAGCCTGTTCAATATGTATTTTTCCCACCAAGACCGGGAGATGCAGGGCCAGAGGCAGTTATGTCTCCAGGAAGCCGCGTCCCTCAGTGTCCAGTATGGATTCGGACATCCCCAACCAGACAAATGTTCTTCCTCCTGCCTCGATTTTCTAGATCATAAATTTTTTGATCTTGTTTTCGAAATGTTTCTTCCAGCTTCTGTATATGTTGTCTCAGTACACCAGAATCATCCTCTATGGTGGAGATTCTATTTTCCACAAGCTGTACCCTGTTCATAAAGTTGCCAGGGGAGGCAGTAAGCTGGTCGAGTTTTGTGGTAAGCCCTTGGAAACTATCATTGAGAGCCCACACCACTGCTACTGAAATCTCCTCGACAAGTAGGGTTGTAGCCGCATGTGGCCTGGGAGGAGACGGGCCATCAGCCATCTTACTATCCACCATGCGCCCTTCTCATTGCATTGAGACTTGGTCACCATCCGCCCTCCTTCCTGTTAAATCTCCCAGCAAGGCTGTGGTTGTATATTTCTCTCAGCTCCTTGGGCTTGGGGTTAATCGGTAAGTACAGCCACAAATTGAGGATTTTAGGGTAAGCACCGGAACTAGTTCTCTCACTCTGATTTAGCTCATCGCCTTACTAGAAGTCCTGGGCCTAATTTAAATATACTGCCTTGGAAGCTCAGTCAAGATGTATTCCATACTTTAAGAAAGGTGGAAAGAAGGCCAAGTGACAGCTAGAATGGCTTAAAAGTGAAGTCAAAGAAGGTGTTCTAGTTTGAGAAAATCTTTCCGAAAATGGAAAAGCAAGCCAAATGAGGAAAACAGGAAACAACATAAGTACTGGCAAGTTAAATGCAAGGCATTGATAAGGCAGGCAAAGAGAAATTTGAAAAGAAGCTTGCCATGGAAGCAAAAGCACATAATAAAAACGTTTTCACATACATTCATAGCAAAACACCCATAAGAGAGTCAGTTGGACCATTAGATGATAGAGAGGTAAAAGAGGAAAAGGCCATAGCAGAGAGACTGAATGAATTCTCTGTTTCAGTCTTTACTGAAGAAGATGTAGGAAACTTACCCATGCCAGAAGTAATATTAAAGGTGATGTATCAGAGGAATTGAAACAAATCTTGATAAATTGGGAAGATGTAATACAGCTATTTGATAAAGAGTAGCAAATCACTTAGACTGGATGGCATACATCTCAGGGTACTGAAAGAATTGAAATATGAGATTGTAGACCTACTTTTAGTTATTTGTGAACTATCCTTGAAATCATCTCTAGTACTTGAAGATTGGAGAGTGGCCAATGTAACGACAATTTTTAAAAATGGTTCCAGGGGTGATTCAGGAAACTACAGATGTCAGTACTGGGCCAAATGATAGAAACCATTATAAAGAACAAAATTACTGAACATGTAGATAGTCATGGCTTAATGGCAGGAAGCCAACATGGATTTAGCCACGGAAAGTCTTGTCTCACTAATCTCTTATATTTTTCTGAAGGTGTGAATAAACAGGTAGATAAAGGTGAGCCGGTTGATATAGTGTATCTGGATTTTCAGAAAGAGTTAAACAAGTTCCCTTATGAGAGACTTTTGTGAAAATTTAAAAAATTTATGGGATAGGAGGCAATATACATACTATGAGCCTGATATTGGAAGCCATAGGCATTGCCAAGGTGCCGTAAACAGCGACTTATCCGTGGATGTGCGCCATAACCGAACAATGCAGATGTTCACATAGCCGGGCAGCTATGAAAACCCCACGAACATGGATAACAGTAACCGGATATCCGTGAGGGCGTAACAGAGGTGTGGTTGCAATGTAACTGTGTAACACTGGTATGCTATGGCATTGGGCAGCGGCCCAAAACCCCATAAACCCAGGCAGTCTAGTCAAGAGTTTCAGATGCCTAAGACAGCAGGAATAACAGCGGAGAACCCGTGTAAGAGTTACACATGTGTACTAGGAAAGACCCGGGCAATGTGGGGATTCCTCTGATGGGCCCAAGCACAGCAGAGGAGGCAACAATATTTGCTGCAACAGCAGCAGGCAGTGGCCAGGGTGTTCAGGCCAAGGATAAACTACCTCCAACTGACAGAGGAGGAGTGTACCAATAGTGCTGCATGGACAGTGCCATCATCACAGAGCTGTGTGCCATCCTGAGTCAAGACCTGGAGCCAGCCATTATCCAAAGTCAGGCACTGCCAGTGGCAGTAGGGTCACCACTGCCCTTGACTTTCTGGCAACATGTGCACTGCATCTCACAGGAGCCGTGTCTGATGTCTTGCTTTCAGCATCCTCCTCAGAAAGGTAGCTAGTCTCTGCAGATGCAGTCCCATCTGGAGGTATGGCCAGATCAGCCTCATGGCCAGCACCTGTTTCCTGCTGAGCTGCCACCAGCTGCCAACAAGCACCGGCGATAGTAGCCATGTAGGCTGCCATCTCACGCATAAGGTGCAACTGCGTCTGCCGGTAATGTTGCTCCCTGCTATTCTGCTTCTCCAAGAGTTCATTGGTGACCTGGAGATCCTGGTGCAGGCCATGCACCTCCTCATGTATGGCCTCTGCATGCGTGGAGCAAATATGCCCTGCTCCGCACTACCTGGGTATGTGGATTTTGCCACCGGCTGCACTTATTTCAATACGTGTCAATATTCTCATCTTGCCCACGTATACGCTACCTTACTCGCGATTTGTGCCCCTTTTCTGAGTGTTTTTTCTTCGGCACCTCATGCAATATTGGGCCCCATGGGGTCTATTCTGTAACACAAATTTGTCTCCCTTTCCCATCCACGATGAAGCTTCCCTGTACAAACACGGAGTTTGTACGGGGAGGCTAGACGACGGTGGGAAGGGGCAGTGCAGAGGCAGATTTAGGGAGGGCAGTGGGTGTTCTGCGGCCCTGGATGTACAGGGCCGATTCTGATGTCAGCCTTGTACATCCGGGGTTGGCAGACTAGACGGGGGACTTATTCCACCCTGGAGGTGGAATAAGTCCCCCTAGGCATCGGTGGATAGCAGGTCCGGGGAGCGTCAAAGGTAGGAGGGGGTGCAGGAGATTCCCAGCAGCCTGACCCTGGCCTTGGGAGGCCAGATCGGGGGTTAGGCTGTGGGGAAAGAACAAAGTTGGTGGCAGCCAGGGATCGTGGCTCCTAAATGGAGCTGCGGTGCCATGGCAACCAGATGCCACGGCACTGTGGTGCCATTCAGGAGCCTGACTGAGTTAGCCGGGCAGCAGCCTGTATGTGCAAGCCGACCGGAATCGGGTCCCGGCCTGCACATACAGACTTAGACATGATTCTTATCCTGCCGGGGCTAGACGTGCCCCGCAGGATCAGAATCACGTCTACCACTGTGCGTCCGGTTCCGACCGGACGCACAGTGGCCCTGGACGTAGACATTAGAATAGGCCTCCACATGTCTTATATAGTCTGCCCTTCCACATCACTAAAGTCCCTTATTTTCCTTTAGCAATCTGTGTTTGTCCTATGCTGTCTTGAATTCTGATACTGTTCTCATCTCTTCTACTTCCACTAGGAAACTATACCATGCATCTACCACTCTTTCCGCATATTACTCCTGAATCTATCCTCTTTCACCCTCATCATATGCCCCCTTATTGCTGAGCTTACTTTCAAGTGAAAGAGGCTCTCCTCTTGTGCATTTATGCCATGGAGGTATTTAAACGTCTCTATCATATCTCCTCTATCCCACCTTTCCTCTAATATATACATATTAAGATATTTACTTCTGTGCCCATATGGTTTATAATGACCATTTTAGTAGTCATCCTCTACATCAACTCCATCCTGTTTATATCCTTTTGAAGGTATGGTCTCCAGAATTGCACACACTATTCCAAATGAGGTTGCACCAGAGACTTATACAGAGATACTATCACCTTCTTTTTTCTGCTGGCCATTTCTCTTTCTATGCACCCAAGCATCCTTCTGACTTTTTCCGTCGCCTTTTCTTCCTGTTTAGCCACTTTAAGATCATTAGAAGCAATCACGCCCTGGTCCCACTCTTCTTTCATGGACAGAAGTACTTCGCCCCCTTGGGTTCTTACAGCTCAAATGCATGACCCTGCATTTTTTAGCATTAAATCTCAGCTGCCAAATTCTTGACCATTCTTCAAGCCTAGCTAGTCCCTTTCTCATGTTATCTACTCCTTCTTAATGTTTACTCTATTGCAGATTTTGGTATCATCCGAAAAGATGCAAACCTTACCTGACAACCCTTCTGCAATATCACTAAAAAAGATGTTAAAAAGTATAGGACCAAGGACAGATCCCTGTGGCACACCACTGGTAACATCATTCTCTACAGAGTGAGTTCCATTTACCTGTACACATTGTTGCTTCCCACTCAACCATTTTTAACCTAGTTAGTCACTTTTGGGTCTATCCCTAGGTTGCTCAAATTATTTATAAGTCGCCTCTGTGGAACGGTGTCAAAGGCTTTACTGAAATCTAAGTATACCACATCTAGTGCTCTCCCTTGGTCCAACTCTCTGGTCACCCAATCAAAGAAATCAATCAGATTTGTCTAACGACCTACCTCTGGTGAACCCATGCTGCCTTGGATCCTGCAAGCCATTGGACTCCAGAAATCTCACTATCCTCTGTTTTAGCAGCATTTCCATTAATTTACTCACCTAAAGGGTTAGACTAACTGGCCTGTAGTTCTCAACCTCATCCTTACTTCCGCTTTTGTGCAAAGGGGCCACATGTGCCTTTCTCCAGTCCTCTGGGACCCTCCCATCCCTAAAGAAGCAATGAAAAGGTCAGTCAGAGGAGTCACTGGAATGTGTCCAAGTTCCTTCGATATTCTCAGATGTATCCCATCCGTCCCCATTTCTTTGTCTACTTTTAGTTTAGCTAGTTCATCATGAACACAGTCTTCTGAAAATCTTTGAAGATCCCCTTCACTTTTGCTCCTATTTGTGGGTGTTTTCTGAGGTTCTGTTCCTGGCCCTTCACCTGTGAGCACAGAACAAAAATATTTGTTAAGCAATTCCACTTTACCCTCATCAGCTTCTACATATTCCTCTCCTTCACTTCCTCCTCTCACTAACATATCTGAAAAATGTCTTGTCCCCCCCATTTTATTGCATTGGGCATCTCTTCTTCTTATTGTAAATTTGCTTTCCTGACTACTTTCCTAGCTTCTCTGTGTTTTTCCAAATGTCGATGCTTGTCTTCCTCTTTCTGTGATTTCTTGTATTTTATGAAGGCCTTCCTCTTTTTCTTTACCTTTTCAACTACTTCTTTTGAGAACCAGAGCGGCCTCTTTTTTCTTTTACATTTATTTACCTTTCTAACAAAAGGTTTTGTTGCCCTTAAAATATCCGCTTTCAGTTTTGCCCATGAATTTCTATATCCCCCAGCTGTTCCAATCTCTTAAGGTACTGACCCATCTTGGCAAAGTTAGTTTTCCTAAAGACTAAAACCCTCGCTTTTGAATGGACTATCAGTCTTAGTCTTAATACTAAACCACTGGATACAAGATAATCTCATACTCCCACTATAACATCAGAAACACTTTCCTTATTGGTAAGCACTAAGTACAGCATGGTCCCTTCACGTGTGGATTCTATTACCAGTTGCCGGAAAAATTCTCCCTGTAGAGAATCCAGGATCTCCTTACTTCTAGATGACACCGCAGCAGAGATGTGCCAATCAATATCCAACATATTGAAATCACCTATTGGTAGCACTTCTGCTTTCATGGCAATACTGTGTATGTCTTCTATTAAATTGCCGTCCCCTTCTTCTCCCTGTGAAGGAGATTTGTATATCACACCAATGCAAATTGATTTCCCATTCCATCTTTCTAGTTTAACCCACAGTGTCTCCTCACTCCCTTTAAAGCCCTGTAATTCTATAATTTTAATATAATTTTTTACATATAGTGCCACTCCTCCTCCCCTTCTTCCTACCCTGTCCTTCCTCAATAAAGTACAGGCCGGTATAATTACATCCCAGTTGTGGTTGTCTGTGAACCATGTCTTTGTAATCACCACTAAATCCAAGTCAGCCTCTTGCATTAAAGCTTCAACATCTGGGATCTCATTTCCCATACTACAGGTATTTATACGCACTGCTTTCCAGATGTTGCTCCTTTTACCCATTTCAACAGCGGTATTTAACGTTTTACATACCTAAGGGCTTTCACTTACCTGGGAGCTTTCTTCACTCATCCCCAACAAACCTAGTTTAAAGCCCTCTTTAGTAGGTTATTTTATTTATTTATTTAACAAGTTTTCTATACCACCTTCCTTGGTATCAAAGCGGTTTACATTACAACTTCAACAGAACATTACAGAGAACTCATTTAGAGATGTGGGAAGGGGTTACATGCAGGACATGCTAGGAGCATAACTTATTTACAATTGATATATTTGAGTATGAAATTATTTAGGTGTGGGTCGTTAGGGTGTGTACTGGAAGTCATCTTTGAAGTGTTCAGAGAACAGGAAAGTTTTTAATTGTTTCCTGAAGTCCTTAATGTTCTTGGATGTCCTTATCTTTTCCGGCAAGAAGTTCCAGATGGTAGGTGCTGCAAGTGAAAGAGCCTTCTCTGACGTTGTTTTGTTGGCTTTAGTGAAAAAGTCAGGAGTTGGTATTGTTTCTCTTGTGTTTTGTCTTTTGGGTCCTTTGTTAGGTTTTGTGCTTAGGAGCTCTTGTAGGGTTCCGGCTGATGTTTTGTTTCTGATCTTGAATATGGTTAATGCTGTTTTGTATTTGGCTCTTAAAGTAATTGGTAGCCAGTGCAGCTGAAGTAGAATGGGTGTTATGTGTTCATGTTTGGCTGATCCTATTATGAGCCGGGCAGCAGTGTCCTGGACTAGTTTAAGTGGTCGTGTGGATTGTGCTGTGAGACCTTGGAAGAAGGAGTTACAATAGTCAAGAATGGGGGTAATAATGGCTTGGCAAGCCATGCAGAAGTGTTCCTGGCTTAGGAGGGGTTTTAGTCTACGGATGATGGCCAGTTTGTGGAATGCATTCCTGGTGGTTCTGCTGATGTGTGGTTGTAAATTTAGAGCTCGGTCCAAGGTCACACCTAGATATTGGACCTCTTCCTTTATTGTGATTGGAGTATCCTGTAGGATGATGGAAGTTGGGGGGGGGGAGTTAAAGAGGTGTCACGTGATATGAATAGTGCTTCGGATTTCTTGAAATTAATGAGTAGATTGTTGGAGGAAAGTCAGTTGTTCATTTCATGCAAGCAGGCTGTGATTGCTGTATAGTCTGGTTTGTCAAGGAGGATTTATGTGTAGACCATAATGTCATCTGCGTAGATAGCATAGAGAATCTTGTGCTTTTTGAAGATGTTGCAGACTGGCTGTATGCATTTGTTGAACTGGAGAGTGGACAGGGAGGACCCTTGTGGGACTCCTTGTGTATTGTTGATTGGAGTGGAGGTGGTTGATCCAAATCTGACCGTTTGTTGTCTGTGACTTAGATAGGACTGAAACCAATTGAGGGTGGTGTTAAGTAGACCAATACTGGCTAGATGCTCTATTAGGATGCTATGAGATACGGTGTTGAATGCTGAGGAAATGTCAATGAAAATGAGTAAAAAGCCTGCTTTTATATTGTCGATTCCTCTGAGTAGTGTGTCCAGTAAGTGAGTGAAGAGAGTCTCAACAATGTGGTTGGGGCGGAAACCATGTTGGTGTGGATCAAGCGGAGCATGTATGTCAATGTGATCATGTAGCTGTTTCTGAACTTCTTTTTCAATTATCATGGATAGGAAGGGCAGATTGGGCCGTAGATGCAGGGTCTGAGCTGTCTGTTGATGTGTTTTTTTGAATGGGGTGGATAGTTGCTTGCTTGAGGGCGTGAGGCATATAGCCTCGTGATAGAGATTTGCTTACTATGTTGTGGATGTAGCTGATAACCTCTTCTTTGATTGCCTTGATCCATTCTACTGGGCAAGGGTCAGATGGAGCCATGCTGGTGTTTAGAGTGGCTATGGTTCGGAGAATCTCCAGGGCCATGTGCTTTGGTCTTTACTGAGGAAGCACATGGCCCTGTAGGGATGTTACCCATGACTGTAGTGGTAGTTAAAGGTGCGGAAGAATTGAAGGAAATATCGATACATCGGGAAGATGTATTACAACTATTAGATAAACTGAAGAGTAGCATATCACCTGGGCCGGATGGTATACATCCAAGGGTGTTGAAAGAACTGAAATATGAGATTGCAGACCTGCTATTAGTAATCTATGAGCTATCATTAAAATCATCTCTAATACCTGAAGATTGGAGGATCGCCAATGTAACACCAATTTTTAAAAAGGGTTCCAGGGGTGATCCGGGAAACTACAGACCGGTAAGCCTGACGTCTGTACCGGGAAAAATGGTAGAAACAATCATAAAGAATAAAATTACTCAGCATGTAGATAGTCATGGCCTAATGGGAGACAGCCAACATGGCTTTAGACAAAGAAGATCTTGTCTTACTAATCTGTTATGTTTTTTTGAAGGTGTGAATAAACAGGTGGACAAAGGTGAGTCGGTTGATATAGTGTATCTGAACTTTCAGAAAGCATTTGACAAGGTCCCTCATCAGAGACTTTTGGCAAAACTAAAGAGTCATGCGATAGGAGGCAGTGTACTACTGTGGATCAGGAACTGATTAAAAGATAGAAAGCAGAGGGTAGGGCTAAATGGCCAATTTTCCCAATGGAGAAAGGTGAATAGTGGTGTACCCCAGGGATCTGTGCTGGGTCCGCTGCTTTTTGACATATTCATAAATGACCTGGAAAGTGGAATAACGAGTGAGATTATCAAATTTGCAGATGACACAAAACTATTTAAAGTTGTTAAAACCCAAGTGGAAAATTGCAAGAGGATCTTGATAAATTGGAAGACTGGGCATCAAAATGGCAGATGAAATTTAATGTGGACAAGTGCAAAGTTATGCACCTAGGGAAGAACAACCCAAACTATGGTTACACGATGCGAGGTTCCACATTAGGAACTACCACCCAGGAAAAAGATTTAGGCGTCATTGTGGATACCATGTTAAAACCCTCGGCCCAGTGTGCAGCAGCGGCCAAGAGAGCAAATAGAATGCTAGGTATCATAAGGAAAGGAATGGAAAATAAATAAAGGATATTATAATGCCTCTGTATCTTTCCATGGTGCGACCGCACCTTGAATATTGTGTGCAATTCTGGTCACCGTATCTTAAAAAGGCTATAGCGTTATTAGAAAAGGTTCAGAGAAGAGAGCCACCAAAATGGTAAAGGGGATGGAAGGATACCCCTATGAAGAGAGGCTAAAAAGGTTTGGGCTCTTTAACCTGGAAAAGAGACGGCTGAGGGGAGATATGATAGAAGTCTATAAATTAATGAATGGAGTGGAATGGGTAAATGTAGATCGATTGTTTACGTCAAAACAATATAGAAAGACTAGGGGACATGCAATGAAGCTACAGGGTAAATTATTTAAGACTAATAAGAGAAAATATTTTTTCACTCAATGTGTAATCAACCTCTGGAATTTGTTACTGGAGGATGTAGTAAAAGCTGTTAGTGTAGCTGGGTTTAAAAAAGGTTTGGACAAGTTCCTGGAGGACTTTATTAAAAGGGACCCAAGATATCATTGCTTGACTCAGTACAAGCACTGAGGAACCTGTGTCTTTTGGGGAGACTGCTAGGTACTTATGACCTAGATTGGCCACTGTTGGAAGCAGAATACTGGGCTTGATGGACCTTGGTCTGACCCGGAATGGCATATCTTATGTTCTTAGCAGCTTCACAGCATAATGAAAGAGGCATTTCAAAATTGTTTCCAGCAGGAACGCTGGAAGAAGTGTGTTTTATCGAAGGGGGACTATTTTGAAGAAGACTAAGTACAATAGCTGTCAGTGTTATACTTCTTGTGTTATTGGACATGTCTCGATACTTTTTGATTGCAGCTCGTATTCTATTTTATTTATTCTACTTTATTTAATTTATTTTACCTTTATTCCCTTACTACTTATTATCCCTCTCCTTCTTCTACCTTTACTTGCCCTCTCTGCCATTTCTTTGCCTGAGGACAAGCAGAAGCAGGGACGTCCTATGGTGGCAACCAAAAGTCAGCAAAGGGAGTTTTACCGTTTTCACTCGCCGAGATTTGGGCAGTTTCAGAGAGGACATTACAGATCCCAGGGGTTTTGAGGGTTCAGAGGAGCAGGTAGAGGTTTTGGAGCTTCCTTGTCCTCGAACCTCAAGAAATCACAATGAAGTAAGGGGGGTCCAGGTAGGATTGGTACCCGTGGGGGGTCGACTAAGGGAGTTCTAACCTGCCTGGGCCCAAGTTATGTCGGATCAGTGGGTGTTGGAGGTAATTCGGAAAGGGTATGCTCTCGAGTTCCAACGCCCAGTGGTCGACTCCTTCGTTCTATCTCCCTGCAGGGTATGATCAAAGCTGTCAGCGATGCGAGAGACTTTAGAAAGACTCCTGGCCCTTAAGGTGGTGGTGCCGGTGCCTCTGGACCAGTACGGATGCGGTCGGTACTCCATATATTGTGTGGTGCCAAAAAAAGGAGGGAACGTTTCGGCCAATTCTGGATCTCAAAAGAGTGAATCGGTGTCCGAGTGTCCCACTTTCGGATGGAGATGCTGAGATCAGTCATTGTAGTGGTACGGCAGGGAGAATTTCTCACGTTGTTAGATCTGTCAGAGGCGTATCTGCACATACCAATTCACGTAGAACATCAGCGGTTTCTCAGGTTTGCTGTTCCCATGGGACATTTTCAGTTCCAGATATTGCCGTTTGGCATGGCAACAGCTCCGCGAACCTTCACCAAGGTGATGGTAGTGTTGGTGGCAGCATTGCTTAAGGAAGGCGTGTTAGTTCACCCTTACCTGGACGATTGGTTGATTCGAGCAAAATCAAGGAGCGAGAGCGAGGATGCTACCCTCCGGGTGGTGCACTTCCTGCAGAACCTAGGGTGGGTAGTCAATGTAGCAAAGTGCAGGCTAGATCCATCGCAGGAGTTGGAGTACTTGGGGGTCCGCTTCGACATGAGAGTAGGAAGAGTCTTTCTGCCACATCTCAGGGCGCAAGGGCTAAGAAAGCTCGTACAAGCCTTTCTGAAGATGAGGGCTCCCACGGCGTGGCGTTATCTACAGCTTCTGGGAACAATGGCGGCTACACTCGAGTTAGTGCCATGGGCCAGGGCCCACATGCGACCGCTGCAGAGAGCATTGCTCAGAAGATGGTCGCATCAGTCGGATCAGTTGTCGCAAAGGCTGCCCTGTCCTCAGGAGGCAAGGCAGGCTCTTCAGTGGTGGCTATGTCCAGGGTGTCTGGAGAAGGGGATGCCTTTGGAGTCACCGGATTGGATACCACTGACGACGGATGCCAGTCTGTTCGGCTGGGGAGCGCACTTCGAGGGACAGTTCGCCCAGGGCCAGTGGACAGAACGAGAAAAGAGTTGGTTCATCAACAGGTTAGAACTAAGGGCGGTGACTCTAGCACTTCGGGCCTTTCAACAATGGCTGCAGGGGAAAGCGATCCGAGTGCTGTCCGACAATGCCACAGCGGTGGCCTATATCAATCGCCAAGGCAGCACCAGCAGTGTAGCTCTTGAAGAGGAGGCAGAGGAGCTGTTAAGCTGGGCCAAATTTCATCTGGTGGCTTTATCGGCAGCACATGTGGCAGGGGTGGACAATGTGACAGCCCATTTTTTGAGTCAGGTGAAGGTGGACCCAGGAGAGTGGGTTCTCCATCAGGAGGCGTTCGACTTACTGGTGCATTGGTGGGGGACTCTGGTGATGGATCTCATGGCAACGTTCAAATCAGCAAAGGCCGAAAGATTTTACAGAAGAAGACAAGAAAGGATGTCAGAAGGTCTGGATGCTCTGATACAGAGGTGGCCGAAGGAACAGCTCCTATACGTGTTTCCACCCTGGGTGTTAATAGGTCGGGTGCTACAGCGAATAGAGCGGCACAAGGGTCAGGTGATCCTAATTGCACTGGATTGACTAAGAAGGCTATGGTATGCTGACCTGATACGTCTCCTGGTGGGGCGGCCGTGGAGACTGCCGGTCAGGAGAGATCTTTTAGTGCAGGGTCCGTTGAATATGCCTCAGGTAGATCAATTCTCGCTTATGGCTTGATTCGTGAAAGGCGAGGCTGACAGCGAGGGGATACTCAACAGCGGTAATTTCTACCTTGTTGAGGTCCAGGCATCGATCTACCTCGGTGGCGTATGTACGGGTCTGGCGTGTGTTTGAGTCGTGGTGTAAAGATAGGCGAGTGCCGGCTTTGAAAGCTTCTGTACTGCAAGTTCTATCCTTTTTGCAAAATGGTTTTGATAAGGGCTTAGCAGCTGCATCCTTGCAAGTACAGTTGGCAGCGTTGTCCTGTTATTGGGGGAAAGTGCAGGGCATGGCGCTCAGGACACATCCGGATGTTAAGCGGTTTTTACGAGCGGCGTCGCTCTTGAGGCCTCCATGCAGAGCAGCGGTGCCCATGTGGGATCTCAATTTAGTGCTGGAGGCATTGGTACGGGAGCTGTTTGAGCCTTTGAGTAAGGCAACATTAAAGGATATTACTGTTAAGATGGTGTTTTTGGTGGCTATTTGTTCAGGTCAAAGGATTTCGGAATTGCAGGCTTTGTCGTGTAGGGAGCCTTTTCTGTCGTTCTATGACAAGAAGGTAGTCTTGAGGACCATTCCCTCATTCTTGCCTAAGATGGTATCGGCATTTCACTTGAATCAGGTGGTGTCGTTGCCAGTTTTTGAGAAAGATAGTAAGGATGAGTCCAAAGGACAGCTGCATCGTCTGGATGTATGGCATGTGTTAAGGAAGTATTTGCAGAGAACGGTGGTGTTCCGCAAGACGGAGAGATTATTTGTCTTGTTTGGGGGGCCGAGACAAGGAGAAGTGGCGTCAAAGTCTTACATTGCAAAATGGCTTAAGGAGGCTATTGCGTCGACCTGTGTATTGAAGGGCAAGACGGTTCCGAAGGGGCTGAGAGCTCATTTGACTAGGGCACAGGCGGCTTCCTGGGTGGAGTTTAGTTTGGTGCCAGCAGTTGAGATTTGTAAGGCGGCAACATGGTCGTCGTTGAATTCCTTTGTTAAGCATTACCATCTGGATATTCAGGCGGAAGGGGATACTCGTTTTGGATCAGCAGTGCTTCAGGCTGGTCTAGCAGGTCCCTCCCGTTAAATTGTTCACTGTTTGTTACATCCCCGGAGGTTCGGGACTAGACTGGAGGGACGATAAGGAAGGTGAAATTAGACTTACCTGCTAATTGTTGTTTCTTGAGGAACTCCAATCTAGTCCCGCATCCCTCCCTGGTGTTACTCTTTGGACTGTAGCCTGAAGGGAAGTAAGATTTTATCAGCTGCTCCTCTGCATGTGGGAGACTCCCACGTCTATCCCCATTGTCAGCAAGCACATGAGCATCATGTACAGGGTCAAGGGGGGGGGGCCCAGCTTCCTCATACCTCGATGGTGGTGGAGTCTGCCAGGCGGAAGCAAAAGAGCCCAAAAACTCACTCTTTGGTCCCATCGGGTAGGGAATCTCGCACCCTCAATGCCCTCAGGCATAAGGCCTACCAAGGCTCCATGCTGGTGTGCCGCATACAGGCTTACCAGCTATATATAGGCATGTTCCTTCATGGCCTCATGAAGGAGCTTGGAGATTTCCAAGCGGGCCTCGACGGCGATTACCTCTGCTGCTTCCAGTCCCTCCTGAAGTCAGTGGGGGACTGTTTGAAGATCTCTCTTGCGCTGGATATGACAGCTTCGAGTCCTCCACTAAAGTAGCAGCTGCTGGTATCGGGGCCAGGCGGTAGGCCTGGCTCCAGTCCTCAGACCTCGAGCAATGGGTCCAGGAAAAACTGCTCGACGTACCGTGCCTGGGTGTGCAGTAAAGCAGCAGAGATTGAGACGGAGTATGTCATTCACACTCGTCTCTCCCGATAGACATCCTCCCTCCTGTGGAAGAAGCAACACGGCAAGAAGCCTTCCAGAGGAAGGGTCTTCCCTACTGGGGCTACCCACCTTACCCTCTGGCGCTAGCTCCTCCCCAGGGCAGACAAAGCAAGGGCGGCCCCCAGGGCCTGAGTAAGCCTAAGGGACCCAAGAGCCAGACCCTGGTGCCGACCCAGTCGGCCCCGGGCCTTTGACGCCAGATGCATAGCCGCTCGCCCTCCGTCCACCCAGCTACTGGTGGGAGGCTGCTTGGTCCACTTCATTCCCCGATGGGAGGTTGTCACCTCGGACACTTGGGTTCTCCAGGTTGTCCGGGAGAGTTACCTCCTTCATCTGGACCAGCTTCCTCCACCTTTCTGCCCCACAGAGTCCCCTCGACTCCTCATGTACCAGGCCTTCTTGGCGCAGGAGCTTGCCACCCTCCTCAAGGAACGAGCGGTGGAAGCAGTTCCACCGCACCTTGAAGGTCACGGGTTCTACACCCGTTACTTCCTTGTGCCAAAGTGGACGGGCAGTTTCCAACCCATACTTGATTTAAGAAATCTCAACAAATACCTGGTGCGGGAGAGATTCAAAATGCTCTCCCTTGGCGCGTTGCTGCCCTTCCTCCGGCATGGCGACTGGCTATGCTCCTTGGACCTTCGGGATATGTATGCTCACATCCTCATCCACCCCAAGCACAGAAAATACTTGCACTTCAGGGTACAAGGGAACCACTATCAATACAGGATGCCTCCCTTCGGCCTTGCATCCGCCCCGCGAGTTTTCACCAGATGCCTTGCGGTGGCTGCAGCCCACCTTTGATTGCAGGGCACCTTCATCTACCCTTATCTAGATGACTGGCTCTTTATAGGAGAAATGACTGACGAGGCGCAGCGGGCCACAGTTCGCACCATCCACCTCCTCGAGCACCTCGGATTCGTGGTCAGTTACCCGAAGTCTCACCTCACTCCAGTCCAATCCCTGGAGTTCATTGGTGCATGCCTGACACTCAGCAGGTGACAGTCTTCCTTCCCCAGGACAGGGCAAACTGACTCATCGCTCTGGCATCTGTGATTCACTGCCGTGACACTGTGTCAGTCCTAGTGATGCTTCGTCTCCTCAGCCATATGGCCTCAATGGTCCACGTCATCCCCGATGTCCGACTGCACATGCGGGCAGCGCAGTGGTGCCTTCAGGCTCAGTGGGCTCAGGCGACGGGCCATCTCCAAGACACCATCTCGGTCACTCTCCAGCTGTCTGAGTCCCTCGACTGGTGGTGGGATGCCTGGAATCTACTTCGAGGCATGCCATTCCAGGCTCCACAGCATGATGTGGTCTTGACCACGGACGCCTCCCTCATGGGCTGGGGAGCACACTGTGGCAAGTTCCGCATGCAGGGGACTTGATCCCTGGAGGTGTCCCGAGAGCCGATCAACCTTCTCGAACTCCAGGCGGTCCTTCTTGCTCTCCGAGCGCTGAGGCACCGTGTTCACCGGGTGGCGATGTTCTGTATGAACAAGCAGGGCTCACCGACTCTTACAGCCTCTGCTTGGAGGTGGTAGCCCTGTGGTCTTTTGTGATTCACCAAGGCATAGTCCTGTGGGCCACCTATCTCCCAGGCCAGGACAACGTCTTAGCAGACAGGTTGAACCAGATCCTCCAGCCACACGAGTGGCGCCTCTGCCTTCAGATGGCACAGTGGCTGTTCCAGCATTGGGGGACTCCGTTCCTGGACCTCTTCGTCAGCCCAGCGAATTCACAGCTCCCACGATTCTGCGACCCAGTTCACCACCAGAACAGGGAAGCTGCCGATGCTTTCCTGCTGTCGTGGACGCACAGTCTCCTGTATGCATTTCCCCCCACACCGCTCATAGCGCAAGCTCTACTCAAGATACAACAGGACGGGGCCTTGGTGATTTTCGTGGCCGCATGGTGGCCTCGACAACCCTGGTTCCCGTTGCTGCTCTGCCTCGCATCGGAGCCTCTGGTTCTCCTCGGCAGCATGCCAGGCTTGTTGACACAGGAGGAGGGTCTGCTGCTTCACCCGAACTTGAAGTCCTTATCCCTCGTGGCTTGGTGGCTGAAAGGGTTGCACTAGCCCCACTTCATCTCTTGGTGGAGATCGAAGACATATTGCTGGCCTTGCGCAAGGTCTCGACTAGGAGGACTTACGCCTTTAAATGGTGTCGGTTCTTGGTGTGGTGCTTGGGGGTACGGGCTGACCCGTTCTCTTACCCCACCCACTTGGTGCTGCAATACCTGCTACATCTCTCGCAGGCAGGCCTGAAGTCCAACTCGGTCAGGGTCCACCTGAGCGCGATCTTGGCCAACCACCACCCAGTTCTGGGCAGACCCCTCTTGGGCCAACCGCTGGTTTCCCGCTTCATGCAGGGATTGCTTCTTTCCAAGCCCCCCATCCGGCCATCTCCAGCGGAGTGGGATCTCAATGTTGGCCTCATGCGGTTAACTCAGCCGCCCTTCAAGCCGATGGCATCCTGCTCGCTTTGGCACCTTTCCTGGAAGGTGGTTTTTTTAGTGGCTCTCACTTCGGTCCGGAGGGTCAGTGAGCTTCAGGCCCTGATGATCGACACACCCTGCATGAGATTCTATGGGAACCAGGTGGTTCTCCGAATGCACCCCAAGTTTCTCTCGAAGATTGTTTTGGATTTCCACCTCAACCAGGAGGTAGTACTGCCAACCTTCTTCCCGAAGCCCCACACTGACCAAGCATCGGCGATCCTCCATACCCTTGACTGTTGGAGGGCTCTTTCCTTCTACCTCAGCAAACGCAGGCTCACCGCAGGTCCGAGCGACTCTTTGTCTCCTACAACCCCACCTGTTTAATGCTCGTGTTCACCAAGCGGACCCTTTCCATCTGGGTGGCGGACTACAACACCTTCTCTCACGCTCAGGCCGGATTCCTGCTGGACTGCCGAGTCACGGCAATCAGTGTTCGTGCAAGGGCGGCATCGGTGGCACATCTGCGCTCCGTGCCGTAGACGGACATCTGCCGGGCCACCACCTAGTCCTCGTCTGACACCTTCACGATGAGAGGGAGTCCCATTGGAACAGTGCCTTCGGCCAAGCCGTACTCCGTAATCTTTTCAGGGTTTAGGCAACTCTGGCCCTCCGACCCTTCTTCTGCAACTACCGGGAGCGTGATCTTCTGGGGACCTGGGATCCTCAGGCTCTTTGGTTACTAGTGACTGCTCACTGCTCACCGTGGCATTTTTCTACAGGGCCTCAGTAGCCTGTAGCTGAGGATTCCCATATATGAGGACTGAATTCCTGTTTGTCCCTGGAGAAAGCAAAGTTATTCACCTGTAACAGGTGTTCTCCAGGGACAGCAGGAATCAGTCCTCACAGTGCACCCACCTCCCCTTGGAGTTGTCCTCTCTTCTTGGTAATTTTTTATCCTTGCCTGAGCTATGTTATCTGACTGATCAAGATAGCACCCTTGGGCAGAAAGGGGACTATGCATGTATGGTAGCATTCCCAAAGGCTTTCTTTGAAAGCTGGGGAAATGCTCCGCATGGGCTCTGTCGGTGCCGACGTCACCCAAATGTGAGGACTGATTCCTACTGTCCCTGGATAACACCTGTTACAAGTGAGTAGCTACGCTCTATACCCAGTCCCTTGTTGCCCTCATCTCTTCCCATGGCTGTGAGTATCATTTTTATGCTGATGACCCTCAAATCTATCTATCTACACCTGACATATCTCCTTCGCTCCAAACTCGTATCTCTACTTGCTTATCTGACATCGCCACCTGGATGTCTCACTGTCGTCTAAAATAGAATATGGCTAAAACTGGACTTTTTATTTTTCCCCCTAAATCCTCCTCCCCCCTTCCTCCTTTCTTTGTCACTGTTGACAACACTCTTCTTCCTGTTTCCTCGGCCCGCAACCTTGGGGTCATCTTTGACTCCTCCCTTTCCTTCTCCATATATATTCAACATATAGGTAAAACCTGCCGTTTTTTTCTCTATAACATTAACAAAATTCGTCCCTTCCTCTCTGAACACACTACCAAGGCTCTTGTCCACTCTTTGGTCACTTTCTGTCTTGACCTTTGCAACCTCCTCCTTGCTGGTCTCACTCAGTGTCATTTCTCTCCTCTTCAATCTATCCAGAACTCTGCTGCACGGCTGATCTTCTACCAGCGAAGCGATACACTCATATAACCCCTCTTCTAAAATCACTACACTGGCTCTCCTTCTATTTCCATATCCAGTTCAAACTTCTCTTTCTGACATTTAAGTGCATTCACTCTACTGCCCCTCATTACCTTTCCTCTCCTCTTTCTCCCTACACCCCTCCTTGTGAACTCCACTCCTCCTCTGTCTTTCTTCTTGCTATGCTTTTTTCTTCTTCTGCAGACTTCGATCTTTTCACCTTGCTGCTCCTTATGCATGGAACAAACTTCCTCTATCTCAAAGGTTTACATCTTTGTGGTTGCATTTGGATCCTAATCCCTTGTTCTCTGTGTTTCCTTCTCTATTTGTTAATGAGAGGAGTGTTTTTTTGTATTGTTCTGTCTTTCTTGATTAGATTGTAAGCTCTATGAGTAGGGATTGTCTTCTTTATATGTTTATACAGTGCTGTGTATGCCTTTTAGCGGTATATAAATAATTAATATTAGTAATAGCATTAATCAGCTGGCAATTCCTGTACTTTCATACAACTTTGGGATTGTAGACTGGCCTCTTAAAGATCTTGAAAAACTGGATGTACAAACATGAAAACTCCTCCATGCCCATGAGGTAATTTATAAAAGTCAGTGTATACCGAGACTGTACACCTTTAGAGCCGAAGGAGGATTGGACTTCATAGATTATACTTACAGAGATATAGTAGGCCTCCAGGTCTACTTAATAGCAATGTCAGATTCAAATGCATTAAAAGTTCTGAAATACGATAAGAAATGTCCAGAATCTGTCTCCATCATTAAACGTGGACAAACATTTCAACAAATAGAACGAATGAATGAGCATCCACCAGCCCGTATAGGGAATGAAGCAACAGACTTTTTAAAATAAGAGAAACAATTCATCAAAGAATTAGATCAGCAAAGAAAAACAACTGGGAAATAAGAAGTGTTGCTCCAGGAACCTTTGTTGATCAAAACCGGGTACATGAACGATTAAGGAGAAGTGAACTGAAACTAGGGGACTATGGACCTTCACCCCGACCATAGGAGGATGTGTCTGAGGCCTACTGGCTCATGCACAGATGCCTACATTTTTATTACTGAATATAAGCTAGCATGGTTGCAGCTCCCTCCCCTGGCCCCCTCCCTAGAAGTTAAGGCATACCACAGACTTGGGGAGCTTATGTGGGCTCCCAAGGGACTGTGGGCCTTCAACTCCGAGAGAGCTGGCCTGCTCCAACTGGCATTGCCTATCTCCATGGGGGTATGTAGAGTGTCCTTCAGTGAAGTTCCCAGAGCTTTCTCCAAGGTCAGAGCATGGGTGCCCTTTTGGACTGCCTTCCATCCCCTAGCAGAGATTAGATCACAGGGGTTGCATCTGGAGACTGTTGACCCCATTTAGTGGAAGGTGTGGGTGGCAGGATACCCTAGCTGTATATCCTCCATATCTGTGTGATTACTGTTTACATAAGGGGCAGCACTACTCAATGGCAAGGGTATTGTGCCAACTGTCTAATGGGAGTGACAAGAAGGAGTCCCAACCACCTCCAACACCAGAGGCTTGGTAATCTGTTCACTGCAGCCTAGGTAAACAGGCACCCTGGGTGTCTCAGGGTGAGAGGGGTTCATGCACCCATTCCAGATGGCAGGCACTATGGACACCCAGCCTGCACCCATATGGGACCCCCTGTTCATTCAGATGTGGCAATTGCACCCTATCCCCTATAGAAGGGGCCATGGCATTGTCTTTATGCATGTGATTACTTCCCTGATTTGCATGCCCCACTCCCTTGTTCTTTGCCCTATTGCTCTGAGCTTTGCAGCAGTATGTGGCTATTCCCAGTTAGTCCTCTCTATCCATTACTGGCCACTTACTATGTGCCCTATTAATGGGGTAGAGGCCCAGGTATTGCTGTTTACTCTCTGCTGGAGTTTGGGAGCCTACTTCCGCCCTAACATTGCATTGGTAGCAAACAATTTCAAAGCACAAGTAGAGAATGTGCTCGCAGTGTGCATAAACTCTGGCTGTGTGTTCTCTACTACTGCACTAGTGATGCGCCTAGCACAGCAGTATGTCTCTACTGCAGTCACATCCTCTGCCTGTTTAGTGGCCAAAATACAGCCTGTGTGGACTAGTATCAAAGGCTTTACTGAAATCCAAGTACACCACATCTAGGGCTCTCCCTCTGTCC
Organism: Ichthyophis bannanicus; assembly: GCA_033557465.1. Taxonomy (NCBI): domain Eukaryota; kingdom Metazoa; phylum Chordata; class Amphibia; order Gymnophiona; family Ichthyophiidae; genus Ichthyophis; species Ichthyophis bannanicus. Next base: position 375,002,813 of record CM066037.1, on the reverse strand, counting down.
AACTCTCTGGTTGCCCAGTAAAAGAAATTAATTAGATTTATCTCACAAGCCTGCCTCTAGTAAAACCATGCTGCTTTGGATCCTGTAATCCATTGAATTCCAGAAACCTCACTATCCTCTGTTTGAGCAACATTACCATTAATTTACTCACCATAGAGGTCAGACTAACCGGCCTATAGTTCTCAACCACATCCTTACTTCCGCTTTTGTATAAAGGGACTACATGTACATTTCTCCAGTCCTCTGGACCACTCCTGACTCTAGAGAAACATTGAAAAGGTCAGATAGTGGAACTGCTAGAACTAAGTTCCTTCAATACTCTCAGATGTATCCTATCTGGCCCCATCGTTTTGTCTACTTTTCGTTTAGCTAGTTCCTTGTGAACACAGTCTTCTGAAAATTGTTCAAGATCCCCTTCACTTCTTTCCTATTTGTGGGTGTTTTCTGAGATCCTGCTCCTGGTCTTTCATCTGTGAACAGAGAACAACAGTATTTGTTAAGCAATTCTGCTTTATCCTCATCAGCTTCTCATATTCCTCCCCTTCACCCTTGAGTAACTATACCACTTTTGCTCTTCCTCCTCTCATTAACATATCTATTTGTATCTTTGCTTTCCTGACTACTTTCCTAGCTTCTCTGTCTTTCCAAATATCGATGGTTGTCTTTCTCTTTCTGTGATCTCTTGTATTTTGTGAAGGCCACCCTCTTTTTCTTCACCTTTTCAGTTACTTCTTTTGAGAATCATAGTAGCCTCCTTTTCCTTTTACATTTATTTACTTTCCCAATAAAAAGGTTTCTTGCCCTTAAAATATCCCTTTCAGTTTTGCTCATTGCTTTTCTACATCCCCAATTGCTTATCTATATCCCTCAGCTGTTCCCATTCCATGACTCCTTAGTGGTGGTTATGGAGACATGGTTCACGGACAACAATGACTGGGATGTAATTATATCAGGCTATACTTTATTCAGGAAGGACAGGATAGGAAGAAGGGGAGGAGGATTGAAACTATATATAAAAAATAATATTAAAGCTACAGAATTACAAGGCTTACGAGGAAACGAGGAAGCACTATGGGTTAAACTAGAAAGAGGGAACGGGAACTCCATATGCACTGATGTGATATACAAATCTCCTTTATTTATTTATTTAACTGTATTTCTATACCGCTTTTTCTTACAATCAAGGCGGTTTCACAGCAAACAATCAAAAGGGGTGATAGTGTTTTTCATGCAGTGAAGGATATATCGTGACTTGTGTGTATGTTGTGTTGTGTGTTTGATTATGTTGAGCTATGTACATTGTGCACTATGATACATCGTGTTTTATAGTACATTCTTTTATACATTTAGTGTTAAGAAACATCATGTGCCGTTATACATTCTCTTTTCAGTGGGTCGGAGGGAGGTATGTTGGTTGTTCCTGGTAGTTAGATCATGTGACGTGTCCATAGTGTTCTATGAACAGCGTTGTCTTCAGCTGTTTGCGAAAGTCTTTGAGGTCTGTCGTTGATCTCAGATCGTCTGGGAGGTTGTTCCAGATTGTAGGTGCAGCCAGGGAGAGTGCTCTTTCTGTGGTGTCCTTGCGTGTGTTTCTGAAGTCTCTTGGGGTGCTGACTCGGTTGGAGGTTCCTTTTCTTCTTGGGCATGTGCTGGTGTCTGGTTGTATGAGGGTGTGCAGGCTGTTAGCTGAAATGTGTTGTTTGATCTTAAATATGTTTATGATTGTTTTGTATTTGATGCGTGAACTGATTGGGAGCCAGTGTAAGCCTTTCAGAATAGGTGTGATGTGTTCATGTCTTGTTGATCCAGATATTATGCGGGCTGCGGTGTTTTGTGCTAGTTGTAGTGGTTTGAGTGTTTGTTTTGCTAGTCCAAGGTAGATTGGGTTGCAGAAGTCCAGTAAGGGGGTTATTAGTGCTTGGCATACAGTACAGAAGTGCTCAGTGGCGAGGAGGGGTTTCAGTCTTCTGATGATTCTCATTCTGTAGTATGCATTTTTGATTGTTTTGCTTACGTGTGTCTTGAGGTTCAGTTCATTGTCTAGAGTCACTCCGAGGTATTTTACTTCCGATTTTATTGGTATGGTTGTATTTTGTATCTTGATGTCCGGTGGGTGGATGAAGTCTGGGTTACGAGTGATGATTAGTGCCTCAGTCTTGCTGTAGTTGATTGCAAGGTTGTTGTTTTGACACCATCTTGTCATTTGTGTGAGGCAGTTTGTTATTTTAGAGTAGTCCGGGTCGTGAACTGAGATAGGTGTGTATATCATGATGTCATCTGCATAGATAGTATATTGAATGCTGTTCTTTTTCAGGATGTTGCATATTGGCTGGATGTAGATGTTAAACAGTAGTGCTGAGTGCGGATCCTTGTGGTACTCCTTGGAGGACTTTTATGGGTCGAGAGGTGTTGTGGCCTACCTTTACCTGTATCCGCCTGTCGGTTAGGTATGAGTGGAACCATTTTAAGGTGGGTCCATGTAGCCCAATGTTTTTTAGTCTTTCCAGGAGAGTTTTGTGATCTACTGTGTCAAATGCTGAAGAGATGTCAATGAAGATCATTATGATTCCATTCTTGATGTTGTCTATGGTTAGTAGGATGCTGTCGAAGAGGTAAATCAGTAATGTTTCGACTCCATGGTTGGGGCGAAAGCCGTGTTGGTTGTCATCCAGTGGTGCATGGTTGTCGATGTGTTCTTGTAGTCGTTGTTGTACTGTTTTTTCGATGATTTTTGCCAGAAAGGGTATGCTGGTTATTGGTCGGTATGCTGCTGGGTTGTTCTTGTCGAGAGTTGTTTTCTTTGGGATCGGTCTTACTGTGGCGAGCTTTAGTTGATTCGGCATGAGTCCTTGAGTGAGGGAGTTGTGCACTATGTTGTGTATGATGTGGATGAAGTTTGATTTGGTGGCTTTGACCCATGACACTGGGAAAGGGTCTGTAGGGGCGGTGCTTGTATTGATTGTGGAGATGATGAGGGATAGCTGCTCCGTTGAAGGTGAGGAGAATGTGTCCCAGGTCTTAGGGTGTGAGTTAGACCTGGTGGGTGCGCTGGGTCTTGTTCGCTCTGCTGAGTGAAATCTTTCCTTGATGTGGTCAGCAAATTTTTGCGGGTCTATTTCTACTTCATCTTCTGTCCTTTGCTCTTTTGTGAGGATTTTCACGATTTCAAATAGCTCTCTGGGTTTGTTGATGGAGGTATTTATCATGTTTGTATAGTATTCTCTCTTTGATTGGTTGATGTGTTCATTGTATTGTTTTTGCTTTGTTAGGTATAGTTGCTGGTTTTCCGATGTCTTGGTCTTTCTCCATCTCCGTTCTATCTTTCTGAGTTCCCTCTTTTCTTGTCGTATGGTTTTTGAGTACCATGGTTTGTGTTGTATGTGTCATAGGCAGACGAAGTAGGCAGAGATTTAATAGACATATGCAGCATTGCCAGGAAAGGAGAAGTGCTACTGATAGGCGATTTCAGTATGCCAGATGTTGATTGGCACATCCCTGCTGCGGTGTCATATAGAAATAAGGAGATCCTAGATTCTCTATAGGGAGAACTATTCCGGCAACTGGTAACTGAACTCATCCGTGAAGAGGCAATACTGGACATGGTGCTTACCAATGGGGAATGTGTTTCCGATGTTATAATGGGAGATCATCTCGCATCCAGGGATCACCAGATGGTATAGTTCAGTATTAGGACTAGGGCTGATAAAGTTATTGAAAAGCAAGGGTTCTAGACTTTAGGAAAACTAACTTTCCGAAGATGGGATGTATTGTCACTTATAGTACCAATTGTCCTCCCCTTTTTCCTATCCTGTCCTTCCTGAATAAAGTATAGCCCAGTATAATAGCATCCCAGTCATTGTTGTCCATGAACCATGTCTCCGTAACTGCCACTAAATCCAAGTCACTCTTGTCCATTAAATCCTCAACATCTGATATTTTATTTCCCATACTACAGACATTTATGCACACGGCTTTTGAGATATTGCCACTTTTACCCATTTCTACAGAGACATTTAATGTTTTACTTACCTGAGGGCTTTTACTTACCTGGGGATTTTCTTCACCCATCCCCAGTGAATCTAGTTTAAAGCCCTTTTCAGTAGATTAAGCAGACTGCTGTAGAAGACACTTTGACCCTTCTTGGATAGGTGGATTCCATCTCTGCTCTTCAGCCCTTGGAAAATCATCCTATAGTCCAGGAAACCAAAATGCTCGGTAATACCATCCACATAGCCACGCATTTATCTCCAGGATGCGAGCTTCTCTGTCTCAGCCTTTACCCTTGACAGGGAGAATTGAAGAGAACACCATCTGCGCACCTATCTGCTTCACCCTCTCTCCCAGAACCATGAAGTCAATCTTGATATGCTCAGAGGGATACCTAGCAGTATCATTTGTGCTGACATGGATGAGCAACATCGGATAATAGTTAGTAGGCTTGATTAGTCTCGGCAAACTCTCCATAACATCTTGGATTTTGGCACTTGGTAGACAGCACATCTCCGTGGACATCAAATCTGGTCAGCAAATGGATGCCTCAGAAAAAGAGAGTCATCAACCTCCGCTACCCTTTGTTTCCTTGTAGTCACTGATTCTGCAATTTTGGGGTGCTTGAGCTCTGGTTCTTCCCTTTCCTGGGATGTTTTCACCTCCTCAACTTCCAAGACTGCAAACTGGTTCTTTAATTCGAGGGCTGGAGGCATTGGATTGTCACTTCTGCAGGCTCTGGTGACTCGTGTCCAATTCTCTTCATTCTGTGGCTTATCATCTTCACCTTTGTCGAAGAGCTTGGATGCCTCAAGAAGCATCTCATCTATGTACTTCTCACTGTCATGGATGCTTCTCAGCCTCACCAGCTCTTCTCTGAGCTCCTCTACTTATTTCATAAGGGCTTCAGTTTGCAGGCATCTTGCACATGGAACCAATCCCTCGACTGGGATCAAGCTGTCTGTCTGGCAGAAGCTGTAATGGGGGCAACAGCTTTGGCAACACGATTTTTCCAAGCCATCGTTCAGATGTTGGAGCTCTGGTACCTGTAGAAGTAAATGAGAGAGACCTACCATGCTCCCTAACTTTTCCTCAGCTGTTCTTTAAGAGAAAAAGCAGATGATCTCTTGTGTGTTCTAACAGCACTGTTCTGTGTACCTGTGTGATATGATAAGATTGTGTTGGTGGAGTCAAATCTTAGTAAAATAGTTGCTAACACTGGAGAGGTTTGGCATTGTTAAGTTAAAGGGGTGAAGAACAAAATGTCATCTGCATATAGTGTGTAATCCTGCTTGCTTGCTAAACAGTTATTACTTAATGCTACTAAATTCTGATATTATGTGTCTGATGTATATAGATTAATGTGTTCCCTTTGTAAAATTACCTAATCCAAGTTCTTTCAAGAATATATATCTTGGAAAGCACCCTAGCCATTGTAGAATGTGTTCCCCCCATCTGGACTAGAGCCAGTGGATCTGGAGTCTAAACACAATGAGCACACAGATATGAGGATAAGGGAGTTGGAACACATGTTGTGGACAGCCTGCCAGCCAGCACCTCTACCACAGGGGTCCATAGGGTCAAGAAGCACCCTCATGGCCCTCCATATAGGATATCTACCCCTGTGGCCTTACATTGGCAAGGGGATGTGGGAGGCAGTCCACATAGGGCACCCATGCTCCCCCCACTGGGAAGAGCGCTGGGGGAACACTGCAATGCAATCACATACCCCAGTGGAGGTAGTCCACACCAAGCAGCCCCCAAGCTAACCACCTCAGCTAACAGGAAACCAAAGGTGCACAGGACTTGGAAACCCACAAGAGTTTCCCAGGTCCATGGAACATCTCATACACTGGGCATCGAACTAGGGAGAGGGCACTGATCACTGGTAGTGCCAACAAAGCAAGCCCATGTTTATTGCTAGAAATAGCTCAGAGCTGATAGGCCTCAGCCATATTCTCCCAGGTCAGAGTGAGGGGCCATCTTCCACAGGAACATGGGCTGTGGCAGTGTCATGGCCCCTCCCAAGTGCACTTTTGTACTGCTATTTATCCCTCCAGGCAGGGGAAGTAGGGGTCAGATGGCTTGATGCTGTGATGTCCCTCTTCTGTGGAACAAACTGCCATGTGAAATTTGAACCATGATGTTATCTATTATGTGTTTATAAACCCATTAAGGCATATTTATCCTCAACTACTTTTAAATAACTTTAAGATATATTGCTCTGTATTGCTTTAATGTTAAAAATCTATCTGTAGCTGTGTTTTTATTAAATTGTATTCTTTATTAGTATTATAGCAATTAATTTCAAAGCAGTTCACTTTCAGTCAGTACGCTCTGTGTTTTTATGCTGTCCTATTGATCAGCCTCCTTTAGACTGTTTTCCCGTGTTGGCCATCTTTTGAATTTCTGCTCAATTTCTGTTCACTGTATATTTACTTCTTGTGTTCCATCTAGAGACTTTTATTGTTTATTTAATTTTATTTTTGCCACCGTGCAAATTATTGTATGAGCCATACAGCATGAGTTGTTGTTGTGGATGGCACATGATTGCTTTCTAATTGACGGGGTTAGTGGAAAGAGGGAGCGCAGATCCTATGTAACCACATTGTCTAGCTGCATATCAACCTGACCCCATCCTTTCTTCTTACAGCTTCCCATCTGACGTTTCTCAGGGAGTTATCATACACAGTTTCTATCTGCACACTTTCCTGTCCAGGAGCACTTATACAGAGGTTTCCTCTTTAGCATGTTACTATCTAGCTCTCATCAGGAAACGCATCCTATGTAGTCATCATTATTCTTCCACTTAAGTACCACAACACTATTCTGTGGCCACAGCAGCAGAATGCAACTTCCTGAAGCTATTTTCAGTGTCATTCTTCATTTAGCAATATGACACCAGCATGACAGAATCACTGGCTTTGCTTCTGTTATTTTCAGTGGCACTCCCAATGCTAAGCAGACAGAACTCCAAGAACTGGTTCTAGCAGAAGAGCCTAGGATGGTCACCTCACACAGCACTGGTCATTGGTCCATGAAGCCAGTGTGTTAATACTTAAATCTTATTCTGTTTTCTAGAAGTTCCCGGGAATTGTCTCAGAAACTTACTCAAAGGATAAAACCGAACAGTAGTAAGAAACGAAAAGTCTCCCTCCTATTTGACCACTTGGAGCCTGAGGAACTGGCTGAACATCTCACGTACTTGGAATTTAAGTCCTACCGAAGGATATCAGTAAGTAATTGCAGACAGTACCAGAGAATAACGCATTTTGCCAGCTTCTACCTTTTTTTCTTTTTCTGTTTGTAGCACTAGCTGGTGGTGGAACCCTCTAACAGCTTTTATAGTATGTTTCAATTTAGGATGAATGGACATGAGCCAAGCCTTGTTTGGAAATCAAAGTCTGCATACATAAGATTCTGGTTCTAATCTTAATATCTGTCAGCGCGATACTAAGAAAAACCTTGAACAGAGGAACCAAAATGATCAGGCGTCCACTAAATACAGTATAAAGATATTGTTTGCATGGCATGTAGTTTGAGGGTCTTCAGCACCAGCATGTAATTTTGTTTACATAAGAATATAATGAAAACGATGCTGTGTGCCAAAATATAATGAATTAATGCCATTCTAAATTCCTATAACAGTACTACAGACAGTTTCTGTCAGCAATGATTTTATGATCTTTGCAATTTTCCGGGTCATACTGCAAAGATCATGATACTAGCCACAGAAGCCTAAGAGAGCATAACTGATTTCAGTTAAAGTGCTAAAACTCCCAACTCATCTTCTAATTAACAGAGCAATATAATAGATGAGATAAAGCTGTTAGAGTTTAAGTTAGATGCAGTTCTACCTCCACTCTGACCATAAATAAATAAATAAATAAATAAATTAGCTTGTGCTTTTCCCTCTTTGGCTTTTACATTTCAAACACTTAAGTTTCCTCCTTCATTTCTTCCATCTGTCACCCTTCCCCACTTGTTTTACCTATTACATGCCCTTTCTACTGTGCCACAGGCATATTTAAATTGCATCATGAGTTTGGTTAATATGACCTCTTCCAGCAGATTATTCCAGGCTTTCTACCTTCCTCACTACTTAGTCTTTGAATTTATTTTTCAAAGAACTTACCATCCCATACTTTATTAAAATTTGTGAAATATTAAAAAAATTCAGCTATGTCATCCCTTCTCTTCTTTCCTCCAGAAGTGTTGGCATATTAGGAGAGTGAAGGCCCCTGCCAAAACTCTCCCATTTTTGTGGAAGTCGGCCCCATGAAAAAAATATCAGTGATAGTACTGTTTTGTAGATTGACTGTATTAACCTAGAGCAGTGAAAGGAAACAAGCGTGTGTCACTGCCAAAGTGGTCTACATATGTGGGCCTCTGCAGAGTCTGGAAATGGAAGGTATCGATCTGACTTTGTATACATACAGACCTCATCTACCATCTTAGAGAGGGATGCTCAGAACACTCACAGAAACACAGTGCTTCCTGACCTTAATGAAATACAACAACTTTCTATAGATCCAGACCAAAATCTCAGGGGTCAGATTCAGAATGATCAATCAGTATGAGAACATGTTGGCAACCAGCTGGTTGATCATCAAGATCTTTTCCCTGAAAGACAGCAACTTTTATAACTTTTTTATGTCTTAACACAGGTGTATCCCTCTACTCCCTCTACTCCCTCCCTCACCTTCCAAACCCTCCCATCCCCAGTGGTGCTTTTCACCTCCCAAAATGACAAACCAACAAGATAGGACATACAATTATGGTCAATATTATTGTCACCCTTGCAGTTCAACCCCTTAATGCCCATATCTCCTAAAAAAGGTGGCTAATGAAAAATGGCTTTGAACTATACATGCACACATATTTGACACATAAACAAATCAAATAAAACAAGACCAATTAAAAAAGGAAATACTAGAAATAGTATAAAAACAGGGGCATTGCCAGGACATGATTATTCCTACTTATAAAGCCCAAATAATGTCACCACATTGAAATTCCAGTAGTAAGGTGGACATTCACTGATCTCCCATATCACAGTCCCAGTGCTCCCAATTCCAATGAACAGTATTAATTATTTTTATTTTTTGTCGGATCACCTACCATGAGAGTGAGAAACCTTCTCCTGAAGTAGGTCCTCCATTTTAATCATTTAATAAAACGGCCGAGACCAGCCATGGGAGCTACAGTGGCACCATCGGTGGCTACCCTTTACATGTCCCACTTTGAGGAACACTATCTTTATAGATTTGCCTGGTTTAATTCTGTTTTGTTTTGGAAGCACTTCCTAGATGATATTCTCTTTGTATAGACTGGGTCTGTTGCTACTTTAAAGGAGTTCCTGATCTGAATACACACATACAGTTTGAAGCAAGATATGATATGCAACGTATTGAGTTCCTGGACATGCAGCTTTATAAAGAGGGGCATCATCTATTGACAACTTTATTCAGGAAACCTGTACAACATAATACCTTACTTCAATATGACAGTTATCATCCTGGTCTCTTACATAGGGGATTGCCTTTGGGCCAGTTCTTACGGGTCAGAAGACTGTTCCACTTTAGCTGAATATTGGAAACACGCGCGTGATCTTAAAACTCAGTTGTTGACCCATTACGTTTGATTGATTGGGCATATAAACATGCTTTATACAACCATCCAGAATGGTGGAATGAATCCAAAACCCCACTTGTCCAGACTTGCGATCACTTTGTGGGAGTTCTCCCTTACATGCCTAATACCACAGAGGTTACAAGAATTTTGAAATCTCATTGGCACGTTTTGACATTGCATAAATGTTTTCAGTTGCCACTTATGATAGCTTATCGTAGGGGTTCCAGCATAGCGGACCAAGTTATTTGTACCATCCTTGGTCATGCATGTGCTCAATGGGATGGAAAGGGCAACTATGCTTGTGGTTCATGCGATTTCTGTTTGACCACAATTGAAGGAACCAGCTGGCTGGACCCGCATTTGGGCAAGCTTTACAGATTTCAATATGGTACATCTTGCAATCCTTCCTTTAGTTTATTTCATTGTTTGTCCTTGCGATAAGGTTTATGTGGGGATGACAATGCACAGTAAAGAAACGGTTGCAAGAACATCATTCTCGCACTAATACTAATGTTTTGATGGCGCCTCTAGTGCAACAATGTCTCCAGCAGGGGCATTCTTTCGAACAACTACATTGGTTAGTACTTGATATGGTTCCCCCACTGTTGCGAGGAGGGGATCGCTTACATCAGTTACGCCACAAAGAACAACAGTGGATTTACATGCTGCATTCTATTAACCCATTTGGTTTGAATACAGAGGTGGAATGGTGGTCTTTACATTAGATTGTTTTTTACATTGTTTCATAACTACTTTTTGTTACACACACATTTTTTGGCATATTTCAAACTGTGTACATTAATGCTATCGTGACAGTTTAGGATCTCCTTTACAGCTCCATGTGACGTAGCAATATAAATACCGGAACAGGAAGTTTGGGTAACAGTGTTTGAAGAAGAGCCGGGAATAAGACGAGCTTGAAACACAGCATTGTGTTGCAGTACCCAACGGACTGTTTTTTGCTGCCATAATTATATTCAACATCAGATGAATATATTGGTGCTATTCTATCTTTTGAGCTGGCAAGCCTATTGAAATAGTGGCAGGAGTTATGCACCGTTTGTATCGCACAGGCTTTTTGCGAGGTCTGGTTTTTTGATATAAAGTAACTGCGTTTCCTTTGAAGAAGAAATACTAACCAGGAACAGCAGTTTGTGTGGTTTCAAATTTTGTGGAGATCCGCTCTTATGAGTGTTTGTCTCCCACCTTTAGGTTGGTTTCGGCTGTTTTTATTAAATGATTAAAATGGAGGACCTACTTCAGGAGAGGGTTTCTCACTCTCATGGTAGGTGATCCGACAAAAAATAAAAATCATTAATACTGTTCATTGGGATTGGGAGCACTGGGACTGTGATATGGGAGATCAGTGAATGTCCACTTTGCTGGAGGACATGATTATTGGCACCCTTATAAATAATTCAAATCAGTTTGAGCAGAAGAACCACATTCCCATTACAGTAAAATTAGATGCACCTATGATCAATTGTCAGTACACTCATGACTTGAATCAGCCAATGAATGATGGTTCTAATGTTTAAAGTGGCCACATTCACTCCCCGTTCCATTTTCACAATGGTGAAGACAAGAGAGCTTTCTGAGACCATCAGAAAAGCCATTATCACCAAACATCAAACTTCAAAGGGATACAAGGCCATCTCCAAAGACCTTGGGATTCCTGTGTCTATGGTTCACAATATTATTAAGAGGTTTTCTGCTCATGGAACTGTCAAGAACCTCCCAGAACGTGGTGAAAAGAGGAAAATTAATCCAAGAAGTCTTCAAAGATTAGTGCAAACTGTTGGAAAAATACCACATACAACATTCAAAGAGCTTAAGGTTGACCTGGAGCAATCTGGAGTGATGGTTTCAACCCACATTAAACAAAGAAGGACTTCATGGGCGAATGCCAAGGAGAACCCCACTGCTCAAAAACAGACATAAAAAGGCACTCCTCATCTTTGCCCAAACCCATCTTGAGAAACCACAATCCTTCTGGGAAAATGTTCTTTGGACACATGAAACCAAACTTGAGCTCTTTGGCAATGTAGATCAGCGATACATTTAGAGGCAAAGAAAAAAACACCCTTCCTACAGTTAAATATGGTAGAGGTTCCATAATGATATGGGGCTATTTTGCTACCTCAGGAACTGGAGGCCTGGAACATATTAAAGGAATCATGTAGTCAGAGGATTGCCAAGGTATTTTGGAATAAAATGCTGTACCTAGAGCCCGATTCAGAGAGGGGCACGTCCGGGCAACCCCAAGCAAGATGGGCCCATTTGGACCCGATTCTGGACTGCAGGAATGTTCCCGTGGTGGCCAGAATAGGCCCGAGCAGGGCCGGCCCGTCCATTGAGCGAGAATGTTGTTCGCACAGGGCCCCGCGCGAACCACATTCTCGCTCAATGGACTGTTGCAGAGGGAGCCGGGGAAGCCCGCGCGAAGTCCCGGCTCCCTCTGCACAGCCCGCCAGCGTGAAGAGCCTTTACCTTCACGCTGGCGGCTATTTCAATGAAGCCGCGAATGCCGGGAGAGGTTAAAGTGCATTGACGGCGCGGGGCTCTTCGGGGGGGCGGCTAGGACTGGATGGGCTGTGATGGGGGGGGAAACAGACTGGAAATGGGCTGTGATGGGGGGAGAAACGGACTGGAAATGGGCTGTGATGGGGGGGGAGAGACTGAAAATGGGCTGGGATGGGGGAAACAGACTGGAAATGGGCTGTGATGGGGGGGAACTTGGACTGGAAATGGGCTGATGAAGAGCTGGATTAGGACTGCAAATGGTCTGTGATGGTGGAGGGGATAGGACTGGAAATGGGCTGTGATGGTGGGGACGGACGGACTGAAAATGGGCTGGGATGGGGGAAACAGACTGGAAATGGGCTGTGATGTGGGGGGGGGGAACAGACTGGAAATGGGCTGTGATGGGGGGAACGGACTACAATTGGGCTGTGATGGGGGAGGACTGCAAATGGGCTGTGATGGTGGGGGGGATAGGACTGCAAATAGGCTGTGATGGTGGGGGAATGGACGAAATGGGCTGTGATGGTGGGGGGACGGACTGGAAATGGGCTGTGATGGGGAGGGGGAAACAGACTGGAAATGGGCTGTGATGTGGGGGGGATAACGGACTGGAAATGGGCTGTGATGGGGGGGGAACGGACAAATTGGGCTGGGATGGGGGAAACCCAGACTGGAAAAGGGCTGTGGGGGGGGGGGAGAACAGACTGGAAATGGGCTGTGATGGGGGGAACGGACTACAATTGGGCTGTGATGGGGGAGGACTGCAAATGGGCTGTGATGGTGGGGGGGATAGGACTGCAAATAGGCTGTGATGGTGGGGGAATGGACGAAATGGGCGGTGATGGGGGGGGGACGCAATGGAAATGGGCTGTGATGGGGAGGGGGGAAACAGACTGGAAATGGGCGGTGATGTGGGGGGGAAAACGGACTGGAAATGGGCTGTGATGTGGGGGGGAGAACGGACTGGAAATGGGCTGTGATGGGGGGGCAACGGACAATGTGGGCTGGGATGGGGGAAACAGACTGGAAATGGGCTGTGGGGGGGGGGGGAGAACAGACTGGAAATGGGCTGTGATGGGGGGAACGGACAACAATTGGGCTGTGATGGGGGGAGTACTGCAAAGGGGCATTGAGGGGGGGGGGGATAGGACAGCAAATAGGCTGTGATGGTGGGGGGAATGGACGAAATGGGCTGTGATGGGGGGGGAACTTGGACTGGAAATGGGCTGATGAAGAGCTGGATTAGGACTGGAAATGGGCTGTGATGGTGGGGACGGACGGACTGAAAATGGGCTGGGATGGGGGAAACAGAATGGACATGGGCTGTGATCTGGGGGGGAACAGACTGGAAATGGGCTGTGATGTGGGGAACGGACAAATTGGGATGGGATGGGGGGAAACAGACTGGAAATGGGCTGTGGTGGGGGGGAGGAGAACAGACTGGAAATGGGCTGTGATGGGGGGAACGGACTACAATTGGGCTGTGATGGGGGGAGGACTGCAAATGGGCTGTGATGGGGGGGATAGGACTGCAAATAGGCTGTGATGGTGGGGGGAATGGACGAAATGGGCTGTGATGGGGGGGAACTTGGACTGGAAATGGGCTGATGAAGAGCTGGATTAGGACTGGAAATGGGCTTATGGGGGCTGGAATAGGACGAAGTGGGCTGACGAGGGGGCTAGGATTGGAAATTAGCTGATGGGGGAGCGTGGAGGAAATGGGCTGATGAGGGACTGGAATGGAACTGGAAAAGAGCATATGGGGGCTAGGACTGGAAATGGGCTGATGAGGAGCTAGGATAGGACTAGAAATGGGCTGATGGGGGGAACGTAGACTGTAAATGGGTGATGGGCTGGAATAGGACACTGGAAATGGGCTGATGGGGACTGGAATAGGACTGGAAGTGGGCTGATGGGAGTTGGAAAAGGGCTGGAAATGGGTTGATGGGGAGCTTGGAGTGGAAATGGGCTGATGGGGGGCTGGAATGGAACTGGAAAACAGCATATGGGAGGCTAGGACTGGAAATGGGCTGATGTGGAAGCTTGGGAGACTGGGACTAGAAGGGGGCAGATGCTGGGTGGGTCTAGAACTATAAAGGAGCTGATTTGGGGGGAGGACTAGAAAGGGATGGGAAATGAGAATGGAGAGGGGAAAAGATATTTTGTGTGGGAGGGAAGAAAAGTCTACGACGGGCCGGGTATTGGAAGAGTAAGTGTAGATTGAGAATGGAAGGGTGAAATTTGAGTGGATGATAAAGCAATAAGGAAAGAAATGGAGGAAAGAGCAAAAGGGGAAAGATCAGTATGTTAAAGCAGATATAGAGAAAATAATTTGGAAAAAAATCTAAAAGAGAAGAAAGGAAAATGGATAGCTCGCAGAAGACACAAAGAAACCAGAAGAAAGTGACTGGAGCAATTGCAACTGAAAAGAAAATGCACAAGCAACAAAAGGTAGAAAAATACTTTTTTTATTTTGAATTTATTAACTGGAATATATCAGCTCTGGGAAATGTGCATTGTTAACATCTTTTGTGTTTTGTTTAGTACAAGAGGAAATTAATTTATAGTTTTATTTCTCCAGTGTTGTTGTACATCCCAAGTTTGGCTTTTGGGGTTCCCAGTTTAATTATTGTCTTCCTATTTCTAAATTGTGATCCCTTGTTCTTTGGTGACAGCCTATGTTCTGCTTTTTAACCAAGCTGAGGTATTCTGTTCATGTAGTTTCTATTTGACCATGTCACTTGTTCTCTTTCCCCAGTAGGAGATGCATTGGTATTCTCTGAGATGTATTGGTTTAATATTTGCAGTGTTGCCTTTTGATAGGTAGGGTTTGGTGCTTTGTGAGTCCTGGCAGAGCTGTTATGATATGGTGGATTTGCTATGAGTTCTAAAAGGTCAGTGTTTATAGTACTTCCTAATGGGCCTGGTGGTTGGCACTCGAATATAATAACGTAGAAATCTATTAGTCTTTCTTTATCCAGACACTCATTAAGAAGCATGTTTACTAAAAATGCATGTTAACATTATGCAAATAAGGCTCCCTATGCAAATGAGGCCCCGCAATTAATCTCCGCACATGGCCCCGCACCCCCCTTGGGCCGCCCCTGGGCCCGAGGATGGCCCGGCGTGCCCCTTCCGCCTGCGGGGACATCCTCCCCGCAGACGCTCCTGACTCCCACATTCCTGGCCCTCTTTTCCCCACCCTGACCCAAGGTTAGCCTGCCATGGCCTGGATCTGGTGGCAGGGACCCCTTCGCACCTGGCCCCGGGGGGAGGGGATCCCAGGCCCGATTCCATGTTTTTGTTGCTTATTCCACCTTTGAGGTGGAATAAGCAGCACGTACCCAAGGGCCCGGCAAGATGTACAGGGCCGTGACCTGAATTGGCTCTGTACATCGTGCTGGGCTGGCCCACCTCTGCTCCGCCCCGATCCTGCTCCCTCCCACCCCCCCGCTGGCTCTCCCCATCCTGAGCATCAGGACATAGAGTGAGAGTCAGAGAGGGGAATTGGGCCCGGACGGCTTGCAAGGCTGCATGTCCCGCCGGGACACGCAGCCCCACAACTTGCGTTCCGGAATCAGGCCCATAGTGTCAGAAAGCTAGGTCTGGGTCAAAGTTCAGGAGTCCTCCAGCAGGACAATGACCCAAAACATGCATCCAAAAGCACAAAAGAATGGTTAAAAAGGAACAAATGGACTGTTTTAAATAGGCCAGCAATGAGTCCTGATCTCATTCCAATCGAGAACCTTTGGAAAGAGCTGAAATCTGCCAGTGGTAAAAGGAATCCTGGAAACATTCATGAGCTGGAACAAATTGCAGTTGAAGAGTGGGAGAAACTACCAACAGACAGATGTACGAAATTTATAGATGGCTATAAGAAACGTTTGAAGGCTGTCATCACTGCCAAGGGGTGTGCAACCAAATTATTAGTGAAGGGTGCCATTAATCCTGTCCCAGTCATATTTTGTTTTTTCTCAGAAATTACTATGTCTAAGTTGCACAGACATCTTTTTTGTTGCATACTTTTTGAACATACCATTAAAATATTATGATGACATAGAATTGGAATATTTCCAATTATTTCTCAAGATATTGAACACAATATACCTCAGATGCAAGGGTGCCAATAATGTTGACCACAACTGTATTAACACCAAACTGTACAGCCCATTATTAATATTCCTTCCTCTCACCACAGAGTTGCCCATTGTCTCTCAGTACCATCTACCAAAACGGTTGCAGGTTTTATCAAAGGCCTTAAACCTGTTTCTCTTCTCTGCTGTCAGTGTACTCAAAAAGTGAAAATCTTACAGTCTCAAATATAAGGCTTGAATTGAATTGCCTGGTATATGTCTCTCTTCATTTAGAGCTATATACTCTACTTCTCCTATCTTATATTTTAGGCTTCTAGCATTTGCATAGAGACAGTCTTTCATCATTTTCAGGTCTTTATTTAAAGGCACCTGGGCTATTTTAGCCTTCATTACAACCTTTCTATCGTGATGCTGGCCCCTGTTATGATGGTATCCTTCATACAATAGATATATTGCTGCAAACCATGCAATTCTAAGCAACTGTCGGCTTTCCCCTTGGTTCTAGTTTAAAAGCTGTTCTCTCTCTTTTTTAAACATTAGTGCCAGCAGACTGGTACAACCCCGGTTAAGGTAAAGCCCATCTTTGCGCAATAGCCTGCAGTTCACAAAACGCACAATGCCATACGTACTACGCCCACTCATCTCACAAATAGTGTACACACCAACCCAATCATAATGGCCAACATTAAGTGAGCGTTACTGAACGCCAGATCAATCAGGAACAAACCAAATACTATCCTCGACAAAAAACTGGACATAATCTGCATCACCGAGACCTGGCTAGATGAATCAGACCAGGTCATATTAAATCAAGTAACACCAACAGGCTGCTCAGCATTCAATTGCATCAGAGCACAAAAGAGAGGAGGAGGTGTGCTAATACTAGCCAGAAAGGAATACAGATTTAAAACAATCTCTACCAATAATACAATCAAATCCAACACAATCAAATCCAACACAATCACCATAACTAACAAGTACCTAAGCATCTCCCTCACCTACAGGCCTCCTGGAGCCACAACTGAACATCTCTCCAAGGTACTTGAAGCAATATGTGCACACAGCAGAAAACACAAACCCCTCATTGTACTAGGAGACTACAATCTAACCTCCACACCCACCAAGGAAGCCGCAGCATTCCTAAAAGTCATGGCATCATGACTTGAGCTTTCTGATGGTCCTTAAAATATTGCCAGACAATCAACGCCCCAACGCACCAGCATGGTACAACTCTGGATATGGTCTTTATTCCAATGCATTTGGTGGAACAGGGCAAGGCCGCAGCACCAACAATCACGCCAATCCCTTGGTCAGATCATCATGTGATTGACTTCACTTTGACCTAACCCCACTCAACACGTGGAAGATGAGAGCATAGCCAAGCATTTTAGAGCCTTCAACAAAGACTCATTCATAAACTAAATCATTCCACAACTCCAACGGGAATACGACACCCTTGACTTAAGCATAGAGAAATGGAACTCCATAATATCTAAGGCAGCATCAGCCCCTACCAGAACATAACCACAAGCATGCAGGAGGTCCCCCTGTTACTCAAGTGATATCAGGGATGCAAAGCGCACTCTCCGAAGACTGGAGAGAAAATGGAGGTGGAACAAGTCGCATAACTCCCTGACTCAATACAGAGCCAAGCAACTGGAATATAACAATCTGACAAATGAGCGTAAACAGCAGCACCATACCAACCTCATCATGAAATCTGTCAAGAGACCGATAGAACTCTTTAGCATTTTCCAAAAGCTCACTAAGGACACCACGCAGCACTGTACCCACCATCTTGACCCACAGGAATTTGCAGACTACATGAAATCGAAAAACACTATCCAGACATGCTCCCCCACGCCACAGACAGATGACCATGAAATGGAAGAGCCGCATCAAACCTGGGAGGACTTCAGCATACCATCAACACATCAAGTAGAGGACATAATGAATGGACTCAACACAACAACCTCACCATCAGACCCATGCCCAGTGTCTTGGCTCAAAGCCACAAGAAGCCAGCTCTCTCATCACATTCACAAAATCATCAAGGATTCACTCCAACAAGCATACATGCCGTAATCCCTGAAGCAAGCCATGATACGACCGATACTTAAAAGCAACACCCTAAGCCCCTCTGAACCAAAATCATACTGTCCCATCTCCAGCCTACCATTCCTTGCAAAAATAATTGAAAAGACAATGCAAAGGCAACTTCAGGATCACATTGACATGAATGCCCCATTGGACATCCAACAGCATGGCTTTAAACCCCAGCATGGTGTGGAAGCGCTACTCACCTCCCTCTTTGACAATCTCCTAAGAGGCATAGATAACATAAAGAATGGATTCCTGCTAGTGTTCATGGACATCTCGGCAGCCTTTGACACCGTGTCCCACGCCAGGTTACTGCAACGCCTGCAGCAGATAGGAGTATGCAAGAATACTCTGAAGTGGTTTACTTCCTACTTGGAAGATCGAACGCAACAAGTCAATTGTGCCCAAAAGAAATCACTGCAGTTCCCCGTCACGCAGGGAATACCACAAGGTTCATCCCTGTCATCAGTGCTCTTTAATATTTACATCCAACCCATATGCAACATCATCAAACGCCACAAACTTCACTATCACCTCTATGCTAACGACATCATGGTGTATGCTCCAATCAACCTACTAGCTCTTGACACCACAACAATAACCAGATGCCTTGAAGACATGAATGCCTGGCTCATAGCCAGTAACCTGACAGTCAACTATGATAAAACTGAGGCAATGTTCATCACCCGGAACCCCACCTTCATTCCACCACAAACTATCAGCATTTTAGACAAACCAATAGCAGTCAAAGATGAAGTTAAGTACCTGGGCATCACAATGGACAGAGCTCTGAACTTGAAATCCCACATCACCAAAACCGCAAACAAGGCCTATCAACATTTGAGGACCATCAGAAAGTTCAAGCCAATACTCCGCCAGGGCCATTTCCGCACAGTGTGCCAAGCACTCATCACACCTCTATTTGATTACGGAAACTCGCTATATCAAGGCCTCCCTCAGCAGACCTTACACCCACTCCAAATGGTGCAAAACACTGCAGCACGCATCATTACGGACACTCCAAGAACTGAGCACATCGCCCCTGTCTTACAGCCACTGCACTGGCTCCCAATGATGGCCAGAGCAAAATTCAAAACAGTCATGATCATCTTTAAAATCATTCACCATCTCTCGGCAGATGCACTCCAAGATATCATAACAAGGGATATCAGCAATAGACCAAGAAGGACCAATAATGACAACATGATCGGTACACCTGCAGGATATCACAAGACTAAACAAACAACCTCAAGAAGAGCTCCTTCACTGCTGGCGTCCACACTTTGGAACTGCCTCCCAATGGGCCTGAGGGCCTTGAATGACATCATAGACTTCCGCAAGGCCCTTAAAACCCTGCTCTTTACAGAAACCTATGAGCAGACAGACAACAGTCTCCACCCGAATGGTAATGCAACTACCTCATCATAGACGTCCGCAAGACCCTTAAAACCCTGCTCTTTACAGAAACCTATGAGCAGACAGACAACAGTCTCCACCCGAACAGTAATGCAACTACCTCCACCAACTCGATATTCACTCATCCCAACTAGACATACGAGTTCATTGTATAATGTTGTTAAGTACCCTCATGTTAAATGTAACCCTTCAATTGTGATGTGACTTCTTTGATTTTAGGATAAGGTGGTATACAAATCTGTCTAAATAAATAAATAGGCTCCCCCTTCCTCAGAAAGTAGCACAGTTCCTAATAAATCTAAAATCTTCCTCCTTCTGAGAAAGCTACCTTGGAGGTTCTGGTTTTTAGCTTTTTGCTTTCCACATTTTTCTATGTCATTAGTACTAACGTGTATTAGGACAACTGACTCCTCCCTCAGCATTGTCTAAAATCCTATCTAGGGTACACAAAAGGTCTGCCACCTTTGCACCAGGCAGGCAAGTGGACAGGCAATCCTCATAGTAACATAGTATATGATGGCATATAAAGACCAGCATGGTCCATCCAGTCTGCCCAGAGTAGGTGTACCTGCTGCTCCATGCAGGTCACCCCTCCCCATGCCTTGTTTAGGGTTATACCCTCCGCTCTGTGCAGGTCACCCCTATTTGTTAAGACAGCAGAGACAGTTACGTTTATTTTGATTTTATCTTGTTGCTATAAAAGGATCCACTGTGTCTGTCCCATACCATTTTGAATTCTGTTACTTTATTTGCCTCCACTACTTCCATTGGGAGGGCATTCCAAGTGTCTACCACCCTTTCAGTGAAAAAGTATTTCCTGACATTGCCTTTCAGTTTACCCCCTTGCAGCTTCATATTATGGCCTCTAGTTTTACAGCTTCCCCGTCTTTGAAAAAGGTTTTTTTGTTCATTAATACACTTTAAGTATTTAAAGGTCTGTATCATATCTCCCCTGTTCCTCCTTTCCTCTGGCGTATACATATTTCTCCAGAAACAAGCAGGAAGTCAGTCCTCACATATGGGTGATGTCAACACTGATGGAGCCCTCACAGAAGCATCTCCCCAGCTTTCAAAGAAAACTTTTGGGAGGTGCCTCTACGCATGCGTGGTCCCCTTCCCACCCAAGGGTGCCATCTTGCTCAATCGCCCTTTTTCCGCGGAGCCCTTCGGACGTTCGTCTTGTCCCTCCGGAAAAAGTTATTTTTTTCTAGTGCATTATTGCATTTTACGGCAGGCGCTGGTTCTCCTTCCTGCTTCTCGAGTACCTCTTTTTCTCACTTTTGCGCATATCCCTCCCCGCCGACCTCTAAACTGGATATTCAATGTCGCGGCGACAATATTGGCTGCTGCCCGGTTAGCTCCTGTGCTGTAAAGATAGGCAAGGATTTTCCTCACCTATCTTTAAGGCGTAGAGCTGTAAACCGTGTAAATGCCTTTCAAATATCAGGCCAAAAAGTCTAGTTAAAAGATTGATAGATCACTAACAGATCTGCTGCTCGCTCTGGGGTAAAACTGAATGCTGATTGCCATGAAACAGCCATCCCTCTATGTCAAATGGAAATGCAGGCAACCAGCAGCAGTAGTCGCTGTCTTCCCAGAGTACAGCTGGAGCTCTGATTGGAAATGCACATCAAGGCATAAGCATGGGGATATGAAAGTGTGTCCAATTCCAGAAGCAAGCCTCAAGCCTCAAAAGATCAAGTCATTTATTTATATTTAGTTCATACCTTTCCAGTGGTAGCTCAAGGCGAGTTACATTCAGATACATAAGGACTTAGTCTGTTTGTACCTGAGGCAATAGAGGGTTAAGTGACTTGCCCAAGGCAACAAATGCTGGTCCCTCTGGTCACCAGGCTGCTGCTCTAACCACTAGGCTACTTCTCCACTCATCTTTGATTCAGTCAGAGAGGTCGATACAGAAAGTTGCCACTAAGGCCTCGTTATTCTAGTCCATCTACCGAGACAATGTGGAATTCCACTACATATTTTCTGACTGTGGGGATCCCGTGTTTCATCCAGAGAAACACAAATGATGTGGAAGCCAGCCAGCTCGTGTCATCAAAAACTCATAAAAAGCATGAATAAACTCTTTCATAGTTTGCTACAGCTGAGTCCTGTCTTTCCCATAGTGGGGAGGCCCAAGCTAATGTCTCCCCATAGGGCTGGCACTATCATTAGGTGAATTAAGCAGTT
The DNA here is from genome assembly GCA_033557465.1 of Ichthyophis bannanicus. Classification (NCBI taxonomy): domain Eukaryota; kingdom Metazoa; phylum Chordata; class Amphibia; order Gymnophiona; family Ichthyophiidae; genus Ichthyophis; species Ichthyophis bannanicus. Next base: position 374,980,866 of record CM066037.1, on the reverse strand, counting down.
GCCAAGAGTGCATGCCCTCTGGGGCACCCATTGCCACTGCTGCTGTTCCTCTCTGGGACCTGCAGCAGTAGCAATTGTTCAGAAAACATGACGCAGCGTCTACCTCAACTAGCTAGCAATGTATCGTTGTTTCTGTTCTCTACTATCTTATCTTTTCCTTCCCCTCTGACACAAACTTCAAGTTTATGCAAATGGGAAGTCTGCATTGGAGAGGGTTAGAAGAGACAAATAGTAGAGAAAGAAAAATGTGATGCAGTGCCAGCAAATTGAGGAAAACTCTGAATCGTGGTTTCTGAGCCATTGCCACACTGCAGGTCCTGGAGAGGATGACTGTGGCAGGAATTGGGGTGTGGGTTAGGATGGAGGGACCCTCCAAGGGCACCTCCAATTCTTGCACTGGCTCTGCCTCCCCAAGCAACAGTGAATTAATGTAGGCCACCTTGGATTTGTGGTCCGTGAAACAAGAGGACTGTAGTGCAAATACAATAGAACAACATTGATTCAAGAATCCTTGGCAGGCGTTTGGGTCTCCAGAATAGCACTGGGGGTCTCGACCCTGGGTGCCTTATAAAATAGGACTGGGGATACCTCTGGCACTGGACCTGGATGAGTAGGTTTTGCAGACTGTGTTTCTGTGGGCTGAAAAATCTAGTAAAGCTCCTTAGTCTGTGCTTGTTATTGCCTCAGATGCTGATCTAGTTGCTGGACTAATTTCTCCAGGAGTTTCCCTGTATGGAAAGGACTTGAACCAGCTCAACAGGGTCCATACTGGCCAGAGCTTAATGTGATGGTTCTCATCAGTAAAGAACGATGAGCGGGCAAGGTCCACAGACAGGTTCTCCATAGGATGAGGCACCTTGATCTAGGGGTGGTTAGGACAGGGTTTTCAACCTATAACAGTCACCTTCCCTTCAGGTTGAGCCCTCTATTGCTGATGACTGTCAGGTCTTCACTGCCCAAATCTAAGACCCAAAGTAAGAACAAGGAGAACTCCAGTGAAGATAGAAAACTAGCACAAGACACTCACCATCAGGACCAAGGCAGAAGTAAAGCAAATGAACTGATGCAAGATCTAGGAACATCCAACAAGGTAAAACAGGATACAAAGTATGGCAGGGATGTAAAGCACAAGGTCACACCAATGTGCAGACCAAGTTATGGCAAAGAAATCTAGCTAGGCTGGATTTATACAGAGATCTCAGGAAAGAGCAAGATGGCCTCTAAAATGAAGTAGCAGGTATAGAGCAGGTTAAGGCAGCCAGTCAGCTGAGTGGAACCTATTGACACTTGCTGTTGGAAATCAGTGATTCATCTGGGTAAGGTCCCTTTGAGAATTGAGCCACCTGCAGGCTGGTAGCAGAATCTCATTTTGCTTGCACTGGAGATGTCTCATTTTCTTCTCTGAGGTTTTCTTTTATCAAAGGTTTCTCTGACTTATTTTCTATATGTATTTTCCTTCCAATTCCATTTTGTTTAACAAAGTCTCAAATGGTATGGTTTCCTTATCGTCCCTCCAGTTGAGTCCCTCACCTCTGGGTAATGCACTTCCTCCTGCAGCATGGGGACTGGGCAAGTCAAACTTGTGACATATCCTGCTGGCACCCTCACCAGCTTCCAGTGTGCTCAGTCTCCATGCAGCAGGAAGTAGTGAGCCTAGGTGCTGGGCTCACTAGAGGAGCAGATAAGGAGCTTTAGACAGGTTGGATAGGACATTTAGATTTTCTTTTCCCCTATAATATTATTTCCTTTGATTGTAGATTAAAGTTCTTTAAAAAAAAAGACAAGGTCTGTGAGGGGATCGTGGGTAATCAGGAAGCTGTTTTCTCCCTCCCTTTTGCTTTTGTTTATCTTTAGCCTGCCCTTCCCTCCTTGTTTGCATGGAGGGGAATTGTTCAGCAGGTTTTTATTTTCTGACCGGATCAGTTGTTCTGCTCTGTTGATTCCTGTCAAAAGCTTGTATCGGGATTTCTCTCTGCTACTGCAGCCAGCTGACAGGATTTCTCAGCAGTGCTGTTTTCAGTTTGTTTCTGGTGTTTCTGGTGATTTTCAAGATACAGAGAGGATCTGAAGGGCTGCAATGTTAAGGTGAGTGCTCCGATTATTTTTATTGTTGTCAGGAGAGTGTTTGGAGCCTGTTACAGCATGAGACACTTTTTGACGGTTTGCAGTGCTGCGGGCCGTTTTTCCAACCAGTTTTTTTCATGGAGCTGTTTTTTCCTTCCAAACTGCTGTAATTGCTTAAATGATTTAGTCTTTGGTTAAATTTAAATTAATTTTGATTGAATTTGATGGTTTTTGATGTGTTTGTTTGCTTTAGATGGTTTTGAAGAGATTCCTCAATTTTTTTCTATCAGTGCTTTGAGCTCTTAAAGGGCCAGTACATTAAAGAAAAAAATAAAAGAGAAGGATCAGTTACAGTATTTTGGTGCCTTTTTAGGACTCTACGAGTTGTTATTAATTTTACTACCCGCTCTCTGGATTCTTTTAATGCTGATGCCTTCGCGTCTGCAGTGTCTTGTTTGTGGCGCTCATAAAAGCTCGGTCTCGGATGCAGGGGTGTGCCGTGGCTGCGCATCTGAAGCACTAACTATGGAGCAGGATACGTCTAAGGAGCGGTCTCCTTTGGTGGCACAGGGTACTGGCACCTCAGCGGAAGATGAGGCTTTGCTAGAGGGCTTTTCCGCTTCTCTTTCTACAAGCTTGGCTTTGCCTGGTAGTTCATCCATCCCGATGGTGGGTGGGACAGTGCTCGGAGGTTTCTCTCCGGGTTTTGTGCTGCTGATGCATCAGGCCTTCTGTTTGTGGCAACAGGGGGCGGTGGTGGATGCCTCACTGCTTGGGGCCGCAGGGGGCCAAGCAATTCTAGAAAGGTTGGGAATTAGTGACGGTAGACTGGTTAAGAGGGCTCGGTTGGTGGAAGATCAGCTTCCTGGTTTGGACTGGCCGGAAGGTGAAGACATTGAGATGGATCTAGAAGCCGGGATAGAGGAGCTAGACTAGAGGAAGGTGAGGTTCAGGAACCTGAGGATCAGACAAGGATTATCAGGGTCTTTCAGAGAGAGGAGCTGACAGCGCTCATTACGGAGGTCCTTCAGACTCTCAACCTTTCATCGGTGGTACCAGCGGAGGATGAGGGTTTAGAGGATCCTCTCATTCAGGCGGTACGGAAATCTCAGACTGTTTTTCCAGTACACCATGTGGTTAAGCAGATGATTCAGGATGAATGGGATACACCAGAGGCAGGATTGTGTGGTGTCAGGTCCATGAATCGGCTCTATCCCTTGGCGGATCAAGAACGAGAAGTGTTTCATTCTTCGCTTATAGATGCAGCTGTGTCGGCGGTCACAAAGAAAACTACTATTCCAGTTGAAGGCAGTGCTGCTTTGAAGGACGCACAGGATCGGAAGGTGGACGCAATGTTGAAGTAAGCTTTCGAGGTTAATGCTCTGTCTCTTCAGGCGTCTATTTGTGGAGCTTGAGTGGCAAGAGCATGCCTTTGTTGGTTGCAGCATTTGCAGCAGCCAGCGCAGCAAATGCAGGAGCAGTCAGCGGATATATCAAAGCTTGAGTCAGGTTCAGCTTATTTAGCTGATGTCCACTATGATCTTATTAGAGCTCTAGAGAACAGCATGGCTTTCTTGGTAGCCACCTGCCGCTATTTTTGGCTGAGGAACTGGGCGGCTGACAGTTCCTCCAAGTCACGTCTTAGCAAACTTCCTTTTAAGGGGAAGCTGTTGTTTAGAGAGGATCTTGAAAAGCTGGTCAAAGATCTGGGGGACTCTAAAGGAGGTCGTTTGCCAGAGGATAAGCCGAAGCAAGGTCGGCCTCAGATGCCGACGAGGGGTCAACCTCAAGATTTCAGGTGTTTTCGTACCTCCCGATTGGGAGGCTTTCAGAGAGGAAGATTTTCCTCTTGTGCGCAAAGCTTTTGGGGATTCCGGGGAGCGGGCAGAGGTTTTGCTAGTTCCGCTTCCTCGGGATTTAGGAAAGCACAATGAAGCGAGGGGGACCCAGGCAGGAGTTCCGGCGATAGGGGGTCATCTTCAGAAGTTTCTTCCTGCCTGGGTTCAGATAACATCCGATCAATGGGTGTTGGAGATGATTAGCAAAGATTATTCTCTTGAATTTGCCCGTCCCGTACTCGACTCATTTGTCATGTCGCCTTGCATGGGTTCAGAAAAGACCCTGTCTCGTCTGTTACAACTGGGAGCAGTGGTTCCAGTGCTGCAAGAGCATTACGGGATCGGTCGGTACTCTATTTCGTAGTGCCAAAGAAGGACAGAGCTTTCCAACCAATTCTGGATCTCAAGGGGGTAAATTGCTGTCTGCGGGTCCCTCATTTCAGAATGGAAATTTTACGTTACGTTATTGTAGCAGTTCGGCAAGGGGAGTTTCTCACATCTGTCGATCTCACTGATGCGTATCTTCACATTCCAATCAGGCCCGATCATCAAAGTTTCTAATATTTGCGCTACCGTGGGGGCATTTCCAGTTTCAGGCATTGCCCTTCGGTCTAGCGACAGCTCCGTGTACCTTCACCAAGGTTATGGTGATGGTGGCAGCGGCTCTTTGAAAGGAGGGAATATTGGTTCATCCCTATCTCGATGACTGGTTGATTCGAGCAAAGTCCAGGGTCGAGAGTGTGCGGGTGACGGGCAGAGTGGTGGAGCTCCTACAGAATCTTGGTTGGGTAGTCAATGTTGCCAAGAGCAGTTTGGTTCCTTTGCAAGTTCTGGAATATGTGGGAGTTTGCTTCGACCCTCGAGTGGGAGCACTGTTTCTGCCAGATTCCCAAGCCCAGGGCCTTCGGCTATTGATTCGCGGTTTTTTGAGCAGTCCTGCACCTTCGGCCTGGCACTATCTATGCGTTTTAGGAATGATGGCGGCGACTCTGGAAGTGGTGCCGTGAGCCAGAGCTCATATGCGCTCCTTACAGAGTTTGCTGCTCCTTCGCTGGTCTAACCAGAGCGATTCTCTGTCCAAGCACCTTCCTTGTCCAGGACGAGTCAGGACATCCCTGCGGTGGTGGCTTCTTCCGCAGAATCTCGCAGCGGGCATGCCTCTCGAACAGCCGCAGTGGATCCCGGTCCAAATGGATGTCAGTCTAGCCGGGTGGGGGGCTCATTGCAGAGAGCTCTTCGCGCAGGGCTGTTGGACTGAGCAAAAAATCAATTGGTCAATCAATCGACTGGAGTTGCGAGCTGTAGTTCTAGTGCTTCGGGCCTTCGAGTCCACCCTATGGAGTTGAGCAGTTCGGGTGCTTTCGGACAATGCCGCAACAGTGACATACCTCAGTCGTCAAGGGGGCACAAGATGTGCGGCTCTAGAGCTAGAGGCAGAGAGTCTGTTCAATTGGGTAGTCTCGGCTTCAGGTTTTGTCAGCGGCACACATTGCGGGAAAGGACAATGTGATGGCGGACTTTCTCAGTCGGGTTCACGTGGATCCGGGGGAATGGGAGCTTCATCCAGATGTGTTTGCACAGATAGTTCACAAATGGGAAACTCCTGTGATGGATCTCATGGTGACCTTTCTGTCGGCAAAGGTGAGTCGGTTTTACAGCAGAAGACGAGAAAGAATGTCAGAAGGACTAGATGCCTTGATACAACAATGGCCCACGCACGGTCTCCTCTACGTGTTCCCTCCTTGGGCTCTCAAAGGTCGAGTGGTTCAGTGCATCGAAGCCCATCGGGGAAGAGTAATTCTAGTGGCTCCAGATTGGCCGCATCGACCGTGGTATGCTGATCTGGTGCATCTTCACGACGGGAAACCATGGCGGTTGCCGACAAGGGAGGACCTTCTGGTACAAGGTCCTCTGCAAATGCCTCAGGTGGATCGGTTCTCGCTTACGGCTTGGCCCTTGAAAGGGCTAGGTTAAAAAAGAAAGGTTATTCTAGTGTGGTGATTGCCACCTTACTTTTGGTGAGAAAAAGATAGACGTCCTTAGCTTATGTGTGGGTTTGGCGTATTTTTGAGGACTGATGTGAACAACAGCAGGTCCATCCTGCTGCAGTTTCAGTTCTGATAGTGTTGAGCTTCTTGCAGGATGGTTTTGATAAGGGGTTGGCGGCCAGTTTGTTGAGGGTTCAGCTGGCAGCTATTTCTTCTTATCGAGGAAAGGTTCAAGGGGTCTCCTTGGGTACTCATGCCGATGTGGTTCGTTTCTTGAGAGCGGTGTCCTGTCTACGTCCTTCACGCAGGTTGGTTTCTCCTCCTTAGGATCTCAACCTGGTCTTAGAAGCCTTCTCTAGGGAGCCTTTTGAGCCTTTGCATCAGGCTTCATTGAAAGATTTGACCTTACAGACAGTGTTTTTGGTAGCCATTTGCTCTGCACGGTGGATCTCGGAGTTGCAGGCGTCTTGTCGAGAACCGTTTCTGGTTTTCTCAAGGGAAAAGGTGGTTTTGCATCCTGTCCCATCTTTCCTGCCAAAGGTAGTGTTGCCGTTTCATGTCAATCAGTCTGTCTCCTTGCCAGTGTTAGGTGTTTCGAAGGAGAATGAGTCGGATCATCGTTTGCATCAGTTAGATATAAAGAGGTCTCTTCGTCGATACTTGAAGGTTTCAAGGTCTTTCCACAAGTCAGAGCGTTTGTTCATTCTCTTTGGAGGTCCTCGTAAGGGTGAAGCGGCATCCAAAGATTCGATTGCCAGATGGGTCCATGAGGCAATAGCATCGGCTTATATCTTGCAAGGCCGTCAGGTGCCTGTAGGGCTGCGGGCTCATTCTACTAGAGCGCAGGCTACTTCCTGGGCCGAACATAGCTTAGTTCCTCCGGTTGAGATTTGCAAAGCAGCCACCTGGTCTTCTTTGTATACTTTCAGTAAACATTATCGTCTAGATGTTCAAGCATCGGGAGATGCCTGCTTTGGGTCTGCGGTGTTGCAGTCCGGGTGGACAGGTCCCTCCCAGTAATTTACTGCTCTTTTACACCCAGAAGTGAGGGACTGAACTGGAGGGATGATAAAGAAAGAGAAATTAGACTTATCTGCTAATTGTTGTTCCTTGAGGAACTCCAGTTCAGTCCCGATTCCCGCCCTGGGAGCTGGTTGTCATTTTTAGCACAGTCATTTTTAGAGTCTGCTGAATCGGCAGCCGGGCAGTAGAATTTCAGCAAATTTCTTTCTGTACTCAAGTACTGTATGTTCTGTATTCTTTCTCTCCCTCTCTTTTCTATTCTTTTCTTTCAAGCGGGAGAGGGACAGTTGCCCTTTTATTTAATGGGGAGTTAGTTCCGTTCAAAAGTTACGTTTTAATGATTAATATTATAGCTACTTATTTTTTGCTCCTTTGAGTCTGCTTTGTCATTAGGTCACTAGAAGCTGGTGGGGGTGCCAGCAGGATATGTACAGTGATGTCACAAGTTTGACTTGCCCAGTCTCCATGCTGCAGGAGGAAGTGCATTACCCAGAGGTGAGGGACTGAACTGGAGTTCCTCAAGGAACAGCAATTAGCAGGTAAGTCTAATTTCTCTTTTTCATCTCTTACCTCCTCCTACAACCTTCCAAGTTAGCAGTTATTTTGCCTACCCATCAAACACATCTTTCCTCCTCTAAACTTACTACCTGTTCCTCTAATCCTATCCCCACCCGTCTCCTTAATTCCAGATCATACTGCTAGACCAGTGGGTTATGCCCCCTCTTCCAGCCGATGTTGGAGACAGAGAAAAAATTCCAGAGCTCTGATTGGCTAGGCTCTGGTTGGTATAGGCATACCCCTAGGGGTCCTATTCAGTATTTCTCTGTCTCCAGCAGATGAGGGTTACTAAATTGTGTTAGTTTAGATTTAATACCTTTTCTATTTTGTCTTTCCTGGATGTACTCAGAGCACACACGAGGTGTTCCTCTGAGTTTTCCCAGAGCCCCAAGTTCTTTCTTAAAGCGGTTCATTACAAAACTTTTCCTGAGGTGAGCTCCTGATCTTTTCAATCAGTAGAGCTCCCTCCTCGAGGAACTCCAGCCGTGGGCCACGAGGGCTTCTGCTGCTGCAGGAATTGCAAGTTTATTCAATTTAACGTACTTTGGCTTAGATTAACTTGCTGAATGCAGTTTCCTTCCTCCGTTGAGCCTCGGCGACTCTGACCTGCACACTCTGAGTGACAGCTTTATTTAACTTTAATTCCTTCTCTGGTCGCCATGGGTTCTGAGTCTGCTGGCAACACGCTTCCTCCAGACTGCCTTCCGACTTGAACCACCGCTGTCACGTGTTTTTTTACAGTGAAGGGTTCTCTTTTCGGGGCTGTTTTCTGTGACGGCGGCCATTTTCTTTACCATGCTCCTGTTCTTCGTGGCTGATTTTTGAGTGGGAAGTCTGTCAGCGACATTTTTTGCTCTTTGGCAAGCCCGGACCTTCGACTCATTCTAGAGTGTTGTCAAGGCTAAAAGAAGACTTTTAAGGTTACAACTAGAATCGCTGTTTTTTTTAAAAAAAATGCCAGTTTCACTTCATGGGTGCTTGGGCTGCAATAAAAGGCACAAAGATCTACACAACCGCCTTTGCTCTTCCTGTGAAACTCATCCAGGGGAGTCTTCGGCTTCTCTCTTACCAGTGCTGCTGGCTTTGGATCTCGTGGCTCCAGAACCCCCTGTTGCGGAAACCCCATGCATTTCCTCGCCCATAGAGGGGTCGCAGACTGCTCCAGTCCTGTTTCCACAGCCTACATACGTCATGCCACAGCTTGATATGGCAGGGACTGCCGCTGATAACCAGTTCCTGCGCTCCCAGTGCACTTGCCTGAACCACGCAATGGCGTTCCAGGATCACTACCTCGTAAAAGAAATCATGGGATACAAGACCTTAAGGGGGCACGCCCACCCAAGGCAGTTTCATGGTTGCAGGAAGGTCTTGAAGTTCCAGAAGGAGGCAGATCCTCGGCAGAGGCGAGTTTAGCCTCATCTGATCGAGAGGATGGGGAGTATTCTCCTTCAGAATCGTCAGTGATGGCCCAGGAAGACTCCCAAGATGTCCACCTTTTTTGTAAGGAAGAATTGTCCGTCTTGATAACGTAGGTGGTTGAAGCGCTGTGGCTTACTGTTACGCCTGAACCCACAGACGTCTGCATCTCAGTCTCAGCCGGATCCCATTTTGCAGTACATACGAAAGCATTCCAAGGCTTTTCCTTTCCCAGCTGAGCTTCAACAGATGGTATCTCGAGAGTGGGACTCACCAGATACCTCTTTGCTTATGGCACACCTCCTAGGTCAGTTATACCTTTGGGCTCCATCGAAGCTTGACCGCTGGCTGACATATCCGAAGGTGGATGCATTGGTGACCGGGGTTACGAAGCATACCACCATTCCGGTCGAGGGCGGAGCAGATCTCCGGGACCAACAAGACCGTAAAGTAGAAAGTCTTCTGAAAACGGCTTTCTCGGCTTCCGCTCTTTCGCTCCAAGTGATTGTCTACGGGGGGGCTAGAGGGTTGTGCTTCACTGCACTGGATTCAATGGCTACCGGAGCATCCAGCCGTGGAATGTCTAGAATCCAACGCAGCGTTTTTGGCTGACGACTTTTATGATCTCTTATGTCTCTCAGCTCGCTCATTGGCAGCGGTTAAGGTGGCTAGGAGATGGCTTTGGCTCTGTCAGTAGGCAGCGGTTGTACCTTCCAAAACAGGCCTTTCAAAGCTCCCCTTTAAGGGAAGGCTTCTCTTTGGAGAAGATTTGGATAAGTTGGTAAAAGATCTCGGGGAGGTCAAACCTCAACGCTTGCTGGAGGATAAGCCGAGAGTTTTGTCACGCCAGCCTTCTCGTTCCCAGGCTTTTCGGCGATTCTCCAGATCTCGAGATTCTCGAAGATACCGTTCCTTTAAACAGGGCTCCTCTGCGGCCTCCAACAGTCGTTTTGGTCAAAAGACGCAGTCCTTTCGAGGAGCCCGCAAGGATTTAGAATCTTACTCAGGCCCAGGAAAGTTCTCTGGATCCACACGTCCTTCCCGCTGATGGGACGGGCGGCCCGCTTGAGACGATATCACCAGTGGGAGGCCGTTTGGCACTTTTTTCTCAGCAGTGGGCGCTCATAACCTCTGATCGTTGGGTTCTAGACATTGTTTCCCACGGTTATTCCCTCAAATTTTGCCGGCTGATTCGCGACACCTTCTTAAGCTCTCCAGGACGCTCGCCTCGGAAAAGGATGGCTATTCAAGCTACGATTCAAAGACTCCTTTGTCTCAAAGACATTCGTCCTGTTCCAGACTGAGAAAGAGGTCAAAGCCGTTACTCCATCTATGTCGAGATGCCCAAGAAGGACAGCTCTTTTCGTCCAATTTTGGATTTCAAAGGGGTCAATCGCAGCCTTCGAGTGCCTCACTTCCAGATGGAAATGCTTCGATCTGTCATTCAAGCTGTGTGCAAAGGGGAGTTTCTGGCGTCTCTCGATCTAGCAGAGGCTTATTTTCGCATTCCCATTCAAAGTGAACATCAGCGGTTCCTGAGATTTGCGGTTCTCGGACAGCATTTTCAGTTTCGGGCGATGCCATTTGGCCTCGTTTCTGCTCCTCGAACTTTCTCCAAAGTGATGGTTGTGGTAGCAGCAGCTTTACACCAGCAGGGTATTCAAGTACATCCCTACTTAGACGATTGGCTCATTCGGGCGGATTCCTATTGAGAGGCCTGCACCACTGTTTCGGTAGTGGTTTCCTTCCTAGAAAGCCTGGGGTGGATGATCAATCGTGCCAAGAGCTGCCTGCAACTGTCCCAACAGATAGAATTTCTTGGGGTGTGATTTGACACCCGTCAGGGATGCGTATTTCTCACTCAGGAACGCTTCCTCAAACTCTCCTCACAAATTTGGTCCTTTCTGCTTCAGGGCTCGCCAAGGGCCTGTGACTACCTCCAGATCCTGGGAACCATGGTGGCCACCATCAGACTCGTTCATTGGGCCAGAGCACACATGCGTTGCCTGCAAAATGCTCTTCTTTCTCGGTGGTCACCGGTGTCAGAAGACTATCAGCTTCATCTTCCGCTACAACCAACAGTCAGGCTCAGCCTGCGATGGTGACTCCCTCCGCTCAATTTCTTCAGAGGAATCCCTCTAGAGGATCCACGCTGGATACTAGTGACAATGGACGCCAGTTTGTCCGGCTGGGGAGCTCACTGTCAAACTCACTCAGCGCAGAGAATATGGTCTCTACGTGAGTCTCGGTGGACTATCAACCCTCTGAAAGCCAGGGCAGTCTGTCTGGCTTTTGGCATCTCCTGCTAAATCAACCGGTTCAAGTCTTATCCAACAATGCTACGACAGTGGCCTATCTCAAGCATCAAGGGGGCACAAAGTGTCCCAGAGTGTCGAAGGAAATGAACCTGCTTTTCCCTTGGGCAGAAAAGCATCTACGGGCCATCTCGGCACAGCATATTGCAGGGACCAGCAATGTCAAAGCCGACTTTCTAAGCTGGCACAGCCTGGATCCTGGGGAATGGGAGCTGGCTCACGAAGCCTTTCAGACGATAGTTTTAGCAGTGTGGTCGACCCGTGACAGATCTCATGGCTTCAGCAGTAAACACCAAGGTACCGTTCTTCTTCAGTCGCTGGAAGGAGAACGGATCTCAAGGTATAGATGCTCTGGCATAACCATGGCAGAAGCACCTCCTTCTTTGTGTTTTTCCGCCCTGGGCTCTAATCGGGGAAAGTTCTCCATCGAATAAGGGAGCACCAGGGTCCGGTGATCTTAGTGGCCCCAAACTGGCCCAGAAGACCTTGGTTTGCCAATCTTGTAAGACTGTCTCGAGTGACTCCTCTACGGCTAAAGGCCCCATTGGGACTGCTAAGACAAGGACCAATCTCAATGGACAACCCTGCTCCTTACTCGCTTACGGCTTGGCTGTTGAATGCCGTAAGTTGATCCATAAGGGTTACTCTTCTAAGGTGGTGGCTACCCTCCTTAACGCATGAAGGTCTTCAACATCTCTAGCATACGCTCGGGTATGGCAAACTTTTGAGTCCTAGTGTTTCCGGAACCAGGCTTCCCCATGGCGTTTGGGGGTTCCGGTGATTCTCGCCTTCCTACAATACGGACTCTATAAGGGATTGGCCCTTGGGTCCCTTCGAGTGCAAGTATCGGCCTTAACCTGCTACCGGGGGCCGGTCCGTGGCCACTCCCTTGCTTCCCACACAGATGTCTCACGTTTTCTCAAGGGAGTGAAACTTCTGCGTCTGCCGGTTCGGCCGGTGGTCCCTTCCTGGGACCTCGTTCTGGTCCTCAAAGCTCTTATAAGTCAGCCCTTTGAACCTCTTAAGGAAGTTTCTCTTCGGAGTTGATGCTTAAGGCAGTATTCTTAGTAGCAATAACCTCGGCTCGTAGGATATCAGAGCTACAGGCCTTGTCTTGTAGAGATCCTTATCTCTCTTACTCTGCAGAAGGTGTTTCTCTCTGAACTGTCTCTTCCTTCTTACCCAAGGTTGTTACTACTTTTCACCTCAATCAGCCTCTTCTGTTACCTACATTCTCAAAAGAGCAGTGTTCAGGAAAGCAAAAATATCTTTGAACGCTGGATGTTAAGAGGGTTCTTGTCCACTATCTGGACATAATGAATTCCTTTAGAAAGTCAGATCATCTCTTTGTTCTTTTTGCGGGACCGTGGTGAGGTCTCGTGGCTTCCAAATCCACTATTGCCAGATGGCTACGTCAGACCATTGAAGCAGCCTATATTGGTAAGGGTAGACAGGTATTGGTAGATCTTTGATCTCATTCAACAAGAGCCCAGGCAGCCTCTTGGGCCGAATGTTCGCAGGTTGCCCTGCTCGATATTTGTCGAGCGGCAGCTTGGTCGTCTCTGTCCACGTTTGTTCAGCATTATCGCCTGGACGTTCATGAATGAGAGGACAGTCGTTTTGGAGTTGGGGTGCTGTTGGCGGCTCTCTCGGTCCACCCTAAGGGTCGTTAGCTTGGGTACTTTCCGCTTGTCTGGACTGGACTAGCAGTATGATCTGGAAGGAGAAATTTCACTTACCATTAATTTCCTTTCCTGGAATACTGCTAGACCAGTCCAGAACCCACCTGGTTGGTCAGTGACAGTGCTTAAGGTGCAGTGGAGCCAACATTCATTAGTAAAGCACTACCAAAACCTACATATCCCTTGGATGACCTACGAAGATCCCTGCTCATTTGTTGTCCAAGGGACGTTTAAAGTCCTCTCTGATTCTTGTAGATAATTAAATCACTTTTTTCTCACTTGTACATAGTTGACCCTTTTGGTCAGTTAGTGCTAATGTTTATAGCTTATCAGAGGATACTGGATAGGACCCCTAGGGGTATGCATATACCAACCAGAGCCTAGCCAATCAGAGCTCTGGAATTTTTTCTCAGTCTCCAACATCTGCTGGAAGGGGGGCATAACCCGCTTGTATGGACTGGTCTAGCAGTATTCCAGGAAAGGAAATTAATGGTAAGTGAAATTTCTCCTTCCATCGCTATCTGTCATCCCTTCCATCTCACATGTTCTCAACCTCTTGCTCTCCACTTCAACTGTCCCTGTTGCCTTTAAGCATGATGTGGTCATACCTCTCCTCAAGAAACCTTCACTTGATCCTACTTGTCCTTCTAATTAACAACCCATCTCTCTTCTTCCCTTCATTTTCAAACTTCTTGAATGTGCAGTCCTCCGCTGTTGGCTTGAATTTCTCTTCTCTCAAGCCCTTCTAGATTCACTTCAATCTGGCTTTCATCCCTACTGAGATGGCTCTTGTCAAAGTCTCCAGTGATTTGTTCCTGGTTAAATCCAAGGGCCTCTACTCAATCCTCATTCCTCTTGATCTTTCTGCTGCTTTTGACACTGTTAACCACCACGTTCTCCTTGACACATTGTTCTCGCTTGTTTTTAGGGACTCTATGCTGTCCTGGTTCTCTTCTTAGCTTTCCCATTGCTTTTTCAGTGGTTGTTCTGGTGGTTCCTCCTCTACTGCTATCCCACTCAGTTGGTGTGCCCCAAGGCTCTGTTCTGGACCCTCTCCTTTTCTCTTTCTATACTCAGTCCCTTGATGCTCTCTTATCCTCCCATGGCTTTCAATATTATTTTTATGCCAATGACTCACAGATCTATCTTCCTTATTGTCCTTCCAGTCCAGTCCCGAACCTCTGGGGTTTTGCTCCTCCTCCAACAGCTTGGAGACTGAGAAACGTCATCCTTTTGATGACACCAGTATAAAGGCACAGGAACCGCCTCCTGACTCCATTTATCTCAGTCTCCAAGCAACTGGAGGGTTGGTGAGCCTGGAGAGTAGGGGTTCACTTGAGGAAATATTAAGGACAGTTAGAGTTAGAATAGTTAAAATATTTGACTATTTAAAAGATTTAAAAAAGATTACATAAAGTAGTGGTCTTTAGCCCTTTAAGAGAAGGCTGTGCTGAGGTATTTACTTCCTACTCCCGTTTCCCTCCCCCCCTCCTCACTCGCTCTGCTTTATATTTAATTTGGTCAGAGCGGAGAATTAGTCATCGGAGGGATAAGGCTCCGGCTCCCAAACCCACGTTAATGGGTGAAGAGCCGGCAGCATACAAGCAGCAATGCTGGCAGAAGGTTATCCTTGCTTGAGTTTAAGCGCCGACGGCATGGTTCCCGGCTAATCGCTGCAGTTACTCTTCGGCTTCCTGGCTCTTCCCCGATGCTGAAGCCACGATCTCGGCTGAGCGTGGGGAGAGTGAAACGAGCCGCAAGTCAGTGTCCCTGAAGGTAAGGGGGCCCCAGATCATTGCTGTGAGCCGTGTGTGTAGAGTGGGTAGGCCGGGCCGCGTGTCGGCCGCACATAGGAAACTCCGTTATTTTCAAGGTTTGTTCAGGGGCTTCTAGTTCGACAGGGCAGCTTCGTTCTAGAATTTCTTCCTCAGAATTAGGCTTGCCCTGGCCTAGAGAAAAATCCACTGTATTTTAAAGATTAAAACCCCCCTAAAAAATCCCTTTTTCGTTGGCACAGACCAAGCAGATTCGGTCAGGAGCTGATTTGGGGGAAAGGTACTCAAAGGTTTGAGAGCCCGAAGGGCCAGTCAAAGATAGCCACTCCAGCAGGATGCCTTCTAGGCCACAGTGTTTAGTCTGTGGTACTAGAAGGGGAGCAGTGTCAGAGACGGGGGTGTGTAGAGGCTGCATCCAGGAAGCAGCCTCTATAGAGCAAGCACTAGAAGTTGGAGTTGAGGGCCACAAAGGGGCCACTTTTGACATGCCAGAGCCGCGGTCTCCCGCTTTGCCACCTCTGGAGCTGGTGGCAGGGATTTCTTCCACACCGGATCTTCCATCTCAAGTGCCTGTGCCGGGGGCGATTGGCGGCAATTTTCTCTCCAGAGTTCATATCTCTGATCCAGCAGGCATTCGGAGGCACTCAAGGGAGGTTCGCAGCCAGTTCCATAGAGGGGAACTGGGTGAGAAGAAGCCGGGGACACCTCTGAGCTCGGGAGCTATAGGAATTCCAACAAAGAAGTCCAGGAGCGAAAAGGAGCGGCCGGAGCAGTCCATTGCCTCAGAGGGGATCCATTCTGAGGATTCGGATCAGGACTTGGAGTTGGAGGATGAGTTAGAAGAAGGAGAGCTCACGGTACAGGATGACCAAGCTAGAGTGGTCCGTGTTTTCAGAAGAGACAAGTTACCGGCGCTCATATCAGAGATGCTCAAAGCGCTTAATATGTTGGCGGGAGGTCCGGTGGAGGATGCCACATTGGAGGACCCATTGCTGCAGGCCTTTAGGAAAACGCAGAGGGCCTTTCCGGTACACAGAGTGGTTAGAGAAATGATTTAAGGAGAATGGGATATGCCTGAGGCTGGTCTTAAGGGGTCCAGAGCTATGGCTCGGCTGTACCCACTAGTAGAACAAGATTGAGAATTGTTTAGGTCTCCCATGGTGCATGCGGCCGTCTCGGCAGTTACTAAGAAGACTACCATTCCGGTAGAGGATAGCGCTGCACTCAAGGATGCCCAGGACAGAAAGCTTGACACCTTGTTGAAACAGGTTTTTGACGTAAATGAGCTGTCCATCCAAGTATCCATTTGTGGAGCTTGGGTAGCAAGAGCTTGTCTTCGTTGGTCCCAGCGGCTTCATGGAGAACAGATGGAGGAGGCGACCTGTGAAGCTTCCAGAATAGAGTCAGGGGCTGCTTATCTGGCAGATATTCATTATGATCTTATTCGTGGTTTATCAAAGAGTATGGCATCTGTAATAACGGCAAGATGGTATCTTTGGCTGCACAATTGCAGCAGATGGATCTTCCAAGTCAAGGTTAGGTGAGCTTCCTTTCAGGGGAAAGCTACTTTTTTGGGAAGATTTGGATAACCTGGTGAAGAATTTAGGAGAGTCCCAGGGCGGAAGGCTGCCAGAGGACAAACAGAAACAAGGCCAGTCGGCTCCGACGACCAAGGGTTAACAGAGGGAGTTTCGTCGCTTTGGTTCCCCAAGGTTCGGTCAAGTTCAAAGAGGGCATTTTCCCTTTAGAAATCAGGGGTTTCGAGGCTTTCGAGGGGCAGGCAGAGGATTTGCTGCTTCTTCTTCCTCCAGTCTTAGAAAGCCACAATGAAGCCAGAGGGACCCAGGTGGGACAGGTGCCAGTAGGAGGTCGCCTGCAAGAGTTTTATCCTGCCTGGGTCCAAATCACGTCCGATCAGTGGGTGCTGGAGGTCATCCGAGAAGGTTATGAGTTAGGGTTTCAACATCCGGTGACCAATGTTCCCTCTAAGCTGCGCTGGGTCCTCCGCCGGCATTCCTGCTGGGGGGGGGGGATGCAGCGCAATCGACGCTTCGCCCCTCCCCCCACCAGCGGGAATGCTGGCGGAGGACCCGGCGTGGCTTAAAGAGAACATTGGTTGTGGCGTGTATTAGACCTAACAGTAGAGTTGTTGGGTCTAACACACGCCGCAGCCACTGTTCTCTTTAAGCTGTGCTGGGTCCTCTGCCGGCATTCCTGCCTGTGGGGGGAGGGGGTGGAGCATCGATCGCGCTGCATCCCCCCTCCCGGCAGGAATGCGAGCGGAGGACCCAGTGCAGTTTAGAGGGAACATTGCCGGTGACTGATTCTTACGTGCAATCTCTGTGCAAGGTGCGCTCCAAGTGCGAAGCAGTGCAAGAGACCTTAGAAAGGCTGCTGTCCCTAAAAGCAGTGGTACTGGTACCCCCAGAATAATGCGGCTGCGGTTGGTACTCCATATACTTCGTAGTGCCAAAGAAGGAAGATACCTATTGCCCAATTTTGGATCTCAAGAACAGGAATATCAGAAGTTTCTAAGATTTGCGGTTCCGATGGGACATTTACAATTTTGGGCATTACCGTTTGGGCTAGCTACGGCTCCACAAACCTTCACCAAGGTGATGGTAGTAGTGGCGGCATCATTGCGAAAGGACGGTGTGCTGGTGCACCCCTATCTAGACGATTGGTTGATCTGGGCGAAGTCCAGAGCCGAGAGTAAGTCTGCTACAGCCAGAGTGGTGGCAGTCTTATAGAGTTTCGTATGGGTAGTCAATATGTCAAAGAGCAGGCTGAACCCATCGCAGAACCTGGAATACCTGGGAGCTCGCTTCGATACATGCGTCGGAAGGGTATTTCTGCCACAGCAATGGGCACAAGGATTGCGAAAGCTAGTCCGCAGGTTTCTGGACATCAGGAATCCCACTGCCTAGCATTATCTACAGTTGCTCGGTACCATGGCGGCGACACTTGAGTTAGTTCCGTGGACGAGAGCCCACATGAGGCCGTTGCAGAGAGCATTGCTCAGATGGTGGTCACACCAGGAGGACCGTCTGTCTCGGATACTACCCTGTCTGCCAGAGACGTGTCAGGCTCTTCAATGGTGGTTATATCTAGAGAATCTGGAAAAGGGAATGCCCTTAGAATCACCGTGTTGGATACCCCTAACGGACGCAAGCCTGTCAGGCTGGGGAGCTCACATCCAAGGGCAGTTTGCGCAAGGGCTTTGGACCGATCTGGAAAAGATCTGGTCGATCAACAGGTTAGAATTGCGGGCAGTAACCCTGGCACTAAAAGTTTTTCAGCTTTGTCTCCAAGGAAAGGCCATTCGAGTGTTTTCCGACAATGTGACGGTGGTGGCCTACATCAACCGGCAAGGGGGCACCAGCAGTA
Organism: Ichthyophis bannanicus; assembly: GCA_033557465.1. Classification (NCBI taxonomy): domain Eukaryota; kingdom Metazoa; phylum Chordata; class Amphibia; order Gymnophiona; family Ichthyophiidae; genus Ichthyophis; species Ichthyophis bannanicus. The sequence goes on along the minus strand of CM066037.1, from coordinate 374,962,820 downwards.
TAGCGCTGGAAGCTGAGGCCGAGCAGTTGTTCGAGTGGGCCGATATACATCTGCTGGCATTGTCGGCAGCACATGTGGCAGGAGTGGAAAGCGTAGTCGATTTTCTGAGTCACAATGAAGCCAGAGGGATCCAGGGGAGTGGGTTCTATATCCGCAAGTGTTCAAAATGATGGTACGCCGCTGGGGGCCGCCAGTAATGGATCTCATCACAACGTTCCAATCCGCGAAGGCCAATCGGTTGTTCAGCAGAAGACGGGAAAGGATTTTGGAGGGCCTGGATGCTCTAATACAGTCCTGGCCAGAAGAGCAACTCCTATACGTGTTTCCACCTTGGGTGTTAATAGGTTGGGTGTTGCAGCGAATAGAACTTCACAGAGGATAGGTAATATTAATTGTGCCAGATTGGCCAAGACGACCTTGGTATGGGGATCCGATGAGGCTCTTGGTAGACAAGCCATGGCATCTTCCAGTTTGGAGGGACCTGTTATTTCAGGGCCCACTGCTCATGCCTCAGGTGGATTGGTTCTCGCTTACGGCTTGGCTCTTGAAAGGGCAAGGTTGACAGGGAGAGGATACTCCACAGCGGTGGTTTCCACCTTGTTGAGGGCTTGGCAGAGATCAACTTCATTGGTGTATGTTTGTATCTAGCGTGTTTTCGAAGCTTGGTGTGTTGACAGGAAAGTTAAAGCGTTAAAAGCTTCGGTACCACTGGTGCTAGCTTTCTTGCAGGATGGATTTGAGAAAGGCTTAGCGGCTGCATCCTTAAGCGTGCAGTTGGTGGCGCTTTCCTGTTATAGAGGTAAAATAAAAGGAGAGGCGATGGGAGGACATCCAGATATCAAACGTTTTTTGAGAGCAGGGTTGCTTTTGAGACCGCCATGTAGGCAGGTTGTGCCAACGTGGGATTATCATTTAGTACTGGAGGCTTTGGTGCGCGAAGGCACAAGGAGCGAGGGTTTAGAGGGTCACCACTTTATTAGAAAAATATAGGCCCAACGCGTTTCAGCAAAGTTGCCTTCTTCAGGGGGCACACATCTTAAAATAAAACACATAATATTAACTTTGAGAAAATAAAACAAACAATAGGCGACATTCAAAAATGTAAAAATATTAAGTCAATAAATAAATAAATAGTGCATTCTTATTAACATTAGAAGTCAAACAGTATGGACTATAACAAATTAGTTAATGTTAAAACTATGATAGAGTAAAACATGTATGTAAAATTCATAAGACAACAACCATCAGGACCTAAAAACTACAAATAAAGATAAAGCACATATAAAATAAACCATTGCTTGAGAAAGTGCTTCAAAGGAACAAAATATAAAACCTTGGTTAAAAAAAAATGTATAAAGTGAAAGAGCGATTACTCACAGGAGGCAATGTGTAAACTCAAAGTCTTTAAAAAGACTCCATACAGAGTACTGCAGACAATGCTGGTATGGTACTAGATCCCAGAGCCAGGGGGACCAGGAGGAACATCAGAATGGGAAATATCAAATGCAGGGGATCAGGGAGACAAATGCAGATAAAATTTAGTGCATGGATTAATAAACAAACACTATAACAATTAATCAAAGAAGTTTTTTATATAAAAAGGAGGAGATTTAAAAATGTAAATAAAAGTGAAATATAATAGAAAACAAAAACAAGAAAACAAAAAAGAACAGAGGACTCTCAGGATGAAAATCAAAATAAAAAACTAGAAGGGGGCTGAAAACATATCCTAATTGTGCTATGTGCTCATCATTCAACTACAGTAAAAAAGACTGAGAAATGAATATATAGATGTGATATAATGTGGCTAAAGACAATGATTGTGAACTACTAGTACAAGAATATGTTCAGCGGGTTGAACCGGAGCCAGTGGTGTTATTCGCTGCAACTCTGGTGAGAAAAGTAATACTTGGAATGATTATAATTGTACTCCTAATATAAAAGTATTTCTAAACAAATAAAAATGGTAAAATGGGGGACAGTGATAGTCTACCTTAAGAGCAGGTGCTGATTGTTGGTTATAGCAATGAAACCGCACCGCGGGGAAGGCAACAATAACACAATATATCAAAATTGATTAAAAAATCTTTTAAACGGCGATTGCAACAAGTGACTACAATGAATACCAGAATCTATACACACCAAAGATAGGACATGTAAATTACCGATATGATGGGTCAAAGAGTATAGAAGCAGATTCTCAGCGTCGAAAGATAGCGCGAGTGAAAGGTATCAAATTCCTTTATGCTAAACCCGCCAAACATCTGGACACATTTAAAGAGCGAAACACACACATGCTCTGTTGCAACAAAATCTATATATTCATTGCTCAGCCTTTTTTACTGTTGTTGAATGATGAGCACATAGCACAATTAGGATATGTTTCAGCCCCCTTCTAGTTTTTTATTTTGATTTTTATCCCGAGAGTCCTCTGTTCTTCTTTTTTGTTTTCTTGTTTTTGTTTTCTATTACATTTCACTTTTATTTACATTTTTAAATCTCCCCCTTTTTATATAAAAAACTTCTTTGATTTATTGTTTTAGTGTTTATTTATTAATCCATGCACTAAATTTTATCTGTATTTGTCTCCCTGGTTCCCTTGCATTTGATATTTCCTATTCTGATGTTCCTCCTGGTCCCCCTGGCTCTGGGATCTAGTACCATACCAGCATTGTCTGCAGCACTCTGTATGGAGTCTTTTTAAAGACTTTGAGTTTACACATTGCCTCCTGTGAGTAATCGCTCTTTCACTTTATACGTTTTTTACCAAGGTTTTATATTTTGTTCCTTTGAAGCACTTTCTCAAGCAATGGTTTATTTTATATGTGCTTTATCTTTATTTGTAGTTTTTATGTCTTGATGATTGTTGTCTTATGAATTTTACATACATGTTTTACTCTATCATAGTTTTAACATTAACTAATTTGTTATAGTCCATACTGTTTGACTTTTAATGTTAATAAGAATGCACTATTTATTTATTTATTGACTTAATATTTTTACGTTTTTGAATGTCGCCTACTGTTTATTTTATTTTCTCAGTGTTAATATTATGTGTTTTATTTTAATATGTGTGCCCCCTGAAGAAGGCAACTTTGCCAAAACGCGTTGGGGCTATATTTTTCTAATAAAGTGGTGACCCTCTACACCCTCGCTCCTTGTGCTTTTGTTTGGACTTCTGCTGCGAGGGCCTTTGCTCTCCTTGTGTTGTTTGGGCTTTGATGCATGAGCCTTTCGAACCGTTATCTAGAGCTTCGCTGAAGGACCTTACTCTCAAGGTTGTGTTTCTAGTGGCTATTTCTTCGGCCCGAAGAATCTTGGAGTTGCAGGCGTTGTGTAGGAAGCCTTTTCTGGTTTTTAATGATATGAAGGTGGTCTTGAGGCCAGTGCCATCCTTTTTGCCCAAAGTAGTGTCACCTTTTCATGTGAATCAGGTAGTTTCACTGCTGGTTTTTGGGGAAGGCAGTGCTAGTGCATCATTGGGACAGTTACATTGGTTAGATGTTCGTCGAGCATTAAAGTAGTATTTAAGAAGTTCAGCAACTTTCCGCAGGTCGGATAGATTGTTTGTTTTGTTTGGAGGCTCAAGGAAAGGAGAAGCAGCATCAAAAGCTTCCATTACCAGATGACTTAAAGAGGCGATAGCATCCGCATATGTTTTGAAGGGCAAATCAGTGCCAGAAGGACTTAGGGCTCATTCGACTAGGGCACAAGCAACGTCATGGGCGGAGTGCAGTTTGTTGCCGGCAGTTGAAATTTGTAAGGCAGCTACTTGGTTGTCTTTAAATTCTTTTGTCAGACATTACCGTCTAGATGTTCAGGCGGAAAGGGATACCTGTTTTGGATCAGCGGTGCTTCAGGCTGGTTTAGCAGGGCCCTCCCGTTGACTTTTTCACTGCTCTGTTACATCCCCAGAGGTTTCGGACTGGACTGGAGGGACGATAACGAAGGTGAAATTACACTTACCTGCTAATTGTTGTTCCTTGAGGAACTCCAGTCCAGTCCTGTATCCCACCCGGGTAATTTTTGTTCGACTATAGCCTGAAGCAAGAGTTATTTTACAGGTAAGCTGAACAAGTAGCTGTAACGGTTTTGGTCCATAAAGGTGGGATTGTATGGATGGGGGTTCAGATGCGGTCAATATCTTCCATAATAGGGAATGGCGAATCTCAAGCATTTCAGAGAAAGTTAATATAGTTTAAGTGGAACACAAAGGAGTCAGAAGTATTTTCTCTTTTAAAAGTTACTAGTTAAGTTATGTTAAGTTTGTTAGTAGTGTTTATTACTTAATTGTTGCTCCGGTGAGTCTGCTTTGTCAATAGGTTACTGGAGTCAGGAGGCGGTTCCTGTGCCGTTATACTGGTGTCATCAAAAGGATGACTTTTCTCAGTCTCCAAGCTGCTGGAGGAGGAGCAAAACCCCAGAGGTTCAGGACTGGACTGGCGTTCTTTCATTGGCTCCCCTTCCGTTTCCATATCCAATTCAAACTTTTCCTTCTGACCTATAAATGTATTCATTCTACTGCTCCTCGCTACCTTTTCTCTCTCCTCTCTCCCTATACTCCTCCTCGTGAACTCCGCACTTCTACTGGCCTGCTTCTGTCTATACCCTTTACTTCTACTGCCAACTCTAGGCTCTGTTCCTTTCACCTCGCTGCTCCTTAGGACAAACTACCCGAATCTGTACATCAGGCTTCATCTCTCCCCCTTTTCAAATCCATGCTAAAAGCTTACCTATTTGAGGCTGCTTTTGGGTCCTGATCTCTTTTGTTTTCTTTGTGTCTCCTTACCTTCCTTTTTACCCTTATTTTCATCTATTGTAGTAGCTGTCTTGATTAGATTGTAAGCTCTAATGAGCAGGACCGTCTCTTATATGTGTCTGTACAGTGCTGCGTATGCCTTGCAGCGCTATATAAATAATTATTATTAGTAGCAGGGTAGCTTATATTGTGGCTGCCCATGCAGTATGTATTTTGTGGTGCGGCAAGGCAGGACAGGAGTGAAAAGAAAGATTGCTTGCGCTACTTCTTCTCATGCTGTATCTGTTCTGTGGGGAGATGAAGATCTTTCCATCTATCATTTATGAACACCAAATTATTAGACTTTTTGTTAACATGTTCATGTTAATAAGAGAATATAAGGAATTTTTAACAGTTGGAAATGTATTTATTTGAATTCTGTTAATATTTGTCTGCTCCCAGATGTATAGAATTTGTATCACTTCGGTGTATGAATATGCCATATTTCTAGTTATCATTGTGAAAGTTATGTTTCATCTGCAGTTTTACTCCTGCATGTGTTTATGCGTCAGTTCTCAGATTACCAGAACTACATCATACACAGCTGTGTGAAAAAGAATCCTACGATGGAGCGTTCAATTGGCCTGTGCAATGGAATCTCTCAGTGGGTGCAACTTATGGTGCTCAGCAGGCCAACCCCACAGCTACGTGCTGAAGTCTTCACTAAGTTCACTCATGTTGCCCAGGTTGGTGGGATTTACTATGGCATCTCAGAGACAGAAGAGTAGTTTGGGTTTGAGGGAAATTGTGATTTTCTTATATAGAGTCCTCCCTACCATAAATCTTTCATTGAAGCCTTTTTGTCATCTTGTATTTTTTTTAATTTAAATTTCTAGCTTATTACAAAAGTAATAACAAGGCAAAAAGGAAAAGACAATAAAACAAGAAATACTACAGTTTCAACTCAAATACAGTCATGATAGCCCACATCATGAGAGCTATACTTACAAATTATCTATAATACTAGAATAACTTTACCTCCCAATAGAAATAAGAGCAAATAAACATCAAAGAAAGGAGATGCATTTAACCAAGCCCCCATCATAACTTCACTCAACCCCATATAGACCCTAAATGTCAGATGAAATTTAATGTGGACAAGTGCAAAGCTATGCACCTAGGAAACAACAACCCAAACTGCGGTTACACAATGCAAGATTCCACATTAACCACCACCACCCAGGAAAAAGATTTAGGTGTTATCGTGGATAATATGTTGAAACCCTCCATTCTCCAGGACCAAGCAGGAAGTCAGTCCTCACATATGGGTGACATCAACGTCGATGAAGCCCTGGCGAAGCATTTCCCCAGCTTTCCAAGAAAGCCTTTGGGAATGCAGGCATGCATGCGCGGTTCCCTTCCCGCCTAAAGGTGCCATCTTGCTCAGTCTCTCGTTTTCCGTGAAGCCCACTGGATGTGAGTCCTAGTCATCCCGGAAAATTGTTTGATTTTTTTGCGAGTTTTCGCTATTTTTCTTCTCCGGTTCGACGCCGGTTCTCCTCCCGCTGAGTTCGGTACACCGGTATCGAGCCCGATCTTCTTTTTTCGGTTTTTGCCCTTAGTGGCTGGCGTTCGTGCCCTTTTTTCTTTTTCCCTGGAAGGCCGGTCCTTTGACCTCGCGGGGACTCTTTTTTTCCCTGATGGCTTCCAGCGGTTTTAAGAAGTGTGATCGGTGCAAGAAACTGATGTCTCTCACCGACACACACGACTGCTACCTTCGGTGCCTCGGTCCTGATCACGACCCTAAGACGTGTGGACCGTGTGGGAAAATGTCTTCCAAGGCACTGCGAAGTCGTCAGCACCAGAAGGAAAGGCTTTTTTCTGACTCGGCCTCCGGCCGGGCCCGGACCTCATCTGAGGCCTCGACATCTCGGGAGTCGGATCCTGAGCACCGTCGTGGCTCCTTGGACAGGGGGTCCCCCGACCGGGAATGCAAGAGGAAGAAGCGGCTCGCAAGGGCGTCATCGGAAGAGGTCCCTGGCTCCTCGGGAGCTAGGTCTCAGACCCCCGACCGTTGCCCCAGGCCCGTGGAACAGGAGAAGCCTTCCAAAGTCCCTCGACTGGAGCCGGAGTCTGCCGGACATGTAAGCCCTGTAGTCCTCGTGGACTCTCCTCCCAGGGAGCCGACGTCAGGCCCGGCGCCACCGGGGCCCGAGTCGGGAGCTGCTGAGTCTCCTGAGCTGAGTCTCAGGTCGACAGCCTTGGAGAGCAGACTGTCTGCCTTCATGGAACAGCAGCGAGCACTGATGGCCAGCCTGTCTGGCGCATCTGCCCCGACCACCGGGACATCGAAGTCGACCCCGGAGACCGAGCCGATACTTGACGCCATGAAGGCTCGAGGTCGACCCCAGTCGCGGTCTCCCTCGACCTCACGTTCGGGACCGAGGGCGTCGACGCCGGTACCTTCGGCGTCGGGGCGGGTGCTCGCAGGCCCCGCGAGGTCGGACCCCGATTCCTCATCGGACGAGTCCGCATGGGAGACAGAGGACGAGGAGTCCCCCGACACCTTCAAGACTTGGTGCGTCCCATCGGACTCACCGCAGTCTGAACCCCGGAGTAGATCCCCTCTGGAGGATATCCGGTTCTTGGAGTTCGTCCGGGATATGGCCACTGCGTTGGCTATCCCTGCGGACCCCGAGGAGGAGCCTCGAGCCGAGGAGCTCGAGGCCCTGCAGTACGACTCTCCTCCGAAGGAGGCCTTTACTGTCCCGGTTCCTCCGATGCTGGAACGGCTCCTCTTCCGGATGTGGGAGGCACCGGCCTCGGCGCCAGTTTTAAGCAAGTGGGTCGATTCCATCTATCGACTCCAGAAGAGCCCTGGTTTTCAAAAGGCGCAACTACCACACCATTCCATGGTGGTGGAATCAGCCATGCATCGCCTGAAAAGTCAGAAGATGCACTCCGCGGTGCCCCCTGGCAGGGAGGCCCGAAACCTCGATGGTTTTGGTAGAAAGTGCTTCCAGGGCTCGATGCTTGCTTGCCGTGTTCAGTCTTACCAGCTGTACATGGACATGTACTTGCGAGACCTAGCCAAGGAGCTGGCCGGGTTCTCTGCTGGTCTCTCCGGGGAACCTTTGCAGAGGTTCAAGTCCTTGTCCTCGGGGATCCAGGAATGCTCTAAGTTTATGTCCTGCGCTGCCTACGATGGCTTCGAGGCTTCGGCCCGTGTTGTGGCAGCCGGCATCACGGCTCGATGCCAGGCATGGCTGCAGTCATCGGACCTCGAGCCATGGGTTCAGGACAAGTTGATCGATGTCCCTTGCCGAGGTGAGAACCTTTTTGGCAAGCCCATGACCGAGAAGGCCGCTCAGCTCGAGACCGAGCACCTCACAAGGACAAGGCTGTCTAGAAAGACTTCTGCCCCTTCTCACAAGAAGAAAGGCTCAGGTAAAAAGCCCTTTTACCCGAGGAAGGGCACTGCCTACAAACAGTACCCACAATATCAGGCTGCCCAAGCTGCCCCTCAGGGTCAGCAAGCCAAGGGGCAGGGTAATGGGCCCCGTAGGCAGAGGACCCCCAAGCCTCCAGCCCCTGCTCCCACTCAGCAGGGTGGGGTTTTTTGACTCCTTAGGCTTAGCCTCTCCGTCCCTGCTCTCCCAACCCTGCACAGGAGGTCGCCTCGCTCTGTTTGCCCACCAGTGGCCACTCATCACCGGAGACAGTTGGGTGTTAAGCATAGTCCACAGGGGCTATGCACTACACTTCCAACAACTGCCTCCTCCATACTTTCCAGGGGAGCCTCCAAGGCCTCCCCTGCACACAGACCTTCTCCTTCAGGAGCTACAAGGTCTGTTGGTAGACAAGGCAGTGGAGCCTGTGCCTCCTCACTTGCAAGGTCAAGGGTTCTACTCCAGGTATTTCCTGGTACTCAAAAGAACCGGTGGCCTTCAACCTATTCTAGATCTCCAAAACCTCAACAAGTTCCTGGAGAAGGAAAAGTTCAAGATGTTTACTCTTGGAACACTTCTGCCCTACCTCCAGCAGGGAGATTGGCTATGCTCCTTAGATCTAAAGGATGCATCCTTATTCATCCAGACCACAGAAAGTACCTCAGGTTCATTGTGGGAGGAAACCATTATCAGTACAGAGTACTACCTTTTGGCCTCACCTCCGCTCACAGGGTCTTTACCAAATGCCTGGCAGTGGTGGCGGCCTACCTGAGAAATCAGGGTATCTTTGTCTTCCCCTACCTGGACGACTGGCTCATCAGGGGTCAGACGTTCCAAGAGGCCAGACAAGCCACCCTCAGAACTATTGCTCTTCTTCAAAGCCTGGGGTTTGTCATAAACTTCGCAAAGTCCACTTTGCTCCCATCCCAGAACTTGGAGTTCATAGGGGCAAGGTTGGACTCTCTGCTGGCAAAGGCATTCTTGCCAGAGGACAGAGCCCAAAGACTGATAAACTTGGCAAGCCAGTTTCTCAGCAGGTCACTAGTCTCCGCCAGACTCTGCCTGAAGCTTCTTGGCCACATGGCTTCGACAGTACATGTGACCCCCAATGCCAGGCTCCATATGAGGCCGGCACAGTGGTGCCTTCAGACTCAGTGGTCACAAGCCACAGGCAGCCTCAGAGACAGGATAAGTTTGTCCCGACAATTTCTGAAGTCCCTCAGCTGGTGGCTGCACCCACCCAATCTACTACAAGGGGTGCCTTTTCAGATTCCTGGGTTCACAGTGGTGTTGACCACGGACGCCTTCCTGCAGGGCTGGGGAGCTCATTGTCTAGACAAGTGCACCCAGGGCCTGTGGTCTCCCTGGGAAGCTGCACAGCAAATCAATCTGTTGGAACTCCGGGCTATTCGGTTAGCCCTCAAAACTTTCTCCCCAACCCTGGCTCATCAGTCTGTCCTGGTTCAAACAGACAACCAGGTAGCCATGTTCTATGTGAACAAGCAGGGCGGAACTGGGTCCAGGCTCCTTTGTCAGGAAGCACAGGAACTTTGCTTGTTTGCTCTCAGGCACAACATGCTCCTCAAGGCTGTGTATCTCCCTGGCCAGGAAAACTACCTGGCCGACAGATTGAGCAGGATTCTTCAGCCCCACGAGTGGCAGCTCCATCCTTTGGTGGTTCAGAAGATTTTCCTGAAATGGGGACTTCCATCCATAGATCTGTTTGCCAGTCCTCTGAACAAACAGCTGCCAAAGTTCTGCTCCAGGCAACCGCATCCTCTGCGGATAGCAGCAGATGCTTTTCTGATTCCCTGGTCTCAGGGCCTCCTGTATGCGTTTCCTCCCACGCCCTTGGTGGCCCGAACCCTGTTCAAGATTCTTCAGGACAAGGCCTCGGTCCTGCTGGTGGCTCCCAGGTGGCCGAGACAGCCTTGGTTTCCACTTCTGCTTCAGCTGGCAGTGGATCCCCCACTGCCTCTGGGGTTGCAACCCGACCTTCTCTGTCAGGATCAGGGTTCCCTTCTGCACCCCAGTCTCAAAGCTCTCAATTTGATGGCATGGAGGCTGCAAGGGTAGTTTTGGCTCCCTGGGGCCTACCTCAGGAGGTTGAGGAGGTTGTCCTAGCCTCTAGGAAACAGTCCACTAGGAAAACCTATGCCCTAAAATGGAAAAGGTTTTCTGTGTGGTGTCAGCTACGTACAGAAGATCCCTTCTCCTGTGCTGTACCAGTAGTACTTCAGTACCTACTGCACTTATCAAATCAGGGACTTAAGTCCAATTCTGTTCGGGTCCACCTCTCAGCTCTAGCAGCTCACCACTCACTGGTGGAAGGACATTCTCTGTCGGTTCACCCCTTGGTGTCCCGGTTCCTCAGAGGCTTGCTCTTGCTCAAGCCTCCAATCCGTCCTCCTGCTCCTGAGTGGGAGTTGAATGTGGTCTTGCAGCAACTGACTCGCCCACCTTTTGAGCCGATGACTACTTGTCCTCTACGCTTCCTGTCCTGGAAGACACTCTTCTTGGTAGCCCTAACCTCGGCTAGGCGAGTGAGTGAGCTTCAGGCCCTGGTCTGTGACAGGCTCTACACCAGATTCTATAGGAACTGGGTAGTCCTCAGGACTCATCCAAAGTTCCTCCCAAAGGTTGTCTCCTCTTTCCACCTCAATCAGGAGGTGGTTCTTCCAACATTCTTCCCTAGGCCTCAAGCAAGCCAGGCTGAAGCAGTTCTGCATACCCTGGACTGTAGGAGGGCCTTATCCTTTTATCTTGACTGTACGCAGGGTCACAGAAGGGCTACTCAGCTCTTCATATCTTTTGACCCTAATAATTTGGGGTTAGCTGTGTCCAAGCGTACCTTGTCCATCTGGGTGGCTGACTGTATCACCTGGGCTTACAAGGCGGCTGACCTTCCTTTGCAGGGTCGGGTCACGGCCCATCGTGTCAGGGCAATGGCTGCCTCAATGGCTCATCTCTGCTCTGTACCCTTGGAAGACATCTGCAGGGCTGCAACTTGGTCTTCAAGCCAGACTTTTGCGACCCATTACTGTCTGGAGAGGGAGTCCCGTAGGGACAGTGCTTTTGGCCAGGCAGTACTTCGGAATCTCTTTGAGGTTTAGGCAACTCCTGCCCTCCTGCCCTCTGTTGGGCTACCGGTGGAGGTTCTGTCAGTGAAAAGCCTTTCTTTGTTGCTGAGACTAGAGGGAGTTCTCTTGTTCAGCTTGGGTTCCTTGGTAGCCGAGAGCTAGGGAGTCACCCATATGTGAGGACTGACTTCCTGCTTGGTCCTGGAGAAAGAGTAGTTACTCACCTGTAACAGGTGTTCTCCAGGAGCAGCAGGAATCAGTCCTCACAACCCTCCCTCCTCCCCTGGGAGTTGCAGTTGTACATAGTTTATTTTTACATTTTTGTGTGCTGTTTTTAGCTATGTCATTTGACTGAGCAAGATGGCACCTTTAGGCGGGAAGGGAACCGCGCATGCATGCCTGCATTTCCAAAGGCTTTCTTGGAAAGCTGGGGAAATGCTCCGCAAAGGCTTCATCGATGTCGATGTCACCCATATGTGAGGACTGATTCCTGCTTCTCCTGGAGAACACCTGTTTCAGGTGAGTAACTACTCTACCAGTATGCAGCGGCAGCCAAGAAAGCAAATAGAATGCTAGGAATCATAAGGAAATGAATGGAGAATAAAGCCAAAGATATTTTACGTAATGCCTCTGTATTGTTCCATGGTGCAACTGCACCTTGAATATTGTGTGCAATTCTGGTCGCCGTATCTTAAAAAGGATATAGCGGAATTAGAAAAGGTACAGAGAAGAGTCACCAAAAAGGTACAGGGGATGGAAGGATACTCCTATGAGGAAAAGCTTAAAAGGTTAGGACTTTTCAACTTGGAATAGAGACGGTCGAGGGGAGATATGATAGAGATCTAAAAATTAATGAATGGAATGGAATGGATAAACGTAGATCGGTTGTTTATGCCATCAAAAAGTAGAAAGACTAAGGGACATGCAATGAAGCTACAGTGTAACCCATTTAAGACTAATAAGAGAAAATACTTTTTCACTCAATGCATAATCAAACTCTGGAATTTTTTACTGGAGGATGTAGTATAAGTGTAGCTGGGTTTTAAAAAGATTTGGAGCTTCACATGACTAAACAGTTTATTAAAGGGACCCGACTTGGCCACGTTTCAGCACAAAGGCCTGCATCAGACGTCAATCCAATATATTGGATTTATCCACTTGAAATTCACATGTCTAATGAATGACAGTCAAAGGATAAATATAGCTCTATTTCCAGGAAGTCCTCTCCTGGCCTCTACCTCTCCATCCCGATCCACATGATATCTCTTGGAGAGGGTTGGGAGAGGACTTCCTGGAGACAGAGCTATATTTAAGCTTCAGTTGTCATTCATTAGCACTATTTATGGAAAAGTCCATAAACCATTATTAAAGAGGACTCGGGAAATCCACTGCTTGCCCCAGGACAAGGATTGTGGAACCTGTATGCCTTTTTGTGAACCTGCCAGGTACTTGTGATCTGGATTGGCCACTGTTGGAAACAGGATACTTCTGCCCTCCCTCATTCATCCCACAATCACTCATCCTTAGATTCCGCCCTCCCTCATCCATCCCACAACCACTCATCCTTAGATATCAACTCTAACCCTACCCCCAATAATAACCTACCCGATACCATCAACCTACGCCTCATTTCTCCTCCCTTATGTCCCTCTTGGAGAGCACACACACCCAGACATACCCACCCACAACCTGCTCCCTCTAAATCTCAGTATTACCCTAGAAATAGACCCCCCACACTACTCTGATAAGAAAGTCACACGTAACTTATCCAAACTTATCCATATCCCTCTCATCCCCCCCTCCACTATCCTGTTTTCATGCACCCTATGAAATGCATGCTCAGTCATTAAAAAAAAAACCCTTTTATTCACGATCTTTTTATCTCTAATGCCCTACACCTTCTTACCTTGACCAAGACCTGGCTCCCCCCAGACGACACCGCATCCATTGCCTCTCTCTGCTATGGGGGCTACCAGTTCTCCCACACACCTCAATCTACTGGGCGCGGTGGTGGCGTTGGCCTCCTACTCTCTCCCTCCTGCCAATTCCAACCCCTCCTGTCACCCCAATCACACTCCCACCTCTCCTTCGAAGCTCACTCCATTCGACTCCTCACACCACTTTCCCTCCGAGTAGATGTTATCTATCGCCCACCCAACAAATCCAAATCAACTTTCCTCACTGACCTTGACTCCTGGCTCTCTGCCTTTATGGATCCCTCCTCCTCCACTCTTATTCTTGGCAATTTCAACATTTATTTATTTATTTATTTTATTTATTTACATTCTCTTATATACCGCGCTATTCTGCATCAGTGCGGTTTACATTGAACAAACTGAAATTACATTGAACAGGGCATTATAACTTGGAAATAACTATTTTACAGGGAACATGATTACCCAACACAAGATTACCCCATGATTACCCAACACAAGATTACCCAACATTCACATCGACAACCCCTCCGACCCCCATGCCTCAAAGTTCCTCGCTCTTTCCTCCTCATTCGATCTCCAACTTTGTTCCACTGCCCCACACATCTACACGGTCACTGCCTTGACCTAATACTCTTCTCCAATTCCTCTCCCTCAAACTTCCGCAAATCAATCCTTCCCTCATCTTAACATTTACTCTTCAGCTTCCGCCGTCCCAACCTTGTCCTGTCTCCTCCGAACTATTTAGAAACCTTCATAATATCGACCCCCTGACTCTCTCCTCCACCATTTCTCCATCTCTTTCCTCCATTTTATCCTCCAAGTCCATCAATAAGGCATTATCTTCATACAATGCTACACTATCCTCAGCCCTCGACACTCTTGCCCCTCCCACCCCACGCCCTGTCAAACGATCTACTCCCCAACCCTGGCTTTCACCCACAATTCGTTACCTACGCATCTGCGCCCATTCTGCCAAATGAGCTTGGTCCAAATCCCACTCTCCGGAAGATCTTCTACATTTCAAATTCATGCTCGGCTCCTTCCAGTCAGCCTTAGCACTTGCCATACAAGATTACTACATCCATCTGACCAACTCCCTTTCCTCTGATCCTCGCCGTCTCTTTAATACCCTCAATTCCCTCCTCAAGGTCCCCCCCGCCCCCGATCCCACCCTCCCTTTCTGCCCAAACCCTAGCCGACTACTTCCATGACAAAATCCACAAGATTACCCTCCAATTCCCTACCCCCTCATCTACCTCCCCTCCTCCCAATTCTCCTCCCCTATCCTTGTTCCCTCTGCCACCCTCTCCTCCTTCCCTCCAATCTCTGAAGAAGAAACCGCACTCCTCCTTTCCTCCTCCAAACCTACCACCTGTTCATCCGACCCTATCCCCACCCATCTCCTACGTTCCATCTCCCTCACCATTGTCCCCTCCATCACTCATATCCTCAACCTTTCACTCTCCACTGCAACCGTCCCCATTGACTTCAAAATGCTATTGTCACACCCCTCCTCAAGAAACCCTCACTTGATCCCACATGCCCTTCTAACTATCGACCTATCTCCCTCCTTTCCTTCAAATCCAAAGTATTAGAATGAGCAGTCCACTGTCGCTGCCTCAACTTCCTCACCGCTCAGGCCCTCCTGGACCCACTACAGTCCGGCTTCCGTCCCCTACACTCCACTGAAACAGCACTCACAAAAGTCACCAATGACCTGTGCCTGGCTAAATCTAAGGGTCTCTATTCTATCCTCATCCTTCTTGACCTTTCTGCTGCCTTTGACACCGTTGACCACGACCTTCTCCTCACCACCCTCTCCTCGCTTGGCTTCAAGGACTCCATACTATTCTGGTTCTCCTCCTACCTCTCCCATCGCTCATTCAGTGTATGCTCTGGTGGCTTCTCCTCCTCCCCTACCCTGCTCCATGTAGGTGTACCCCAAGGATCTGTCTTGGGCCCCCTCCTCTCCTCTCTCTATACCCAAGGCCTTGGCGCGCTTATCTCCTCCCATGGCTTTCAGTACCATCTCTATGCCGATGATTCCTAGATCTACCTCTCTACACCTGTTATTTCTCCAGCTACCCAGTCCAAGATCTCTGCCTGTCTTTCAGACATCGTTGCCTGGATGTCCCATCGCCGATTGAAACTGAACGTGGCCAAAACTGAACTCCTTGTCTTTCCACCCAACTCCTCCCCCCCACTTCCCCCTCTCTCAATCCATGTGGATGGATCTACTATCCTTCCTGTTCCCTCTGCCCGCAATCTAGGGGTTATCTTTGACACCTCTCTCTCCTTCTCCGCTCATATCCAGCTTGTAGCGAAGACCTGCCGCTTCTTTCTCTATAACATCAGCAAAATCCGCCCCTTTCTCTCTGAACACACTACCAAAACGCTTGTCTACTCCTTAATCTTCTCTTGCCTCGATTACTGCAACATACTCCTCGCTGGTCTCCCCGTGAGCCACCTCCTTCCCCTTCAATCCATACAAAATCACGCTGCTCGACTAATCTTCTGCCAGCCTTGCCATGCCCACATTACTCCTCTTCTCAAGTCACTTCACTGGCTCCCTGTCCAATTCCGCATCCAATTCAAGCTGCTCCTGCTGACCTATAAATGCATTCACTCTATGGCCCCTCAATACCTCTTATCTCTTATCTCTCCCTACGTCCCCTCCCAGAATTTGCGCTCCGCCAACAAATTACTTCTATCAATGCCTCTCAAAGAGGCAAACCTTATCCGATAGCCCTTCCGCTATATCAGTTACAAAGATGTTAAAAAGAATCAGACCAAGGACAGATCCCTGGGGCACACCACTGGTAACCTCGTTCTCCTCAGAGTGAGCTTCATTTACCTGTACCCTTTGTCGCCTCCCACTCAACCAGTTTCTAACCCAAACAGTAACTTTAGGGTCCATCCCTAGGGTGCTCAGTTTGTTTATAAGTCGCCTGTGAGGAACGGTGTCAAAGGCATTACTGAAATCTAAAAACACCAAATCTAGATCTCTCCTTGGTCCAACTCCCTAGTTACTCAGCCAAAGAAATCAATCAGATTTGTCTGACAAGACCTGCCTCTGGTGAATCCATGCTGCCTCTGATCCTGTAATCCGCTGGACTCCAAAAACCTCACTATTTTCTCTTTCAGCAGTGCTTCCAATAATATACTCACCTCCGAAGTTAAACTAACCGACCTGTAGTTTTCAACCACATCCTTACTTCCGCTTTTGTGTAAAGGGACCACATGTGCCTCTCTCCAGTCCTTTGGCACCACTCCCAACTCCAACGAGGCATTAAAAAGGTCAGTCAGTGGAGCTGCTAGAATGTCCCCAAAGCAGAGGGTTCATCAGGAATTCAAACCCAGGACCTGTCATGCCCAAAGCTAGAGTCAGACCCCCTTGACCAACAAGCCTCTTGCTCCCATCTCAGGCCTCAGAAGGCCCAACTGGCTTCCCAATCAAAACCAAGGATGAGATTTTGACTGGCTGCTAGAGAATATAGCCAATCTACCAGTTCTGCAGTGGTACAGCCTTTCTGTCAGAGGGAGGCTCACCGTCTTTGCAGACTGTTGGTCCCTTTTAACCTCCACTGGGTGGGTTCTCAAAATGTCCTATACAGATACAGGTATTCAAACTCTTTGGGATTAAATATTTAAAGACAGCCACTTACCATCCCCAGATGGATGGTCTGGTAGAGAGGTTCAATCAGGCCTTGATCCGCATGATAAAGAAATGCCTAGAGAAGGACATCCGGGAATAGGGTATGCTCATCCCCTATGTCCTACTTGCATATATGGAAGTGTCCCAAGCCCCACCTTAGGATTTTCTCCATTTGAGTTGATATTTGGCTGCCATCCCCGAGGTCTGTTAGAGGTAATGAAGGAGACCTGGGTGGATGAGGAACAAACAGTTACCTCAGTTCCTGTATACCTGCAGGACCTAAGGAAGAAACTGGCAGTACTTTGGGAGGCCGCGAGAGAAAACCTAAAGAGGGCCCAGGCCCACCAAAAGGTGTATTATGACCAAGGTGCTAGGGAGAGGGAATTCCAACCCCGGGACCTGGTACCAGTATTAGAAACATAGAAACATAGAAATATGACGACAGAAAAAGACCACACGGCCTATGTAGTCTGTCCTTCCATATCAACAACTATAACAGTCCCCTTTTTTCCTTTAGAGATCCTCTGTGTTTGTCCCATGCTTTTTTGAATTCAGTTACTGTCCTCATCTCTACCACCTCCACTGGGAGACTATTCCACGGATCCACCACTCTTTCCGTAAAGAAATATTTCCGCATATCACTCCTGAATCTATCCCCCTTCACCCTCATCCCATGTCCCCTCATAGCAGAACTTGCTTTCAATTGAAAGAGGCTCTCCCCCTGAATATTTATGCCACGGAGGTATTTAAATATATCAATCATATCACCTCTATCCCGCCTTTCCTCTAAGGTGTACATATTAAGATCCTTAAGTCTGTCCTCATATGCTTTATAATGAAGACCACTAACCATTTTAGTAGCCACCCTCTGCACCGACTCTATCCTGTTCAGTCTTTTGAAGGTGCGGTCTCCAGAATTGCACACTATACTCCAAATGAGGTCGCACCAAAGACTTATACAGAGGCACTATCACCTTCTTTTTTCTACTAGCCATTCCTCTCCGTATGCACCCCAGCATCCTTCTAGCTTTTGCCGTTGCCTTTTCTACTGTTTAGCTACTTTAAGATCATCAGACACAACCACGCCTAGGTCCCACTCTTCTTTATTGGACAAAAGTACTTCACCCCCTATACTATATTGCTCCCTTGGATTGCTGCAGCCCAAATGCATGACCTTACATTTTTTAACATTAAATCCCAGCTGCCAAATTCTAGACCATTCTTCAAGCTTAGCTAGATCCCTCCTCATTTTATCTACACCTTCCTGGGTGTCTACTCTATTGCAGATTTTGGTATCATCCGCAAAGAGGCAAACCTTACCCGACAGCCCTTCCGCTATATCACTAACAAAGATGTTAAAAAGAATCGGACCAAGGACAGATCCCTGGGGCACACCACTGGTAACATCCTTCTCCTCAGAATGAGCTCCATTTACCTGTACTCTTTGTCACCTCCCACCCAACCAGTTTCTAACCCAAACAGTAACTTTAGGGTCCATCCCTAGGGTGCTCAGTTTGTTTATAAGTCGCCTGTGAGGAACAGTGTCAAAGGCTTTATTGAAATCTAAATACACCACATCTAGGGCTCTCCCTCTGTCCAACTCCCTGGTCACCCAGTCAAAGAAATCAATCAGATTTGTCTGACAAGACCTGCCTCTGGTGAATCCATGCTGCCTCGGATCCTGTAATCCACTGGACTCCAGAAACGTCACTATTTTCTCTTTCAGCAGTGTTTCCAATAATTTAGTCACCACCGAAGTTAAACTAACCAGCCTGTGGTTTTCAACCACATCTTTACTTCCGCTTTTGTGTAAAGGCACCACATGAGCCTCTCTCCAGTCCTTTGGCACCACTCCTGACTCCAATGAGGCGTTGATAAGGTCAGTCAGTGGAGCTGCTAGAACATCCCCAAGTTCCCTCAGTATTCTAGGGTGTATCCCATCCGGTCCCATCGCTTTGTCTACTTTAAGTTGAGCTGGTTTCTCACGAACACAGTCTTCTGAAAATTGTTCAAGATGTCCCTCGTTTCTGTTCCTGTTTGTGGGTACCAGTATTGGTATCCATTTTGGTCAAGAAGTTGATGGTCCAATGGAGGGATCTATTTCTGGTAAGGCGGCAGTTAGGGCCAGTCACATATGAAGTGGACCAAGGCCATGATAAGTATCAGGTCTACCATATTAATCTGCTAAAGCCTTGGGTAGATCGAGACGGGCTAGCCAGTGAGATGGTTACTGATCAAAGAGAAGATTTAGGTCCTGATGTGGGGATGGTACGGGACACCCAACCTCTGAAAATAGGCAAGTCCCTGACTCCTCAGCAGAAAGTACAGTTAAACTGTGTGATAACACAATTTCAAGATGCGTTTTCCCCTCTTCCGTGACACACTCACCTGGGCATCCAACAAATTGAAACCATCCCTGGGACTGTAGTTTGGCAGAAGCCCTATCGACTCCTGGAGGCAAAACAGAAGGAGGTAGAGTGAGAAGTGGCAGAAATACTGTGACTGAAGATAATTGAGGAATCCTCTACTGAGTGGGCTAGTCCCATAGTCCTCGTCTCAAAACTGGATGGGTGCACAAGATTTTGTGTGGATTTCCGGGGGGTTAATGCCATTTCCCAGTTTGATGCCTATCCCATGCCAAGAGTAGACAAAATAGTGGAACAGCTGGGAGGGGCCCAGTTCCTATCCACTCTTGACCTAAGGGATATTGGCAAATCCCACTAGAAATGAAGTCTAAAGAAAAGACTGCCTTTCTGACCCATCAGGGCCTATACCAGTTCAAAGTGCTCCCCTTTGGGCTTCATGGGGCCCCTACAACATTCCAGAGAATTATCAATCAAGTACTACAACTACATTGAGTTATTTCTGAGCGTATTTAGATGATGTGGGCATCTTCTCCCCTACCTGGGAGGCTCACTTAAAACACCTCGAGGAAGTCTATAAGGCTCTCCATTAGGCAGAATTGACGGCAAACCCTAAAAAGTGTGCCCTAGGGCAAAAGGAGGTACAGTACCTCGGGCACTGCATAGGGGGATGTTGGGTGAGGCCAATGCTGTCCAAGATCACAGCAATCCAAGAGGTGAGACCCCCACAAATGAAAAAACAGCTACAAGCTTTTCTAGGCCTGGTAGGGTACTACTGTAAGTTTGTGCCACATTTTGCAAATTTGTCCACTAGCCTTGCCTCGCTGCTGAAAAGCTCCCATCCCAATCAGCTGGTTTGGGATGGAACGGCTGATCAGGACTTTAAGCAACTCAAGGAGACCCTGTATAAAGAGCCTGTCTTAAAAAATATAGACTTTCAACAGGAATTTATTTTACAAACAAATGCTTCGAGCATAGGACTAGGGGCAATGCTGAGCCAAGTAACAATTGGGGAGGAACACCCCGGGATGTTGCTTAGCAGGAAGCTTACTGAGGCCAAAGTGAGGTATTTCACCATAGAAAAAAAGAGTGTTTAGCAGTTAAGTGGGCCATGGATTCTCTGCAGTATTACCTGCTAGGAAGATCTTTTACCCTAGACATGGACCATGCCCCTTTGAAATAGCTAGGGGTAATAAAAAATACCAATCCCCAGCTAATGAGGTGGTACCTTTCCCTTCAGGCCTACCTACAACCCACCCAACAGTTGGAATTCATAGGAGCCCTTCTAGACACGACTCAGGTGAGATCCTTCCTCCCACATGACCGACTTCACAGATTAACAGCACTAATGTGGGAGCACACCCTTGGCATGCCTCCATATGAGGCAGGCTCAGTGGACACTGATGACAATCAAGTAGTAATGTTCTACATCAACAAGCAGGGAGGAATGGGCTCATACCTCCTGTGTTGGGAAGCAGTCAGGTTGTTGAAGTTTGACATAGCACATGGCATGGACTTGAGAGCCATGAATCTGCCAGGCAATCAAAACACTCTGACAGACATACTGAGTCAAGTCCTCCAACCACACGAATGGACGCTGGACTGGGAGATAGCAGCCTGCATCTTTTGAGAGTGGGGCACTCCCTGAATGCATCTTTTCACCACTCTGCAGAATGCCCAGGTTGATCAGTTCTGTTCCAGGGTAAGATCACACAGCAGACTAGCCTTGGATGCTTTCCTCCTATGTTAACTGGGGACGAGTCAATGGTATAATTTGTCCCTTCATTCGGAGCAAGGATTATTCCAGGGGCGGCAAAATGACCTTCTTTGTGCCCCTCTTCTCCGATATCTGGGAGGATCCAGTTAATTGTCCAAAAAATCATCCTCTCTTTCTTTTCTTCTATTCCTATCATTCCAGTCGGAAACCACTTTAAACCTTTTAATACTATGTGCGAACACTGGAACAACCTGATTGATCTAATGCATTGACTGGCAAGACTTATTCTAAATATTTGACTATGTGTATCTCTTGCGTTTGTAGTATACCTGATACAATGTGAATGTCTGAAGTTTTATATCGGTCGGACTAGCAGACCAGTAAAAATGCGATTGGCGGAACATAAGTCCAGACTAAAAAATCAAGTCACTACTGCCCCTATGGTGCCTCACTACATGGAGAAGGATCATGGTTTTGCTTCCTTGAAATAGAGGGTGATCGATTTTGTTCCAGACTCCTTTTATGGAGGTAATCGGCAGGGGAGACTGAATTTTTTAGAACAATGATGGATCTTCCATTTAAATACTCTGATCCCTAATGGGATGAAGTTGGGAACTTTTGCTTTGATTATAGTGTCTTAAAGGGGCGTGTTTATTAAAGTGTGCTGTTTAGCATGTGTTTTTAGCGTGTACTAATCATCAGTGCATCCTGCCACAAGGTGTCGTGACACAAAGATTGCGCGCCACTATGTAGCGCTATAAAGAACAATAAGACCTGAGTGAAGGGTAATAAAGGCTTTATTCCCCGTTATAATGCATGGGTTCAAATTAGAGATACGTTGCTTAACAAAATAGTCCTTTGTTTCAAAAGGTGCCAAGGCTCTCTGGCTTGAGAACTGTTACTTCACAGTTTATAGCAGGTTTTTCTTAAAGGTAATATTCTTCACAATAAACAACCAAAAGTATATTTACATTCATTCTTCGTTACAGCAGGCACACTTGGGAGCGTAGGCCGTGCACCAATCGCACTCCATGTCCTCCGGCAAAGATGAGGGAATAGTATGGGGGAAATCCACCTCCATCATATCCTCTTCCTCATATTGGGTCAAAGGGGTTTCACTATCCCTGTCTATGTTAGCCTGACAATCTTCAGCATGGGAGTTTTGCTTTAGGTAAGCAGGAACTCTTATGGCTGGTGGTAAATTAGAATACCAATCTTTATTCAGGTTGTTTTTAGAGAGAAGCTTTCTTTGCGGATGGCTTCCAGCAGTGCAGTGCTTAGGGTTAAACCTTACTGTTTCAAACCTTGGCTCATGGAGTAAAAACCTCTGTTGTTTATACAACTGTTTTTCCTTCTGACTGGGTAAAACTGAGCAGTGCTTTTCTGGAGATAAACTCCTTACAGAACCTTCCCCTCTGGTTCTTAGCTTCCTTCTCCTTGTATCATAAACAGGCAGAGTAAAAGAACTAGGCGTGGCACCGCCTCTTACCTTGGAGCACCTTCTACCAAACTCTCCTTGCCCAATAGGCTTAGTTTGGATTCTATGGCTTCCCACCTCGTGTGGTCTGTTTCTGTTCCAACTTCCAGCTTGGCCTCTTTCACAGCAAACAGGTTTGTACCTCTGATAGCTTCTAGGCTTTACTGTTGGTTCAGCTTCTAGTTCAGCTCCGGTTCCAGTTCCTTCCTTTCTCAGCTCCTGCTGTTGTTCCCACTGCTTATTTGTCCATGGCTTTCTTTGCAACTGCTGCCATCTCCATTGCTGTGTCTTTCGGTTCTGCTCCTGCTTTTTGCCTCTCCTTCTCCTCCTGCCTTTGCCTCTCCTTCTCCTCCTGCCTTCCAAGAGCGTTCTGCTCTGGTTTATAAAGAGAACCTTTGTTACTGACTTCCTGGTTCTCTGTCAGCTGCAGGTCATTACTGTGATTAGATTCACTAGGATCAGTATGTCTGCTCCCGCTCCCTCTATGTGTGCCAGGAGGTAACTGCACCTCTAGTTCCTCTAAATCAGGATTTCTTTTCATAAAATCAGCTTTATTAGTGCCCGCATCATGACAATCCCTATAGTAAATGTTACCACATGCTAAAAAAGCAGCTGGCATGGTAAAAAAGGCATGCTAACTGCTTAATATGCATCGGGGAGGGGGGACATCGTAGTGCACTGGGAGAAGAGTGGGCATGTCAGCTGAGGGATGGCACCATGTGGGATGGCACCATGTGGGACAGCTAGCATGTGGGATGGCACCATGCGCTAGCTGTCATGACTGCTGATAGTGTGCCCATTCCTGGCAAATGAAAGCAATCAGAAATGCCATGGCAGTGTCCTCTTCCCCCCCCTCCAAAGAACAAGCCCCCAAAGCATCAGACACCCCCCCCCCAGGCAAACTCCCTCAGCTCTTCCTACCAAACCAAGGTGCCCCCTCCCTCGTCCCAAATAAGGCAGTTTGATCCTTAATAATAATACAGCAAGATTACTGCTAGGGGGTCAGATCTGTCATTTTGAACACAGGCAGCAAGGGGGGAGGAATGAAGGGGGCTTGTTCCTGCTATGACTACTAGACACCAGGGAACACATCTGCATGAGTACCTGGGAGGGGGGCTCAGGGGGTAATTGGATGCTCATGTGGGTCTCAGGCTGAGGAATGGTCTATGTGCTGCTATACTACATTTCCACTCCTCTTTACCTCTCTGCTGTGGAAGGGAACGCAGGCCTGTGCGGTATCTGCCCTGAGTGGTAAATGTAGGGCGGATGCTGGGCACGCATCCTGAGTTTACCACAGAGGTTTTGCACTTACTGTGCATTAATTTTTGCACACAGCATGCAGCAAGTGCAAATACTTACAACTCTTTAGTAAAAAGGTACCAAGGTATCTTAAAGTTCTCAGATGCATTTATTATAAGATCAAGGTGTACATAGTCAAAGGTATGTTCTTTTCTGGAGCTGCCTATAAAAAACTAAATTTATATTGAAGAAATTTAGGATTTCTCTGCATAATAGTTTTTTTTATTTTTTCCAGAGTCTTAAGGCCCATGATTTGCATTAGGTCTCTAGAAAGTTTAAATTTTTTAAAAATCTATTAGTGGGGGATAAAAGACTTTATTCAGTTTCAGTGCTTTCCTCTTTTCTTCCACAGAAACTCTACCAGCTGCAAAATTTTAACACATTGATGGCAGTGATTGGAGGACTGTGTCACAGCTCCATTTCCAGGCTCAAAGAGACAAGTTTGCATGTTCCCAATGAGACAAATAAGGTCAGTGTGGCAGACGACCTTCATTCTATAACTCAAGACTAAAGACAAAAATAGACGTCCACGCTATGTAGTGCACTGGATATTCAGTGCCGGTCGCCTGATGTGGCCCCAGCATTGAATATCCAGGGTTAGTGCTCTAAAGCTTTAACATTTGCTCTAAAGCGCAGAGCACTAACCCCGAATATTCAATGCTGGGGCCACATCAGGCCATCGGCATTGAAATCCAATGTGCCACATAGCATGGAAGCTAACCAGACAGCAGTGATATTGAACCACTGCTTGGTTAACTCCTGAAGATAAAAATAGGCCAGCTTTTGCCACGCTTACTTTTACCCGCAGGTTGCTAAACGGACAGTGGCTCAATATAGCTGCTGCCCAGTTAGCAATGCGTGCCGCCTCTGCTCCACTTCAGAACGCCTCGATGCTAACCACATAGCATCAGGTAGAAAAGGTGATGGCAAAAGCTAGAAGGATGCTTGGGTGCATACGGAGAGGAATGGCTAGCAGAAAAAAGGAGGTGATAATGCCTCTGTATAAGTCTTTGGTGCGATCTCATTTGGAGTATAGTGTGCAATTCTGGAGACCGCACCTTCAAAAGGATATAAACAGGATGGAATCAGTACAGAGGGGGCTACTAAAATGGTTAATGGTCTTCATTATAAAGCATATGAGGACAGACTTAAGGATCTTAATATGTACACCTTAGAGGAAAGGTGGGATAGAGGTGATATGATTGAGATGTTTAAATACCTCCATGGCATAAATGTACAGGGAGAGAGCCTCTTTCAATTGAAAGCAAGTTCTGCTACAAGGGGACATGGGATGAGGGTGAAGGGGGATAAATTGAGGAGTGATATGCGGAAATATTTTTTTTACGGAAAGAGTGGTGGATCCGTGGAATAGTCTCCCAGTGGAGGTGGTAGAGATGAGGACAGTAACTGAATTCAAAAAAGCATGGGACAAACACAGAGGATCTCTAAAGGAAAAAAGTGGACTGTTTTCGTTGTTGATATGGAAGGACAGACTACTGTAGATAGGCCATGTGGTCTTTTTCTGTCGTCATATTTCTATGTTTCTGTGTAAATGCCTTTCAATATCCCCCACTATAATGCTATTATCTGTCTCCCGCAGTGCAGAATCAGGTACAGCGGAGCCCGTCTGGGTATAGGATGTCTGGTTGGCCCAGATATGCCCCTTCCTGGATCGGGTTCCACATGGAATTTATGGGTATATTTGCATGCTGTCATTATGCAGTACTTTTTAGTCAGAGTGATTCAGTAGCTATATGTATCCATATTCACTAATACTCATTTACACTTTAGGGGCATGTTTACTAAAAAACACTAACCATTAGTACACGGTTTGATACAGGTTAAGGACACCACACTAACAACATGAGACCTACCCTAAAAGTCCTGTGCTAACTGGTTAGCAGGTTAGCGTGCGAATGATTGGGGATTGTGCAGATTAAAGGCATATGTGGGCACTGATGGAATACTGCAGCTAGCACAGACATTTGCTAACCATGCCTGTTAGCACACATGTACCTAATGTCACCTCACTGGGTGACATTTAGTGCACCCATGCCAGTTAGCATGGTGCTGCATGTTAGCATCACGCTATCAGCAGGGGGATGGATGCACATGCCCCGAATGATTAGCGTGGGCTCCACACTAATTTGGTGGCACAATTGCACACTACTAGCATGCACCTTAGTAAACATGCCCCTTAGTCCTCTCCCCCTTCAGTTTGATACTTTTTGGATATTTTTGAAAATTCATTAGTGGTATATAACATTTTTGTTTTAGTGTTTCTGTTTTAGTGTTTGTCACTATGGTTCTCTTAAAGGCCCTCCTTGTTTCTGGACAAGGTATCAATGTAGCCCATTTATTTTATTTATCCTGTTTTATCAATTGGTATTATTATTTTGTCATTTTAAATGTTTTTACTTTCCTGTTTCTTCTTAGTTTTAATACATTATTATCTGAAGAGGGATTCCAGGCAAATATATAGAGGCACTCTGAAAGGGTAAGATGGCTTTGTTAGTGACCTTTTTTGTCATTTTTTATTACTTTTTATTTTTTATCATATGATATTATTCTTATAGATTTATTTCTCCTTTTTAGTATGCCTAATTTTATTTTCTGTCCTTTGCCCTCCTTCCCCTCTTAGATTTTCTACTTCCCTACATCTTCTTCATTCAGTCTCTCCACTATGGCCTTGTCCCCTCTTAGTGCCCCTTTTACCCCTCTATCATCTAATGGTCCAGCTGACTCTCTCATAGGTTTTTGCTACAAATGTACTTGAAAAGGTTTTTATTGTGCATTTTTGCTTCCATGGCAAGCTTTTTTTTTCAAATTCGCTCTGTGCCTGCCTTATCTAACTTGCTGTGCTTATGTTTCCAGTCTTCATCATTTGGCTCCCTTTTCCATTTCCTGAAAGATGCTTTTTTGGCTACAACAGCCTCTCTGACCTCTCCTTTAAACCATGCTGACAGTTTTTGGACTACCTTCCACTTTTGTTAAAGCATGAAATACAGCTGGTCTGAGCTTCCAAGATAGTATTTTTAAACAACACCCATCCTTGATATAAATCTTTAACCTTTGCAGAGGCTCCTTTTAGTTTTCTTAATTATATTCCTCATTTTATGATTCTCCAGGATCAAGCAGGAAGTCATTCCTCACATAAGGGTGATGTCGGCGTCGACGGAGCCCCCATGCGGAGCATTTCCCCAGCTTTCAAAGAAAGCCTTTGGGAATGCAGGCACGCATGCGCGGTCCCCTTCCCGCCCAAAGGTGCCATTTTGCTCAGTCTTCTTTTTTCCGCGGAGCCCTACAGACGCCTGTCCTTGTCACCCGTGAAAAATGCTGATTTTTCCAGCGTTGGGTCGAGTTTTTTCTTCGGTTTGACGTCGGTTCCTTTCCCGCTGGACTCGGTACACCGGTGCCGAGCCCGGATCTCCTTTTTTGGTTTTTGTCCTTAGAGACTGCGTTTGCGCCTTTTTTCTTTTCCCTGGCAGCCCAATTTTTTGATCTCGCAGGGGCCCTTTTTCCCCCGATGGCTGCCAGTGGCTTTAAGAAGTGTGATCGGTGCAAGAAACTGATGTCTCTCACCGACACACACGACTGCTGCCTCCGGTGCCTGGGGCCAGACCATGATTCTACGGTCTGCAGCCCCTGTGGCAAAATGTCTTCCAAGGCATTACGGAGCCATCAGCACCAGCGTGAGAGGATCTTCTCTGAATCTGCCTCTGGACGGGTCCAAACTTTGTCAGAGGCCTCAACGTCTCAGGAGTCTGACCCCGAGCATCGTCGGGGCTCCTCTGAAAGGGAGTCCCCCTCGAGGGAGCACCGAAGGAAGAAGAAACCCACGAGGGCGGCATCGGTGGACGCTCTGCCCGCAAAGCATCCTCGTGTAGAGTCGGAGGCCCCGAGTAACGTGAGTACTGTAGTCCTCGTGGACTCTCCTCCGGGGGAGCCGATGTCGGGCCCGACGCCGTCAGGGCCCGAGTCGGAGGCTGCTCAGTCTCCTGAGCTCGGACTCAGGTTGACGGCCTTGGAGAGCAGACTGTCTGCCTTCATGGAGCAGCAGTGGGTGCTGATCGCCGGTCTCACCGGCGCATCTGCCCCGACCACTGGGACATCGACGTCCAAGTCGACCCCGGAGGCCGAGCCGATCCTCGAGACCGTGCGATCTCGAGTCGATCCTCGGCCGAGGTCACCCTCGGCCTCTCATTCGGGACCGAGGTCATCGACACCGGTTCCCTCGGCATCGGGGCAAATGGCATCGGTGCCCGCCCACTCGGAGCCACTCGATTCCTCCTCGGAGGAATCGGCATGGGAAACGGAGGAGGAGGAGTCCCCTGACACCTTCCAGACTCGGTGCGTCCCTTCGGACTCACTGGGATCCGAGCCTCGGACAAGGACCCCCCCGGAGGATACCAGGTTCTCGGATTTCGTAAGGGACATGGCCAAAGCATTGGCATTCCCTGCGGACCCCGAGGAGGAGCCTCGAGCCGAGGAGCTCGAGGCTCTGCAGTTTGACTCTCCTCCCAAGGAGGCCTTTACTGTCCTGGTTCCTCCGATGCTGGAGCGGTTGCTCTTCCGCATGTGGGAGGCGCCGGCCTCGATGCCGGTTCTAAGCAAGCGGGTCGATTCCATCTATCGAGTCTGCAAGAGCCCTGGGTTTCAAAAGACACAGCTACTGCACCACTCGATGGTTGTGGAATCGGACATGCATCACCTGAAGAGTCAGAAGATGCACTCCTCGGTGCCCCCCGGCAGGGAGCCCCAGAACCTGGATGCCCTCGGTAGAAAGTGCTTCCAGGGCTCTATGCTTGCTTGACGTGTCCAGACCTACCAGCTGTACATGGGCATGTACCTTCGAGACCTGGCAAAGGAAATTGCCGGGTTCTCTGCTGGTCTGTCCGAGGAACCTTTGCAGAGGTTCAAGGCGTTGCCTTTTGGTATTCGGGAGTGCTCAAAGTTTATATCTCGAGCAGCCTATGATGGATTTGAGGCTTCGGCCCGGGTAGCAGGGGCCGGCATCGGTGCATGCCGCCAGGCCTGGCTACAATCCTCGGACCTCGAGCCATGGGTACAGGATAAGTTGGTCGATGTCCCTTGCCGAGTTGAAAACCTCTTTAGCAAGCCCATGGCAGAAAAGGCTGCAGAACGCGAGACCGAGACTCTTACCCGGACGAGGCTGTCCAGGAAATCCTCTGCCCTTCTGAGAAGAAGAAGGGCTCGGAGAAAAAGACCTTTTACCCGAGGAAGACCGCTGCCTACAAAACCTGCCCTCATTACCAGGCCTCTGCTGCTCCCCAACAGGGCCAGCAGGCCAAGGGGCAGGGTCATGGGCCCCGTAGGCCGACTGCTCCCAAGCCTCCTACTCTGGCTCCTGCTCAGCAGGGAGGGGGTTTTTGACTATGCCAGCATAGCCTCTCCTCCTCTCCAGGGCACAGGAGGTCGGCTGACCCTGTACGCAGACATGTGGCCAGCCATCACAGGGGATACTTGGGTGCTAAGCATCATCGAAAGGGGCTATCTGCTCCACTTCACCGAGATACCCCCCTCCTACTTTCCAGGGGAGCCTCCAAGATCCCCTCTGCACAGAAACTTACTCCTTCAGGAGTTGGAAGGTCTACTAAAAGACCAGGCGGTGGAACCGGTGCCTCACCACCTGGAAGGGCAAGGCTTCTACTCGAGGTACTTCCTGGTACCAAAAAGAACAGGAGGCCTCAGACCCATCCTAGACCTGAGAAATCTGAACAAGTTTCTGGAGAGGGAAAAGTTCAAGATGCTTACCTTTGGAATCTTACTGCCCTACCTCCAGCAGGGAGATTGGCTATGCTCCTTAGACCTGAAGGATGCTTATACTCACATCCTCATCCATCCAAGTCACAGACAATTCCTCAGATTTGTGGTGGGAGGAAAGCACTTCCAGTACAGAGTGCTTCCTTTCGGCTTCACCTCCGCCCCCAGGGTTTTTACAAAATGCCTGTCGGTGGTTGCGGCCTACCTTAGGAACCAGGGGATCTTTGTGTTCCCTTACCTGGACGACTGGCTTATCAGGGACCAGTCTCCACAAGAGGCCAGGCAGGCCACCTTCAGAACCATATCCTTACTTCAGCACCTGGGGTTCGTCATAAACTTCCCCAAGTCCACTTTAGTCCCCTCACAGGACGTGGAGTTCATAGGGGCAAGATTGGATACCATCCATGCAAAGGCCTATTTGCCTGTGGACAGAGCTCACAGGCTGATAAATTTGGCCGGCCAGTTTCAGGTGAACTCTCTGGTCTCGGCCAGACACTTCCTCCGGCTCTTAGGTCACATGGCTTCCACAGTGCATGTCACACCGCATGCCCGGCTGCAAATGAGGCCAGCTCAGTGGCACCTCAAGGCACAGTGGCTGCAGGCCACAGGGAAATTGTCAGACAGAATAAGGGTGTCCAAACTCTTGGTGGTCTCCTTACGCTGGTGGAGGCATCTCCCAAATCTGGTCAGGGGTCTTCCCTTCCAGGCCTCCCCACACACTCAGGTACTGACAACCGATGCTTCCCTGCAGGGCTGGGGGGCACACTGCCAAGGGGCCTGCACACAGGGCCTGTGGTTTCCGTGGGAGGCCGCCCAGCAGATCAACCTGTTGGAATTGCGGGCCATTCGGCTAGCCTTACGGACTTTCTCTCAGATCCTGTCTCACCAGTCTGTCCTGGTTCAGACGGACAACCAGGTGGCTATGTTCTATGTCAACAAGCAGGGAGGCACAGGATCCAAACTTCTGTGCCTGGAAGCACAAGCTCTCTGCTCCTGGGCTGTCAGTCAGGGCATGACCCTAAGGGCGGTCTACCTCCCAGGCCAGGAAAACTACCTGCCGGACAGACTAAGCAGACTCCTGCAGCCTCACGAGTGGCAGTTGGATCCTCTGGTGGTTCAACAGATCTTTCTGAAGTGGGGACCTCCGACCATGGATCTTTTTGCCAGTCCGCTGAACAGGCAACTACCCAGGTTCTGTTCCAGGCAACCGCATCCCTCGAGAACAGCGCCAGATGCATTCCTGATCCCCTGGTCAGAGAGCCTGCTGTATGCTTTTCCTCCCACACCTCTGGTGGCCCAGACTCTATTCAAAATCCAGCAGGACCGAGCCATGGTGATCCTGATAGCCCCCAGGTGGCCCAGGCAGCCATGGTTCCCTCTTCTTCTGCAGTTGGCAGTGGATACTCCACTTCCTCTGGGGTTGCAACCCGACCTTCTGACTCAGGATCAGAGGTCCCTCTTGCATCCCAACCTCAAATCCCTCAATTTGATGGCCTGGCTGCTGAAAGGCTAGTTCTTTCTCCCTTGCTCCTATCAAGGGAGGTTGAAGAGGTGGTGTTGGCCTCCAGGAAGCATTTCACTAGGAAGGCCTATGCTCTGAAGTGGCATAGGTTCTCTACTTGGTGTTCTCAACAGCAAGAGGACCCCTTTTTCCTGCTTGGTCCAGGTGGTGCTGCAATACCTGCTCCACCTTTCCAACCTGGGACTTCAGTCCAACTCTGTCCGGGTTCACCTCAGTGCCCTCTCAGCTCACCACTCGCCGGTGGATGGACAATCCCTCTCGGGCCACCCTCTGCTTAAGCCTCCTATTCATCCACCGGCCACTGGGTGGGATCTCAATGTGGTCTTGCAGCAGCTGACTCACCCACCTTTTGAGCCGATGGCAACCTGCCATTTATGTTTCCTTTCCTGGAAGGTGTTGTTCCTTGTGGCACTCACCTCGGCCAGGCGTGTGAGTGAACTTCAGGTCCTGGTTTTGGATAGGCCGTATACCAGGTTCTATAAGAACAGGGTAGTCTTGAGGACTCATCCTAAGTTCCTTCCCAAGGTAGTGTCCTCCTTCCACCTCAACCAGGAGGTGGTACTTCCGACGTTCTTCCCCAGGCCGCACGCCAGTAGGGCAGAAACTGTTCTGCATACCCTGGATTGTAGAAGGGTGCTGTCCTTTTATCTAGAATGTACGCAGGGGCATAGAAGGGCTTCTCAGCTCTTCATTTCCTTTGACCCTAATAAATTGGGGTTGCCTGTCACTAAGCGTACGTTGTCCATCTGGGTGGCAGACTGTATCGCCTGGGCGTACAGGGCAGCCGGCCTCTCCCTGGCAGGTCGAGTCACGGCCCACCGAGACATGGCGAAGGCCGCATCAGTAGCTCACTTCCGTTCTGTTCCGTTGGCAGACATCTGCCAGGCCGCTACTTGGTCTTCAAGCCAGACTTTTGCAGACCACTACTGCCTTGAGAGGGAGTCCCATAGGGATAGTGCTTTCAGGCAAGCGGTACTCCGTAATCTCTTTGAGATTTAGGCAACTCCTACCCTCCGGCCCTGGTTTTGGGCTACTGTTCAGGTGTGGTCTCAGAGAAGATTCTCTCACTGTTGCTCAGGCTCTAGAGGGAGCTCTATTTTTCAGCCTGGGTTCCTGGTAGCCCAGAGCTAGGGAGTCACCCATATGTGAGGACTGACTTCCTGCTTGGTCCTGGAGAAAGAGTAGTTACTTACCTGTAACAGGTGTTCTCCAGGAGCAGCAGGAATCAATCCTCACAATCCTCCCTCCTCCCCTTAGAGTTGCAGTTGTATATAGTTCATTTTCTTTTTGTGCTGTCTTTTAGCTATGTCATTAGACTGAGCAAGATGGCACCTTTGGGCGGGAAGGGGACCGCGCATGCGTGCCTGCATTCCCAAAGGCTTTCTTTGAAAGCTGGGGAAATGCTCCACATGGGGGCTCCGTCGACGCCGACGTCACCCATATATGAGGACTGATTCCTGCTGCTCCTTGAGAACACCTGTTACAGGTGAGTAACTACTCTTAGTCTCCCTTTTGAAATTTAAAAAGTAGTACTGTGGATTTTCATGCTGTTCCATGCTATGATCACTATTGCCAAGTGGCCCCAACACCCATATCTCTTCCCCCAGATCTTGTGTTCCACTAAGGACTAGGTCTAAAATGGCTTCCCCTCTTGTCAGTTCATGAACCAGCTGCTCCAAAAAGTAGTCATTTATTTCATCTAGAAACTTTATCTCCCTAGCATGTCTTGCTGTGACACTGACCCAGTCTATACCTGGGTAATTGAAATCACCCATTATTATTACTGTGTTGCGACTTTTTGTTAGCTTCCCTGATTTCTTTGAGCATTTCATTATCCATTTGTTCGTTCTGGCCAGGCGGTTGATAGTACACCCCCACTGCCTTCACCTTCCCCTTTTTACATGGAATTTTGATCCATAGAGATTCTACAGTGTATTTTGTTTCCTGCGAAACTTTAATCCTCAATGCCTTAATGTGACTCAATGCCCTCTCAAACATAGTGTGTAACCCTCCACCAATTTGAGCTACTCTATCTTTGCAATATAATTTGTATCCAGGTATCACAATATCCCGCTGGTTCTCCTCCTTCCACCAGGTCTCTTAGATACCAATCATATCTAACCTCTCATTTAGTGCTATATATTGTAACTCTCCCAACTTATATTTTAGACTTCTAGCATTTGCATACAAGCATTTTAGAGGTTGTATTTTATTCATATTAATCTGGTTATCGGTAGACAGGGGTAATTTGGAACGTTTAAGCTCTGCCTGCTCTGTACTTAAAGGCATTTGGGTTACTTTTGTCTTTATTGGAATCTCTCTGTCGATATGCCCTAACTTCATTCTTTTGCTAGTATCCTTGGGCGACTGTCAGCTTTCCCCTACTATCTAGTTTAAAAGCTGCTCAATCTCCTTTTTAAAGGTTAATGCCAGCAGCCTTTTTCCATCCCAGTTAAGGTGGAGCCCATTCCTTTGGAAAAGCCCCTCCTTTCCCCAGAATGTTGGCCAGTTCCTTACAAATCTGAAATCCTCTTCCTTGCACCATCGTCTCATCCACGCATTGAGACTCAGGAGCTCTGTCTGCCTTTTGGGTTCTGCGCGTGGAACGGGAAGCATTTCTGAGAATGCTACCCTGTTGCCATTACTAATGTTGCCATTAGTGATGTCACCTCCTCAGTGGGTGACATTATGTATACCCATATGCCGATTTTCGTGGTGCCATTTGTTAGATTTGCATATCCCATGCATATTCATTGTGGATAGCCTGAAATCCAGACTGGCTGACTGAGTATGTCCTGAGGACTGGGTTAAGAATTCTTATTTGTGCTGTATTGAACAACAGCTCTGGAATGGGTTAACTCGGTTTTCTTAGAGAACAGGGATTTATTTTACTCATGGGTACTAAAAAGAAAACCTTGGGGCCTGATATTTAAAGGATTTAATGCTCCTAACTTTGAGGGCTATTTACTAAAGAATGTGCTAATAGCGCATTTTTAAATAATTAATTAATTAAGTAATTATTTTACAGCATTTATAAATTACCGATCTATTACATACTCTGCGATGAAAAATAAATCATAAATAATAAAATAAACATATAGGGCCTGATTCTGTCCCAGGCGTAGATCCCCTTTGTGCATCCAGTCTGAATCGGATGCACAGAGAGGATCGTGATTCTGTTCCCACAGGGTACGTCTAGCCCCACAGGATCAGAATCGCAAACAGACCTGCACGTGCAGGCCAGGACTGCGATTCTGTCTGGCCTGCACGTGCAGGACTGCACCCAGCTATCTCAGTCAAGATTCTTCAATGGAGCAATGGCATCATGTTGGCATGGCACCACGGTTCTATTGAAGAGCCACGATGCCGGCCACCGGAGAATAAAGTTAATTCCCCGCAGCCCGAACCCCGATCTGGCCTCCTAAGGCCAGGGTCGAGCTGCGGGGAATGTTCTCCAGACCCCCTGCCCCATCCATGCCCTGGCAGAAAAAAAAAACACGTCTAGGAAAATGATTTCACCTCGGAGGTGGAATTTATTTATTTATTTACATTCTCTTATATACCGCGCTATTCTGCATCAGTGCGGTTTACATTGAACAAACTGAAATTACATTGAACAGGGCATTATAACTTGGAGATAACTATTTTACAGGGAATAACTTCCCCGGACATTTCGCCAGCCCTGGATATACAGGGCCGATATTAAAATCGGCCCTATATGTCCAGGACTGGCGACCACTCACTGTCTGCCCAGACTCCACCCCCGGGCCACCCATTCCCCGCCCCCGTCTAACTTCACTGCCCACCTGGGGGGAAGTTATTCGGGGGCAGGAGAAGCTACCAATAGCAGGGACGTCCATCCCCACTATTCATGGCTCAGAATAACCCCCATATCAAATAGCATGCAACAATGAAAACATACATCAATTAAAACTAAGGGGGTCATTTTAAAAGGCTTAGTCGAGATTTAGAATTTTTGAAGGTGTGCACGTGCACTTTGAAATCACTGAGACTTCTCTGAAGTCATTCCACAAATGACATTTACAGACCTCTCTAGTCCAGGAATGTCCAAGTAGGCATGTCTGTTGAGGGGCAATTGACTTATATACCTCCCTGTTCTATTTCAGGCCAACTGGGGGTGGGTGTCTGCAGGTACCAATAGGCATCAGGAAAGTTCCCTGTAAAATAGTTATCTCCAAGTTATAATGCCCCGTTCAATGTAATTTCAGTTTGTTCAATGTAAACCGCACTGATGCAGAATAGCGCGGTATATAAGAGAATGTAAATAAATAAATAAATAAATAAGTGCTTATTTTGACCTTATAACATTCAAAGAGTGCAGAGAGCTAAGTTATTAGTCTAAATTCATAAAGACCCACACTGGGATTTCAACCCTGGCAATCTTGCTCCCAACCCAGCACTTTAACTATTATGCTATTGGACATCCATGCTTTCAGCTGGTATTCTGTGGATATCTATGTAGAAGTCTCTATAGACCTCCATATCAGGCATGTTCACTTTTCTGAAATGTCATGCCTGCTTTTTTTTCACAGACGTTCTGGCTTTGATGTCCCATATTGCACTTGGATGTCACATTGTAAAATGTGCCTTTAAGATATTAATATACTGGAAGAAGATTATAAAAACCAATAAAACAACATAATAAAGATTGCCTTAATTAAAAGCCTGATGAAACAAATATGTTTTTAACTTCTTATGGAACCCAAGCTGGTGTCAAGCAGTTGGATCTGCACAAGCAATTGATTCCACTCCTATGGAGCAGTGAAAGTCAGTAATCTATTCAGAATGTGCATGCCCTGAATTTTAGGAAATAAAGGACAGCAAAGCTGTCAATTTATAGAAGACTGCAAGTTCCGTGGAGGACAATAGAATTCTCATGGATTCAAAATAGGAAGCCTAATCCCAATTCCTTATCGTCCCTCCAGTCCAGTCCCGAACCCCTGGGTAGTGCACCTCCTCCAGAAGCTTGGAGACTGAGTATATCACATTCTTGAGAGTAGCAGTACTAATACACTGGCACCTCCCACAAGCTCCCAGTACACTCAGTCTCCAAGCAGCTGGCTCACTGAAGGAACAAATAAGGAGTTTCTTTAAAATTTCCTTGAGTTTAGTTTGATTTGTTTTTTTCTTTGCTTAATTAAGTTTTAAAAACAAAACAAAACGGGGCATTTCCTCTGAGGTACTTCATCTGCTCCCATCTTCAGTTTCTCCGTGTGGGGTCTGATCTCCCTTCCTCTGCACAGGGTTTCTGCGGCTTTGGCAGCTCCCGATCCCTTCAACGGGTGAGGAGCCATCATACTTGCATTGAAGGCTGATGTGCCGAAGCCCAAAGCTGGCTGAACTTGGGAGCTTGCAAGGCCCATGCGATCACACGATTTCCTGCCTGCACCTCTCACAACGACTGGAGGTAGGCTGGGGAAGATTCACTGTTGAACTGCTGTGTGGGAAGAAATTTTGTCTGTGAGAGGTTTCCGGACGGGATTTTTTTAACTAGCGCTTTGTGCCTCGTGTTTCTCTCTTCGGGCCGGTGCGGGAGTCGTTGGCTGGGCCTGTTTCCTGTGTTTTTTCCCTTGCATTCCTTTTGTTTTTTCACTGTTTTTTCATTTGTTTTCAAGCTCTTAGGGCACCGTGCGCTGGTCTCAGAACTCAGAGAGTCTTTTTTTGGGGCTGCAGTACTGTGAACCGGCATTTAAAAAAAAAAAGAAAGTTTTGAGGTTTTTTTGTTGTGCCTTTCCTTTCTGTGCTTTGGCCAGCTTGACAGGAAAAAGAGTGATTTTGGTCTTTTATACTGTCTATTGAGTTATCTGTAACAGTTTAGCTCTGGTTAGTACTTAATCAATGCCTGTCCTTCCGCAGTGTTTAGTTTGTGGTACTCGGCGGGGAACTATCTCAGACACAGGTGTGTGTTGCGTCTGTGCTTCTGAGGCTGTTGACATGGAACAAGCACTTCAGGAAAAGGCAGGGGAGCCTGCGGCCCCAGTGCCCCAGGGTCCTCTTGGTGCTGCGGACTCGCTTCTTCCCAAGGAAACTCCTTCCTCTCCACATAAGCCGGATCCCGCCTGTTCGGGCCCCTCAACTTCCCTTAATCTGGGAAACTTGGCTCTGGGGGGTTTCTCGCCGGAGTTTGTGCTTTTACTGCACCAGGCATTTTGCTTATGTCAAGAGTGGGTCGGAACTGAACTTTTGGGGAGCGCTGCCATGGGGGGACGCACTGTCTCACAGAAAGTGGAGATCTCGGGGCCCGGCCCAGCGAAGAGGGCCAGATTGGGTGATGAACACCCATTGTTCTCTGATTGGCTAGGGTCAGATGGTGCAGGGCTGGATCCAGACTTGGAGGCTGAGGAACTAGAAGAAGGTAAAATTTTGGAGCCGGAAGATCAGTCACGCATTGTTCGGGTATTTAGGTGAGAGGAGTTACCCGCTCTGATTACAGAGTCCCTACAGGCCCTCAACTTCCCAACTGGTCGCCCGGTGGAGGACAATGCCCTAGAGGATCCTCTCATCCAGGTGGTCCAGAGTACCCAGGCGGTCTTCCCTGTCCACTGGGTAGTTAAACAAATGATACAGGACGAGTGGGATTTGCTGGAAGCAGGCTTTAGGAGGGCTAGGCCCTTTTCTCAGCTTTATCCGTTTTCGATCAGGAGCGAGACTTATTTAGTTCTCCGCGTGTGGATGCAGCTGTGTCAGCTGTCATGAAGAAGACAACCATTCTGGTAGAGGGCAGTGCTGCTCTGAAGGATGGTCAGGACAGAAAATTGGATACACTTTTGAAACAGGCTTTTGATGTTAATGCCTTATCATTACAGGCTTCTATTTGTGGGGCCTGGGTGGCCAGATCCTGCCTTCACTGGTCCCAACGGCTTCAGCAACCGGATACTGCAGCCCTTGACCAGGTGGCGGAGCTTCCTAAGTTAGACTCCGGTGTTGTTTACCTAGCAGATGTTCACTATGATCTCATTCGCAGTCTGGCCCGCAGTATGGCTAAACATGTGAAGTGCGGCGACAAAACTTTTTTCAGGTATATTCGGGACAGGAGGAAAAAATGTGTAACCATAGTTTGGGTTGTTCTTCCCTAGGTGCATAACTTTGTACTTGTCCACATTAAATTTCATCTGCACGTCACTACCTTTGGCTGCGTAATTGGGCAGCGGATTCTTCTTCTAAGTCTCGGCTTAGTAAACTTCCCTTCAAGGGAAAGCTCCTTTTCGGGGAGGATCTGGATAAGTTGGTCAAGGACTTGGGAGAGTCCCAAGGGAGGTCGCCTGCCCGAAGATATGCCTAAACAGGTGCGTAATGCTGCAGCTCCTCATAGCCAGGCATGTGATTTTCAGCGTTTTCGTACCTCCCGTTTGTCAAGTCTACAGAAGGGGAGATTTTCTTCCCGAGGTCAAGGATTCAGAGGGTTCCGAGGTGCAGGCAGAGGATTTTCTGCTCCCTCAACCTCTGGTTTTAAAAACTCGCAATGAAGGGAAGAGGGCCCAGGCAGGGGAGCAGCCCGTGGGAGGTCGGCTACGGGAATTTTATCCTGCTTGGACCCTCATAACATCCGACCAGTGGGTACTGGAGGTCATCTGCAAAGGTTATTCCCTCGAGTTTGCACGACCGTTAACCAACTGCTTTATCCAGTCTCCTTGCGGGACACCGGAAAAGACCATGGCAGTAAAGGAAACTCTGTCTCGACTTCTTCAGTTGAGAGCAGTGGTTCCGGTACCCAGAAGCCAATGCGGATGCAGTTGGTACTCGATATATTTTGTGGTACCCAAAAAGGATGGCTCCTGGCACCCAATTCTGGACCTCAAAGGAGTAAACCGTTGCCTACGAGAGCCACACTTTTGCATGGAGACCTTACGGTCAGTAATAGTAGCGGTAAGAAAAGGGGAGTTTCTAACATCCCTAGATCTCACGGAAGTATATCTACACATTCCTATCAGGTCAAATCATCAGCGATACCTGTGGTTTGCAGTACCGATGGGGTATTTTCAGTTCCAAACCTTGCTGTTCGGGTTGGCTATGGCGCCATGAACATTCACCAAGGTCATGGTGGTCGTAGCACGCTCTGAAAAGAAGGGGTGTTAGTGTATCCTTATCTCGACGACGGGCTATTAAGGGCAAATTCCAGGGAAGAGCGCGTGCGAACCACTGTCCGGGTGGTACAGCTCCTGGAAAGTCTCGGCTGGTTGGTCAATCGGGCCAAGAGCCGGTTGATTCCTTCCCAGAACTTGGAATATTTAGGAGTCCGATTCGACACACAAGTGGAAGCAGTTTTTCTGCCGGAGCACCGGGTGCAGAGCTTACGGCTCCTGGTACGCACTTTTTTTGAGACGCAAGAATCCGCTGGCCTGGCAGTACCTGCAGTTGTTGGGAACAATGGCGGCAACTCTAGAGGTCGTGCCATGGGCAAGAGCGTATATGCATCCTTTACAGAGGGCTCTGCTTCGTCGGTGGTCACATCAGACAGACTCCCTGGCCCAACGTCTTCCGTGTCCGCGAGAAGTCAAGGTGGCTCTTCTATGGTGGCTCAGACGAGAACATCTGATTGCATGCATGCCTCTCGAGCCTCTGCAATGGATTCCGGTTCTCTCTGATGACAGTTTGGCGGGTTGGGTGGCGCACTGCAGGGGTCTCTATGCTCA
Source organism: Ichthyophis bannanicus (assembly GCA_033557465.1). NCBI lineage: Eukaryota > Metazoa > Chordata > Amphibia > Gymnophiona > Ichthyophiidae > Ichthyophis > Ichthyophis bannanicus. The sequence continues at coordinate 374,923,145 of CM066037.1, read as the reverse complement.
AGGAGCTTGGAGCATGCAGGAATCCAGATGGTCAATCAACAGGCTGGAATTGACAGCGGTATTTCGGGCGCTCAGGGCTTTCGAGAAGATTCTCCTAGCCCGGTCTGTCAGAGTGTTATTGGACTATGCGACCACCATAGCCTATCTCAATCGACAGGGCGGCACAGGCAGCATGGCGCTCGAGGAACTGTCGGAGGAATTGTTTCTCTGGGCAGAGACTCTGCTTAAGGCATTGTCAGCAGCGCATATTATGGGAGTAGACAACGTGACGGCAGACTTTCTCAGCCGAGTTCGCATGGATCCAGGGGAGTGGGTTCTCCACTCAGACATCTACGTGCAGATTGTCTGCAGATGGGGAGCGCCGCTGATGGATCTTATGGCAACCTTCGAATCCACCAAGACCAATAACGCTCAAACTTCCAGCAATGAAATCACAGACATCTCAACACAAACCCTAGCTAATTACTACCAAAACAAATCAAAGAAACCATCAATACCCTTAGACACCTTTAACATTTCTCACCAGTCTGTAGATGTTTGGTCAGACTTTTACCCCGTTACAAAAGTGACTTTAAAATCTATCATCTCTGGACTCAACACTACAACTTCTCATTTAGATCCATGCCCTGTATCTTGGATAAAAAACACACTGCCAACACTTCTATCCTACATTCTCCCAATAGTCAACCTCTCATTAACCCAAGGTTACCTTCCACCCTCGCTCAAACATGCTCAAATACGCCCAATCCTAAAGAATTTCAATTTAGACAAAACATCCCCAGTATCTTACAGGCCCATTTCGAGCATACCATTTTTGGCCAAAATAATTGAAAAAGTAGTGCAATTACAAACACAGGATTATATAGACGCATCTTACCCACTTGATGAGCAACAATATGGATTCCGGCCACGCCACGGAGTAGAAACACTTCTAACAGTATTATTCAATACGCTCCTAAGAGGTATTGACAATCATAAACAGGCATTCATCCTCCTGTTTATTGACATATCAGCAGCTTTTGATAGTGTACATCACACAATAATGCTCAACAACCTACGGCAGATAGGCATAAACTCCACAGTACATAAATGGTTCACCTCCTATTTAAATAACAGAACGCAAAATATAAGAATAGGTAATCAAACCTCCACTACATATAAGCATGAAATAGGTTTACCACAAGGTTCAGCATTATCAGCCCTACTTTTCAATATTTACATAAAACCAGTATGCAATATCTTTAAGAAATTTGGAGTACAATATCACCTCTATGCGGATGATATTATGTTGTACATTCCATTTACGATCCCTAACCTACCGCTACAACTCCTATCAGACTGCTATAACGAAATCACAATTTGGCTAAAAACTCAAAATCTCAACATAAACCATGCCAAAACAGAAGCCCTAATCGTAACAAAAAATCAATCATTTATCCCTCCAACCCACATAACACTACAAGATCAAGAAATTAAATTAAAAAACGAAATAAGATATCTAGGCGTAATCATAGATACACACCTTACAATGGAAACCCACATTAGAAATACTATAAAGAAAATCTATTTCAAACTTAAAATCCTCAAACAACTACGCCCTCTAGTATTTATAGAGGATTTTATTAATATAATACAGGCTACCATAACCCCTCACTTTGATTTCGCCAACCTAATACTAATGGGCATTTCAAAACAAAACATTAAAAGAATTCAACTAGCTCAAAATGCAACAGCTAGAATTATATTAAAAATAAACTCACTCCAACACATAACACCAATCCTAGCATCCCTTCACTGGTTACCTATAGAAAGCAGGATAACATACAAAACAATAATAACATCATTCAAAGCCTTAAATGACATGGCCCCGACTACTCTATGTAATCTAATATGCAAAGAACCATCTAAGACTACTCACAGAAAAGGACAATTAAACAAACTAAAGATTCCAAAAGACTTCATAAAAGCACATAAATTAACAAATAATAGAGCCTTTTCTCACATAGCTCCAACCATTTGGAATTCACTACCAGAGGATCTACGATCACTAACAGAGATCGTGGAATTCCGTAAAAAATTGAAAACGTATCTATTCACTAAACACTATAATACAACGGAAACCCTAGACAAAGGCTAAACAGCCACCTGATCACATCTAGTACAAACCTAACATTCTAACTCGACAACACATATAACTTAAACGAAATGACGACCCAAGCTCTTATGCCCAAATACCTCCACATGTATATAGTTACATATGTTATGTTCTATCTTACTCTGTTGGACACTACACTATGTTAGTTAATTGTTACTCACACTGTTCTAGCTTAAATATACTATTTGTTTATTACACTGTGCTTTGTTTAATTTATGATGTTCTATGTAAGATTTTATGACGTTCTATGTAAAACAAACTGCGCTTTGTTAATTGTTGTTAATTGTACACCGCAACTGAACTTTGGAAGATGCGGTATATAAATGAGTGTTAAATAAATAAAAATAAATAAATAAATTTCTTCAGCAGACAGCAGAAAGGATGTCAGAAGGCATAGACGCACTGCTGCAACAATGGCCGATGGAGGGAATTCTCTATATGTTTCCGCCGTGGGCCTTGATAGGCCGAGTGGTTCAGCAGATCGAGGCACATCGTGGATATGTCATTCTAATAGCACCAGACTGGCTGAGACGTCCTTGGTACACAGACCTGATACGGATTCTGGCAGATCGTCCGTGGCATTTACCGCAGCGCAGCGACCTTCTACCGCAGTGTCCTCTGCGCATGCCACAGTTGAGTCGATTCTCGCTTATGGCTTGGCTATTGAAAGAGGTCGGTTGAGACAAAAAGGGTATTCGGTGCCCGTCATTTCGACTCTGTTAAATGCCCAGTAAAGGTCTACTTCTCTAGCCTATATCCGCGTTTGACGTGCATTTGAAGCATGGTGCTCTGTTAGACAGCTACAGTCATCTTCAGCGACGATACTGGATATTTTAGCCTTTTTGCAGGATGGCTTTGATAAGGAATTGGCGTCCAGCTCTTTACGGGTGCAGCTGGCAGCGATTGCTTGTTTTTGTGGAAAGATCCATAAGGAGCCTTTGGGTTCTCATCCGGATGTATTGCGATTTCTGTGGGCAGTAAATCGTATGTGGCCACCTCGTCGGATCTTGGTTCCCTTTTCGGATCTCAATTTAGTACTGAGAGCGTTAATTAAGGAGCCGTTTGAGCCCTTGAGTCATGCTTCATTGAAAGACTTAACTCTTAAGACAGTCTTTTTGGTAGTGATTTGTTCTCCACGGAGGATCTCGGAATTGAAGGCCTTGTCTTGCCAGGAACCGTTTATTTTATTTTCTCGGGAGATGGTGGTTCTTCGTCCAGTTCCCTCTTTTCTTCCAAAGGTGGTCTCGGTGTTTCATGTCAATCAGCCGGTTTCTCTCCCAGTCCTAGGCGGTTCTGATGGCTCTACGCTTGGGCGTGATCTGCATCGGTTAGATGTCAAGAGGGCACTCAAGGTTTATCTGAAGACTTCCAAAAGTTTTTGTAAGTCAAATCATTTGTTTATACTTTTTGGAGGTCCGCGTAAGGGCAAAGCGGCAGTTAAGGCCACCATATCTAGGTGGATTCGAGAAACAATTGCTTCTGCTTACATTTTGCAGGGACGTGTGGTACCGCTAGGGCTCCGAGATCATTCCACTAGAGCCCAGGCGGCTTCTTGGGCCAGGTACAGTTTGGTTCCCCCGATGGAAATCTATCAGGCGGCTACATGGTCGTCTCTGCATACTTTTAGCAAGCACTATCACCTGGATGTCCAGGCGGCGGGGGAGGCTCGTTTTGGTTCGGCGGTTTTACAGGCTGGATTGGCGGGACCCTCCCATTAAGTAACTGCTCTGTTACATCCCAGAGGTTAGGGACTGGACTGGAGGGGCGATAAGGAAAGAGAAATTAGACTTACTTGCTAATTGTAGTTCCTTGAGGAACTCCAATCCAGTCCTGTATCCCACCCAAAGTCCGATAAGATATTGCAGTTTTTTTCATTAAGTGTCGGCTCCGTCATTGACGTATCAGTTACTCGGTATCGCATAATTATTGAGTAGCTTTTACTTTAAAGAAGTCTGTGGAATCGGTCTCTTTTTCGGGATCCTTTCAGATGGTTTCTTTCTCTCTCACTTTCGTGTATTCTTTCCTACTCCGGGGAGTTGGAGGAGTACCTTTTAGGAGAGCAAAAAGTTTATTTCTAGTTATTCGTTTTCATGTTGAATGTATTTCTACTTGTTTGTTGATCCTGTGAGTTTGCTTTGTCAATAGGTTACTGGGAGCTTGTGGGAGGTGCCAGTGTATTAGTACTGCTACTCTCAAGAATGTGACGTACTCAGTCTCCAAGCTGCTGGAGGAGGTGCACTATCCAGAGGTTTAGGACTGGACTGGAGTTCCTCAATGAACTACAATTAGCAGGTAAGTCAAATTTCTCTTTTTACCACCATAAAAATTAAAGTCATTGCCTAAAATCTTATTCAGTAAGTTACAGCAGGAAATGTAAAGTTTGCAAATGAGGGGAATCTCCCCAGTCTCCACCCAGTGATGCGCTATATAGTTAGTGTGGGGGTTTTAGCGTGGGTCTTGTGCTAGTCTGGATCTTTCATTAAATAGCCCAACAATGTTTAAGCACTGTAGTTGACTGCCATGGCGTTTAAATATCAGCCTACTACTACTGCTTTTGAAAATCGGGCCTTAGCTTTTTTTTTTAAATCAGACCCATAACTAATTACAATTTCACTTACTCTTTGTAAATTTGGTATGAAGCCTATTTCCTTTTTATGAACCTCCTGTTGAATGGGTATTCCTTCGAGCTTCTTATTTTTCCCCCTAAACCCACTTCCCACTTCCCCCTTCCCCCTTCCTCCTTTCTCAATCTCTGTGGATAACACTCTTCTACTCCCTGTTCCCTCAGCCTGCAACCTCAGGGTCGCCTTTCACTCCTCTCTCTCCTTTTCCACACACATCCAACACATAGTTAAAATCTATCATTTCTTTCTCTACAACATCAGCAAAATTCACCCCTTCTTTTTTGAACACAATACTAAGACACTTATCCACTCTTTAGTCACCTCCTGTCTTGACTATTGCAACCTTCTCCTTGCAGGTCTTCCCCTAAATCATCTCTCTCCCCTTCAATCTGTTCAAAAGTCAGCTGCGCGGCTAATCTTCCACCAGCCCCAATATGCTGATATAACCCCTCTTCTCAAGTCACTTCATTGGCTCCCCTTCCAGTTCTGTATCCAGTTCAAACTTCTCTTCCTGACTTATAAATGCATTCATTCTGCTGCTCCTCACTACCTTTCCTCTCTCATCTCTCCCTACACCCCTCCTTGTGAACTCTGCTCTTCTGATGGATTGCTTCTCTCTGTCCCCTTTTCTTCCACTGCCAACTCTAGACTCCGATCCTTTCACCTTGCTGCTCCTTATGCCTGGAACAAATTACCTGAGTCTGTATGTCAGACTTCATCTCTGCCCCTTTTCAAATCCATTCTAAAGGCTCAACTCTTTGAGGCTGCTTTTGGATCCTGATCCACTTCATTTCCTATGTGTCTCCTTACCTTTGCCTGGTTGTATCCTTGTTCTTACCTGTTGTATTGCCTGTCTTAATTAGATTGTAAGCTCTGATGAGCAGGGACCGTCTTTTATATGTTTCTCTACAGCACTGCGTATGCTTTGTAGTGCTATATAAATGTTCAATAGTAGTAGTAGTAGTAGAGACACCAACTCTTCTCCTCACTTTGGGGTATGAGTGACAAAATAACTCATTTTCTGACTCTTTTTAGTCTTCCGTTGTTTCTCAGGTACTGAATGAGATGACTGAGCTACTGTCCTCCTGCAGAAACTATGATAACTATCGGCGGGTATGGAGTGAGTGCAGTAGCTTCAAGATACCTATTCTGGGTGTGCACTTGAAGGACTTGATCTCAATGCATGAGGCCATGCCCAATTATCTAGAAGAGAAAATCCTGAATATGCCTAAGATGTATGCACTCTACATCCACATCAATGATCTCATCCAACTCCAACAAGTGGTACCCCCACTAGAAGTCAACAAAGACCTGGTGCATCTGCTCACGGTGAGAAGTGACATTGCGCTACTATATCAACTGTGTAATGGAAATAAGTTCTTTTTCTCCAGAAACAAGCAGGAAGTCAGTCCTCACATATGGGTGACTTTGGCGCCGACGGAGCCTGCACGGGGCATTTTCCCAGCTTCAAAGAAAGCCTTTGTGAATGCTACCACGCATGCCTGGTCCCCTTCCCGCCCAAGGGTGCCATCTTGCTCATTCTCCTTTTTCTGCGGAGCCCAGTGGACGCATGTCCTGTTTCCCTGGGAAAATCCTTTAAAAATTATCCTCAAAAGTTTTTTTTTCCTGGTTTGCGTACCCATTCCTCTTCCAGCCTCGAGCCGGTGCCAACCCCGATGCTGTCCTTGGCTCTTCCTTCTTTTTTGACGAGGCTTGCCTCAACCTGCATTCGCACCCTATTTCGCCCAGGGGTTGTTGACCCCAGCCAGGTATTTCCCACCATGTCCCCCGGTGGGTTTAAAAAGTGCAACTGCTGGCAGTCAAACCATGTCTGTTACAGACACCCATGACTGCTGCTAACACTGCCTCGGACTGGACCATGACAGTGCCCCCTGCGACCTGTACCAGGCTATGACTCCAACAAGAAATGGTTGGAGTTGCAGGAGAAGCTGTTCCTGTGGTCCGACTCAGCACCGGCTTCCGCGACGCTGAGCCCCAAGCCGAGCACTTCTCTTGAGGCCCAGGCATCTTCAGAGTACCTCGGCAACGGCTCCTCCATAAAGATGCCAGACACTGTAAAAAAAAAAGAAAAAAACCCTCAAAGCCAGTCGAGGTTCCACTGGTGAAACCCGGGAAGGTCCTGTGGAGGGACTTGGGCAACTCTGAGCAGCACCCCTTGAAGGTCTCTAAAAGGGAGTCCTTGGCCGGTGGTGACTATGCAAGGCTCCCCAAGGCCATGGTCCTCATCGAGGATGCACTCGCAAGATTGCCAGCATCAGCACCGAGACCCTCGGTGCCCATGCCAAAAGCTGCAGAGCCTCCTGGTAACGAGACCAGGAAGGTGACCTTGGAGCAGAATATATCTGCTATCCTGGCCTTGCAGCAGGCAACGATGTCAGGTTCGTATGCATCCTCTGCCCTGACAACCGGGCCGCTGACTGTGGGGGAGTCCCCAGGCATCGAGCCAGGCCAGTTTCCAGGAGTCTGACCCAAGACCCACCAGGGGACCCCGGTTCCTCAGGCTGGCCTTGAGGCATGGGAGCCCTGAGCCTCAGAATCCTTGAAGCCCTCTGGCTCTGACTGGGAGACTGATATTTATTTTATTTATTTATTTAACACTTATTTATATACCGCATCTTCCAGCGATCAGTTGCGGTGTACAATTAACAACAATTAACAATGGAGAGCTTGTTTTACATAGAACAATTATAACTTTTTACATAGAACATCTTAACTTGTACAACAAAGGGTTTTAAAAACTAAGCAGAATAATTCAATAAATCAACTAACACAGTTTGTGTTACTATTTAACCAGAAGTACTGTCCCTAAAACAGTTGTAACTATATACAAGTGGGGTATCAATGCATAGGAATGGGATGATTATTCATTTATGTTTGTACGTATTGATTGTAGTAGGGAGTATAATCTAGATTTTGGGCAGGTTCATGTTTAGGTTCATATTGAGGCCTCCCCCGAGACCTCTCGGCACTGGGACATCCCCTCAGAGCCATCTACTCCGTAACCCCAGCACCACTCACCCCCCCAGGACGTGGGTCTTCCACAACTTTGTACGGGATATGGCCCGAATCTTCTTGGTCACAATTGAGTCAGAGGAGGACCCGCGCACAGAATACCTGGAGATCCTCCAGTATGAGTCCCTCGCCTAAGGAGACTCTGATGGTGCCAGTTCAACCCATCCTCGAGAGGTTGCTCCTGCAGATGTGGAAGTCCCCGGCCTCGATGCCAGTGGTCAGCCGATGCCTCGACACAATATACTGCATTAAGAAGGTCCTGGGCTTTGAGAAGTCCCAACTCCCACACAACTCCGTGGTTATGGAGTCCTCGATGCAGAAGCTCAAAAGGCAGAAGAATGACTCTTCTGTCCCGCTGGGCAGGGAAGCCAGAGCCCTCGATGCCCTCAGGCGCAAGTGCTTCCAGGGATCCATGCTGGGCTGCTGGATACAGGCCTATGAGTTGTACATCGGTATGTACTTCAAGGGCCTCATCCAAGAGCTGGCAAGGTTCTCTGTGGGCCTCGCCGGGGATCCCCTTCAGAGGTTCCAGGCCCTGATTGCCGGGATCCAGGACTGCTCAAAGTCCCTCTCTTGTGCTGCCTGCAACGGCTTCAAGTCTGCAGTCTGGGTAGCAGCAGCAGGCATCGGTGCTTGGCAGCAGGCCTAGTTGCAAACCTCCAACCTCAAGCAATGGGTGCAAGAGAAATTGCTTGATGTTCCCTGCACCAGGGAGAAGTTGTTTGGCAAACCCGTGGCCGAAATAGAGACTGAGGTTGTGACCAGGCAAAGGCTCTCGAGGAAAACCTCGACCCTTGCCTGGAAGAAGTCGTCGGGGAAGAGACCACCCTTCCCCAAGAAGAAGGGGTCTTTCCACCAGGGTCACTACTAGCCCTTCTCAGGACAACAGCAACAGGACCCCCAGCCCAAGAACCACGGCCATGGACCAAGGAAGCACAAGGCTCAGAAGCCTCAGGCTCCAGATCCCACCCAGCCTAGGAGAAGCTTTTGACTCTATGGGAAGGGCCTCCTCTCCCCCAGGAGACCCTCCCCAGCCCACAGGGGGCCACCTGGCGCTTTTTGCCCACAGGTGGGCTGGGGTCACCATGGACCAGTGGGTCCTACAAGTGGTAAAGGAGGTCTATTTCCTCAGGTTCCAACAAATACCTTCAGGGTTCTTTCCAGGAGAGCCAGTGCGGCCTCTCCTTCACCAGACCTTGCTCCTGTCAGAGCTCGTGGGATTGCTCAGGGACAAGGCGGTAGAGCCTGTACCCAGCCAATTGTAGAGAAAAGGTTTCTATTCAAGATATTTCCTTGTCCTGAAAAGAACTGGAGGTCTCAAGCCCATGCTAGACCTGTGAAATCTGAACAAGTTTCTGATGAGAGAAGTTCAAGATTCTCTACCATGGAACTCTGCTGCTCTACCTCCACCAGGGAGACTGGCTGTGCTACTTAGACCTAAAGGATGTCTATACCCACATCCTGATTCACTCCTCCCACCGAAAGTACCTAAGATTCATGGTGAAAGGAGAACACTACCAGTACAGAGTACTTTCATTCAGCTTGGCTTCCTCACCCAGAGTCTTTACAAAGTGCCTGGTTGTTGTGGCCGCCTATGTGTGCCTACAAGGGGCCTTCATCTTCCCCTATCTGGATGACTGGCTCATCAGAGGCCGCGCGGCCTTCAAGGCCAGCCAGACCACAGGGTGAACAATCTGCCTTCTGTGGCACCTGAGGTTTGTCATCAACTACTGCAAATCCCACCTCTCTCCAGCCCAAAACCTGGAGTTCTTAGGTGCACAGCTGGACCCGCTACTGGTCAAGGCCTTCCTCCCAAAGGAAAGGGCTCACCGCCTCGTGCAGCTGGCAGGAGAGGTACAGACACACTGGTCGGTACCAGCTCACCTCCTCCTCCAGTTACTGGGCTGCATGGCCTCAACAGTTCATGTACGCCCCTAGCCTGCTTGCACATGTGGGTGGTCCAGTGGTGCCTCCGCTCACAGTGGACCCAAGCCACTGGCAGGTTTCGCGACAGGGTCAGAGTCACCTGCCAACTGGCGGACTCCCTCTACTGGTGGCAGTCCCTACGCCACCTCTAGGAGGGGATGTCATTCCAGGCACCTGCACCTTAGATGGTCCTAACCATAGACACCACCCTTCTGGATTCTGGGGAGCACACTGCGGAGATCTCCACACTCAAGACAGCTGGTTGCAAGAGGAATCACTCCTGCAGATCAACCTCCTGGAACTCAGGATCATTTTCCTGGCCCTGTGAACCTTCCGCCACTCCTGTGGAACCATTCTGTGCTGATCCAGACAGTCAACTATGTTGCCATGTTCTATGTGAACAAGCAGGGTGGCATAGGTTCGTACTCCCTCTGCCAGGAAGCAGTGGTTCTCCTCTCCTTTGCAGTATGCCACAGAATGCTCCTACAAGCAGTATACCTTCCAGACCAGGACAATTGTTTGGCAGACAAACTCAGCAGAGTCCTCCGCCAACACAATGGTGTCTGCACCCCAAAGTGGTGCAAAGACTTTTCCGCCTTTGGGGTAGGCTTGAGATGGACTTGTTCACCTCCCAGGACAACACGCAACTGCCCTGCTTCTGCTCACATCAGCCACACCAGGGGTGAGTAGCAGTGGATGCCTTCCTGATCCCATGGTCCAAAGGCCTCCTCTATGCCTTCCCACCAACTCCTCTGGTAGTCAAGACCCTCTTCAAGGTCCAGAGCAAGCAGACATCAGTGATCCTGATCACCCCCAGATGGGCCCGGCAACCATGGTTCCCTCTGTTGCTCTCCCTGTCGGTGGCACTCCCGGTCCCATGCGGTCGGGACCCGGACCTTCTGTCCCAGGAAAAGGGCTCCCTCCTGCACCCCAACGTGGGGTCGCTAGCATTGACAGCATGGTTTCTGAAAGGGTAGCCTTGGCCCCTTTCACTCTCCCAGGGGAAGTCGAGGAGATCCTGCTGTTCTCCCAGAAACCCTCCACCAGACAGGCATATGCCTTCAAATGGAGAAGATTCTCCATCTAGTGTACGGAGAGAAGGGAGAACCCTTTCTTCTGCCACGTACAACTATTGCTGCAATACTTACTGCACCTTTCGCACGCCGGCCTAAAGTCGAATTTGGTGAGGGTACACCTGAGCACCATAGCTGCTCACCATCACCCTGTAGAGGGGAAATCCCTCTCAACCCAACCCCTGGTCTCCAGGTTCCTCCGGGGCCTCTTGCTATCGAAGTCCCCCCTCTGCCCTCCTGTGGTAGAATGGGACCTCTTCCAACTCACCAGACCACCGTTCGAGCCCCTGGCCACATGCCACCTGAGATACCTCTCCTGGAAAGTGGCTTTCCTCGTGGCCATCACATCCGCTTGGAGAGTGAGCGAACTCCAAGCCCTGGTAGCAAATCCACTATATACAAGGTTCTATAAGAGCACACACCCTAAAGTCCTCCCCAAGGTGATAACTCCCTTCCACCTTAATCAGGAGGTGGTCCTCCCCACCTTTTTCCCATAGCCCCATGCTGGCAGGGAGGAACTGATCTTGCATATGCTAGACTGCAAGTGGGCCATCTCCTTCTATCTGCAGAGAACCCAGGCCCATCGCAAAGTTCCTCAGCTTTTTGTATCATACAACCCCAGCAGACCGGGGCTCCCGGTAACAAAGCGGACTCTGTCCACTTGGGTGGCGGACTGCATTGCCCTTGTCTATGAGTGAGTGGGCCTCTCTCTTGAGCACTGGATCACTGCAAATTGTGTGCAGGCTATGGCCACATCGGTAGCCAATCTCCGCTCAGTGCCGGTGACTGAAATATGCAGGGCCACCACATGGTCTTTGATCCATACGTTTGTAGCTCATTACTGCCTGGAGAACGAGTCCTTCAGGGACAGTGCCTTCAGGCAGGTAGTACTCCATAATATTTTAGCTGGGTAGGCAACTCCTGCCTTCCGACCCTTCTGTGTTCAGGCTACCAGAGTGATATTGTCACTGGATGCTAGGGTCATGCAGAGTCTCTTAGTGGGGACTCATCTTCTGCAACTCACGGCTACCCAATGGGTCGCCAGTGGTACTGTCGTGGTTTGGTCCTCAGCAGCCTGGAGCTAGGGAGTCCCATATTTGAGGATTGACTTCCTGCTTGTTCCTGGAGAAAACGTAGTTACTCACCTGTAACAGGTGTTCTCCAGGGACAGCAGGAATCAGTCCTCACAACCCTCTCTCCTCCCCATAGAGGTGCCTCCCTACATTGTATTAAGTCCTTTTTTGCTATGTCTTCTGACTGAGCGACATGGCACCCTTGGGCGGGAAGAGGACCACACATGCGTGGTAGCATTCCCAAAGGCTTTCTTTGAAAGCTGGGGAAATGCTCCGCGCAGGCTCCGTCGACGCCGTCACCCATATGTGAGGACTGATTCCTGCTGTCCCTGGAGAACACCTGTTACAGGTGAGTAACTAAGCTATATCAGCTCTTCCATTGCAGCTTTAATGAGGGGAGGAGGTCACCGATTCATTTCTTACTCTATGGTTTTTATGGAGAGAGATCTTTCTCAGTTCTTAGACTATGTGTAGTTTTTCTGGTGTGTTTGGGATGTTGGGAGTCTCAATCTCATTGTACTTCGCATAAGATTACTAGATGACTCCATGTTATTTGAAATGGGCAGAGCCAATTCTATCTTTATCCTAATGTGCGAATGGAGAAACATTTATGCTTGCCTTAGGGAAATTGGTTCTATATCTCTGTGCATGCAGCAGGAGAAAAACAGGACTTTCTCAGTCTGTTTTAAGTGACACAGAATTCCTATCTGCAACTCATACAGTAAGTCACTGTTTCATTTGAAAAGCTGCAGCACTCGCACACATCTGCACATGTATTATCCCAACTATTAGTCCTCTAGGAACAGGCATTTCTTATTTCCCACCATACTACTGTAAACATATTCAATACTTATTTTTAGAAGTCCTGGCTCAGAGGATTTCTATCCTTTTGTTACTACCAGAAATATGCTGTGATTGATCAGGCACATTCGGGGTAGTGCAAGGATATGAGGCTCCTTAGGCAAGCCTTCAGTTTTGTCCCCTTTCAATTAACTTTCAGGCCTCTAGCACCATCCTCTAGAAAATGTGATAATTAAACTGAATAAGCAGGATCACTCCAACACCATTCCTCCTAGAACAAATGTGTGAAAATGTATAATTGGACTTTGTTTTATAAACTATTGAGCTGTGTTTCATATATGCAATATACTGTATACAATGAAGGCAATTTCCAAAAGCCATTTACCCAGGTAAATGGGCTATTGGAAAATTACCCTCCTTCGCTGCAAGTAAAAAAAACATGCTGCTGATTCTTTGTAACTGTGGCATTGGAAATCATTGTTTTTCATTGACTGCGGCTGCTCTTTGCCATTGCCCCTAGCAGTTGCTGCCCTAGGCAACCAACTAGTCTGGGTGATGATTGCGCTGGACCTAGGCCCATTGAGAAGCAAATCTGAATATAGGGGTTTGTTTCTTCACTGCATCATCATTCAAGGATAAACATGTAGTATTTCCCTCTGAGTGAGATGTGAGCAGCATTTACAGAAATTTGTTTCAAACATGTTCTTCCTCTTCAATGCAGCTCTCCCTTGACCTCTACTACACTGAAGATGAAATTTATGAGCTTTCCTATGCCCGAGAGCCACGGATCCACAGGACCCAGGTAAGTTCTTCCTCAGAGCCTATGCCTATTTCTCTTCCTTGTAGTAAAGACCTGACAAAAAGGAATTAAGGAAAAGGGACTATAGCACAACTGGCAGGAATAAAAATCACTGCCACAGTTTGTCACCAAGAGCCTTTTCTGAAACAATGTGTTTAATGTGTTTATGCAGTTATAGGCATGGGGACAGAGTGGGCCATAGGGGCCATGGACTGACTAACTTTGGGTAGGACAACATGACAAAATATTAGATCCAGCTCATGCCCTTTCATTTATAAATGCAGGACCTGATGCCAGATATTAAGGGGCTGAGCACCGTCCTTCTCCAATCCCCTCCTGTTCTGTGCCTACAGGGGGCTTCCCTGCTTTTGAGCAGCTAGGGGAAGTTAAAGGACCTACAGTGTCAACCCAGAATTAGCTGCCCAGAAAAAGGAGGATCACCATGTTGCAGCCAAATGTGCAGGCCAATATCTGTTGTCCAAATTAAAGGATCACTCTGCAGTTCGTGCCAGCACTGGGAGCTGTCACTGCTGCCATGGCCGGTAAGCATCTGCAGAGGTCAGCAGGATGCTGGGGAGTGGAGAGGAGGATAAAGAGAAGAACAGGATAAGAGAGTGGGAAAGGGATGAGCAAGAAAGATAGGACAGAGCTGGAAAATAGAGAGAGGGATGAGGAAGCTGGGGGAAGAAGAGAGAGAAGGAGGATGGGAGGATTGGAGAAGGAGGGTGTGAAGACAGAATAAGAGAGAGAAAAGGGGTCTGGAAGGAGGAGGACAGAAAGAGAGAGAGAGAGAGAGGGGTTGCTGGGGACTAGAGGGGTGACAGAAACAGAGAGAAGAGTGCAGGGGGTTTGAGAAGAGAGATAGGAAGGGGGGCATGGGAAGAAGTAGGTGAGGACAGATGGAGTGGAAGAAAGAGAAAGGAGGGGGATAGAGGTAGGAATGGAGAGCAAGAATGAGAAAGGTTCTGTAAAAGGTATCCGGGGACAGAAGGAGAGAGAAAGGAGGGGGCTAGGTGCAGAAGGAGAAAAGGAAAGAAGAAGGGAGTAGGGAAGGAAAAGAGATTGATGAGAAGGAGGTTGGAAGAAGAAGTAGAGCGAGATATAGGAACTGTAATTGGATCAGGAGGAGAGAGACAGAGAGACTAAAGGCTGCTAACATAAGGGGGGGGGGAGAGAGAGAGAGAAAGAAAGAGAGGGTCGTGCTGATGAAAGAGATAAAGTGGGTATAGGAAAGGAGGAGAGAAAGAGAGAGGGACGTGTTGACGAGGAAAGAGATAAAGTGGGTATAGGAAAGGAGGGGAGAAAGAGAGAGATAGGGGGACTGGAGAAGGAGGAGAAAGTAGGAAGGGGGTTTGTGGCAGGAGGAGAGAAGAGGATTAGGCTGGAGTTTGAAAAGAGGAGGGAGTTGAGGCAGAGAAAGAGAGAGAGAGAGAATAAGAGAATGATATAGAGAAAGGTAGGAGGTGGGCTAGAGCAGGACTGAAGGGACAGAAGGGAGAGGGCTTGGGATAGGAGGAGATACAGAGACAGGATAGAATGAGACACTGTCATGGATGCCTCTCAGCCTTGTCACCTCTTCACTCAGCTCCTGCACTTGTTTCATGAGGGATTCAGCTTGCAGGTATCTTGCACATGGAATCAGTCCCTTGTCTGGGATCAGGTTGTCCATCTGAACAGAGGCAGAAGCTGTAATGGGGGCAACAGCTTCAGCAACATGATTTTTCACAGCCATAGTTCAGTTATTGGAGCTTTGGCACTTGTTGAAGGAAATGAGAAAGACTTACCAAAGTCCCTAGCTTTTCCTCAGCTATCCTTTAAGACAAAAAGCAATTAGTCTTTTTTATGTGAGATCTAACATCTCTATTCTGATTCCCTGTGTGTAGTCCTGCTTTCTTGATCACCTGTTATTTGGAAATAGAGCAAGGACAATTAGAAGACCTAGAAACTTGAGGGGCCATTACAGAGGGCCCCAAAGAATTGTGAAGGGCAATTATAACGCTTCTGAAGAAATGTGTGTGTGGGGGGGGTCATTAAAGGGGGCTCCCAAAGAACTATGAGAGATAGTTATATGGGAACCTCAGAAACCTATCAGGGGCATTATGGGAGGGCCCATAGATTTGTGAGAGGCAGTTAAAAAGTTCCAGAGAGATGGGGGGGGGGGGGGGGGGTCATTATCGGAATCTCCCAAAGAACTGTTAGGGGCAGTTAAAGGGGGATCTTGCATACAAAGAGGTGGAAGGAATGATTGTTTTATATGGGATTGGAACGGGACTGGATTGAATTATATTATTATGATGTTTAATTATAACAGTCTCAAGCTGTTGGTGAGACATGATTATCAAATAATGGAAATAAATAAATGTTAAACTTTTCAAAACAACAAGAACCCATCTTATTAAAAGGTAGCACTGCATATAATACAAGGGATCTTGAACAGCAATGCATGTCCTGTTGAGAAAACACATTATATCAGACTGCTAGGTAGTTCTCCTAACTACTGGATAAGCAAAAAACAATATTCAAATGTAAGGGATCCCTTAAGGACCCTTACCAATTCCACATGATTTGTGTATAGTACCATTCCATTTCTAGCCCTAGGTGCATGCCGTCTTGCTGTAACATCCCCCTCTGTTTTGGTTCAGCATGTCCTGTACAATCATTCCTTCCACCTCTTTCTATGTAGACCATTATGAATAATAAAATGACTGTTCCTTATTCACAAGCAAAAAGCTGACAAATACTGATGAGTGTTAGAACCTGATGTTCTTCAATTATTTTTCAGAGTGTTACTGCACACTGTAATTTTCCATTTTAATATTTTGATTAGCATTGTGTATTTAATAATCAATTATACTATATGGGGGAGGTATTTTATAACGTTTTTTTCTGCATGTAAATCATGTCTTACAGAGTAGAGTAGCTGCCTAGTGGTTAGCGCACTGACTTGGTAACCAAGAGACCAGGTTTTGATTCCCACTGCCATTTGTGGCCTTGGGCAAGTCACTTAACTCTTCATTGCCTTGGAAGAAAGGCCTGGTAATCTACTTCTGGTTATGCTGCCAAGAAAATCTACGAGCTGCTGGGTTGCTAGGAGTCAGCAAAGACACACATTGTATTTTGCTAATCATGTTTTACTTGCGGGAAAAGGCCTTTTATAAACTTGTGCCGTGATATACAGTATGTGTGTATTAGCACATGTGCTGGCATGATGGCATGAACTTATACACACACCATGTGTAGGCATTTGTGATACATAGTTTAGTATGGTATTGCAATGTATGCACAAAGTTTATAAATACATGAGTGCATGTGCACATTTAATCCTGCCTTGTAGGTGGCATAAATCTGTGTATTGGCATTTGCATGCTATTGGGACTGGATCTTGAACCCTATTTATAAAGACAACATGAGTGCCTATGTTGCCTTTATAAAACAGACTTTAAACAGGCACTTTTTAGACTTCTCACCTAGGTGCCCTGTTATAAAATCAGGTCCTATGAGAATAATTTTATAAGCGACTTGATCTTGTAGAACAGTGTTTTGCATGTTCTAGTAGGCACTTATAAAATTGCTCTGGCATATACATACATAAACGTTCATGCTATGTCTATATGATACTGTATGTATAGGTATTTCTAGAAACAGAGAATAGGTAGAGCAAGGGTATGATCAGCACTTGCATATATGTTTTGTATATACCACTGATACTTACTGGCATATACAAAACACAAAGTTACTCCTTGGAGCAGGTATAACTTATGTGGGAGTTTTCATGAAGGCAATTTTCTAAAAGTACATATATTGCCTTTATAAATAAATGCAGCATTTGTGTCTATGTGCATTATTCACAGCCTAGCCCAGTGGTTCCCAACCCAGTCCTCGGGGAACCCCAGGCCAGTCAGGTTTTCAGAGTACCCACAATGAATATGCATGCGATAGATCCACATGCATTGTATGCAGATCTATCTCATGCATATTCATTGTGGATACTCTGAAAACCTGACTGGCCTGGGGTTCCACGAGGACCGACGTTGGGAATCTCCTAGCAACTCTATTATGAAGTATAAGTACTTTCTCTGGGGTGATTTTCAAAGGGAAAGTATGGGTAATGATTTTTACACTGGGGGGAGGGGGGGGGGGGTTCTTACTAAAGAGCCCTAGCAGTCAGTGTGGGTTCTGGCACATACTGAAATCATGCTGGGACATGAATTGACAGCTAGTGCAGGGCCATGACAGCGTGAGACGATCTCCGCACTGTGATTCGTGCAATGGGGTGGTAAGGGGATGGGTTAGGGGCAGAGAGTGGGTGTGGTGAGCATTGCACAGTTAGTGCAGGGGTAAATACCACATGCTAATTGTGACCCTTGCAATTAACATGGTTTCACCTAAAATGACCTCAATAGGTGGAGTTAAGTGCACCCATGCTATTTGTATGCCGCATTAGGGCACAAGGCTCTGCGTTAACTCTGGGAACATGCTTTCCATGCTCCTGCCCATTAACACGGTAGTACTGAACCTAATGCACCATGGTTTTGGTGCTATTGGCGTGTTATGTGAAACACCATGGTGCCCTTCAGTCAAGGCTGGTTCAAGATGTTGGCACCCTAGGCAGGCCTTAAGCCGTATCCCTTCCGCCTCCAGCTGTCAGAATCTATGTTTAGCTTTGCATGCCCTACTTTTTGTCACCTCCCAGAAGCTGCTGCCCTAGGCAGTCACCTAATTTGCCTGATGGTTGGCCCAGCTTTGCCTTTAGTAAAAGGGGCCCTTTGATCTTAACCAAAGGACAGAGAAGTGGTGTAATCATTTTATTTATTATTTATTTATTATTATTTATTCATTTCTCTCTAATTTTCTTTTTATTATTTCCACTTTTATTTGCTAAGTACATCTATGTCCACAATTCTGAAATATTTGTCATCTCCTCTAGCTTTGTTAAGCTACACATTTGATAAAATTTGATTTTTTATGGGTGTCTCTACTTCTAATAGGGCAAGATATATATGATTATAAAAAATATATTATAAACTGTTTATTTTTATCATTTTTAATCTTTTCAATGTTTTTGTTTGTTGTTTCAAATCTAGGTGTAGGTTGTTATTCATAGTAACATAGTAAATGACAGCAGATAAAGACCAGCATGGTCCATCTAGTCTGCCCAGCAAGGTGGCAAGAGTAGGTGCACCTGTCGCTCCATGCAGGTCACCCCTCCACATGCCTGTTTATGGTGTACCCACCGCTCCATGCAGGTCACCCCTATTTATTGAGATATAAGATATATTTACGTTTATTTTGATTTTATCCTGTTGCTATAAAGGGATCCACTGTGTCTGTCCCATCGGCAGGGCATTCCAAGCATCCACCACCCTTTTCAGTGAAAAAGTATTTCCAGACGTTGTCTTTCAGTTTACCCCCTTGCAGTTTCATGTTATGCTCTCTAGTTTTACAGCTTTCCCGCCTTTCAAAAAGGTTTGTTTGTTCATTAACACCCTTTAAGTATTTAAAGGTCTGAATCATATCTCCCTGTCCCTCCTCTCCTCTAGCATATACATATTTAGGTCTTGAAGTCTCTTCTCATACATTTTCTGGCGCAGGCTTCAAATCATTTTGGTTGCCTTTCTCTGAACTGTTTCTAGTCTTTTTATATCCTTTTGCAAGATATGGTCTCCAAAATTGAAAACAATATTCCAAGTGAGGCCTCACTAGTGATTTATACAGTGGCATCAGAACCTCCTCATTTCTGCTGGTAATTCCACTCTGTATGCAACCCAGCATCCTTCTGGCTTTGGGCACCGCCTTGTCACACTGTTTCGCCACCTTGAGATCCTCAGAAACAATCACTCCAAGGTCCTTCTCCTGGTCTCTGCACACCAACCTTTCACCCCCTATTACATACAATTCCCTTGGATTTCTGCATCCCAAATGCATAATACTGCACTTCTTCACATTAAATCTTAACTGCCAAACACTGGACCATACTTCCAGTGTTTGTAAATCTTTCCTCATGTTGTTCACTCCCTCAGAAATGTCTACTCTGTTGCAAATTTTTATGTCGTCTGCAAAAAGGCAGACTTTTCCATTCAGTCCTTCAGCAATATCACTCACAAATACTGAACAGTACCGGTCCCAGGACCGATTCCTGGGGCACGCCACTAATCACCTTCTTCTCATCCAAGTGAGTTCCGTTTACCACCACCTTCTGTTGTCTGTCAGTCAACCAATTCCTGATCCAGTTCACCACCTTAGGACCCATCCCCAGGCTGTTCAGTTTATTGATAAGCCTCCTATGGGGAACAGTATCAAAGACTTTGCTGAAATCTACGTAGATCACATCCATTGCATGCCCTTGATCTAGTTCTCTGGTCACCAAGTCAAAGAACTCAATCAGATTTGTTTGGCATGATCGTCCTTTTGTAAAACCATGTTGCCTCGGATCATGCAACCTATTGGTTTCGAGAAAGTCCACCATTCTCTCTTACAGGAACGCCTCCATTACTTTTCCCTTCACCTAGGTAAGGCTTACTTGCCGGTAGTTTGTCACTTCTTCCCTGTTGCCACTTTTGTGAAGAGATACCACGTCAGCTCTTCTCCAGTCCTGTGGAACTTCTCCTATCTCCAAGGATCTATTAAAAACATCATTTAAAGGCCCTGCAAGAACCTCTCTGAGTTCTTTCAGTATCCTGGGATGTATCCCATCTGGTCCCATGGCATTGTCCACTTTCAGTTTTGCAAGCTGTTAAAACACATCATCTTCTGTGAATGGTGTAGTATCTACTGCATTCTCATTTGTGGTGGTCCTTCTCCAAAATTTTCTTTAGTAAAAACCAAACAGAAGTATTTGTTTAACATTTTCGCTTTCCAATGTCACTTTCCATGATTCCGTTCTCGGCACTTTTGAATCTTATGATTCCACCTCAGATCTTCTTCTTCTGAATATACCTGAAAAAGTTTTGTCTCCACGCTTCAGATCTTTAGCCATCTTTTCTTCTGCCTTTGATTTTGCTATCCTTATTTCTCTTGTTGTCTCTTTTTAGCTTTATCTTGTATTCTGTTCTGTGTTCCTCTGTTTGCGAACTTCGAAATTTTGTGAAAGCTGTGTTTTTAATTTTTATTTGTCCAGCTGTTTTTTTGGAGAACCAAATAGGTTTCCTTTTCCTCTTGTTTTATTTATTTTCCTTACATATGTATCTGTTGCCCTTTTTATTGCCTCCTTTAGTTTAGCCCACTGCAATTCCACTTCCGTTACCTCCTCCCACCTTGCCAACTCCTCCTTCAGGCCATTTTACTGAAGTCAGTGTTTTTGAAGTCTAGGGGGTATGTTTACTAAACCTTCTTAACGTGCGCGCTGTGCAATTATCGCGTGCTAAGGTACCTTAGCGCGTGATAATGATGCTTTACAGGGCACAAATGTGCCTTAGCGCACGCTAACGTGCGCAGCGGCGCAAACGAGCGCTGAAGGTGGGGAAAGGCTCCCGGAGGGCGGAGGAAGGCTCCCCAGGGGCGGAGAGAAGGGGTCAATGGGTGGAGAGTGGGAGGTGAGAGGCTCCCCTCACACTAACGATGTGAAATCTGAGGCCAAAACTAACGCAAGTGAAAACCTTGCGTTAGAGCTGATTTAAAGGGAAAAGAAACCATTTCTGTCAGCAATGTACAGCAAAACCAGGGAAACCTACAAAAAAGTGATGTGTGATACATGTGCACGGAACAAAAGTACAAATAAACATTGAAAAGGACCCCAACAAAATATACAAAAAACATAACCAAGCTGGGCAATAGTGATAGTAATAGGAAACATAAAAAAACACTCCCAAGAAAGCCCCAAAAAAAAGATATGAATTTTGGAAGGGTCTATGCTCCGTCCCCATACAAGGTGAATGATCCCACAGTGAAATAGCACTGATCAGGGTTTCCCTCTCCATTGGACAGGTTTCCTATGGCATGCACATGTTCCACAACAGCAGGGCAGGCATGTCGGAATGGGCAACTGGACAGATGCTGGGAAAGGGGATACAGAGGGCTGCAGGCGGCACATGCTGTGCTGCAGCTGGGGCACAGTGCGGACAAGGCAGATGCCTAGGTGGCACTTAGGAATGCTGAAACTGTACAGCAGCCAGACAGCAACTGATGCAATAAAATGGGGGGATAAGACATTTTTCAGATATATTAGTGAGAAGAGGAAGAGCAAAAGTGGTATTGTCAGACTCAAGGGTGCAGGGGGGGAATATGTAGAAGCTGATAAGGATAAAGCGGAATTGCTTAACAAATATTTTTGTTCTGTGTTCACAGATGAAGAACCAGGAGCAGGACCTCAGAAAACACCCACAAATAAGAACAGAAGCGAGGGACATCTTGAACTATTTTCAGAAGACTGTGTTCGTGAGAAACTAGCTCAACTTAAAGTAGACAAAGCGATGGGACCGGATGGGATACACCCTAGAATACTGAGGGAACTTGGGGACGTTCTAGCAGCTCCACTGACTGACCTTTTCAATGCCTCGTTGGAGTCGGGAGTGGTGCCAAAGGACTGGAGAGAGGCTCATGTGGTGCCTTTACACAAAAGCGGAAGTAAGGATGTGGTTGAAAACTACAGGCCGGTTAGTTTAACTTCGGTGGTGAGTAAATTATTGGAAACGCTGCTGAAAGAGAAAATAGTGAGGTTTCTGGAGTCCAGCGGATTACAGGATCCGAGGCAGCATGGATTCACCAGAGGCAGGTCTTGTCAGACAAATCTGATTGATTTTTTTGACTGGGTGACCAGGGAGTTGGACCGAGGGAGAGCTCTAGATTTCCGTAAAGCCTTTGACACTGTTCCTCACAGGCGACTGATAAACAAACTGAGCACCCTAGGGATGGACCCTAAAGTTACTGCTTGGGTTAGAAATTGGTTGGGTGGGAGGCGACAAAGAGTACAAGTAAATGGAGCTCACTCTGAGGAGAAGGATGTTACCAGTGGTGTGCCCCAGGGATCTGTCCTTGGTCCAATTCTTTTTAACATCTTTGTTAGTGATATAGCGGAAGGGCTGTCGGGTAAGGTTTGCCTCTTTGCGGATGATACCAAAATCTGCAATAGAGTAGACACCCAGGAAGGGGTAGATAACATGAGGAGGGATCTAGCTAAGCTTGAAGAATGGTCTAGAATTTGGCAGCTGGGATTTAATTTTTATTTTATTTATTTTATTTGAACACATTTATATACCGCTGCTTCCAGCGATCAGTAGCGGTTTGATTCTTCTTTTGGGATAAGTCGATCAGGACAGTGGGGGAGTATATACATAGAGGAATGGGAGGTCACGGCACACATGGTTACTGTTTTGGGGGTAAACTTATTTACATTTACATTTACATTTAACATTTAACATTTAATGTTAAAAAATGTAAGGTCATGCATTTGGGCTGCAGCAATCCAAGGGAGCAATACAGTATAGGAGGTGAAGTACTTTTGTCCACTAAAGAAGAGCGGGACCTAGGCGTGGTTGTGTCTGATGATCTTAAAGTAGCTAAACAGGTGGAAAAGGCAACAGCAAAAGCTAGAAGGATGCTTGGGTGCATACGGAGAGGAATGGCTAGCAGAAAAAAGGAGGTGATAATGCCTCTGTATAAGTCTTTGGTGCGACCTCATTTGGAGTATGGTGTGCAATTCTGGAGACCGCACCTTCAAAAGGATGTGAACAGGATGGAGTCGGTGCAGAGGGTTGCTACCAAAATGATTAATGGGCTTCATTATAAAGCATATGAGGACAGACTTAAGGATCTTAATATGTACACCTTAGAGGAAAGGCGGGATAGAGGTGATATGATTGAGATGTTTAAATACCTCCGTGGCATAAATGTTCAGGGAGAGAGCCTCTTTCAATTGAAAGCAAGTTCTGCTACGAGGGGACATGGGATGAGGGTGAAGGGAGATAGATTCAGGAGTGATATGCGGAAATATTTCTTTACGGAAAGAGTAGTGGATCCGTGGAATAGTCTCCCAGTGGAGGTGGTAGAGATGAGGACAGTAACTGAATTCAAGAAAGCATGGGACCAACACAGAGGATCTCTAAAGGCAAAAAGTGGACTGTTGTAGTTGTTATGGAAGGACAGACTAGATAGGCCATGTGGTCTTTTTCTGTCGTCATATTTCTATGTTTCTATGATGAGGGCCCAACATGGGCATGAGAGTGTTTATCACAGTGTCACAGGGGATAGTACCCAAGAGGTACCTCCAAGGGCACAGAACATTGGCAGGCGGTGTTGGGCTGAAGCGTGGACATCTATGCAGGCACTCCTACCCCAGAACACGCACCATAGGCAGCCGCCTACCTGCACACTGGATGGCTTGAGACTGCACGCCACCAGCACCACCAGCAGAAGGGCATGCCAGCATGGTGGCAGAGGGGTACTGG
The DNA here is from genome assembly GCA_033557465.1 of Ichthyophis bannanicus. Lineage (NCBI taxonomy): Eukaryota > Metazoa > Chordata > Amphibia > Gymnophiona > Ichthyophiidae > Ichthyophis > Ichthyophis bannanicus. Next base: position 374,899,279 of record CM066037.1, on the reverse strand, counting down.
TGGTGGAGGGGGGCAGTGGCAGTTGCCCAGAGCAGACCATGGCCTAGCCCTGTGTAGGTGGGTGCCATGCACTGCAACAGACAGGCCCTGCCGGACAAACAGTCATGGTATCACCAGGGAATGCACTGTCTCTGTGGCAACATGGTGGTGCAGTGCACACAACCAGTGTGTTTGGAGGCAGAAGGTCACAGGTTCAAGTCCCAGCTATGGTGCCTGCCAACCCAGTCCCCATATTTTACCCACGACTACAACGTGCTAATACAGACAGAACCTTTATTGCAGATGACGTAAACATGCCCAAAACACCTACATTTTACCTTACAGAGCAAAGACACCATAAACAGGCGCATTACCTAGAGCAGAGTCTCCCAAATGCAGTCCTGGAGGGCCAAACACCATTCAGGTTCCATGCTGCCTCTAATAAAGATGCCTGTGCTGCATATCTATGCACCACCCCCATGGTATGCAGATGTATCTCATGCATATTCATGAGGGGCAGCATGAAAACCCGAACAGTGTTTGGCACACCAGGACTGGAGTTGGGAATCTCTGCTGTAAACAGCAGCCAACAGGGGCAGACACACCCACACCCACAGGCTCCATTAGCCAATGCCTCCTGGAGAGGCAGGACATTGGGCCCTGCGTTCATCTCCCAATACTAGCACTTGCATACCTTAGCAATGCCACCCTACACCTGGGAATATGGTACACAGCTATCAAAAGTTTGCTATGATTACTGGCAGATAGCAATTCCTACATTAAGCACAGTTTGCTGATTGAGCTCCATCATAGCAACCTTTCTGATGTCTGTGGAGTGTACTTCAGGTCTGGTCTCTGACAGTGTTTACCACCCTGGGGAGTGACCCCCAACAGTATTGCGTACCATATCCATGCCTGCACTTTGCCCAGGACTGGTGTGGTGGCCAGGGCTGCTAAACACCTCTATAGTAGCACAATGCTGGCATAGGTGTGGGAGTGTGTGTCTGTCTATCCAGTGTGTGGTGGCTGCAAACACCCTCCACAGCCCACACTGCCAGCACTGTTGCCAGTATTGGCCTGCCAATGTGCATAATGAGGAGCAAGGTACCATGGGTATAACCCGGACAGGGTGGCCTGGCCAGGATGCATCTGCACAGGGCATAGGGCACTGGCTGGGACATTGTAGTGCCCGGCCACCACCTGCACACACAAGGTGGCCACAGTATGTTCTGCTGGGAGATCACTCTCACCCTGACTGAGCAGTGACCACGGCATGGCTAGGCTCCCCCATAGTGCTATATAGTATTTCTCTCATGTGATATTTATGGGTTCTCTTTTGGGGCCCAGTTACTGACTTATCTGCTTGGTGTGTATGCTGACATCCCAGTTCTGGGTGCATGCATTTCCACCAGGAACATGCACTATGGACTAGCTAGCAGACTGTCTGCAGCTGGTATGTGTGTTGATGGAACGCCTTGCAGGGTGCAGCGGCTGAAGGCTTGCTGCAGGAGAATGTCAGATAGTGGTGGGGTGCAGCTTAGCATATCCAGGCCTAATGTCTGTCTGCTATTGCGTTATGGATGTGTACAGAGCTGCATTGATTGCCCTGTAGGGTGTCTGTTCCCCAGCAGGACTGGGGTTGATGGTCCCCTCTACTGCCACCATTGCAGGGAGGTAGAATGTGGATCTGTTGGTGGGAGACCCTGTTTACCACCCTCAGCCCTGGAGAAGGAGGAGGGTGGTGGTACATAATCCTCCTAGGGGTCCATAGGGGCTAAACCTGACTGAGACATACAGATATATCCAAGGTGTGTCTGCAGAAACTACCTATCTCACACATTAGCACTGCTGGGGACCTGCAGCATGGCCTATCTCTGCTGTGGACCTGGTGCTGGGCGCCCCACCTCACCCTCAGGGTGAGTGCAGTACCTGCACAATGTGACGGTGTGTAGCTACTCTGTGCCAGTACCACACATGGTCAGTTCCCCCTACCAGGCCGAGGTGCTGTGGGGGTGCATACCCCATCTTGTGATCATCTGTAGACTGCTGATTTGCATGTGCAGTGCATCATGGGTATGGGTGGGTTAACCCTATCCTGGTGACCACAGCAGACTGTTTGTGTGGTGACATGCAGTCCTTCTGCAGCCAGCCAGGGGTTTGCTAGCAGCTATGGAGCTGTAGCCCACTGGTTACTTCACTACTTGTGGAGCCAGAGGTCATGGGTTCAAACCCACAGTAGGGGTTATTTGATAGGGCTGTCCAAAGCATTGTCTTTTTTTAATGTACATTAGTGCTGCCAGCAAAACACCCTCAGGGTACTGTAACCATAAGGTGCCTCAGAAGGCGCCCTATAAGGCGCCTTATAGGGCAGCCTATAAAGCGCCTTCTGAGGCACCTTATGGTTACAGTCCGTATAAGGTGCCTTATAAGGTGTCCTATGGAGCGCCTTATAGGGTGCCCTATAGGGGACATTATAGGGTGCCGTGGCGGACAGTGCACTTTATAATGTGCCCTATGGGGTGCCTTATAGGGTGCCTTATGCGGCACCTTAGGTTACGGCACGTGAGGGTGTGTTTGCTGGCAGCAATAAATAAAATGCCTCAGGAAACAATACTTACATGTCAAAGCTGATGCCTCAGCCAGCCTTATGCATTAGGCACACTGGGGGATCGAACTCATGACCCCTGTATCATCAGTCAGTGTATTAACCATTGTGCTACACTTCTGTTTCTATGTTTGGATGTCTGTGCGCCTACTTAAGATTACCGCGCGGTAACGCACTTAGCGGCGCTTTGCCCGATAATGTGCGCAGCAGCGCGCGTTATTGCGTGCTAATCCCGTTTTGCTACTTTAAACTGAAATGCCCACTCCTTATATGGCATCCTACACACTAACGCTGGGCGCACATTAAGAAGGTTTAGTAAACATACCCCTAGGACTTTGAACTGGCTGTGATTGCACTCTGCCTTGGTTTTTATCTCAAACCACACCGTGTGGTGATCACTGCTGATTACATGGGCATCCACCTGGACATTCAACATGCTATCTCCATTTGGGAGTATTAAATCCAGCATTGAACTTTCCCTGGTTGGTTCCATCACCATTTGTCTTAGCAGTGCATCTTGGAAGGAATCCACAATGTTTTTTACTTCTTTTCAGATCTGAAGAAGGAATAGTCCAATCACATACGGTAGATTAAAGTCACCCAATGTAATCACTTCCCCCTTCATGGCTACATTTGCAATATCAATAATCAAGTCTCTATCCATTTCTTTGGTTTGAGTTGGAGGCCTGTAGACTACTGGCAATACGTATAGGGATATACCTCTTGGGGGTAAGATTTTGGTCATATATATTTTTAATCAGTTGTTTTTCCTATCAGTTTACTTATTTATTATAATAATTATTATTAGTTTTATTTTTTTTATTGTCATTATTTTTAACATTTATTTTATTTTTCATTTTTATCTTGACTGATTTATTTATCATTATTTTATATGCTGTTAGTATTTACATCTTTGAATTATTTCATCTTCTCCCCTCCCTTTAGGTCTCATTATCAGGTTAGTGAGCGACCATTTTTGGACCTCAGCTGTCCCATACAACATCAACTATTTGACATCAAGTGCCCAGAGGCAGGCGTTAGCCAAAACATACTGGGCTTGAGATGCCGTAAATGGGACATTCTATTATACTTGTACATATTTGTCCTTTGTTATATTTTCAGTGATTACATAGGTTTTCACTACTTTCAGGGTCAGTTAATAGGCATAATAATGGCTTTTCTCTGGATTAATATGCATTATCCCTTATTGGGAAGGTTCATAAGATTCAAATTTCCATTAGTTCCTGTGCTTCAGTACTCACTGATGTGACAGGACATGGTCAAGTGCAGGTGGCTTCTGGTGTAAGCAGGGCAATGTTGACATCTTTTTTTAAAATTTATAAACATCCATTACTTTGGAAAAATGTATTACTTAATTAATTCTTCTACTTCATCTATAGATTTGATTCTCTCTTTTTAATTAAAATAATTGTATTACTAATCTCTCTTCATCTTTCTGGACATCGCTGCAGCTTTTGACTCAGTAAGTCATGAGCTTCTCTTAGGTCGACTATTTGAGAAAGGAATTACTGGTAGAGCGCTTGATTGGTGCAGATCTTACCTGTCTGGAAGATGGCAGCATGTGCGTTCTGGAGGGATGACATCAGAACCTTTCCACCAAAGCCAGGGAGTCCCACAAGGTTCTTCCCTTTCGGCCCTCTTGTTTAACATTTACATGCAGCCAATTTGTAAGATCATCCGATCCTTCAATGTCGACTGCATGTTATACGCTGATGATGTCCTGCTGCTGTACATACCCTTCTCTACGGAACATCTGGACCTCTCTCCACTGACGAGTTGCTTCAACGCAATATCTGACTGGCTTCTCTCCCAAAACCTCCGAATACAACATAAGAAAACGGAAGTACTCTTCATTACTAGGAACACTAACTTCACACCACCACAATTCCTTAAAGTAAAAGAAGCAGAGCTACAAACTAAACCATCAATACGCTACCTGGGAGTCACCTTGGATCAGCGCCTAGACATGAAAGCCCACATAGGGAACACAGTCAGAGCAGTATACTACAAGATCCGCTCACTTCGGCATTTACGATCTATGCTAGAACCAAATGACTTCAGGACTATATACCAGGCATTGATCATACCTCATTTTGATTACGCCAATGCCATCCTTCAAGGCCTGCCCCTATCCACCCTACACCCGCTGCAGCTCGCCATGAACGCTGCAGCAAAGGTCATCCATGGAGCCCCCAGAAGCGACCACGTGACACCTCTGTTGATACAATTACATTGGCTACCTATCCAGGCTAGAATCGTTTTTAAGACTCTGTTACTCACTTTTAAAGCCATTAACAAGCTCTCCCCTGAATCAATAATGGCCCTCATCCATACCATATCTCCTAATAGAGCAAGGAGATCCACAGCTACAAACACCCTAAAAGTCCCGAAAGCATTAACAGTTTGCACTTCATCTACAGCCAACAGGGCGTTTAGTATCAGCGCACCAAGATGCTGGAACGCATTACCTCCAGATATCCGGGCTATTAAGGGCCTTACGCAGTTTAGGAAAGCCCTCAAGTACCATCTTTTCAATAAGTACCTCATAGAACCCAACCTCACCCACCGAGACAGAGATGCAACCCACTAAGCAAATATATGGTTTCCCAACAACATGCCAAGAAAGATTCTCTAACCCTTAGTGGTGCATTTGTTTCTATAGAATTCATGATCATACAACCTTATGTAGCAATATTTGTAAATAGTTTACAAGCTTATGTAGCAAGTTTTTGTAAATAGTTTACCCCTGTTATCTAAGTTACTTGCCCTGTTATCTGTAAACTCATACATGTTAACTGTACTGAGCGTTTCTGTTCCATGTAAACCGCGCTGATGCCAAATAGTGCGGTATATAAGAGAATGTAAATAAATAAATAAATAAATTCTGGATTTAGTTAATCAGAGTCTCCTTCAGGGTTTTATTCCTTCTGTTTGGAAGGAATTTTTAATTTGCCCAGTATTGAAGAGCTCAGATATGGATCCACAGTCACCAAATAATTATAGACCTGTGTCTAATCTTCTTTTTATGGCTAAATTAACCAAGAAGGCTGTAGTCTTTCAACTGATGAAACTTTGTAATATAAAAGGAGTTTTCCATCCTAAACAGTCAGGGTTTCATACAGAGCATGGTACAGAGACTTCCCTGCAAAGTGTGCTGAATGAGATTTATATCCACTTGGATGCTCAGAAGGATGTCCTTCTGTTACAGTTAGAAGTTAGTGCAGCTTTTGATTTGGCAAATCATTCCTTGTTTTTAGCTAGACTGGAGGAAATAGGGCTGGCAAGTACAACACTGCAATAGTTTTGTTCCTACTTTCCTCAACACTTATTTTAGGAGCAGACTGATAATCAAATTTCATTGCCATGTTTTGTGACTTGTGGGGTCCCGCAGGGCTCGATCTTGGCACCTGCATTATTTCATATTTTTATTGTGCCTTTGGGAACTTTTATTCAGAGTTTGAATATGAGTGAGCATAAGAACATAAGAAATACCATACTGAGTCAGACCAAGGTCCATCAAGCCCAGAATCTTGTTTCCAAAAGTGGCCAATCCGGGTCATAAGTATCTGGCAGGTTCACCAAAATGTACATATTTTTTATTTATCATTTCTTATATACTGCCTTTCATGATATCAAGGTGGTTTACATTGAACAAACTGAAATTACATTGAACAGGGCATTATAGCTTGGAGATAACTATTTTACAGGGAACATGGGCAATGGAGGGTTAAGTGGCTTGCCCAAGACCACAGGGAGCACCTGTGGAACTAGAAACCCCAGTCCTTCCGGCCCAAGGTTATTGTCCTCTAGTGGGATTTGAACCCCCGACCTTCTGGCCTGAGGTAACTTGTCCCAACCACTAGGCCCCAGCGGGCTTAACAGAGCTGCGAGAAAGGGAAACTCTCTCTTCGCGGCTCTGAAAAGCTGGCCCTTAGGGAACTGATTCAGGGAGGGCTCTGCCGGGCAGGTGGGGGGGCCAGGGTCGCGGGACACTTGATTCTGCTGCTACCACGGCGGCAGCAGCAGCAGCCACTTTTTTTTTAAATTTCCTGGGCTGATGGGGGGGAGGGGGGCTAGGACTGGAAATGGGCTGATGGGGGTGTAGGACTGGTAATGGGCTATGGGGGGCTAGGACTGGAAATGGGCTGATGGGGGACTTAGGACTGGAAGTGGGCTGATGGGGGATTAGGACTGATAATGGGCTATGGGGGGGCTAAGACTGAAAATAGGGTGATGGGGGTTTAGTACGAAGAGGGCTGATGGGGGGTTAGAACTGGTAATGGGCTGTGGGGGGGCTAAGACTGAAAATGGGGTGATGGGGGTTAGGACTGGAAGTGGGCTGATAGGGGGGTTAGGACTGTTAATGGGCAATGGGGGGGCTAAGACTGGAAATAGGCTGATGGGGGTTAGGACTGGAAGTGGGCTGATGGGGGTTAGGACTGGTAATGGGCTATGGGGGGGGCTAAGATTGAAAATGGGGTAATGGGGCGGTTAGGACTGGAAGTGGGCTGATGGGGAGTTTAGGACTGGTAATGGGCTATGGGGGGGCTAGGACTGGAAATGGGCTGGATGGGTTGCTAGGACTGGAAATGGGCTGAGTGGAAGGGGGGCTTGAACTGCAAATAGCTGATGGGGAGGGGGGCTTGGAATGGAAATGGGCTGTGAGGGGATGGAGCTAGGACTGGAAATGGGCTGAGTGGGGGGGGGAGCTAGAACAGGAAATGGGCTGATGGAGGGGCTAGGATAGGACTGGAAATGGGCTGTTGGGGGGTGCTAGGATTGGAAATGGGCTGTGGTGGGAGCTTGGATTGAAATGGACTCATGGAGGGGCTAGAACTGGAAGTAGGCTCATGGGGGGCTTGGATTGGAAATGGGCTGAGTGGAGGGGAGCTAGGATTTGACATGGGCTGATGGTGGGGCTAGGAAAGGACTAGAAATGGGCTGATGGGGGGGCTGGGATTGGAAATGAGCTGATGGAGGGACTCGGATAGGACTGGAAATGGATGGGGGGAGCTAGGACTGGAAATGGGCTGATGGTGGGGCTAGGATAGGATTGGAAATGGTCTGATGGGGGGCTAGGACTGGAAATGGGCTGATGCGGGGACTAGAAGGGAGCGGATGCTGGGTAGGGCTGGAACTAGAAGGGAGCTGATGTTGGGGGAGGATTAGAATGGAATGGGGCTGGGAGAGTAAAATGGAGAGGGGAAAAATATTTTGTGTGGGAGAGAAGAAAAATCTACAATTGGCCGGGTATTGGGAGAGTAAGTGGGGATTGAGGATGGAGGGGTAAAATTTGAGTGAATGAAAAAGGAATGAGGAAAGAGCAAAAGGAGAAAGATTAGTATGTTAAAGCAGATGTAGAGAGAATGGAAAAAAACTAGAAGAGAGAAGAAAGGACCAATGGACAGCAGACGCTGGAGAGTTAGCAGAAGACACGAAGAAAAAGAAGAAAGTGGCTGGAGCAATTGCAGCTGAAAAAAAAATGCACAAAAGATAGAAAAATATCTCTTTATTTTGAATTTAATAACTGGAATATGTCAGCTCTGGGAAATGTGCATCATTAACGTCTGTGCTTTGTTTAGCACAAGAAGAAATTAATTTATAGTTTTATTTCTGCAGTGTTGTTGTACATTCCAAGTTTGGCTTTTGGGGTTCCCAGTTTAATTATTGTCTTCCTGTTTATAAATTGTGATTCCTTGTTTGGTGATGGTCTATGTTCTGCATGTGTAACTGAGTTGAGGTATTCTGTTTATGTAATTCCTATTTGACATTGCCACTTGTTCTTTTTCCCCAGTAGGTCATGTATTGTTATTCTATGAAATGTATTGGTTTAATATTTGCACTTTTGCCCTTTGATAGATAGAGTATGGTGCTTTGTGAGTCTTGGTAGTGTTGTTACGATATGGCGGGTTTGCTATGGGTTCTAAATGGGTAGTGTTTGTAGTCGTTCCTAATGTGCCTGGCGGTTGGCACTGGATTATAGTAATGTAGAAATCTTTTAGCCTTTCTTTATCCATACACTGATTAAGAGGCATGTTTACTAAAAGTTAGTGTATGGTAACATTATGCAAATATTTATGCAAATGAGGCACCTTATGCAAATGAGGCCCCTTACCGAGTCTCCACACATGGCCCCGCACCCCCCTTGGGCTGCCCCTGATCCACGATGATGCCTAAATCTGTTTCCTGGGTGGTGATTCTTAATGTGGAATCTTGCATCGTATAACCATAGTTTGGGTTGTTCTTTCCTAGGTGCATAATTTTGCACTTGTCCACATTAAATTTCATCTGCCATTTGGACATCCAGACTTCCAATTTATTAAAGTCCTCTTGCAATTTTTCACAATCCACTTGTGTTTTAAGAATTCGATCATCTCACTTGTTGTTCCCATTTCCAGGTCATTTATGAATATGTTAAAAAGCAGTGAGCCCAGCTCACATCCCTGTGGTACTCCACTATTTATCTTTCTCCATTGAAAAAACTTGCCATTTAGCCCTACTCTCTCCTTTCTATCTTTTAACCAGGTCTTGATCCACAATAGTACATAGCCTCCTATCCTGTGACTTTATAATTTTCCCAAGAGTCTCTCATGAGGGACCTTGTCAAAGGTTTTCTGAAAATCCAGATACAGTATATCAACTGATTCACCTTTGTCTACATGTTTATTCACACCTTCAAAAAAATATAACAGATTAGTAAGACAAGACTTTCCTTGGCTAAATCCATGTTGGCCTTTTCTTATTAAACTATGACTATGTACATATTCAGTAATTTTATTCTTTATAATGGTTTCTTCCATTTTGCCTAGTACTGATGTCTGGCTTGCCCTTCTGTAGTTTCCCGCATCATCCCTGGAAACCTTTTTAAAAATTAACATTACAATGGCCATTCTCCAAGCTTTAGGTACTACAGATGATTTTAATGTTAGTTCACAGATTACTAATAGCAGCTCTGCAATTTCAGATTTCAGTTCTTTCACCACCCTTGGATGTTTATCTTCCGGACCAGGTGATTTGCTACTCTTCATTTTATCAAATAATTGTGATACATCTTCCTGGTTTATCAATATTTCTTTCATTTTTTCCGATACATCACCTTTAAATACCATTTCAGGTATTTGTAACTTCCCTACATCTTATTCAGTAAAGACCAAAGCAGAGAATTCATTCAGTCTCTCCGCTATGGCCTTATCCTCTTTTAGTGCCCTTTTTACCCCTCTATCATCTAATGATCCAACTGACTCTCCCACAGGTTTTTTGCTACAAATGTACTTGAAAAAGTTTTTTATTATGTATTTTTGCTTCCATGGGCAAGCTTTTTTTTAAAATTCTCTCTTCCTGCCTTATCAATGCCTTGCATCTAACTTGCCAGTGCTTATCATGTTTCCCATTTTTGTCATTTGGCTTCTTTTTCCATTTCTTCAAAGATGCTTTTTTTGGCCACAACAGCCTCTTTGATCTCACCTTTAAACCATGCTGGCAGTTTTTTTGGTCTTCTTTCCAGTTTTCTTAAAATGTGGAATACATCTGATCTGGGCACCAGATCCTGTGTTCCACTAAGGACTAGGTCTAAAATGGCTTCCCCTCTGGTCGGTTCATGAACCAGCTGCTCCAAGAAGCAGTCAATTATTTCATCTAGAATCTTTATCTCCCTAGCATGTCCTGCTGTGACACCATTACAGTCAATACCAGGGTAATTAAAAACACCCAATATTACTGTGAGTTTTTTTTCCCTATGTGGACGACATTCAAATCATGATAGCTCATGAATCATGGACTTTACGGTTTCAACAAACTGTTGAGGAAGGGCTACCCAGGATATCAGACTGGCTGTGTACTCATGGGCTTAAATTGAATACCTCTAAATCTACGGCCTACATTGCTTGAGGAGAAGATTCCTATGAAAAACTCTATTTTGTCTCTGGGAGTTTTGATCGACACTGACCTTTCCTTTCGGTCATATATCCTCCCGCTCAGAGGCTCCTGCCTTATCGGGGCAGTGGGAGCAACTTTAAAAGCAGCGGCCCAGCAGGGCGCGCCCGTGCCTGGCGGGCTTGCACCTGAGGGCCTCACCAGAGGGCCCTTTGGCGTGGCCCTTAGGCGTGGCCACAGAAGCAACACAGCCAACAGCCACAACAAAACCACAAGCAGCAGGCGATCACAGCCAACAACGCAACGAAAACCTACACCAGCAGATCAAAGTAAGTGCAGCCATCCACTAAAGTCCAATGGAGAAAACATGTACACAACCCTGATCCTGCCCATCAGCCTCCTCCTCACCCAACTCCTGCCACCTCAGGCAACCAACCACAACCTACTAACAAACACTCCATGGCATCCAGCACTGCTCTACACACACCCCCAGTATACACACTGGAACACACACAAGCACAAGAGGCAAAACAGGCACAAGACCAACACACATACAAACACAAATGAAGCACAGAGACCACTAAACACCCCAGCTACAATCACAATAGAGCTTATCAACACCAGATCCATACGAAACAAAATTAACACAATAGCAGACCACATAGAAGATCAACGACCTGACATACTGTGCATCACAGAAACATGGCTCACCCCCACTGATAATGTACTACTTAATCAATTAGTACCATCCACCTACTCAGCATTCAACTGCACACGCGTACAACGGCGAGGAGGAGGGGCCTTGATCATCGCAAGGAACAGCCTAAGATTCAAGTCATGAAGTACCTCAAACACAAACCAATGCAACACCATCACTGTGGAAAACAAACGGATGGCCCTATGCCTCACCTACAGAGCCCCGAATGCACCACCAGATGAACTAGCCTCAACTCTAGAAGAGGTCTGTGCCATCAACACAAATCACAAACCCCTGCTTCTATTAGGAGACTTCAACCTAAAATCTACCAACACAAAGGATGCAGAAGCTTTTCTAAGAGCTATGGGATCCTTACAATACACCCAACTGATTAATACCCCGTCACACAGACACGGATCATCACCAGACCTCATATTCGCGCCCAACTATCTAATGGACAGTGGTAACATATCAACTCCCAGTGTTACAACTGTACCGTGGTCAGACCATCACATAATCAAAATAAAGTTTATGCCACAAGGGCGAAACCACGAAGAGAAACTGGACAACCCACCAAAACAAAGAAGATTTAAAAACTTCGACAGGGACCAATTTCTAAAGGACACTCTACCCCACCTGAACACGGAAGCAGAGGATCTCGACGAACAAATCAGAAAATGGAACAGCATCATCAACGCTGCTGCCAAAGCCACCGAATACAGACCCAAGAAAGCTCGCCGCACCAAAGCACATCACACACCCTGGTACTCAAAAGTCATACGAAATGAAAAGAGGGAACTCAGGAAGTTAGAACGGCGATGGAGACACTCCAAGTCGTCCAACACTCAGGCACTATACTTAACAAAACAAAAAGAATACAACAAACTCATCAACCAAATGAAGAAAGAATACCACACTAACATCATACTCAAATCAAACAACAAACCGAGAGAGCTCTTCGAAATTGTGAAAACCCTCACCAAGGAACAGAAAACCGAGAGCGAAGTGCAAATAGACCCAGAAACATTTGCAGACCACATCCAAGAAAAATTCTATTCAACTTCACAACGGAAAGCAGACACAAGCAAGAAAAATTCCATTCAACTTCACTATGGAAAACAGACACAAGCACCAAACCAACCACCCCCCTCAAGACAAACTTGGGACAAATTCAGCACCCCATCCACAGAGCAGCTCTCACACTTCATCACCGCACTCAATACAAGCACGGCCCCAAAAGCCCCTTGCCCAGTTACATGAATTAAGGTGACAAAGTCAAACTTCATCCACACCATACACAACATGGTGAACAGTTCACTAACACAAGGAATCATGCCAGACCAGCTAAAACTCGCCACAATAAGACCAATCCCAAAGAAATCACCACTCGACAAGAACAACCCAGCAGCCTACAGACCTATCTCAAGCATCCCTCTGCTGGCTAAGATTACTGAGAAAGCGGTACAACATCAGCTACAAGACCACATTGACAACCACGCACAACTGGACCTCAACCAACACGGTTTCCGCCCCAACCACAGAGTCGAAACACTCCTGTTAAACCTATTTAATGACATACTACACCTCATAGACAACAGCAAGAAAGGAATACTCATGATCTTCATCGACATTTCATCAGCATTTGACACAGTGGACCACGGAACTCTACTAACAAGACTACAGAACATCGGATTACACGGAGCCACTCTGAGGTGGTTCCACTCCTACTTAACGGACAGACAGATTCAGGTCAAGATCGGTCCCAACACATCCCAACCCATAAAGGTCATGCAAGGTGTACCGCAAGGATCGCACTATCAGCACTATTATTTAACCTCTACATCCAGCCAATATGCAGCATCATAAAAGAACACAGGATAAAATACACAATCTATGCGGACGACATAATGATATACACACCAATCACCCTCGACAACCCAGACTACACCAAGATAACAGAATGTCTCATGCACATGAACAGCTGGTTTCAAGACAACAACCTGACCATAAACTACAGCAAGACCGAGGCACTAATCATCACACGAAACTCCGACTTCATCCCTCCTCGCAACATCAAGTTAGACAACACAACCATAACCATACAGCCAGAAGTGAAATAACTCGGAGTGACCCTGGACAAAGAACTGAACCTTCAGTCCCACATCAGCAGAACCACCAAAAATGCATACCACAGGATGAGAATAGTTCGACGCCTCAAGCCCCTCCTCTCTCAGGAACACTTCCGCACAGTCTGTCAGGCACTAATAACACTAATACTAGACTCCTGCAACCCAATCTATCTTGGTCTAACAAAACAGACACTCAGGCCACTGCAATTGGCGCAAAACACATCAGCACGTATAATAACTGGAACCACAAGACAAGAACACATCACACCCACTCTAAAAGAGCTCCACTGGCTACCAATCAGCTCCCGCATCAGATACAAGACAGTCATAAACATATTCAAAATCAAACAACAGTCATCAACTTTCAGCCTATACCCACTCATACAACCCGCCAGCAGCACAAGACCGAGGAGGAGAGGCACATCCAACCGTGTCAACACACCAAGAGACGTCACCAAGCTACGCAAGGACACCGAAAAACGAGCCTTATCAAAGGCGGCACCAACAATTTGGAACGCCCTCCCTGATGAACTACTGTCAACAACAGACATTAAGGACTTCAGGAAACTGCTAAAAACGACTCTCTTCATAGAGTATTATGATGACATCACTTAAACCCGTGCAACAAACAATACCCCAGCTCAACCACCCTCCCCTCGCGACATGATCATAGTATTGAAGTAAAGTCCTGATGTACATAGTATTGTAAATAGCACACGTTGTAAATAGCTCACCAAGAATCAACTACCATCTACACACACACACTCTCACTGCTCAGTGCATGCACACACTAGACACAGTATTTTGTTGATTGTTTGCTGTGTAGACTGCCTTGATTGTAGGAGAAGGCGGTATAGAAATCTGTTTAAATAAATAAATAAATAAATCTCTGATATAGTGAACAAAATATTTTGGTCCTTGATAAAAATTCATTTAGTATGATCTTGTTTGCATTAAAATGCCTTGAAGATCTTGTTGAACTTTTTGGTCTTAACAAAATTGGATTATTGCAACTCTCTTCTAGCGGGAGTATCTTGGTTACATCTTCAGAGGTTGTATTTATTGCAGAATATTGCCATGAACTTGATTTATGGGGGCTAGGAAATGTGACCATGTGACTTCGTTACTTCAGGAGCAACACAGGTAGCCAGTGACTAGCAGGATGAAATATAAGATCATATTTCTTACATTTTGTGCGATCCATTCTGGTCAGCCACTTTATTTGGACTCTTCATTGGTTCCTTATACTCCATGGTGTCCCCCATGTTCAGCATCTCCTCTCTGCCTCTCTAGATCCCCCCCCCCCCCATGTCCAGCATCTCCTCTCTATCTCTCCACTCTCCCCAAGTCCAGAATCTCCTCTGTCGCCTTAGTCCTGTGCCTCTTGTACAGTTTCTCCTCTCATTTCCCTAGCCTTCATAATGTCCAGTATCTTCTTTGTTTCCCTAGGCCCTCCCTATCTGCAGCATCTCACCCTGCCATCCTATTCACCCCCCCCCCCCCTTCCCATCATGTCAGCATTTCCCCTGTGTCCCCTCTTCCCCTGCTGGTGCAGCATATATCTGTCTCCCAATCTTCCCTTCTCCTCCCCCAGTCAAGCATCTTCTCCCAGTCTAGCATCAACCTTCCCTTTCCCCAGTGGGCCATGGTTAATCACAGTGCACCCCCTCTCCAAACTTACATAGTAACATAGTAAATGACGGCAGATCAACACCAGTATGGTCCATCTAGTCTGCCCAGTAAGATGGCAAGAGTAGTGCACCTGCTGCTCAGTGCAGGCCACCCCTCCCCATGCCTTAGTTTTAGGGGTGAACCCACCGCTCCATGTAGGACACCCCTGTATGTTGAGAAATCAGATAGTTAAGTTTATTTTGATTTTATCCTGTTGCTGTAAAAGGATCTATTGTGTCTGTCCCATGCCATTTTGAATTCTGTCACTGTATTTGCCCCCACCACTTCCATCGGGAGGGCATTCCAAGCATCCACCACCATTTCAGTGAAAAAGTATTTTCTGACATTGCTTTTCAATTTATGCCCTTGCAGCTTAACATAAGAACATAAGATATGCCATACTGGGTCAGACCAAGGTCCATCAAGCCCAGTATCCTGTTTCCAACAGTGACCAAGCTAGGTCATACGTACCTAGCAGTTTCCCCAAAAGACAAAGGTTCCACAATGCTTGTACTGGGTCAAGCATTGATATCCTGGGTCCCTTCTTAATAATGGTTTATGGACCTTTCCTCCAGGAACTTGTCCAAACCTTTTTTTAAACCCAGCTACACTAACAGCCTTTACTACATCCTCTGGTAACAAATTCCAGAGTTTGATTGCACATTGAGTGAAAAAATATTTTTTTTTATTAGTCTTAAATAGTTTACCCTGTAGCTTTATTGCATGTCCCCTAGTCTTTCTATATTCTGATAACGTAAACAATCGATCTACGTTTACCCGTTCCACTCCGTTCATTAATTTATAGACTTCTATCATATCTCCCCTCAGCCGTCTCTTTTCCAGGTTAAAGAGCCCTAACCTTTTTAGCCTTTCTTCACAGGAGTATCCTTCCATCCCCTTTACCATTTTGGTGGCTCTTCTCTGAAACCTTTCTAATAATGCTATATCCTTTTTAAGATACGGCGACCAGAATTGCACACAATATTCAAGGTGCGGTCTCACCATGGAACGATATAGAGGCATTATAATATCTTTTGTTTTATTTTCCATTCCTTTCCTTATGATACCCAGCATTCTATTTGCTCTTTTGGCCGCCGCTGCACACTGGGCTGATGGTTTTAACATGTTATCCAAAAGGACGCCTAAATCATTTTCCTGGGTGGTGGTTCCTAATGTGGAACCTTGCATCGTGTAACCATAGTTTGGGTTGTTCTTCCCTAGGTGCATAACTTTGCACTTGTCCACATTAAATTTCATCTGCCATTTTGATGCCCATTCTTCCAATTTATCAAGATCCTCTTGCAATTTTCCACAAACCTCTTGGGTTTTAACAACTTTAAATAGTTTTTGTCATCTGCAAATTTGATAACCTCACTCGTTATTCCACATTCCAGGTCATTTATGAATATGTCAAAAACAGCGGACACAGCACAGATCCCAGGGGTACACCACTATTCACCTTTCTCCATTGGGAAAATTGGCCATTTAGCCCTACCCTCTGCTTTCTATCTTTTAACCAGTTCCTGATCCACAATAGTACACTGCCTCCTATCCCATGACTCTTTAGTTTTGCCAACAGTCTCTGATGAGGGACCTTGTCAAAGGCTTTCTGAAAGTCCAGATACACTATATCAACCGACTCACCTTTGTCCACCTGTTTATTCACACCTTCAAAAAAACATAACAGATTAGTAAGGCAAGATCTTCCTTGTCTAAAGCCATATTGGCTGTCTCCCATTAAGCCATGACTATCTACATGTTCAGCAATTTTGTTCTTTATGATGGTTTCTACCATTTTTCCCGGTACTGACATCAGGCTCACCGGTCTGTAGTTTCCCAGATCACCCCTGGAACCCTTTTTAAAAATTGGTGTTACATTGGCGATCCTCCAATCTTCAGGTATTACAGATGTTATGCCCTATAGTTTTACAGCTTCCCTGTCTTTGGAAGAGGTTTGTTTGTTCATTATTTCTCTTTAAGTATTTAAAGGTCTGAATCATATCTCCCCTGTCCCTCCTCTCCTCCAGAGTGTACATATTTAGGTCTTCAAGTCTCTTCTCATAAGGCTTCTGACGCAGGCTCCAAATCATTTTGGTCGCCTTCCTCTGAACAGTTTCCAGTCTTTTTATGTCCTTTGCAAGATATGGTCTCCAAAACTGAGGCCAAGTGAGGCCTCACCAGTGACTTATACAGTGGCATTAGTACCTCTTCCTTTCTGCTGGTAATTCCTCTTTGTATGCAACCCAACCCAACATCCTCCTGGCTTTTGCCATTGCCTTGTCGTACTGTTTTGCCACCTTGAGATCCTCAGAAACAATCACACCAAGGTCTTTCTCCTGATCTGTGCAAACCAAGCTTACTATTGCATACATTTCCCCTGGATTTCTGCTTCTCAAGTGCAAGACACTGCACTTCTTCGCATTAAATCTTGACTGACAAGCATTAGACCATTCTTCCAGCTTTTGTAGATCTTTCCTCATGTTATCCACTCCCTCAGAGGAGTCCACTCTGTTGCAAATTTTCGTGTCATCTGCAAAAAGACAGACTTTTCCATGCAGTCCTTCAGCAATATCACTCACAAATACATTGAACAGTGCCGGATCCAGGACCGAACACTAGGGCACCCTGCTAATCACCCTCTCATCCAAGTGACCTCCATTTACCATCACCTTCTTTCATCTGTCAGTCAACCAATTTCTGATCCAGTTCTCCACCTTGGGACCCATCCCCAAACTACTGAGTTTATTGATAAGTCTCCTATGAGGAACAGTATCAAAGGCTTTGCTGAAATCCAGGTAGATGGCATCCATCGCATGCCCCTGATCTAGTTCTCTGGTCACCCAGTCAAAGAACTCAATCAGATTTGTTTGGCAAGATCGTCCTTTGGTAAAACCATGTTGCCTCGGATAATGCAACCTGTTGGTTTTGAGAAAGTCCACTATTCGCTCTTTCAGAAGCACCTACATTACTTTTCCCTCCACCGCGGTAAGGCTCACAGGCCTGTAGTTTGTCACATCTTCCCTATCACCACTTTTGTGAAGAGGTACCACATCCACCCTTCTCCAGTCCTGAGGAACCTCTCCTTTTTCCAAAGATCTGTTGAAAATGTCCTTTAACGGCCCTGCAAGAACCTCTCTGAGCTCTTTCAGTATCCTGGGATGTATCCCATCCGGTCCCATGGCCTTGTCCACTTTAGTTTTGCAAGTTGTTCTAACACATCATCTTTTGTGAATGGTGTGGTATCTACTTCATTCCCATTTTTATATTTTGGCATCACAGATGGTCCTTCTCCAGGATTTTCTTTAGTAAAAACAGAGCAGAAGTATTTGTTTAGCAATTTTGCTTTTTCAATGTCACTTTCCACGAATCCGTTCCCAGCACTTATGAGTCCTGCAATTCCATCTCTGATTTTTCCTCCTCTCCCGAATATACCTGAAGAAAGTTTTGTCACCACACTTTACATCTTTAGCCATCTTTTCCTCTGCCTTTGAATTTGCTTTCCTTATTTCTCTTTTTGTCTCTTTTAGTTTGATCCTGTATTCCTTTCTGTGTTCCTCTGTTTGCAAGTTTTTGAATTTTGTGAAAGCTGTGTTTTTTGCCTTTATTTGAGCAGCCACTTCTTTGGAGATCCAAATAGGTTTCCTTCTCCTCTTGTTTTTATTTACTTTCCTTACATATTTATCTGTTGCCTCTTTTATTGCCACCTTTAGTTTAGCCCATTGCAATTCCACTTCCCTTATCCCCTCCCACCCTGCCAACTCCTCCTTCAGGTACTTGGCCATTTTACTGAAGTCAGTGTTTTTGAAGTTTAGGACTTTGAGCTTGCTATGATTGGACTGCATCTTGGCTTTTATCTCAAACCACACCGTGTGATGATCGCTGCTGCTCACAGGGGCACCCACCCAGACATTCGACATGCTCTCACCGTTGGTGAGCACTAAATCCAGCATTGAGCGTTCCCTGGTTGGTTCCATCACCATTTGTCTAAGTGACGCATCTTGGAAAGCATCCACAATTTTTTTGCTTCTTGACAGATTCGCGGAAGGAGTACTCCAATCCACATCGGGTAGATTAAAGTCACCCAATATGATCACTTCCCCCTTTGTGGCTATCTTGGCAATATCTATAATCAATTTGTTATCTATTTCTTCGATTTGAGTCAGAGGTCTGTAGACTACAGCAGTATGGATGACAGTGCCATCTCGTTCCAACACAATCCAGAGCGCTTCTTCTTTTCCCCATGCCCCCTGCATTGCAGTAGCTTTAATATTGCTTTTTACATACAAGGCTACTCCTCCTCCTTTTCCACTTTCTCTGTCTATTCTGAATAGATTATAACCAGCTATGGCTATATCCCATTCATGCAATTCATTACACCATGTTTCTGTAATGGCCACATTGTCCAAGTCCATTTCCACCATTAGGGCTTCCAGGTCCGGAACTTTGTTGGCTAAGCTTCGGGCATTTGTGCTCATTACTTTCCAGCATTTAACTGGCTTGTGTGTATTTTGCATTGATTTTGTTCTGCCCACTTCTTCCCACTTGTCGTTGATGTGTGGTTTGAAAGTGTGGCTGTTTCTGATGTTGTTCTGCTTTTGCCGTGAGTGACGTCCTGAACTTGTCCTTCCCCATCCGTCACCCCCTTTTTCTAGTTTAAATGCATATCCACATACTGCCTGAATTTTTTACTTAGGATTCTTTTCCCTGCGACAGAGAGATGTAGACCATCAGCACAGTATAGTCTCTTGTTGGTCCATCTGTTGCCCCAGTCGCCAATAAATCGGAACCCTTCATGTTTGCAACAGGTCTGGAGCCATGTATTAAAGCTGTTTATGCAATGCAGCCTTTCTGCCCCCTTACCATGAACAGGTAGAACTTCTGAGAATGCTACAGTGTTAACAATGGGCTTGAGTTTCTCTCCCAGAGTCTGGAAGTCCCTTTGAACTGCAGAGGCGCTGTTTCTATCCAGGTCATCTGTACCCAGGTGGATGACAACATCAATTTTGGAGTGCTCACTTTCTGCACTAAGTATATCAACAATTTGGTTTGTATTCCTGCTGGCTGAAGAGCCTGGGAGGCATTTGACTCCCAGGCATTCTTTCCTTTGAACTGTGCCTCTGATGATGGAATCCCCAAGTAGTAGTAGTTTTCTGTTTGGTGAGGCTTTCTTCATATTTGGTGTTTTACAGGAGATTTGGCATTGACTGTCTCATTTAAGGGCCCTTCAATTTCCATGGATTGGGCATCCTGATTAACCAAAGCAGAGAAGGCATTATGCAGGGATATCTCTTGATGTATAGGGTGTCTCTGCATTACAGGTCACAATCTACCCGAGCCCACTGTGATCCATTTGTTCCTGGGATGTTTGATTCTTTGTGGGAGCGGAGGTGGACTTTGTTTGGTTTGTATCCTAGAAGAGGTGCGTTTTATTGCAGCTAGTTCTTCCCTTAGTAGAGACAATTTTTTATGCATTGCAGCTGACTTGAGGCACATAGGAGAAGCTCTTTGGTTCCAAATGATTTGTCTCAGAATGAAAGCACCACAGTTATTGCACTGAATACACGACATGCTGATTAAGCAGTCCTAGAAGGAGAAGAAGAAGAAACAGTGGGCTTAACACCAAATTAAAAGGATAGACGGCAACGTATGTGACCACTACTGTATATAGGCAATGCAGCCCTGAGGTTACAGCAGACACAGTGGCAAATAAAAAGTGTGGGATCTTGGGCCCACACTTATGCAAAAGACTCAACTGAGTCCTGCTTCCACAGAAGCCTATTTTATGTAGCTGAGTCTTCGGCACAGATGCAGGCTCAAGGTCCCCTGTTTCCTATTTGTTACTGCAGCTGTTGCAAGTTTGGGGGGATGCACTGTGAGTGGCCTTGGCCTGTTTGGGGGGGGGGCAGAATGTTGATGCTGGATGTTAGGAAGGGGTAAGCAGTACAGCTATTTTTGTGTCCCTTCATATTTGTCCCTTCTGTGGCCACATTGTTCAAATGCTCACATCATCCTTGGTATGGTGTTGCCTAGAGTAATCTCTGCTGGCATTCAAATTCTCTCATACAAATTTTCACATTTTTCTAAGAAGTTGTAAATATATGCATGTACACTACTGATGTGCTTACTTTACATATTTTATAAAATACACACATACACCACAGCTTTGCCCCTGCTCTGCTCAAACTACTCCTCTGGGAACGCCTATACGTAGATCGTGTAAAAGTAGGTACAGTCTTTCACTTCTGACTTTATTGTGACAGAGTATCTGTGGATGTTCTGAACTTTGGCATGCTGGATATATAATTCAGGTTTCCTTTCCTTTTTTTGTTAGCCTCCGACTCCTAAACCACCTGTGGTTGCAGACTGGGCTTCGGGAGTAACTCCAAAACCGGATCCCAAGACCATCAGTAAGCATGTGCAAAGGATGGTTGATGTAAGTAGCATCAACAGAGCTAGAGTTGCATATGCAAGATATGATGAAATCAGCAGCTTTATTCCATGAGACAGAGTGGTAATGTTGGCCTAGTATGCTGTGAGATGCATCTGCACTATATTGGACAGTTGTAATAAAAAAGCCCAATAATAAAAATGTTTTACACGGGTAAACATGCAAAAATTCATTTTTGCATATTTCCCCCTTTAGTATGGGGAAAAAGAGATACTGTACATATTTTATCTCCAGGAACAAGCAGGAATCCAGTCTTTACATATGGGATGATGTTGGCATCAACAGAGCCCCACGCGGGAACACTCCCTATCATCCAGTAGGAATGCTTTTGGGAGCATCCCTCCATACATGTGTGCCTGCCTTCCCAACAGTTCTCCTCAGCTGTCTTTTTTTATGTGAAGCCATCAGACCTTGTCCCAACCCCGCTGTGAAAGAATATTTCTAAAACTTTCTTTTTGTGCCTTTCGGTACTATGTGATTGCCTTCCTACCTCGGTAATGATACCGCATCGTTCTGATACTTTTCTTTTCTTCATTTACTAATTTTATTTTATTTTTCATTTGGGCCACTATTGCCCAATTTGATTTTGCCTCCATCATTTTTTCGATGATGGAGAAGCCACATAGTAGTTTCAAAAAATGCACTAAATGCTGCAATACCATTTTGGCATCTGACTACCATGATTGGTATTTGTAATGTTTGGGCCCCGACAACGACATCTCCTCTTGTGCACAGTGTAAACTGATAACACCATTCGGCCTTAAGAACCAAGAACAGCAAAAGATAAAGCTGTTTCAGTCAGACTCAGCTGCTTCGGCACACTCTTCGGGGGCCTCTACTCCATCGCGGTCGTCGTATGCTTCCCATGCTTCATCAAAGTCCAAACACAGCAGAAATCTTTGGTCTGCTTCACCGGCAGGAAAGGTTTCAAAGACCTCAGCACCGGCATTGAAGGGGTCCCGATCTTTGGTGTCGGACACCGATTCTTGCCATCGGTATCGACACTCGGTGTCAGGGGACCCAGAGGTAGGTTGGCCGGCCAAACAGCCCCGGCGGGAAGATCCCTCGGAGGGGCTCGGGGATGCTCCCAGGACCTTGTCCTTGACGGAGCCCCTGATACCTTGTTCTGGAATTGTGGCACAGGGCTCCACACCTGATTCCATCCAGTCACCTCCAGTCTCCCTCGATGAGGGAGTCCAGGCTATCAAGAGGGGGGAGTCCAGGCTATCAAGAGGAGTCTGGCCACAATCCTGGCAGCCGTAGTGCTGGGGCCTTCGAAGCCCTTGGGTTCCACAGCTCCGGTACAGACTCTTGAGGTTGCTGCATTGAGAGTTTTGAAGACGTTATATAGGAAGCAGGCACCAACATGCACAGAGCCTCGGTCTACCCCACTGCACTCGGCGGCATCAGGTTCAGATCCCACACAACATCAGCACCGAGCTTCAATGTTGGCATCGGAGCATCGCTGATACCATGGTGCCGACAGTCACTACTTTGACTTTCTACTGGGTTACGGTACTGATTCTTTGGTCTCCGATGCTGAGTCTCTTGATTTTGAGCCACTCCAGGATATTCCCTCAGATCCATCTCCAACACTCGAGAGGCGTCAGTCTTCACCCAAGGACATGTCCTTCCAGGATTTTATCAAGGACATGGCTGTGGCTCTCTTGATATTGGTAGCCACAGAATCGGAACAGAGGGCTGAGGAACTTGATATTCTTCAGTATCCCTCAGCATCTAAGGAAGCTGCTATCTCCAGGAACAAGCAGGAATGAGTCTTCACATATGGGTATCGTCGGTACCGACGGAGCCTGCGCGGGAACGCTCCCCAGCGTCCAGTCAGAAAGCTTTTGGGAGTATCCCACAGCGCCTGCGCGCTGCCTTCCCGCCTTTCCTAACCGCCTCTCTCCAGTTCTTCTTTTCCGCGGAGCCAGCAGTCGTCTTCCTGTCACCGCTGAAGAAGTTCTTTATTTTTCTTTATTTCTTTGGTTGCGCGTCTGTCTTCTTCGACGTCGGACTGGTACCGCCGGTCTTTTCTTCTTTCTTCTTTTAAAAAAAACCAAAAAACTACCGTTTTCCACTTCTGTGCAATTTTTCCTTTTGGGCCTTCGGCCTAGAAAACTTTTCCTCATGGAAAAGCCCGCTTCCGGGTTTAAAAAGTACACGAAGTGCAGCGGTACTCTTTCTATCACCGACACCCATGACTGGTGTCTAAAATGTTTGGGTCCTGACCACTCCATCACCTATTGTGAGTCCTGTTCCATGATGTCTAAAAGAGGTCGACAGAATCGAGCAGCAAAGCTCAGTACCCTGTTTCCCTCTGATGCAGCTTCGGTGGCATCGACATCTTCCAGGGCTTCTTCATCCTCCCATGGATCTCAGGTAACCAAACATAAGTCCAGCCGGTCCTCGAAGGGTAGATCTCCCTCTAAGTATCAAGATGCCTCCGGGCTTGCTCTCGAGGATCCTGCACTGGCAAAATTACCCCGGCGGGAAGCTCCGGCTTCCAAAGCTTCATCTATGGGGTCACAGGTTGACATCGATGGCGTGGCCTCGACCGATTACCTGTTGCCATGTTCTGGGGTACCGGTGGTTTCCACTGGTACCGACATCCAGACATTGGTTGCGTCGATGGATCAGAATATTCTGACCATGCAGCGTGCCATCACGGCCATCAGCGTGCCATCTCCGGTACCGCAACAAACTCTGTTGTCGGTACCGGTTCCGGCACCGGCACCGATATCGGTTCCAGTGCCATATCGATTGCATCGACATCGGCTTCGGTGTCGACTGCAGCGGTACCCTGTCCTGTGATGCCCATCGGTACCGAATCGGTACCAATCACTCCCGATGTCGATACCACTCGGTACGCGTATCGGGCTCTGCAAGAGCATCCAGACAGGCGATACTTCGATTCCTCCGAAGACTCTGATGAATCAGAGGCTTCTCTCGAAGCATCGGTACTCCTTCCTCAGGAGCCCTCTTCTCCAAAAAGAAGAATGTCTCCTCCAGAAGACTTGTCTTTTCAAGACTTCATTAGGGAAGTGGCCAGGGGCCTCTCTATTTCAGTGGCCCCTGAACCAGAGCCTAGAGCCAAGAAATTAAATATTTTACAATATCCTAAGGCTCCTAAAGAGGCAGCTACTTTACCAATTCATGAGATCCTTTATGATCACATGTTGGGCATATGGGAGACACCACTTACTACCTCCCCTCATTCTCGCAGGTTGGACACCATGTACCGTGTTCCTCCTTGTCCTGGCTTTCATAAGACTCAGCTTCCTCACCACTCTATTGTGGTGGAGTCTGCTATGAAAAAGATAAAGAGTGCAAAAAGACACTCATCTAATCCTCCAGGAAGAGAATGCAGAACCTTGGATGCTTTTGGCCGGAGAATTTTCCAGGCCAATATGCTTACTGCCAGAATCAACTCCTATGGTTTCTATATGGGGATGTTTCTAAAGGAAGTTACAGATCATCTGCAAACTTTATCTCCTTTTATCTCAGAAGATAAAAGGGAGGAGTTTCTCACCTGGCTTAAACATGCCCAGGATGTTTCCAAATTTTCCAACCGTGCAGCCTTTGACTCTTTTGAGTCTGCCAGCAGAGCCTCGACTATTGCCATAGGTGCACGCAGACTTGCTTGGTTACAAGCTTCTGATTTGGAACCCTGGGTCCAGGATGGATTAGGGAATCTTCCTTGTACAGGTGATTTTTTTGGCAAGGATTGGCAAGCAAAGGCCACTCAGATGGATGCTGAGAATTCTGCCTTAGATAGACTTTCAAAGTCTACTTCTGCTCCTGCTAGAAAAAGGTTATTCAAAAAGGCTTTCTTTCCCAAAAAAGGGAAATATTATCCTGGTTATGGTCACCAGGCATCTTCTGCAGGTCGTTTTGCTGCAAAGCGTCAGCAACAACCTAAACAAGCCAAGCCTAAGGCTGCAAGGACTGCTACGACCCAACAGCCTCAGCCTCGTCAGGGCCTTTGTCTTACAACTAGAGAACTTAGCCTTTCTGGCTCTAGAAGAACCAGAGCCTCTCACCATTCCAGGAAGGTTAGCTCACTTTGCTCCCAGATGGGAACAAATCACAGCAGAGCAATGGACCCTCTCCATCATAAGGGAGGGGTACAAGCTTCATTTCTTAAACCTTCCTCCTCACACCATGGTGAGACAGTTCAATTCTCCAACATCTCTCCTCGACCTTCTGGGTCAGGAGATTGCTACCCTTCTTGCCCAAAGGGCAATAGAAGAAGTACCCCTTCTTCAACAGGGTTCAGGGTTCTACTCCCCCTATTTTCTTATCCCAAAGAAAACAGGGGGCTACAGACCCATATTAGATCTCAGAGAATTGAACAAGTTTCTGTGCAAGGAGAAATTCAAGATGATTTCTCTCGGTGCTCTCCTTCCATACCTTCAGAGTCAGAATTGGCTTTGTTCTCTAGATCTTAAGGATGCGTACACCCATGTAGTCATCCATCCAACACACAGAAGGTTCCTTTGGTTCCTTTATCAAGGAAAGCACTACCAATACAGAGTGCTTCCTTTCGGTCTGGCCTCTGCTCCAAGAGTGTTCACAAAATGCATGGCAGTAGTAGCTGCATTTCTATGCACTCTAGGAATATTTGTATTCCCATATCTGGACGACTGGCTCATCCGAGCTCCATCCCAGACAGAGGCCCAGGCTTCCCTAGCCTGCACAAGGTGTGTTCTTCAGTATCTGGGACTGGTAATAAACATCCCAAAATCACATCTCACCCCTACTCAGTCATTAGAGTTCATAGGGGCCTTGCTGGATACCACAACTGCAAGGGCCTATCTTCCCCAAGCCCGTTGCCTACGGTTGGTGCAGTTAGCCTCACAAGTTCAGTTAAAGTCCCATTTAACTGCTCGGGAGATGTTATAACTGTTAGGCCACATGGCATCCACCGTGCATGTGGTTCCTTACGCTCTCCTTCACATGCGGGCAGCTCAGTGGACTCTGTCCACCCAATGGACCCAGGCATCAGGGTGCCTGTCAGACAAAATAGCAACCTCCAGTCACCTCTTTTGGTCTCTCCAGTGGTGGAAGTCCACTCAGAATCTGTTGCTGGGGTCCCCCTTTGAACAGTTGCTACCCCAAGCAACCCTCACAACAGATGCCTCTCCAAAGGGTTGGGGAGCTCATCTACAAGATCTCTCCACCCAGGGCATCTGGTCTCCACAGGAGACATCTCTACATATCAACTTCTTGGAGCTCAGAGCAATTTTTCTAGCTCTCAGAGTCTTCCACACCCTGCTCAGCTACAAGACAGTCCTCATCCACACGGACAACCAAGTAGCCATGTTCTACGTGAACAAGCAGGGCGGGACTGGCTCTCTGGCGCTTTGCAACGAAGCTTTGAGATTGTGGGCCTTTGCCAGAGAGCATCAAATTCATCTCATGGCAGTGTATCTTCCAGGGGTTCAAAACTCTTGGGCAGACAGACTCAGTAGAGTTCTGCTTCTACACGAATGGTCCCTCCATGGGGACCAGATAGCCAGGATCTTTCGAATTTGGGGAACCCCGGACATAGACCTCTTTGCAAGTCCGTGGAATGCCAAACTTCCCCGGTTCTGTTCCAGGATTCCGTGTCAGGGAGTTCAGGCCAGGGATGCCTTCCTCCTCCATTGGGGGCAAGACTTCCTCTATGTCTTTCCACCCATTCCCCTAATTTCCAAGACACTGTTCAAGCTTCAGAGAGACAAGGGGTCTATGATCCTCATAGCACCACGTTGGCCACGCCAAGTGTGGTACCCTCTACTTCTGCATCTCTCTCAAGCTCCCTCCCTGGACTTGGGATCTGCTCCAGACCTCCTGTCCCAGGAGGAGGGAACGTTGTGGCACCGAAATCCCCAGTCTCTTCATCTCAGGGCCTGGTTGCTGAAGGCATAGACCTTCAAGATTTGCATCTTTCTCAGCATGTGAAGGATATCCTTCATGCTTCCAGAAAGCCTTCCATTAGACGTTCCTATGCTTTTAAATGGAAAAGGTTTACCATTTGGTGTGCAGAGAAGGGTCTTAACCCTCTTGCAATACCTCTGAATTCTTTACTAGAGTATTTGCTGCATTTATCCCATGCAGGCCTTAAAACAAATTCAGTAAGAGTCCATTTGAGTGCTATTGCAGCATCCCTTAAGCCTCTCAATGGACAGCCTATTTCCTCTCATCCTCTTATTGCAAGATTCATGAGAGGCCTTCTTTTAACTAAACCTTCCATTAGACCACCTCCAGTGGCATGGGATTTGAATTTGGTTCTTGGCCAGCTCATGAAGCCACCCTTTGAACCCTTAGCTACTACCTCCTTGAAATTCCTTTCCTGGAAGGTTATTTTTCTCATTGCAGTCACCTCAGCTCGCCGTATCAGTGAGCTGCAAGCCTTGGTGGCTAATCCTCCTTATACAAGGTTCCATCATGACAAGGTAGTCCTCAGAACTAATCAACACTTTATGCCTAAAGTGGTCTCACCTTTTCATCTGAACCAGGAGGTGTATTTACCTGTCTTTTTTCCAGGACCTCATGCATCAAGTGCAGAGAGGAATCTTCATACCCTGGATTGTAAGAGAGCACTTGCTTTTTACTTACAAAGGACATAGCAACATAGAAAGTCCTCTCAACTCTTTGTTGCTTTTGATCCCTCTCATTTAGGTCTTCCAGTCTCTAAGAGAACTCTGTCCATTTGGATTGCTCAGTGTATTTCTTTTGCCTACCAGAGTAAGAACCTTTCTCTGGAGGGCCATGTCACAGCTCACAATGTGAGGGCCATGGCAGCCTCTATGGCTCATCTAAACTCTGTGTCCATCGGCCAAATCTGTCGAGCGGCCACCTGGGCCTCGGTTCATACCTTTACAGCCCATTACTGCTTGGACAAGGACTCCTGCCGGATGCCCTGTTTGGTCAGGCTGTTCTCAAACACCTGTTCCATACCTAATCAACTCCTACCCCCCATCCCTGGTTGGATGCCCGAGATCCATGGGGTGAGGTAGAGCCCTTCTCAGGGACTCACAACTTTGGAGATCTCCCTGGCATCTCTAGCTGGGGAGTCCCCATATGTGAAGACTCATTCCTGCTTGTTCCTGGAGATAGCACAGTTACTTACCTGTAACAGGTGATCTCTGGGAACAGCAGGAATAAGTCTTCACAACACACCCACCTCCCCTAGGAGTTGTATCTCTCTATCTATCTTTCCTTTCCTCTCTCTCTCTTTGTCTCAGCTTTAAAACTCGAACTGGTTAGGAAAGGCGGGAAGGCAGCGCGCAGGCGCTGTGGGATGCTCCCAAAAGCTTTCTTACTGGACGCTGGGGAGCGTTCCCGCGCAGGCTCCGTCGGTACCGACGATACCCAAATGTGAAGACTTATTCCTGCTGTTCCCAGAGATCACCTGTTACAGGTAAGTAACTGTGCTATACTTCTCATCCATAATATTGTTCTGAACTTGATGTCCAGGATTTGGGAAGCACCACTAACAGTTCCATCTATCAGCAGAAGGCTGGATACTCTATATAGAGTTCCTGTTTCCCCAGGTTTTCAAAAGCCACAATTGCCGCACCATTCTATGGTGATGGAGTCTGCCATGAGGAGGATTAAGAGCTCCAAAAACCACTCATCGATTCCCCCAGGCAGGGAATCCAGAACACTCAACGCTTTTGGCTGGAAAGCTTTTCAGGCTGTTATGCTGGGCTCCAGAATTAACTCTTACATGCTCTACATGGGCATTTTTTTAAGAGATGTGAATTCAGACAAGTATTTTGATACATCTTTGTTACCAACTGACAAGCAGGTCTCACATCAGGCTCTGATTACCAATGCTCAGAACACAAAGTTTCTGACCAGAACAGCTTTTGATGCATTCGAGACCACAAGCAGAGCAGCAGCCTGTATTGGGGCAAGACTAACAGCTTGGTCGCAGGCTTCTGATCTAGAACAATGTGTTCAAGACAAGATGGCGAATATTCCTTGTAATGGAGAAAATGTTTTGGGGAAAGGGTGGCAAGAAAAAGCCGGAGAAATAGAGACTGATCTCACTATGAAGAGATTATCCAGGAAAACAGCTGATCCTATTAAGAAAAAGGTCCCTGGCAAGAAGCCCTTTTATCCCCAAAAGAGGATGTTTTATCCTTCCTATCCCTCTATTCTTCCTACCAGGCTCAGCAGCCTCACCAAAAGCAACAAGGAACTCGTCAGCCCAGAAAGCCAAAAACTGTGAAGCCCCAGCCAGCTCCACAACCACAACCTCCAGATAGTTTTTGAATGCTTCCTCCAGGGCATAGCCAGTCTACCCATGACAAATCCTTTCCACATAGCAGGAAGGTTAATTCACTTCGACCACGGATGGGCACTCATAGCCTGCACTCACCACTTGCAAGGTCCAGGGTTCGGAGGTTATCAGTTCATTTTCAAAGATCTGCACACCCCCACTCCACTCTGCTACAGCAGGAGATCACCACTCTACTAACTCAAGGGGTTATTGAGGCAATCCCACTCACACAGTGAGGCCTAGTGTTCTAATCTCAATACTTCCCATTCCAAAGAAAACAAGGGGGTTCAGGCCTGTCCTTGACCTACGAAATCTCAACAAATTCCTAGTGAGAGAAAAGTTCAAGATGACCTCACTGGGCACTCTCCTTCCTTATCTTCATGAAAAAGACTGGCTCTGCTCCCTGGATCTCAAGGATGCCTATGCACACATCCTAATACACCCTTTATAGAGAAAGTACCTCTGCTTTACTTTTCAGGGACAGCTCTATCAATACTGTGTTCTTCCCTTCGGGCTGGCCTCGGCTCCAAGGATGTTCACGAAGTGCCTGGCAGTTAAAGCAGCCTACCTTCGTACCCTGGGCATCTTCGTCTTCCCTTACTTAGACAAATGGCTCATAAAGAGAGATACCCCTCAAGTGGTCTCCACTTCACTTCAGCATACCATTCTGGTGCTACAGCAATTGGGCTTTGTCAACTATCCAAAGTCATATCTGAACCCCACTCAAACAATGGAGTTCATAGGGGCTCTTCTGGATACCACAAGGGCTCAGGCCTTCCTGCCAGTGGACTGCCTTCAGCGTCTCATCTCCTTGGCAACCCACTGCCAACAACAAACAAATGTCACTGCAAGAGACATGCTATGTCTCCTGGGTCACATGGCCTCCACAGTCCATGTTGTCCCATATTCCTATCTCCACATGCGACCAGGACAGTGGACCCTCTCATATCGGTAGACACAGTCCTCAGGTCACCTCACGGACAAGATCACCATCTCGCATCAGTATACGACCTCCCTCAATTTGTAGTGTACTGCCCAGAACCTCGTTGGGTTACCTTTTCAACAGTCTATACCACAGTGTACCCTGACTACCAATGCATCCAAGCAAGGCTGGGGAGCCCATCTCCACGGTCTCAACACACAGGGAGAGTGGACTCCATGAGAAGCCGCTTATCACATCAATCTTTTGGAACACAGAGCAATTGCCAATGCCTTTCACATCTTTTGTCCTCAATTATCGGGACAGACGGTGCACATTCAGACTGACAACCAGGTGGCCATGTTCTACATCAAAAACAGGGTGGTACTGGTTCTCACCTCCTCTGCAACGAGGCAGTCCATATTTGGACTTTCACAATAGTTCATCAGATTCTTCTCCGAACTGTTTATCTCCCGGGGAGCAAAATCAGCTAGCTGACAAACTCAGCCATATTCTTCGCCCACACAAGTGGATGCTTCATCAGGAGATGGCACAATATTTGTTACGTCTCTGGGGAACACCCATTATCGACCTTGATGCCACTCCAGTGAATTCCAAAAACCCTTGCTTCTGTTCACAGATCCTGTTGCCACAGAGCGAAACCTCAGATCCTTTCTTTCTTCATTGGGGCCAGGGTCTGCTCTACACATTCCCACCACTTCCTCTAGTGTTGAAGACACTCTTCAAATTGCAATCAGACAGGGGGAGAATGATTCTCATTGTCCCGTTCTGGCCACATCATCCTTGGTTTTCTTTACTTCTTCAACTGACGCAAGGACAACATCTCTATCTGGGGTGTGCCCCCAGTATTCTCTCACAGAACCAAGGGATGCTTCTGCACCTCACCTGAAAACATTGAGGTTGAGAGCATGGCTCATCTACGCCTCCCAGAGGACATAACAGAGATCCTACTTGCTTCCAGGAAAGATTCTGCTAGGCGTACGTATGCCTTTAAATAGAGTAGATTTTCCCTCTGGTGTTCCCAGAGAACTCTCAATCCATTTATTTGTCACATGGAGAACTTGCTCCAATATCTCCTTCATGTCTCCATGTCTGGACTAAAAACTAATTCAGTGAGAGTCCACCTAATCTCTCACCGCCCAATTGTGGATCATCCAGTGTCTTCACATACACTTGTGACGCGTTTTATGTGCAGCCTTCTCTTAAAAAAAAACACCAATCCGCCATCCTCCTGTAGAGTGGGACCTCAACGTTGTCTAGCACAACTGCTCAAACCCCCTTTTGAACCACTGGCTACAGCTTCACTGAAATTCCTTACTTCGAAAGTCATTTTTCTGATTGCTCTCACTTTTGCCCATCGAGTTAATGAATTGCAAGCTCTCGTGGACTACGCTTCCTGCACTCTCTTCCACCGTGATAGAGCAGTCCTCTGGTCTCATATTAAGTTCCTAGCAAAGGTGGTTTCTCCTTTCCACCTTAATCAATCCATTTCTCTTCAAACCTTTTTTCTGAGACCTCATTCTTCTCAGATGGAAGCTTCATTACATTCGCTTGATTGCAAAAGAGCTCTCGCTTTCTACCTTGAAAGAACTAAGGGTCATCGTAAATCCTTACAACTCTTTGGGGTATGTTTACTAATCGGCAGTAGTGGCTTCCGTGCGATATTGGAGCCGCGGCCCCATTGACTTCATGGAAGCCGCTACCGCCGATAAGTAAACATACTCCTTTGTCTCCTTTTGACCCTAGTCATCTGGGTCTTCTGGTATCCAAGCAGACCCTTTCCAACTGGATTGGCCAGGCCAGTCTTTCCCTGCAGGGGCATGTCACCACCCACAATTCCGTGCTGTGTCCACCATAGTTGCCAACCTACGCTCTGTGTCCATTTCAGAGATTTGCTGAGCAGCCACTTGGTCTTCTCTCCATACTTTTGCTGCCCGTTACTGTCTCGACAAAGACTCTGCTTAAGAAACCCAGTTTTGCCAAGCCATCTTATGACTCCTTTCTGGAGTTTAACTACACCTCCTCACATCATCCTTGGCTGACTAACTGGGGAATGTGCCTGAAGAGCTTAGTCTGACAGATCCTTGCTTTACCTTCCTGATGCTTCAGGTTCTTGGAGATAGCATAATTACTCACTTGTAACAGATAATCTTTGGAACAGCAAGAATCAGTCTTCACAACCCGCCCACCTCCCCTCAGAGTTGTAGATAGCACTAACATTTTTGTATTTTTCTTTTCGATTTTCTTACGGGTTTTTTTTCTTATGCTGTATACCTGACTGAGGAGAACTGTTGGTAAGGTGGGAAGGCAAGCATGCATGCATGGAGAGATGTTCTCAAAAGCATTCCTATTGGATGCTGAGGAGTGTTCCCACACAGGGCTCCATTGATGCCGACGTCACACCACATGTGAAGACTGATTCCTGCTGTTCCCAGAGATCACCTGTTACAGGTGAGTAGCTACATTTTACTTAAACAAAGAAGGGGTGGGAGCCGGTTATGGGAGGTAAAATACATGCAAAGGGTGTATATTGAAATCTCTGCATGTATTTTCTAGCACCTACTTAAAATCCACAATGTGTAGGATTTTTAAAGGAAAGCATTGCTTGCAGTTCCAGGGAAAGCTACTGCTTTCTAAATAAAAAAAAAGGTTGGACTGGTTTGATCTCTAGTCCTCTTTCAACCTAAATAACCATGTAACTAGATAACCAAATCTATATCAGCCGCTATATAATTTCTAAGTTTCTTCTGTAATTGGGCCATTGCTTTGAGTAATAAGATTACCCAGTCGTCATTTTAGAATCCTAATTAATCAGAACAAGGGTAAGCCATTGAAATAGCTATACTAGAATATTATTTATTTCTTGCACCTATTGATAGAAGAGAGAAAAACAACTGAGAATAGCTTTTATTTCCTATAGTGTGAGATACAGTAAGATGGAAGGGATGAAAATGCCTGGGGATGATAATTATTTCCTTTGGCATGCAATATAGGGAAGAGAGGCTATGGAAACACTTTTCTTGTGTGAGTATTAGTAGTTCACTCAGATACACATGTGAGTGACATGAATATTTTCAGCACTGAAAGGGCATGATCTCGAAAGCTTTCTAGACAGGAAAAGGCCTCTCTCCAGACATACTCTGCAATCAGCATACAGATGCAAACTGCATGAGCAAGAGAAACTTACCAGCTGCTCCTGCCCCTGCCTCTACCTTGCCATGTCCCTTGCTCCTCCCTTACCCCACTACTGGGCTGCTTCTTCAGTAAAGAGGCAAAAGAATGCATATTATTGAATGCAATACCAGTAAGTGAAGGGAGGATTTGTTGTTGTTAATGATGCATGATGTCTAATTATGTTTTTTTACAGGATCGTTCTTGAGGGGGAGAGGGGAAGTCTTGGGTAGGGGCTGTATGGTCTAGGTCCTGTATTTTTTAATGTACTTAAGCCTCTGCAAGTAACCCAAAATTCAGCTGCAAGAGTTATTATGGGCCTACACAGACAAGGCTATATTACTCATGCTCTTTTGGAACTTCTTTGGTTGCCTGTACTAAAGGCACCGTTTTGATGTTTGTGTTTCATCTATAAGACATCATATTTTGTCTTTGTGCTGAGCTATCTTCCTCTTTGAACCATTACCTTCTGGGGTGTGTTTTGCGCTCCGCTTCTCAAAGATTGCTTAGTATTCTAATGTTATAGTGGGAGATCATCTCACATCCAGTGATCACGAGATGGTGTGGATCATTATTAGGATTGGGACTGAAAGTCCATTCAGAAGCAAGATTTTAGACTTTAGAAAAACTAACTTTGCCAAGATGGGACAATACCTTAATGAGTTGTTAGTGGGATGGAACAGCTGGGGGATATAAAAAAAGCAATGGGCAAAACTCAAAGGGGATATTTGAAGGGCAACAAACCTTTTTGTTAGAAAGGTAAATAAATGTAATAGGAAAAAGAGGCCACTATAGTTCTCAAAAGTAGCTGAAAAGGGGAAGAAAAAGAGAGTGACCTTCATAATATAAAGAGTTCACAGAACAAGAGACAAGCATCTATATTTGGAAAAACTTAGAGAAGCTAGGAAAGTAGCCAGGAAAACAAAGATACAAAAAAGAAGATGAAATAGCCAATGCAATCAAATGGGGGGCAAGACATTTTTCAGATATGTTAGCGATAGGAGGATGTGCAAAAGTGGTATTGTCAGACCCAAGGGTGAAGGGGAGAAATATGTAGAAGCTGACGAAGATAAAGCAGGATTGCTTAACAAATATTTTTGTTCTGTGTTCACAGATGAAGGGCTCAGAGCAGGACCTCAGAAAACACCTACCAATAGGATAGGGGATTTTGAATGATTTTCAGAAGATTGTGTGCATGAGGAACTAGCTAAACTAAAAGTAGACAAAGCGATGGGCCCGGATTAGATACATCCAAGAATATTGAAGGAACTAGGAGAAGTTCTAATGACTCTACTGTCTGACCTTCTCAATGTTTCTTTAGAGTTGGGAGTGATCTCAGAAGACTGGAGACAGGCACATGTGGTCACAAAAGTGGAAGTAAGGATAATGTTGAGAACTACAGGCCAGTTAGACTGACCTCTGCAGTGAGTAAATTAATGGAAATACTGCTAAAACAGAGGATAGTGATGTTTCTGGAGTCCAGTGGATTGCAGGATCTGAGGCAGCATGGGTATACTAGAGGTCTTGTCAGACACATCTAATTGATTTCTTTGACTGGGTGACCAGAGAGTTGGATCGAGCGAGAACCCTAGATGTGGTGTACTTAGATTTTAGTAAAGCTTTTGACACCGTTCCACACAGACGACTTATATATAAATTGAGCATCCTAGGAATAGACCCTAAAATTAATGACTGGATTAGAAATTGGTTGAGTGGAAGGCAACAAAGTGTACAGGTAAATGGAGCTCACTCTGAGGAGAAGGAGGTTACCAGTGGTGTGCTGTAGGGATCTGTCCTTGGTCTGCTTTTATTTAAAAAAAACATTTTTGTTAGTGGTATTGCTGAAGGGCTGTTGGGTAAGGTTTGCCTCTTTGTGGATGATACTGCAATCTGCAATAGAGTAGACACCCAGGAAGGAGTAGATAACATGAGGAGGGATCTAGCTAAGCATGAAGAATGGTCGAGAATTTGGCAGCTGAGATTTAATGCTAAAAAATGTAGGGTCATGCATTTGGGCTGCAAAAATACAAGGAAACAGTACAGTATAAGGGGTGAAGTACTTCTGCCCACAAAAGAGGGGCGGGACCTGAGCGTGATTGTTTCTGACTATCTTAAAGTGGCTAAACGGGTAGAAAAGGTGATGGCAAAAGCCAGAAGGATGCTTGAGTGCATAGGGAGAGGAATGGCCAGCAGAAAAAAGGGGTGTGATAATGCCTCTGTATGTCTTTGGTGAGACCTTATTTGGAGTATTGTATGCAATTCTGGAGACCACACCTTCAAAAGAATATAATCAGGGTGGAATCGGTGCAGAGGATTGCTACCAAAATGGTCCGTAGTCTTCATTATAAACCATATGGGGACAAAGATCTCAATATGTATACTTTACAGGAAAGGCAGGATAAGGGAGATATGATAGAGAAGTTTCAATATCTCCATGGCATAAATGCACAGGAGGAGAGCCTCTTTCAATTCAATTAAGCTGTGCAATGAGGGGACATAGGATAAGGGTGAAAGAGGATAGACTCAAGAGTAATATGCAGAACTATTTCTTTATGGAAAGAGTTTTAGATGTGTGGCAGTCTCACAGTGGATGTAGTAGAGTCGACAGTATCTGAATTCAAGAAAGCATGGAAAAAACACTGTAGATCTCTAAAGGAAAAAAAGGGACTATAATATTTGATATGGAAGGACAGACTAGGTGGGCCATATGTTCTTTTTCTGTCATCATGCTTCTATTCCCTTTATGAATCTGGCACGCAAAGAAGTGACCCATGGGTGTGCCTTTTTAGTGCAAGGGCTGATGCTTTGGAACTTGTTTCCTTACACTATTCAAAATCTGGCTTGTAATCTAACATTCTGTAAGTGACTTAAAGATTAGCTTTTTCAGAAAATGTTGCATCTATAAATCGTAGGGGTGGGGGGGCAGGGGATATTCAAAGGCATTTACACGGTTTGCAGATCTGCAAACTGTGTAAATGCTGGTTAGCAGGATCCGCGGGAGTTGCTGCTATGGGGTTAGCATTGCAACATTCCGGGGGCAGAATGGAGGCAGCACCCATCGCTAATTGGGCAGTAGTGATACTGATCCACTGCTTGGTTAGTGATCCGCAGGTAGAGTTAGGCATTGCAAAGGCTGGCCTAACTTTACCAGTGGGAGCTAACCAGGCAGTGGCTCAGTATTGCCACTATCTGTTTAGCTTTTGGGCTATGCGGCGACCTGGATATTCAGTGCCAGTGGCTGGATATGACCCCGGCATTGAATATCCAGGGTTAGTATTCAGCAGCAACTGCTATGTGTTTTACAAGAACTAGCCGCCACTGCTGAATATCTCCCCACACATTTTTTGGTTTTATCTAGCCTCTATATTTACATTTCTTATTTGGTTTGACTTTTGCTGACTGTGTATGTTTTATGGTAACTGCTTAGGAAGTGTTCTGATAAGTGGCAAAATGCTATAAATAAATAACTCCTCTGTTTGCTGTCTGCACCTCTCACTTTCTCTCTGCCATCTCTGTAATTCCATGTTTGTATCCTCCGTGGCTTGATCCCAGCTGAAGCAAGGGAATGTAGTTAGTGGGGTGATAGATCAAGCACACTCTTGCATGCCTGCCTCCCTGCTGTCAGCACCTCTCCTGCCTTTCTCAAAGTTGTTTGAACCGTACCTTGAGTCACTGGGTGTGCAGTAGATTTATAGAGCACAATGTGGACCAAATAGCTGATCTTGGTTGTGAACCACATAAGCAGAAGAGGCAGTGGGAGCAGGAAAAGCAGATTAGATAAATGTAAGACCCGATGTGCCATCAACTGCACTCTGCTGCTTTCAGCTGGGAATGGGTCACTACCAGGACTACTTATGGGCAAAATAAGTAGCTGCCTGGTGCCTTGCATAATAAAGGGTCAATTGATGTCCATAGGTAAAAACATGACCATTTATTCTAGGCTGCATTCTCTCTCTGTGATGCTAATCGCCAAAAGAAACAGTGCAAGAAATGATATCCCAAAGGAGACCCATCCACAGTTTTTCTGAGTGACAACCCCTCGGAGCCAATAACAGATCTGCCTGTATCAGTGAAAGCTGTGCAACCCACAGGGTCTCTGAGCATGCACAGCGCTACCTCGCCCTGTGGCCCACCTCCTCCCTTGAGTCCTTTTTTTATTTATGCAATTTTTAAATTTACACAAGGATAATCACTTGCTACAGAAAAGAACATAACAAAAAGGAACAAGGAAAGTAGACAACGCTGTTCCTCCAATCCACTATACAGGGATACATAATATACAGTAATCATTCACTAGCCCACCATTAAAGAGGGTGACCAAGTCAAAATCAAAGGAAAATTTATAGGAAATAGGACACATACTGGTGCAGATAATCATTATATACGGTCTAATTATTCTCTTTTAAGAAGAGGCTTTCGGGGAATCCACAAACTGCGAGGATGGACCCTCACTTTTACTCACTACAAAATGGGTTAAATGGGTAGGACCAAAGAAGGTATAATTAACTTCTTGTTATTTAGTCAGACACTTGCATGGGTAGCATAAGAAGCACAGGCCACCAAGTTGCAAAACCTTAAGATGCAACAAATGAAACTGTTGTCTACGCTTTTGGGTTACTTTAGAGACATTTGAATAGTAGCTCCCATAAAAGGCTCATTCCTTGCCTTAAAATATAATTTCAAAAGCCAGTCCAGATCAATTTCAAGAGCCATAGTAAGCAGGAGAGTGGATCACAGAATAGCTTCAGGATCTGAAGTCTCTAGGAACCCAGTCAAATCTAAAGAATCAAGAAGAGGTGATTGAACTGGCAAGGAAGTTCCATGATCTTTGCGCTTGGCAGCAGGCAGATAAAAAATCCTTGCCAAAGAAAGAACCAATTCAAGGGGCATCTTTAATATGGAAGTAGCATAAGAGCTGAGCAACTCTTTTGGTGAAACAGAAGGAATGGGGGGGGGGGGGGGGAATTAAGCAAGTGCAGATTTGTCTTCTTAGTAAAGTTCTTCAATGATTCTGCCTTCTCATGGATACTTGATAAGTCTTTGACAACAGTACCTGAAAAGGTAGTAGCATCCTCAGTCTTAACTTCTAACTGGGCCATCCTGGATTTCAGCAAGACCTCCTCCTGCTTCTGTTGGTCAACATCCTGAATGATACCAGACAGGATATTCGGAAGCGAGGCAAACTGAGAGGAAAAGGAAGACTCCAACGCCTGCAAGCTTTCCCAAAGAGTTTCCAGTGTGACTGTTGCTGGTCGCTTCAATAAGGGCTTAGTTTTCTGAACCCCAGCAAGAGTTAACTGTAGGGGAGACAAACCTGTAGTCAATATGGGTCCTGCTCTCACAGAGTAAGAGCTCCCTGAAGCTTCAGCAGGAACCTCAGCCATGTACAATGCTGCTACGTAACACTCCCCAACCATCAGCATCTAGAGGACAGCAACCATCCCACTAGAGGACAGCAACCTTGGGCCAGAAGGACTGGGGTTTCTAGTCCCACAGGTGCTCCTTGTGGTCTTGGGCAAGCCACTTAACCCTCAATAGCCCATGTTCCCTGTAAAATAGTTATCTCCAAGTTATAATGCCCTGTTCAATGTAATTTCAGTTTGTTCAATGTAAACCACACTGATGCAGAATAGCGCGGTATATAAGAGAAAATAAATAAATAAATAAATAAATAAAAAATCTCGGCAAGAACTCCCAGACATCTGGAGGAGTGCACCTCTGATGACCCCCTGCTGGGGTAGAGTGCTGGACTGGAGCAGACTGTATCACCGGGCTGAGAGTGATGTGCAGCTCTGAAGAACACAGAACCGTCTTCCACTCCTGCAGTTCCTAGCGAGCTTTCTTGCACTAGAATTGCTTTGGTTACACCAGTGTGCCTCATGAAAACATCAAGTAGCCCCTTAGCCTCTGAAGTGCCCTTCTGCAGCTCCAGGATCTTCGCCTTCCTCTTGCGAGGCATCTTAACAAAAGGTAACAAATGTATAAGAGCAGGGTCAGGAGTGACTGGAGCACGGCTGGCATGCGTCTGCCATCTTGGTCGTTCCCCCTATCTGCCACTCCCTTGAGTTCTTTTCA
The DNA here is from genome assembly GCA_033557465.1 of Ichthyophis bannanicus. Classification (NCBI taxonomy): domain Eukaryota; kingdom Metazoa; phylum Chordata; class Amphibia; order Gymnophiona; family Ichthyophiidae; genus Ichthyophis; species Ichthyophis bannanicus. Next base: position 374,859,396 of record CM066037.1, on the reverse strand, counting down.
AAGGAGGCAAGTCACAGGGAGGTGAGGAACTATGCATATTTGGAAACCCCATGCTATTTCTGCTATTTGGCAAGGTTTGTGAAAAAAGATAACTGAATAAAACGGAAGCATAGAAACATGATGGCAAAAAAGACCACATGGCCTGTCTATTCTGCCCTTCCATATCAATTACAATGGTCCCTTTTTTTCCTTTAGAGATTTTCTGTATTTGTCCTATGCTTTTTTGAATTCAGATACTGTCTGCGTGTCTACTATCTCCACTGGGAGACTATTCCACACATCTACCACTCTTTCCTTAAAGAAATATTTCTACATATTACTCCCGAGTCTATCCCCTTTCACCCTCATCCTATGTCCCCTCATAGCAGAGCTTGCTTTCAATCAAAAGAGGCTCTCCTCTTGTGCATTTATTTAAAAGTCTCTATCATATCTCCTCTATTCCAGCTTTCCTCTAACATATACATATTAAGATCTTAACATCTGTCCTCATATGCTTTATAACGAAGACCACAAACCGTTTTAATAGCCACTCTCTGCACAGACTCCATCCTGTTTATATCCTTTTGAAGGTGTGGTCTCCAGAATTGCACACAATACTCCAAAAGAGTTTGCACCAGAGACTTAAACAGAGGCACTATCACCTCCTTTTTTTCTGCTGGCCTTTCCTCTCCCTATACACCCAAAGATCCTTTTGGCTTTCATCGTCACCTTTTCTACCTGTTTAGCCACTTGAAGATCATCAGAAACAATCATGCTCTTCTTTCATGGACAGAAGTACTTCGTCCCCTACACTGTACTGCTCCCTTAGATTTTTGCAGCCCACATGCATGACCCAGCATTTTTGTAGCATTAAATCTCAGCTGCCAAATTCTTGACTATTCTTCAAGCTTAGCTAGACCCCTTCACACGTTATTTACTCCTTCCTGAGGTCTACTCTATTGCAGATTTTGGTATCATCTGCAAAAAGGCAAAACTTACTTGACAGCCCTTCTGCAAGGTAACTCAAAAAATGTTAAGAATTGGACCAAGGACAGATCCCTGCGGCACACCACTGGTAACCTCCTTCTCATCAGAGTGAGCTTCATTTACTTGTACCCTTTGTCTCCTCCCACTCAACCAATTTCTAACCCAGTCAGTCACTTTAGGATCCATCCCTATGGTGCTCAGTCTGTTTATAAGTCGCCTGTGTGGAACGATGTCAAAGGCTTTACTGAAATCTAAGTACACCACATCTAGGACTCTCCATCAGTCCAACTCCCTGGTCACCCAGTCAAAGAAATCAATCAGATTTGTCTGACAAAATCTGTCTCTGTTAAACCCATGTTGCCTTGGATCCTGCAATTCACTGGATTCCAGAAACTTCACTATTCTCCCTTTTAGCAATATTGCCAATAATTTATTTACCACAGAGTTTAGACTAACCAGCCTGTAGTTTTCAACCTCATCCTTACTTCTGCTTTGTGTAGAGACCACATGTGCAGTTCTCCAGTCCTGTAGGACTACTCCTGACTCCAAAGAAGCATTAAAAAAGTCAGTTAGTGGAGCCTCTAGACCGACCCCATGTTCCTTCAATATTCTCGGATGTATTCCGTCCAGTCCTATCGCTTTGTCTACTTTTGGTTTAGCTAGTTCTCTGGGAACAAGCAGGAAGTCAGACCTCACAAGAAAGCCTTTGGGATATGCACCATGCATGCATGCATGGTCCCCTTCCCACCCAAGGTTGCCATCTTGCCTCAGTCTCCTTTTTTCTGGGGAGCCCTCCGGAGGTTTGTCGAGTTTCCCCCGGAAAAAGTGTGATTTTTGTAATGTCTTTGTCTGTTTTGCATATCAGTTCCTTCCCGCCCCCAAACCAGTTTGCTTTGGTGTCGCTCCTCGTGTTCTTTCATTTGTTTTTCTCTTCTTTCATTGAGGTGTCCCCCAATCGTGTTCACACCCTTTTTCAGCCGAAGGCCTCGGATCCCTGCCTTTTTTCCGATGGCCTCCAGTAGCTTCAAGAAGTGCGATCGGTGTAGCAAAATGATGTCTCTCACCGACCCGCACGACCATAAGAACATAAGAACATAAGATATGCCATACTGGGTCAGACCAAGGTCCATCAAGCCCAGTATCCTGTTTCCAACAGTGGCCAATCTAGGTCATACGTACCTAGCAGTTTCCCCAAAAGACACAGGTTCCACAATGCTTGTACTGGGTCAAGCATTGATTTCCTGGATCCCTTCTTAATAATGGTTTATGGATCTTTCCTCCAGGAACTTGTCCAAACCTTTTTTAAACCCAGCTACACTAACAGCCTTTACTACATCCTCCGGTAACAAATTCCAGAGTTTGATTATATGTTGAGTGAAAAAATATTTTCTTTTATTAGTTTTAAATAGTTTACCCTGTAGCTTCATTGCATGTCCCCTAGTCTTTCTATATTCTGATAACGTAAACAATCTATCTACATGTACCCGTTCCACTCCGTTCATTAATTTATAGACTTCTATCATATCTCCCCTCAGCCGTCTCTTTTCCAGGTTAAAGAGCCCTAACCTTTTTAGCCTTTCTTCTTGGCCCAGAACATAATGACTCAAGACTGTGAATTCTGTAGAACTATGACCTCAAAGGTCCTGAAGAGCTGTCATCTGCAGCAGGAAAACGTTTTCCAGAAGTCCAACTCCGTGCTGGAGTCTCCGGCGACACCATGCTCCAGGGCCTCCTCTGATACCTCGGTGCCTCGCGAAGCCTGAGCTTCTTCGGAATCCTGAGGTCGCGGTTCCTCGAAGCGGAAATCCTCAGAGGTGGAACGCATGAAGACAAAGCCCTCGAAGACTGCCTCAGAGGATGGTTCTGGGAAGAAGGGGAAATTCCACTCCAGGCCCCGCAGTCCCAGGCGTGAGTTTGAAGAGTCGGAGCAGCCTTGCAAGCTGTCCCGCAAGGAGTCACTGGCACCCGCTAAATGGTCCCGGCCCCCCAGGTCATCTTCATTGAGGACTCCTCAACAGTGAGGATGCTGGACCTCAAGCCCTCGGTGCCCACGTCGAAGGCTGTGGAGCCAACTGGTATGGAGATCGGGATCGCGGCCTTAGAGAGCAGTATGTCTGCCCTCATGGCCATGCAACTGACATTTATGTCCAGTTCATCTGCCCTGACATTGGGACCCTTGATATCGAGGGTTTCCCTGGATGTCAAGTCGGTCTTCAAGCGCCATCGGCCTCGAGAGTCCCCAGTACTGGACGAGGTCCCAGTTCCATTCCTCGGGCGCAAGTCCTCCCTGGCGAGCACCCATGGCTCAGATCACAGATCCTCCGGAGGTTACAGACCACCTGGCGTGGACCTTAATGAGGTGATTGCGCAGCACCAGTGTCATACTTGGATGCTGAATCTGTATGGGAGACCGAGGACAAAGAGTCCCCGGAGACAAGGCGACACAGAGATGTGCCCTCAGACCCATCTCCCCTGATGCCTTGTTCCCCGCCCAAGGATTTCACTTTCCTCGATTTTGTGCGGACATGGCCAAGGCTCTCACTATCAAGATGGAGACCGAGGAACTGGAGATACTCCAATATGAGGCACCCCCTAAGGAAACCCTTATGGTACCAGTGCCTCCAATTCTCGACCGCCTCCTCCTCCGGATGTGGGAAACACCGGCGTCGGTACCAGTTGTCAGTAGGCGTATTGATGCCATGTACCAGGTACGCCAAAGCTCTGGGTTCCCAAAGACCCAGCTTCCCCACAACTCAATGGTTGTGGAGTCGGCTATGCACTGGCTCAAAAGCCAAAAAAACTCATTCATCGGTGCCACCCAGCAGGGAGACCCGAACCCTCGATGCCCTTGGCTGGAAGGCCTTTCAGGGCTCAATGCTAACTTGCCAGATCCAGTCCTATCAGCTCTATATCAGCATGTACCTGAAGGAACTGTCGATGGAGCTCGGTGGATTTTCAGCAGGCCTCGATGGGGAACCCCTGCAGAGGTTTAAGTCCCGGACCTTGGCGGTAAAAGAGTGCTTGACGTTTTTGTGTCGAGCAGCCTACGATGGCTTTGAGTCTTCGGTCAGGGTGGCCGCTACAGGCATTGGGGCACGACGCCAAGCATGGCTGCAATTGTCTGACCTAGAGCAATGGGTACAGGACAAACCTATTGATGTCCCCTGCATAGGAGAGAACCTATTTGGGAAACTCATGACAGACAAGGCTGCAGAGATAGAAACCGAGTTCCTGACAAGAACCAGGGTCTCGAAGAAGACCTCGGTTCAACCCAGGAGGAAAGCCCCGGGGAAGAAGCCCTTCTTCCCGAGGAAGTACCCCACATTTCCAGGCTTTCTTGGTCCCTCAACACGGCCAGCAGCAAAAAGACCAGGGGCATGGTCCTTAAAAGCAAAAGACCCTGAAGTTCCTGGCAATGGTCTTGGTCAAGCTTGGGAGGGAGCTTTTGGCTTCCTGGGCGTGACCTCCTTTCCTCCAGGAGGTCCCATGCAGCCCACCAGGGGGGTCGTCTGGCCCTGTTTGCCCACAGGTGGTCCACCATCACCACTGATACTTGGGTGCTACAAGTGGTCAAAAAGGGCTACCTCTTCCACCTATAGTGGGCCTACCTCTTCCCAGAAGAACCCACCAGACTTCTCCTTCACCAGATCCTGCTTCTCACTGAGCTAGCAGGTCTAATCCAGGACAAAGTAGTAGAGCCAGTGCCAAAACATTTTTGGGGGTACAGGCTTCTACTCCAGGTACTTCCTCGTCTCCAAGAGGACAGAGAGTCTTGGGCCCATCCTGGACCTGCTAGAGCTCAACATGTTTCTGGTCAGGGAAAAGTTCAACATGCTCTCCCTTGGGACATTGCTGCCATTCCTCCAGCAGGGAGACTGGTTGTGCTCCTTAGACCTAAAGGATGCCTACATATACATCCTAATTCATCCGTTACAGAAAATACCTCCGGTTCATGGTGGGGGGGATAACACTACCAATATAGGGTGCTGCCCTTTATTCTGGCTTAATCACCAATGGTCTTCACAAAGAGCCTTGCGGTGGTCACAGCCCACGTCCAGCTCCAGGGGACCTTCATCTTCTCTTATCTGGATGACTGGCTTAAAAAGGAGGGGCACAGCTACAGAGGCACAATGTGCCACCAGGCGCATCATAAACGCCCTGCAGCACCTGGGGTTTGTCATAAACTACCCCAAGTCCCACCTCAATCTGGCTCAGCGTCCAAATTCATAGGGACGCAACTCGATACCCTCCAGGCAAAAGCCTTCCTCCCTCACAAGAGGTCAGAATGCCTCAGGGAGTTAGCCTCAGAGGTGCACTGATGTCAGACAGTACCTTCTCGGCTTCTACTCTGCTTGTTGGGACACATGGCCTCCACAGTTCATGTGACCCCATATGCCCATCTGCACATGACAGCCGTCCTGTGGTGCCTTCACTCTCAGTGGGCATAAACCACAGGCAGGCTCAGAGACAGAGTGAAGGTGCCCGTCAGCTGGCGGACTCCCTTGGATGGTGGCAGACTCCATTTCACCTTCATCCAGGATGCCCTTCCAGGCACCTGGCCCCCAGAAAGTCCTCACCATGGATACCTCCCTACTGGGCTGAGGAGCGCATTGCGAGAGCCTCCTGATGCAAGGCGGCTGATCCCAGAGGGAATCCCGGTTGCAAATCAACCTACTAGAGCTCTGGGTGATATTCCTGGCCCTCTGAGCATTCCGCCACCAATTGCAGCACCACTCAGTGTTGATCCAGACCGATAACCAGGTCACAATGTTCTACATGAACAAACAAGGGGGAACAGGGTCGTACCCCATCTGCCAGGAGGTGGTAGCCCTTTGTTCCTATGCGTCACACAGAGGGATGCTCCTAAGGACAGTTTACCTCCCGGGCCAAAACAATGCCCTAGCAGACAAACTGGGTAGAGTCCTCCAGCTGCACAACACGAGTGGCACCTAGATCCAGTAGTAGCCTCCTGGCTGTTCCGTCTCTGGGGCATTTCATCAATGGACCTGTTTGCCAGTCTGGACAACACGCAGTTGCCCCGATTCTGCTCCCACCAGCTGCACCTGTCTCAGGTTGCAGTGGATGCATTCCTTATCCCATGGACGGAAGGCCTTCTGTATGCCTTCCCACCGACACTTCTGGTTCAAGGTCCAGTGTGACAGAGCATTACTAGTGGCCTAGGCAGCCCTGGTTCCCACTGCTCCTCTCCCTGTTGGTGGCAGCGCCGATTCCCCTGGGCCGAGCTCCAGGGCTACTCTCACAGGAGCAGGGTGCTCTCCTACACCCCAACCTGGGGTCCCTGTCACTCACAGTTTGTCTGTTGAAAGGGTAGTGCTAGTTCCCTTCAACCTCCCACGGGAGTGGAAGAGGTTCTCCTAGACTCTCGTAAGACTTCCATAACAAGGGCGTATGCCTTCAAATGGCACCATTTCTCAGTGTGGTGCACCGAAAAAAGGGCAAATCTGTTCTCCATGCTTGGTACAAACGGTACTCCAATATAAGCTCCACTTGTCACAGGTAGGACTAAAATCCAATTCGGTCAGAATACACATGAGCGTTATCGCAGTGCACCACCATCCTATTGAGGGAAAGTTCCTCTCGACTCAGCCCTTTGTGTCTCGGTTCCTGTGGGGCCTCATGCTATCTAAACCCCCCCCCCCCCATCTGGCGGCAGAGTGGGATCTCAATGTGGTGCTCTCGCAGCTCACTAAGCCACCATTTGAGCCTCTGGTTTCCTGCCACCTATGGTACTTACCCTGGAAGGTTGTTTTCCTGGTAGCACTCACATCAGCTCGCAGAGTGAGCAAACTGCAGGCCATGATAGCAGAGCCACCCTACATGAGGTTCTACAAGAACAGGGTGGTGTTCCACACATACCCCAAGTTTCTGCTGAAGGTGGTGTCTCCTTTCCACCTCAATCAGGAGGTGGTGCTCCCCACCTTCTTTCCGAGGCCTCACGCCAACAGGGTAGAGACCGTTCTCCATACTCTGGATTGTAAGAAGGCCCTGTCCATTTATCTGCAATGGACTCAGGGTCACCGAAAAGCACCTCAGCGTTTCATATCCTACGACCCCAGCCGTCTGGAACGCCCAATGACTAAGCAAATTCTGTTCACTTGGGTGGCGGACTGCATTACCCTTGCCTATGAGCAGGCGGGGTTTCATTGGACCAGAAGGTCACAGCGCACCGTATCAGGGTCATGGCTACTTCTGTGGCAAATCTGTGTTCCATCCCCGTGACAGAAATCTGTCGGGCCGCCACCTGGTCTTCAGTCCATACCTTCACAGCTCACTAATACCTGGAGAGGGACCCCCAACCGGACAGCGCCTTCGGCCAGGCCGTAATCATTCATCTCTTCAGGATGTAGGCAACTCCTGCCCTCCGACCCTTCTGTGTTCAGGCTTCTGAGGTGCTAGTTCTCTGCTGGACACTTGAGTCTTGCAATAGTCTTCCAGTAGGGATTTGACTGCTGCTGATCACAGCTCACCATTTGCAGGTCGCCATGGCATTTTTACAGGTTCTCGGTAGCCTGTAGCTGGGGAGTTCCATATGTGAAGACTGACTTCCTGCTTGTTCCCAGAGGAAGCATAGCTACTTACCTGTAACAGGTGTTCTCCAGGGACAACAGGGTTTGGTCTTCACAACCCTCTCTCCTCCCCTTGGAGTTGCTTCTTCACCGTACTTTAATTTTTGCCATCTTAGCAATGTCATTAGATTGAGGCAAAACGGCACCCCTGGGCGGGAAGGGGACCACACATTCTTGGTGCATCTCCCAAAGGCTTTCTTTGAAAGCTGGGGAGATGCTTCCACAGGGTTCTGTTGGCGCCGACTTCACCCATATGTGAGGACTGATTCCTGCTGTCCCCAGAGAACATCCATTACAAGTGAGTAACTACGCTTTCCTCACGCACAGTCTTCTAAATCTTTCAAGATCCCCATGACTTCTGTTCCTGTTTGTGGGTATTTTCTGATGTCCTGCTCAGAATGGATATAAGAGTGGAGGACAAAAAAATGGAACAAAAGAAGGGAGGGGGTAGGTCGAAAGCAGAGAGAAATACATATGTCTTGAGAAGGGATTTGAACCTTGTGAAGGAGGGTTCAAGCCGGAGCAGGGAAGGGAGAGAGTTCCATAGGAAGGGGCCCAGGAAGAAGAAAGCAGAATGAAAAAAATGAAAATCAGGTAGTTCTTCTTTTGTGTGATTTATGTGAACTGCTTGTTTTAAGAGACAACAAACTTGCTTACCTATAACAGGTGTTCAGTCACACAATCATTTCTCCTTCCCTTTGGAGTTTCCCTCCTCTCAGTCAAAGCTCATAAATTCAAGTAAGGAGGGCTATGGGGCCTCTGTAATGGAAAATATTGCACAATGTCATTGAGAGACTTTTACCAGTCAAGAAAGCTCTTTTCACTGTGAATGCAGTCATATGACTCATTTGTGACTGAACTGCTTTCACTTCTGTTATAGATAAGCAACTTTGCTTTTTCTGAAGTTTGATATTAACTGCAGAAGGTGATACAGTAATATAGATGGGATAGGAACACCCAAGGATAATCTATATTCCCTGTAGTGTGATATAATGAGATGGACAGGGCAGTTACATCTGGAGCTGATCTTCATTACTTGCAGCAGGCGATACAGTGAGATAGAAGGGCTTTCTCCAGGAACAAGCAGGAAGTCAGTCCTCACTTATGGGTGACTTCAGCACCGATGGAGCCCGCGCAGAGCAATTCCCCAGCTTTCAAAGCAAGCCTTTGGGATTGCTGCCATGCATGCGTGGTCCTCTTCCCGCCCAAAGGTGCCATCTTGCTCAGTCTCCCTTTTTCCGCAGAGCCCTTTGGATGCATGTTCTCGTCCCTCGGAAAAAGTGTTTTTGTCTTCGGCCTTTTGGCCTCTTTTGCAATTGCACCGGTCCTCTCCCGTCCTCCCTTACGCCTCTGCCTCGGCGGTGGGCTAGGGGACTCTGTTTTTTCCCTTTCTTTTAATTTTTTCCCCTTCGGGCCCTTTTCGCACTCTTTTCCTAACTACTGGCCTCGAGGGTCTTCGACCTCGCAAGGGCTCTTTTTGCCCCCATGGCCACCGGTTTAAAAAAATGTTACTGATGCTCCAAGAATATGTTGCTCACGGACACCCCTGACTGTTATCTGCTGTGTCTGGGGGCTGACCACAACCCAGAGCTCTGCTCTCTTTGTAAGAAAATGTCTGCTAAGGCTTTGCTAAGCCGTAAGCAGAAGTCCGACGACATTTTCCATAAGGCAGCCCTGGCGTCTCTGGTGGATCCCCACTCTACCGACCCACCGCTTGCCCCAGGCGTCATTCTGATCAGGGTTGGCTCGACATGGAGCGGTGAAAGAAGAAGAAGAAGACCTCAAAGTCACTGTCGAGAGCTCTGGACAAGCGTGACCGGTCTCGTGCTCATTCCCTTAGCCCTCCCCGGAGTCCCCGAGAGTCGGACAAGGAGTGACCTCGAAAGGTACCTCGTACGGATACGGAGGCCTCCGGCAATGGTGCCTGTCCCTCAAGGATCGTCCCAGCGAGGACCCCTCTCCTCCTCCATGCCAAACCTGGTCACTCCGGCATTGGTGTCGCAGGGTCCCACTACTGAGTGGGAGGCCCGTATGCTGGCACTGGAGTTAAACGTTACTGCCTTCCTAGCTGCCCAGCAGGCGCTATTGCCCAGCACGGCTGGCCTGCTCCTTGAGACTGAGGGTCCCCCGACGGGGGTACCGAAAACCTCCTTGGAAACCCCCGAGAGCCATGAGCCTCGTGAGGGTACTCGGCACCGGCCTCGCTCGCCTTCCTGTTCCTCAGGGGCGAGGTCTCCCAGAGTCGGTGCCTCTAACTCCAAGCAAAAAAGCATGGGACAAACACAGAGGATCTCTACAGGAAAAAAGGGGACTGTTGTAGTTTTTGATATGGAAGGACATTTTTCTATGTTTCTAAGCAGGCCTCGGCCACTGGACATGGGGATCAACCTGATTCCAAGTCCTTCTCAGACGTCTCAGGCTGGCAGTCGGACGGGGACACCTCTCCGGAGACTCGCACCCATAGGGACCTTCCCTCTGACCCATCCCCGCCCTCCGCGTGAAGGCGGTCGTCTCCCAAGAACACCTCTTTTTTGGTGTTCGTGCGGGATATAGAAACATAGAAACATGACGACAGAAAAAGACCACATGGCCTATCTAGTCTGTCCTTCCATATCAACAACTACAACAGTCCCCTTTTTTCCTTTAGAGATCCTCTGTGTTTATCTCATGCGTTTTTGAATTCAGATACTGTCTTCATCTCTACCACCTCCACTGGGAGACTATTCCACGGATCCACCACTCTTTCCATAAAGAAATATTTCCGCATATCACTCCTGAATCTATCCTTCTTCACCCTCATCCCATGTCTCCTCGTAGCAGAACTTGCTTTCAATTGAAAGAGGCTCTCCCCCTGTACATTTATGCCATGGAGGCATTTAAACATCTCAATCATATCACCTCTATCCCGCCTTTCCTCTAAAGTGTACATATTAAGATCCTTAAGTCTGTCCTCATATGCTTTATAATGAAGACCACTAACCATTTTAGTAGCCTCCCTCTGTACTGACTCTATCCTGTTTATATCCTTTTGAAGGTGTGGTCTCCAGAATTGCACACTATACTCCAAATAAGGTCTCACCAAAGACTTATACAGAGGCACTATCACCTCCTTTTTTCTGCTAGCCATTCATCTCCATATGGCATGGGCCCTCAATCTACCCACACAGATTTGCTCCTACGCATGTGGGAAGCACCCGCCTCGGTCCCCATCATCAGCAAAAGGCTCGATGCCATGTACAGGGTCCAGCATGACCCGGGGTTTCGGAAGATTCAACTTCCTCATACCTCCATGGTGGTTGAATTGGCCATGCGGAAGCAGAAGAGCTGGAAGTCACACTCTCGGTCCTGCCAGGCAGGGAAACACACACCCTCGACGCCCTCAGGTGCAAGGCTTACCAGAGATCCATGCTGGCGTGCCACATCCAAGCGTATCAGCTGTATATGGGTATGTTTCTTCGTGACCTCGCCAAAGATCTCGGTGGTTTCTCCGCAGGCCTCGGCCGCGAACACCTACTCAGGTTCCAGACCCTCCTGAGGTCGGTCGCAGACTGCTCAAAATACCTTTCCCGTGCCACATATGATGGCTTTGAGTCCTCCGTCTGCGTGGTAGCGGCTGGCATCGGGACTTGGCACCAAGCATGGTTCCAGTCTCCGGACCTGGAACAGTGAGTCCAGGAGAAACTCCTGGACTTCCCCTGTCTCAGTGAGCAGCTGTTTGGCAAGCCCATGGAGGACAAGGCAGCCGAGATCGAGACAGAGTTCGTGACTCGCACCCGTCTCTCTCATAAAACCTCTACCACGAAAGAAGCAGCACAGCAAAAAGCCTTTCTTCCAGAGGAAGGGGCTTCCCTACCAGGGATACCTACCCTACCTGCCTACCCCGGCACCAACGACCAGCGCTCAGGGCAAAGGGGGAGATCAGGGTCATCGGAAACCGAAAGGGCCCAAGACCCAACTGCTGGCATGACCCCAGCCTGCTCCATGGTTTTGAAGCTGAATGCATAGCCTCTCGCACCCCGGTGGCACTTCCGCCCGTGGGAGGACACCTGTCCCTTTTCGCCCCCGAGTGGGCAGCCATTACATTAGACACCTGGATCCTCCAAATGATCCGGGACGGTTATCGTCTTCATCTGGACAGCCTCCCTCCTCCCTTCTCCCCAGTGGAGCCTACTCGGCTTCCCTTGCACCAGGCTTACTTGCAACAAGAGGTCGATAATCTCCTCAATCAGCAGGCGGTCGAAAGGGTCCCACCGCACCTTCGACATTGAGGATTTTATTCCCGGTACTTCCTCGTCCCGAAAAGGACGTGGGGCCTGCTCCCTATCCTCAGGAACGTAAACAAGTTTCTGGTGTGGGAGAAGTTCAAAATGCTATCACTTGGCGCCCTGCTGCCCTTCCTATGGCAGGGCGAATGGCTATGTTCCTTGGATCGCAGAGATGCTTAACGCCCATATCCTGGTTCACCCCAAGCACAGTCAATACCTGCATTTCAGGGTGCAAGGGGAGCATTATCAGTACAGAGTGCTCCCCTTCAGGCTTGCTTCTGCCCCGCGAGTCTTCACAAAGTGCCTGTCAATGGCCACAGCTCACCTCCAACTGCAGGGCATACTCATTTATCCATACTTAGATACCTGGCTCATCACAGGCACATCGGCAGAGGAGGCTCACCTTTCAGCATCATGCACAGCCCTCCTCGAACGCCTCGGCTTCCTGATCAACTACTCCAAGTCCCACCTCAAACTGGTGCAGACCCTGGAGTTCATTGGCGACCTTCTCGACACAGACAAGGCAACCGCCTTTCTCCCTCGAGCCCGCGTGGAGCGGCTCCTCACCCTGGCTGCTGAGGTCCAAGGCCAGACAAGGGTCTCGGCGCGGGCCATGCTGTGCTTCCTGGAGCACATGGCCTCAACTGTCCACGTCGTCTCCCAAGCCTGCATGCATATACGGACAGCGCAATGGTGCCTCAGGACACAATGGACCCAAGCCTTGGGATGCCTCTGGGACCCCATCTGGGTCTCCTGCAGCCTATTCCGTTCAATGGTTTGGTGGTAAAATCCCCAAAGCCTCCTTCGGGGCATGCCCTTCCCGACTCAGCAGCACGAGCTCATCTTGATGACAGATGCCTCGCTGTTGGGCTGGGGTGCCCCCTGTGGCAGCCTACGCACCCAGGGGCATTGGTTGTCCGAGGAGTCTCTGTAGCAGATCAACCTGCTCAAGCTCTGAGCGGTCAGGTTGGCTCTGAAGGTCTTCGAGTACCACCTGAAGGGCAAGTTGGTGCTTCTGCAGACCGACAACAAAGTTGTGATGTTCTACATAAACAAGAAAGGGGGCATGGGCTCCTGCTCCTTTGTCGGGAGGCAATCCTCCTCTGCTCCTCCACGGTACGCTGGGGCATGACCTTACAGAGCAGGACAACTTCCTCGCGGAGAGACTCAGCAGACTCTTTCACCCACATGAGTGGCACCTGAGTCCAGAGGTGGCTCTCCACCTATCCTGACAATGGGGGACTCTATCCATAGACCTGTTTGCCAGCCCAGTGAACACACAGCTTCCCCACTTTTGCGGGCCGATGCTGCTCCTGAACAGGGTGGCCCTGGATGCGTTCCTCCTGGACTGGACCTCTGGGTTTCTGTATGCGTTCCCTCCTACTCCTCTCATTGCGAGGACCTTCCACAAGATTCAGCAGGACCGAGCTTTGGTGATCCTCGTGGCCCTGACAGCCCTGGTCCCTGCTTCTGCTCTGACTCTCAGTGGAGCCTCCGGTTCCCCTGGGCAGTGCCCCAGGCCTGCTGACGTAGGAGGAGGGACGGGTGCTTCACCCGAACTTGGCCTCGCTATCCCTGATGGCCTGGTGGCTGAAATGGTCTCCTTAGCCTCACTGCATCTCCTGGAGAAGATTGAAGAAATCCTTCTCGCGTCGAGGAAGGACTCGACGAGACGGGCTTACGCCCTGAAGTGATGGCGCTTCTCGATCTGGTGTTCAGAGCTCATGGCCTCATGGAAACGTTCTTGGATTATAGGTTCGGTAGCCTGTAGCTGGGGAGTCCCATAAGTGAGGACTGACTTCCTGCTTGTTCCTGGAGAAAGCGTAGTTACTCACCTGTAACAGGTGTTTTCCAGGGACAGCAGGAATCATTCCTCACTACCCTCCCATCTCCCCTGAAGAGTTGCAATCTTTTTATCCTTCCCTTGCCATCTGAGCAAGATGGCATCTTTGGGCGGGAAGAGGGCCATGCAGGCATGGCAGCAATCCCAATTCTTTGAAAGCTGGGGAATTGCTCCATGCGGGCTCCGTTGGTGCTGACGTCACCCATAAGTGAGGACTGATTCCTGCTGTCCCTGGAGAACACCTGTTACAGGTGAGTAACTACACTATAAGGATATTCTTTATTCCTATAGCTCTTAAAGTTTTGAAGTTTCAGAGGGCCCAGTTTTGATGTTTCAGAGGGGCCATTTTCAAAGGCATTTACAGGATTTGCAAACCTGCAAGCAATGTAAATACTGCTCTGTGGGATATTCAGCGGCATTAACACAGTGCTGCTGAATATCCCCAGGTGCCGCCGCTACACACCCTGATGCTAAGGGGTTAGCAATGAGGCATTCCAGGGTACAGCAGAGGTGGCACCCATCACTAACCGGGCAGCAGTGATATTGAGCTACTGCCCGGTTAGAGGTACATGATGAAAATCAGGTGCAGGTAACTATGATCTGACTTTTGCAGCATTAGCTAACTGGGCAGTGGTTCAATATTGCCACTGCCTGGTTAGCCTCATAGCAATCTAATAAACCCAGGTATTCAATGTGAGAGCTGGATATGATCGCAGCATTGAATATCCAGGTTTAACTTTCGGTGCCGGTGGCTAGCCGCATTAGCGGTACTAGCCGCTGATGCTGAATATCCCCGCTGAGTGAATTTTTGGCACAGTTGTAAGGATGATGTCCTGCTGCTCCTGATTTTAAAGTTTTCCTGTACATATTTCCTCTTCTTTGTTTAGTCTGTCTTCAAGAACTATGACCATGATCAGGATGGATATATTTCTCAAGAGGAGTTTGAGAAGATTGCTGCCAGTTTTCCTTTCTCCTTCTGTGTCATGAACAAGGACAGGTATGTGTGAACAGACAGGAGTAGTTTCATGCCTGATGGTTCTCATTCTTTCACTATAATATAGAAATATATGTATGCTAAAGTAACTTTATGATACATTGCTCAGTGGAGAGATAGTTGACTATGTAATGCAAAATTTCAGTGACATTTTAGCTGTAACTTAGCTAATAAGACAGTGGGCCAAAATCTACCTAAATAGTTGGATATCCGGACACTTAGAGAGCTAGTTATTAAGGTACGGTATTGTTAATGTGCATTAATTCATTGTAATATGCGTTATTTTAACACAGGTCCCATATTATTCCATTTTACCTAGTTACTACTAACGCACATTAACGGTGAATTAACAAGTGATAAAACGTAGTTATTCACTTGTAACATGTGATCTCCGGGAACAACAGGAATCGGTCTTCACATATGGTTGAACGTTACCAATGGAGCCCGCGCAGGAATGCTCCCCAGCATCCAACAGGAAAGCCTTTGGGAGCACTCCACTGTGCCTGCCTTCCCGCCTTCCTAACTCCTCTCCTTAGTTGAGTTAGTAGCTGAGAAGAAGAATAAAATAAAAGAACTCTACAACTCCTAGGGGAGTAGGGCGTGTTGTGAAGACTGATTCCTGTTGTTCCCTGAGATCACCTGTTACAGGTGAGTAACTATGCTATCTCCAGGAACAAGCAGGAATGCAGTCTTCACATATGGGTCTCACTAGCTCCCAGGTACCATAGTGGTATGGGGGTAGAACAGTACCATCTCTAAGGTAAAAAACTTGCAGCCAAAGAGTCTGAAAGAGTTGTCGGTCATTGGACTCAATTCCAGGAGGCAATACTCCCCCAGTGGTAGACTGGTATTTTGTAGAAATCCGGGACAGAGGGTAGGGGTTGAGTTTCAGTCCCAAAGAGGTGCTGGAGTACAGCTTGGCCAAAGACAGCATTCCAACGGGAGTGTCTGTCCAGACAGTAGTGTGCAGCAAACGTATGAATGGAGGACCAGATAGTTGCCCAGTAGATGTCCTCAGTGGATAATGAACAGAGATTGGCTATGGATGTTGCCATAGCCCACACATTATGAGCAGTGACATGACCCTGCAAAGAGAGTCCTGCTTGTGCATAAGCAAAAGAAATGTGATCTAGGGAAGAAAATCGGGAGGATTACCGACTGGTTTAGATGATTTTTCGGAAACCACCTTTGGGAGGAAGTGTGGATGGGTACGGAGAATCACCTTGTCATGGTGGAACCGAGTATAGGGGAGATCCACCACTAGAGCTTGCAGCTCACTGATGCAGCAAGCTGAAATGAGGACAATAAGGAAGATGACCTTCCAAAATAGAAACTTCAGTGAAGTGGTGGCTAAAGGTTTGAAAAGTGGCTTTAGAAGTTGCGCCAGAACCACATTCAGATCCCAAGCCACTGGAGGCGGCTTAATGGGTGGCTTGGACAGCAAGCAACCCACATGAAGTGTTCTACTAAGGGGTGTGAGTAAATAGGCTCTCCATCCACTGGTCTGTTAGAGGCTGCAATGGCACTAAGGTGAACTCTCACTGAGTTAGTTTAAGACCTGTCAAGGATAAGTGGAGGAGATATTGTAGAAGCAACTCCACTGGGCAAGAAAAGGAGTCAGTGTCCTTTGAGGAGCACCAGAAGGCAAACCTACCCCATTTGAAGACATAGGGTCACCTGGTGGATTCCTTACAAGATGCAAGAAAGACATCCTTGACCACTTGTGGTAGGTTGAAGTCGACGAGCACTAGCCCTTCAGCAGCCATGCTGTCAGGTATAGGGAGTGAAGATTGGGATGGAGGAGTGCCTCGTGGTCCTGAGAGAGGAGGTTGGGTGCACATCCCTGGTTGAGAGGCTTAGTCTGTGCAAGGCGAAGGAGCAGAGGAAACCATTGTTCAGGGGACCAGCAGGGGGCTATGAGAATCATCGAGCCTCTGTTGGCCTGTAGCTTGAACAGTATCTTGGGTATCAAAGGGATACGAGGAAATGTGTAGAACAGTCCCTGCTCCCAGTGGAGAAAGACGGCATCTGGGGCCTGTCGGTGCAGCGACAGAACTCTGGAGCAGAAGAGTGGAAGCTATGTGTTTTGCAGAGTGGCAAAAAGATCTATGTGTGGGGTTCTCCATGTTTGAAAGATCCAAGCAGCCATCTCCTGATGCAGGGTCCATTCGTGTGGACGAAGGATACGGTTTAGCCTATCTGCTAGGACATTGAGTTTGCCCGAAAAGTGCACCACTCTGAGGTGAATTCGGTGAGAGATGGCAAAGGACTATAGGCGAGGTAGGAACCTAAGAGACCAGCTTTGTTCAGCGGTTCCAAAACAGACCAGTTCTTCCCTAATATACCATCATAATAGATGTGGACGCTGTTTGTATTGCAACGTGATGGAAGATCAATTATGTGTTCAACATATGAATAAATGTCATAAGTTAAAACAACACACGAACTGTAACACCTCATTTGTGGTGTATGCCTTATGGTGCTCCTGCCCTAACGTATATATTGAGAAAACTACGCGTCTTTTGCGCACGAGATTGGCAGAGCATAAATATAGCATCACTAAGGCTAGACTTGAAACTCCACTAGTCCAGCATTGTATATCTTTTAACCATACTTTTGAGGAGTTGCAATGCACAGTGTTAGAACAAGTCCTTCCTAATATTCGAAGAGGAGATAGAGGTCGTCTACTACTTCAAAAAGAACAAAAATGGATCTACGATCTTAAAACATTGGACCCTAACGGGTTAAATGATAAAATTGAATAGACGTTATTCATTTGACTATTAGTTATTGGGCTGTGAAGTTCCTTTCATATTTCCTCTTTTTTTGATGCTTTTCGTAACGTTGTCTTTTGAAATGTAAATGTTAGTGTGTAATGAGAATAAAGTTGTTATTGAAAATTTACGTTAGCCTCCGTGAGCGAATCAGCTTATTTGACTTCTTTTTAAAAGGGTATGATGTCAGACGCTGTTGATTTAAGAATTAGGAGGTATTGGCTATTGCCTGTTATTAAGGATATCTGAAGAAAACTGTGGCGAATAGTATGTGGTAACCTCTATGAGAATTGCATTATTGGAATCCCTGATGAAGCTGAGCAGGTGAAACAGAAGCTTTTGTTGGGCGTTTAAAGCGGGTGTGAAAAGTTTTTTACGATAACGGAGGATATTCGCTACTTCTCTGGTGGCATATAGCCGAGTGGAAGATTGACATCTAATCACTGGTGCAGACCGGAGTCTCTACAACGCTCAGATAAGTGGATTTATGCTAATAGAATGTTGTACATCACGATTAAGTTGAAGAGTATTTGGTCTTTTTTTCAGGAACTGAGCGGCTTGGGAGCTTCGGTTCTATGCTAAAGTGCAGACGATTTAAAATAAAATGTAAAAATCTTTAAATTGTGAGAATCCCTAAAAGTACTTTTTCGGATGTAAGTAATTGGATTAGCTTTGTATTATTTTTGTGAAAATTTAAATTAAAATGAAAAAAAGGTTATGACCCATGATGTAACGTCTACCATTCGATCCTATGGTGATTTATTTCACCACATGTAGGGGAAAGGCTATCCTGAGGTCATATATATCTTATATAATTGTGTGATAGTTATTTGATAGACTGGGTAGAGAAATTTGTATTTTTGTAGATTGGTGTTTCTAAGGGTATTTATTTATATCATATTATTTGAGTTTACCCTAGGGAAGTAGGTTAGAATAATTTAATGTGCAAAACTAACCCATTTGGAGAAATTGCTTCGAAGGCAAAGGAAATCCTATTACTCTCATAGTCATAGGTCTGCTCTTCCCTCTCACTCTTCCCTACCTAAACAAGGCTCTTTCTCATATCCTCATCAGTAGAGGGCCCAAACGTCCCAGCCTGCTCTTTAGCCAACACCAGTGGTAGATTTTTGACTGCCACCAGGAGAACATAGCCAGTTATCAACTGTCCATTCTGGACAACCTCTAGTAGTGGGGGAGGCTAGAATTTTATGCAAATTGCTGTCCCCTTATAACTTCTGACTGTTGGGTATAAGACCCAGCTAGGATATTGTCTCAGCCTTTCAGACACTTCACCAAGTTGCCTATTGAGAGCAACTCAGACAAACACTCAGCATCAGCAGATATCAGAAAAGGAGGTCAAATCCATTCTACTACATGAAGAAAACTCTGGAATTTGTTACCAGAGGATGTAATAAAATCTGTTAGTGTAGCTGGACTTAAAAGAGGTTTGGTTGAGTTCCTGGAGGAAAAGTCCATAAACCATTATTAAAGGGGACTGGGGAAATCCACTGCTTACTCATTGGACAAGCAGCATGGAATCTGTATCTTTTGGGAACCTAACCGGTACTTGTGACTTGGATTGGCCACTATTGGAAACAAGATACCGGACTTGATGGATCCTTGGTCTGATCCAGTATGGCATATCTTATGTTCTTATGTAAGGGAAGTGATTCCATTTCAGGTATTTCCTGATCTCATAAGATTGGGGGGGGGGAGGGGGGGTGGTATTCTGTCCCAACCTAAAGCCTAAGGGCTTTGAACAAATACCTTGTAAGAGAAAAGTTCAGAATTGTTATCCCGGGCACCTTCATTCCTTATCTCCAAAAAGGAGACTGATTATGTTTTCCGGACTTGAAGGATGCTTACACCAACCTTCAGATACATCCCAGTCACAGGAATTGTTTCAGATTTGTAATAGGGAAACAGCCTTACCAGTACCACATAGTGCCCTTTGATGTTGTATCAGCTCCAAAAGTGGTTGCTGTAGTCATAGTGTAGTTAAGTTTTGTTTAATTTATTCTGTATTTTGCCATGCTGCCTTTCATATTGCTGCTTCAGAGCAGTTTGCAAAATTTGACATAATAAAACAAATGACTACAGTTTAAAAATCACAAAGTAAGTGTCTTTGAGGAGGGCAAGATGGCCGACACGCGTTAGTCGCTGCGGGCTGTGTCTTTCTTATATTACCTGCTTGGTGAAATGCCGCGTAAATGGAAGGCCAAAAGCTGGACTTTGCTTCGACTACGGCTGCGGCGGCTAAGGGTCCTCTTGATGTTTTCTTGAGGCCCACTGGTGCGGCAGATTCTCCAGTGCTTGGCTCGTTGGGAGCGGAAGAAGGCTTTCCGTGCCCCTCTGAGCTTCAGGTCACGCTCAGCCTGAAGGCGCGGACTCCTCCGATTCAGCCTGCAGTGCTCACCGTTGGAGTGGCGGAGATGGAATCTCGCGATATTGGGGGATCCATTGTGGACTCGTCAACACCAACTGCAACGCCGAGCAGCTCCGCGGCGGCTGTGGAGCCAGCGGGCTTAGTGGAGAGTCCACCTGCGTTTGGAGCTCGTTTGCAGAGTTTGGCGCCGGCTCGGAGGTACTTTCTATTGCATCTACCTGCAGTTATTCCTGCAAAGTCTGTTCTTTCTCGCCTAGCAGCAGTGACTTTGGATTCTCTCTGGGAAGGACTTCAGGCTCTGGAACATTCTTTTTCATCACAGTTTGGAGCCCTCCAAAGTGCACTAGCCTTAATGATCCAGTCTGCTGACCATCAGAAGCAGGAGGTGGCCAGTATATCTTCTAAAGTAGCCCAGTTGGAAGTTAAAGTGGAGGGTGCAGCAACCTTGTCAGGTACTGTTTCTAATGATCTACTTGCTATCCATGGGAAGATTGAGATGTTAGAGAACTCTGTTCGAAAGCGAAACCTGCGCTTGTTGAATTTTCCTTGGGTTCCTGCTGTATCGCCAAAGGATTTGTTTAATTCATATGTTACAACTATATTGAAGCTTCCTCTGGAATACATACCTCCTTTGGCTAGGATTTATTATTTGCCAACTGCCAAGCGCAAGGACCATGGAGTTTCTTCACCAGCACATTCTCCTCCGTTGGACTCTTTGGATTTAACTGGGTTCCTGGAAACTACAGATCCGGGTTTCATCCCGAGGGCTACCTTGCATCTTACTGTGGCCTTGGAGCCAGACCATGACTTGCTTCTGAGATAATATTTTATGGCTAGAAATGAGCCCTTTAAGAATGTTTCCGGATGTCTCTAAAGCCACTCAGAAGCGTAGGCAGCAGTTTCTTTTGCTGTGGCCTCGGGTTTTGCAGTTGGGTGGATTGTTCTTTTTACGCTACCCTTGTAGATGTTTAATTAAGTATGAGGGTGTTAGTTATACTTTCTTTGAGCCGACACATCTAACCCAGTTTGTAAATAGTAGGGATGTGTCTCCATTGTAGCAGATGGGCCACTTCACGTACCTCCCCTTAGGTTTGGGGGAGGAGGATTTAGGCCTGTGAATAACTAATTCTGCACCAGGTTTTGTGTCTATTTCCTTTGAATTTACTTTTGAATTATGGCTTGCCCTCCACCTAATTTGTGGGCTAGTGAATCTTAATACCGCTTGTATTGGTGTTTAGGATAGGGGAGGTTACTTCCCTATTCTTTGTTTTTGTTTTTGTTTTCCTTTTGCATTGTACTCGTATTCTTTTCTGTAACAAGTAATTATTCTTGTGTAAAATTGAAACTGCATAAATAAATAATATAAAAAAGAAATCACAAAGTAAAATATAATATTTAAAGGATAAAGGTGCATAAGGGAAGATGAAAAGGATGGAAGAACTAAACATAAATCAGTTGCCCGAATCCAGCAAGACCCCAGAAACCTTTAGCAAAAAAAATATCTTTAAAACCTTTTTAGGGTAGGATATTTCTGTATTCAGATAGGGAGGAGGAGAGTTCCCTAATGAAGGTACAAGGAAGAAAAAAAGCTGTCTTATGGCTGACATCATTGCGGATGCGCATAGTGGAGAGAAGATGACCCATGTTTTCTCTATATGATCTAGTTGGCCTGGAGAAATACACCAGAAGGAGATGATTAGCCAGATATTGTGATTGGCCAGTGTAAACAGCTTTGTGCATGAGAAGAAATGTTTTAAAAGTGGCTCTGTAAATGACAGGAAGCCAGTGTTCCTCTGATAGCAGAAGTTTCAACATCATATTTTTTGGCAAAGTGTAAAAGCCTGACTGACTGACTTGTTTTGCATATTTTACAGTCATTTCAGAAGGGCAAGCCAGCCTTCAAAATTATATTTCCATAATCTAAGCATGACATAACTAGGATGTGAACCAGGATCCGCAGGACACTAGTGTCTGACAAAGTGCAAATAGTCCAAGGTTTACATAGAGATAGAAAGAGAGGCTGAGCAATTGAAGAGACTTGTTTCTCAAAGACATCTGAGTAAAGAAACAGCCCAGAATTTTAAGAGAATCAGAATTGGGGAGAGAACAGGTACAGTATTATCTGTGAATCAGTGATCCATATTGACCTAAATTTTCTGGGTTCAATTTAAGTCTGTCAAATAACTATAATTAACCTAGAAAGACTATTCATTCAAATATGAGGAGAATCAACTAAGTATCTCGCCAATTGGTGATTAACTAGATCAAAAGCTGAAGTGAGATCCAGGGATACCAGTAAAGCAGCCATATCACTGTCCAAGTCACCTTGGAGATCACTCAGCAGGGCAGATAGAAGGGTTCTGCAATTAAAGCCCTTCCTTAAACCCAACTGTTGTGGGTACAAAGAGTTGATGTGCTCCAGGAAATGTTAAGCTGAAGAAGAACCGCTTGCTCAGCAAATTTGGAAGCAAATTGGAAATTGCTGAGTTAGAAAAGTCAAGCTTTTCACCCTTTCGGACTGGTATAATGATTGCTTGCTTCCATGTAATTGGGACTTCCCCAAAAGTTAGATTGGAATTAATCATAGTTCTAAAGGGTGCACGAAGGACCAAAGCTTGACTTTTGATCAAAGCTGGTGGTATGGGGTCTGCCATAATTATTGGGGATTGCATAGTAGAAAGAACTTTGCCTAAGCTACAGTGTTTATGGGATTGAAAGACAACCAATGACTGACATGGGCTTCTGGGGCCAATGTTTGTATTCAGGGTCAGTCCAAGTGCATCTGCTGCCCTAGGTGAACCCTCAATCATGTGCCAGTATCACCACCCTCCCCAGTGTGTCCCAGGTCCTACCCCCTATACTCTAGCACCTGCACTTCCCTACCCTCCCCCCCCCCCCGCCCCACATAGTCCAACATCTCCTTCCACCCCACGGTGTCCAATATCTCCTCATGCCTTCCCTTGCCTACCCTCCCTCCTACCCACTCCAGATGCCCATCTTCACTTCCCTTCACTTCTCCCTCACCTCGTAGGGGGGGGGGGGCAGCACCATGACCCCCTTCGCATACTTCAAAGCAGGGCCTTGACGCACACTCACGGCAGGTGCACACTCATGGCCTGCTGCTCCTGTCCCCTCCAACAGGAGGTTTGTGTTGGAGGGGCAGGTGTGGCAGGCCATGAGTATGCACCCATCTGCAGGTCCTTCAAAGCCCACCATGACACTGAGAGTGACTTGCTCTGCTGCTGCTTTGAAGTAAATGGAGGGGTCACGGTGCCCTAGGCGATGCCTAGTGGGCAGGATGGCCCTGTCTGTATTCCCTCCTGTTTGGCGCAATCAGTTAAACCTGAGAATGGATGTAAGCAAACCTGTCTAGGTTCTCTAATTAAAGTGGCTATGTCTAAGAAAGAGCCAGTAATAGTGCAGATTTTAGATTGGAAGTGGTAATGTGGAGAAGTTAGTTACAGAGAACCCATGGGAGGAGCTAGTAAGGTTACAGACTATAATGTAAAGTGTCCTGGAACGATTACTGCTAAGTTAGATCAAATTAGAAAAGTGAGTATGCTTACAAGTTTAACCCTTTGAAGGCCTACTTTAAAATTTTAATCCACATTCTGCAGCCGGGTTAATTTTTGCATATTTCAGGAAAATTGTACCCGTCTTATTCAATATGTTATAATAGTGATTTTCCTTCTGCTATGGTCATGTATTATATACCATTTGATAGGAATATTTAGTCAGAATTTTGGATCCCGAGAGTTTTGGGCTTGGCCTGGAAAGGGTTAAATTTGTTTTGTTACTGTGAAAATGTGTTGCTTACACATTGTAAGATAATAGTTCTGTGCTTGTGCCATAATTTTTTAGTTCTGTGTACTTAACACTTGAATCATGGAAGTCTGGAATGAAACAAAGGATTTATTTCCACCACCCCTATCAGCCTTTTGAATAAGGGATGGGTGGGGGCTTCCTGATTAAGGGCTTTAGACAAAAATATATTCCAAATTTTCACTTGCTTTCCAAGTGTCTGGTTTTCAAAATCTGAGGAAAAATTAGCATAATATCTTCTACAAAATCTAGATTAATTGTATGTAAACTCCTAGTCCAGTAAAAGCTGATAGGCTCAGTTTTATAAAGCAGAGCGAAAGTAACCAAAAAATGATTTAGCCAAATATTTGAGTCACCACATTGTCAATAAAGTAAACTCCAGAATCAATTAAGAACCCGTGGGTAAAGACAGGTCAGCTTTTGTTGCGCCTATCTTTACCCATGGAAGTTAACTGGGCAGCAGCTCAATATCTCCAGGAAGAAGCAGAAATGTAGTCTTCACATATGGGTATCGTCAGTACTGACGGAGCCCGTGCGGGAACGCTCCCCAGCATCTAATAGGAAAGCTTTTGGGAGCATCCCACAGTGCCTGCGTGCTGCCTTCCCGTCTTTTCAACTCTCCTTCGTCAGTTCTTCGTTTTCTGCGGAGCCGACAGGACGTATACCCTGTCACCGCAGAAAAATTCTTCTTCTTCTTTTGTTTTTTTGTGGTCGCATCTGCCTTCACTCGACGCCTACTGGTACCGCCGGTTCTCTTTTCTTCTTTTAAAAAAAACCAAAAAACTAGCTTCTAAAAATCTTTTCTCTAGGAGCCTTTCCTCTCTTGGGGTTAGGCGCCATTTTGGGCACTAGGCCCATTTTTTCTTGAAACATGGAAAAACCATCTAGTGGTTTTAAGAAATGTTCTAAATGTAGCGGTACCATATCCGTCACCGACACCCATGAGTGGTGTCTTAAATGTTTAGGTCCTGACCATTCTCCATCGGAGTGTCTCTCCTGCAGAAAGATGACCAAGAGGGGCCTGCAGAATAGAGCTGCAAAACCCGGTACCCTTTTTGCCGCTGATACAATGTCCGTTGCATCAACATCTTCCAGGGCTTCATCTTCCTTTCGTGGATCTCAGGTAACTAAACCTAAGTCTTCTAAGACTGGCCGGTCCTCAAAGGGTAGATCCCCTTCTAAGTATCGAGATGCCACTGGCGTTGCCCTCGAGGAAAGTTCACCAGCAAAACAGCCCCAGCGGGAAGCCTCGGTCTCCAAAGCATTAACGGGGCTCCAGAATTTTCCAGAGGCTTCAACCTCTGCAGAACTACTGGTGCCATGTTCTGGGGTCGTGGCTGCTTCCATCGGTACCGACACCCAGGCATCGGCAGGAGCAATGGATCAGAGAATCCTCGCTATCGAACGCAGTCTAGTGGCTCTCTTAGCAGCTTCGGTACCGCTAAGACTGCTACAGACGGTTCCACAGGTATTGGTACCGACATCAGTGCCGGTACCGAGTGCACCTGCTTCGGCAGGTATGCTGCCCCCCATGCTGAGACTTGAGTCTATCTCAGGTATTGAGGGGCTGGTACCGAGACACCCCGATACCGACTTCAAGCGGTACCAGTACTGAGTGTTGCAGGAACACCCGGCACAGAGATATTTCGAATCCTCCGATTCCGATGACTCTGACTCTGCCGGTACTAGAGCAATCCTTCCGGAGGATCCATCTCCTTCTCCTCAACGCAGAATGTCTCCTCCAGAGGACATGTCCTTCCAGGATTTCATATGTGATGTAGCTCGAGGTCTTGCAATCACGGTGACTCCAGAAAAGGAACCCAGAGCAGAAGAATTAGAAATTCTTCAATACCCTAAGGCTCCTAAAGAGGCAGTTACCCTGCCCATTCATAGGATCTTGCAAGATCTTATGTTAAGAATGTGGGAAACTCCTTTAACAGTGTTTCCACACTCCCAACGACTCAATACCATGTACCGAGTTCCAAGCTGTCCTGGGTTTCAAAAGACTCAGTTACCACACCATTCAATGGTAGTGGAATCGGCAATGCGTAGGATTAAGAGTGCTAAAACACATTCTTCCAATCCTCCGGGTCGCGAGTCGAGGGCGTCGATGCTTGCAATCCTCCATGTTGGCAGCCAGGATGAGCTCTTACATCCTCTATATGGGAATGTTCCTCAAAGAAGTTACAGGAGACTTGGAGGACAAAAGAGGGGATTTTCTTATTTTGGTCAAACACGCCCAGGATGTCTCTTAAGTTTGTGAACCGTGCCACCTTTGATTGCTTTGAATGTATTAGCAGAACCTCTGCTATTTCCATCGGTGCACATTGTATTGCCTGGCTCCAGGCATCGGACTTAGAACAATGGGTACAAGAGAAACTGGGAGATATTCCTTGCACAGGAGAAAATCTCTTTGGCAAGGACTGGCAAGACAAGGCAAATCAGCTTGAATCTGAAAATACTACTTTGAACAGACTATAAAAGTCTACAGCCAACCCAGCAAAGAAAAAGTCAGCCAAGAAACCCTTTTTCAATAAGAAAAAGATGTTTTACCCATCTTACACCCATCATGCTCACTGTCCAGTTCATGTTCCCCAAAAGGGGAACCAACAAAACAGACAGCAGCGAAAGCCACAAGTTCCAAGAACTCAATCGGCTCCACAAGCTCAGCCTCCTCAGCGGCTTTGACTCTTTCTTAGAGAACTTAGGGGCTTGTTTACAAAGCCGCGGTAGTGGTTCGCGATCGCGATCGCAGCCGCAGCCCCATTGAAATCAATGGGGCCGCGGCTCCGATTACGATCGCAAACCGCTACCGCGGCTTTGTAAACAAGCCCCTTAGTCTTTCTGCCCCTGAAAGGTCCAGAACCCCTCACCATTCCAGGAATGTTATGCCATTTTGCCAGCAGATGGCAACAAATAACATCAGAAAACTGGACTCTGTCCATTGTACAAGAGGGGTACAGACTTCACTTCCACAGCATGCCCCCTCCTACAATCATAAAGCAGTTCAATTCTCAGGTCCCTGTCACCAATCTCTAGGGTCAGGAGGTGGCATCACTTCTTGCTCAAGGAGCAATAGAAGAAGTACCCATACCCCAAAAGGGGACGGGATTCTACTCCCCCTATTTTCTCATTTACACAAAAACAAGGGGACACAGGCCTATTCTGGACCTCAGAGAATTAAACAAATGTCTGTTCTGAGAAAAATTCAAAATGATCTCCCTCGGAACACTCCTGCCATACCTTCAGAGTCAGGACTGGCTATGTTCTCTATATCTAAAGGATGCATAGAGTCATATTCTCATCCATACAGATCACAGAAGATTCCTTCAATTCCTTTTCCAGTGAAGACACTTCCAATACAAGGTTCTTCCTTGTGGTCTGGCTTCTGCCCCAAGAGTCTTCACAAAATGCATGGCAGTAGTAGCAGCATTTCTGAGAACTCTAGGAATATTCGTCTCCCCCTACTTAGACGACTGGCTCATTCGAGCATCCACTGCTCCAGAAGCCAGCTTCGCTCTTTCTCGCATGATGCAAATTCTTCGCTACTTGGGACTGGTCATAAACCTCCCAAAATCTCAGCTCACCCCTTCTCAGTCCCTGGAGCTCATAGGAGCTTGACTGGATACCAGACAGTCAAGGGCTTTCCTACCACAGCCCCGCTGCCTTCGTATAGTGCAGCTAGCATCCCAAGCAGCTATGAAAGTCTTCCTAACTGCTCGTGAAATGCTTCAGCTTCTGGGGCATATGGCATCCACTGTCCATGTGGTTCCCTATGCTCGCCTTCACATGCAAGCAGCCCAGTGGACCCTCTCCTCTCAGTGGACACAGGCCTCAGGTCACCTATCGAACAAAATCAGAAACTCCACACGTCTCATTTCGTCCCTTCAATGGTGGCAATCGCTGGAAAACCTTCTAGTAGGTTCTCCTTTCCAGCAGCCTCTATACCAGGCTACCCTAACAACGGATGAGCCTGCCTGCAGGACATGCTGATCTCATGGGCAGAAGGATGTGAGAGGCCACAATCGCTACTCACAGCCTTCTGCCCGTGGAAGCGGCGTGTCCTGTGGGCAGGCTCTCCACTAGGCTGCCAGTGCTCCACAGGTCATCCTGAGTGGGGGTGGGTGGACAGCGACCACTCTGCTGACATCTGCTCCTGCAGACAGGCTCTTATTCTCTGGGCCTCAGTCACGGCTTGCACAGCCTATGCCTGCAGGACATACTGCTCCTGCAGGCAGAAGGGTGTGGGAGGCAGCGATTGTGGCCCAGAGATCAGAACTTGCTGCAGGAGCAGCATGTCCTGCAGGCAGGGGCTATGCAAGGCCAATTCTACTCTACCTTTCTGGTCTGGGATCACTGCTTGCAGAGCTCCTGTCCATGGGACATTCTGCTCTGTGGGCAGGCTCTGCCCCTTATACATACAAAAGGTGGACATGAAGGGGCATTGAGAGGTGCACTTGGATGGGCACAGTGAGTCAGAAAGAAGATGTTGGGTGCAGGGGGGAATAGGGAGGCAGTGAGGATAAGATTGAGGTGGGGGGCTAGGGAGATAAAGGGAGATACTGGACATGGAAAGGGGCAAAGGGAGAAGCAAGGAGGGGAGATGGAGTGGTGATGTTGGCCCGGGGGTTATAGGGAGACTATGGGATTATGCTGAACTTGGGGAGGGGAGACAAGGGGGAGATCCTGGACATGGGGCAATAAGGGGAGAAGGAGATGCAGGACATGGGGGGAGAGAGGAGAGAAGATGGACATGAGGTAAATAGGTTGAGAAAGAGACAGAGAGATTCCTGGACATGGGAGTAATAGAGAGGGGATGGTATGGTATGGAGATAGGGTAGATGCTGGTTGCAGGGGGGATAGGAAGGGAGAGGGCAGACATAGAAGGAAAGAGAGAGCAGAGGTACTGGATGGAGGGAAAGAGAGACACTGGATGAAGAGGGAGAGATTTTAGATATGGAGGAGAAGAGAGAGTGAGTGAAAGACTGGGGAATAATGGACCAGGGAAAGACAGCTGGGGAATGGAAGGACTGGGGTGAAAGTTGAAAAGCAGTAGGTAGATGTCATAAAAGAAGAGGAAGATTGAGACCTGGATAGTGAAATCTGGGTGGACAGAGAGAGAGAAATAAATGGTAGAAAACTGAAAGGAAGAAAATCAATATCAAAAATGGAAGGAAGTGAAGAAAACAAAAGGAGAAACAAAAAAAATGGCAGATTGACTAGAGACTGTAGAAAGAAAGCTAAGAGAAGACAGAGAAAAGTAGAAGCCTCAGATCGGGACCAGCATGATAGGAGAATAAAATGGTCAGACAACAAAAGGTAGAAAAAAATAATTTTATTTTCAATTCAGAGATTGGACTTTGCGCTTATCTTTATATTGTACACAGTATGGGGAACTGCATCTCTTATTTCTCTGTTGCACCACATGTGGAGGCTGGCTTCTTGGGGTTTCAGTCTAATTTTAGTCTACATATTTTTATTTTTACTTTAGGTTGTGGTCATGTATTCTGTACTTGGTGAGGGTCTGTGTTCTGAGTATGTGACCGAGGCCAGGTGGTCTGTTAACATGGAGTTTGTACATAGGTATCTATACTGTAGTAATTAGATTTGTTCAGATTTTCAAATAGGCGTATGGATGTTCTAGGGCCCGCTGCAGTATTTATAATGCTGCTTTTTTCTGGGTAGGCCCCTTTTATGAGTTTTGGAAGTTTATGCTGGTATGGTATGGTAGATTTAGCCTTGTAGATCTTCGGCGACTTTTGTAGGGTTTTATATTCGTTCCTAATATGCCTGGTACTGGAGACTGTAAGTGAGACGACCAGAATCAGATTTTTTTTTAATATATTGAGTTCTGTGGGTGAATAACCTACTTCAGCTCTGCACCCATTGTCAAGAAGAGGTTTCTGTGGATGCAGAATATACAGGGTTGCCCAAAAAAAGTGAGAACATCTCATAAGTTAAAAGCTTAAATAGTTTACTTGTTTACCTTTTTTAGCTAGATAACGTCTTTATTTCGACAATTTTGGGTCGCCATCTTTGTTTTTTTAATTTGTCAACCGTTTACATCTGTCTTTTTGAATTTTTAAATAACTTATATGCTACGAGATGTTCTCACTTTTTTTGGGCCACCCTGTATATTCAAAAAGAAAAAGTAAGAAGCATAACGCAGTTTATAACAGAATAAAATGAGTTATAATTTGGTGTTATAAACTATGCTGTGGTTCTCACTTTCTTTTAGCTCCATGGTGTGCGGTCATCTTGCATTTCCTTTGTTGTTTTATGGAATATATATTTACATTAACACCATGCTGGTCCAGTGCAGAGTTTCAGGAGTTATGTTGAGGTTGCCAAACCCTCCTTGGTATTAATGTTGGAGTGGGAGGTGTTGTGTTGGGGTCACAAAGTCCCTCTTGTTTTTTCAGAGGGTGGGAAGTGCTGTGTAGGGGCCACTGAGTCTCTTTGTTTTTCAGAGGGTGGGAAGTGCTGTGTTGAAGTGCCAAGTAGCTCTTGTATTGGTAGAAGTGGGAGATGCTGCATGGATGCTGTTGAGCCTGTTTGTTTGCCATATTTAGCAGCATGTTTCCTAGGCTCTGCACTGGTAATATATGAACATAAGAAATTTTATTTATTTATTTATTTATTTAACAGTATTTCTAAACCGCCTTATCTTAATAATCAAGGTGGTATCACAGCAAGCAATCAGGTAAAGTGTGTGTGTTGTACATGCAGTGAGGATAAAACTTAGTTGTGTGAGGGATGTGTTGGGTGCTTGATTTGTTTGAGCTATATACAGGGTGGGCTATTTACAGTGGTGCTAGAATCATATTTTATATATATTCAGTTGTTTGGGAGGATTGGGGTGCTGTTATCCATTCTCTTAGGTTATGTGATGTGACCATAGTGCTCTATGAACAGCATGGTTTTCAGTTGTTTTCTGACGTCTTTGAGGTCTGGAGTTGCCCTTAGATCGTCCGGTAGATTGTTCCATATTGTTGGAGCAGCCATGGAGAGAGCTCTGTCTGTTGTGTCCTTGCGTGTGTGCTTGTACTCATTTGGGGTGCTGACTCGGTTGCGTGTTTGACTTCTTCTGGGACGTGCGCTGGTTTCCGGTTGTATGATCAGGTGGAGGCTGTTGGCTGATGTGTGTTCTTTTATCTTAAATAGGTTTATGATAGTCTTGTATCTGATGCGAGCAATGATTGGGAGCCAGTGTAAGTCCTTTAGTGTAGGTGTGATGTGCTCCTGCCTTGCGGCTCCGGATATGATTCGAGCTGCAGTGTTTTGTGCCAGCTGTAGTGGTTTGAGAGCTTGTTTTGGTAGTCCGAGGTATATCGGATTGCAGAAGTCCAGTATTGGGGTTATCAGTGCTTGACAGACTGTACGGAAGTGTTCTGGAGCGAGGAGTGGTTTCAGTCTCCTGATGATTCGCATCCTGTAATATGCTTTTTGGATTGTTTTGTCTATGTGTGGTTTGAGGTTGAGTTTACTGTCCAGAGTAATCCCAAGGTATCTCACCTCCGATCTTATCGGTATCGTGGTGCTTTGTACCTTTATGTTTGGTGGGTGTGTGAAGCTTTGGTTTCGAGTGATGATTAAAGCTTCAGTCTTGTTGTAGTTTATAGCTAGATTGTTGTTTTGGCACCACTTCGCCATTTGGGTAAGGCAGTCTGCTATCTTAGAGAAGTCCGGGTTTTCGATTGATATCGGGGAGTATACCATTATATCGTCTGCGTATATTGTGTATTGGATGTTGTTCTCTTTCATAATGTTGCATATTGGTTGGATGTAGATGTTAAAAAGGAGTGCTGAGAGTGCGGATCCTTGTGGTACTCCTTGTTGGACGTTTATGGGCCGGGAGGTGTCCTGTCCCACCTTGACCTGTAGCTGTCTTTCTGTTAGGTACGAGTGGAACCATTTTAGAGTGGTACCGTGTATACCAGTGTTCTTCAGTCTCTCCAGGAGTATATTGTGATCAACTGTGTCGAACGCTGAGGAGATGTCGATGAAGATCATTATAATTCCATTCCTGATGTCGTCAATTATTCTTATGATGCTGTCGAAGAGGTAGATCAGGAGAGTTTCGACTCCATGGTTGGGACGAAATCCGTGTTGGTTGTCGTCGAGAGTTCCGTGTTCGTCAATGTGTTCCTGAAGTTGTAGTTGAACCGTCTTTTCGATTATTTTTGCGAGGAAGGGTATGCTGGAGATTGGTCGGTATGCTGCTGGGTCCTTTTTGTCGAGAGAAGTTTTCTTTGTGATTGGTCTTACTGAGGCAAGCTTTAATTGCTGTGGCATGAGTCCTTGAGTGAGTGAGTTGTGTACCATTTTATGAATGTTTGGTATGAGGCTTGCTTTGGTGGCTTTGACCCATGACACTGGGCAAGGGTCTGTAGGAGCAGTGCTTGTGTTGATTGTGGAGATGATGTCTGATATCTGCTCTTTTGAGGGTGAGTGGAATGTGCCCCAGGTTTTGGGGTGGACGTTCGTTCTGTTGGTTCTACTGGGTGTTGTGCGCTCTGTGGAGTGAAATTTGTCTTTGATGTGGTCGGCGAATATCTGTGGATCCACTTGTATTTCTCTTTCTGCTGCTTGCTCTTTTGTCAGGGTTTTTACTATTTCGAAAAGTTCTCTGGGTTTGTTGATGGAAGAATTTATCAGGTTTGTGTGGAATTCTCTCTTTGATTGGTTGATGTGTGTTCATTGTATTGTTTTTGCTTTGTTAGGTAAAGATGTTGGTCGGAAGTAGTTTTGTTTTTTCTCCATCTCCGTTCAATTTTCCTGAGCTCCCTCTTTTCCTGTCGTATTTTTGCTGAGTACCATGGTTTGCTTTGTCTCTTGTTGTGGTGTTGTTTCTTGGTCCTGTCAACGGATGGTTTGGCGGCGTTAGCTAGGACATTGTTCCAGTTGGAAACTTGTTCCTCCAGGTCCTCTGAGTCAATGTTCAAGTGTTGTATTGTGTCCTGGATGAATTCGTCCTTGTCAAAGGACTTGAATCGTCTTTGTGTGTGTGGGAAGTTCGCTCTTTCGCTTGTCCAGTCTTCTTGTGATTGCAGATTTGTCTCGATTAAGTAATGGTCAGACCATGGTACTGGGGTGATGGTGGGTGTAGAGATTAGGTCTCTTGAAGTTAGGTAGTTTGATGCGAAGATGAGGTCTGGGGATGATCCTAGTCTGTGTGTTGGTGCATTGACTATCTGTGTGAATTGAAGTGATGACATTGCCTGAAGGAAGGCCTCTGCATCTTTTGTATTGGCGGACTTGAGGTTGAAGTCTCCAATTAGTAGTGCTGGTTTGTTGTTTGACGTTATGGCACAGGCTTCTTCGAGTATGAAGGCTAGTTCGTCGGGTGGAGCACGGGGTGCTCTGTAGGTTAGGCAGATTGCAATATTCTTGTTCTTGATGCTAATTGTGTTACACTGCTTTGTATCTGTGAGATTCAGTGTCTTGAACTTGAGCTCTGTTTTTGCTATTATTAGGACTCCTCCTCCACGCTTGTGGATGCGTGGGCAGTTGTATGCTGAGTAGTTGTTCGGTACTAGTTGGTTGAGTAGTACACTGTCGGTAGGGTTGAGCCATGTCTCTGTGATGCATATTATGTCTGGCTGTCGCTCTTCAATGTGGTCTACCAGAGTGTGTATCTTGTTGCAGATGGATCTGGCGTTTATGAGCTCAATTGATGTTTTCTTTGTGGAAGAGGTTGTTGCGACGTGTGCTTCCTTAGGGCCGGTGTTGGGGTTTGATTTGTGTCTGTTTTGTCTCTTTGTTTGGGAGGTTGCGAGTGTCTCTTTGTGTGTGTGTTGTGGACCGAGATATGGCAGTGCAGTTGGTGGGTACCATGGGGGGGTGGTTTGGGGGTAGTGGGGGTGTGTAGTTGGTGGGAGGAGTTGTGTGACTAGTAGGTATAGTGGGAGGAAGTATGTGGTGTGCATGTTGATAGCTTGTGATGTTCTGATAGGGCGACGCCTGTGTCCTTAGGTTTTCGTCTGTTGTTTGCTTTTTTGAGGAGAGCTGTACTTGTTGCAGGGGCTTGTCCTGGGGATGTGAAGTTGTATCTGTTGCGGTGCGGGAGCCTGTCCCGTGGAGGGAGCCTGTCCCTTGGATGTGAAGCTGTATCTGTTGCGGTGCGGGAGCCTGTCCCGTGGATGTGAAGCTGTATCTGTTGCGGTGCGGGAGCCTGTCCCGTGGAGGGAGCCTGTCCCTTGGATGTGGAGCTGGATCTGATGCGGTGCGGGAGCCTGTCCCGTGGAGGGAGCCTGTCCCGTGGATGTGGAGCTGGATCTGTGGCGGACGCCTTGGTGCGGGAGCCTGTCCCGTGGAGGGAGCCTGTCCCGTGTGTGTGGAGCTGGATCTGTGTTGGTCGCCGTGGTGCGGGGGACTGTCCCGTGGATGTGGAGCTGGGTGTGTCGCGGTGCGGGAGCCTGTCCCGTGGAGGGAGCCTGTCCCGTGGAGGTGGAGCCGGATCTGTGGTGGTCGCCCTGTTGCGGGGGTCTGTCCCGTGGATGTGGAGCTGGGTTTGTCGCGGTGCGGGAGCCTGTCCCGTGGAGGGAGCCTGTTTCGTGTATGTGCAGCTGGATCTGTTGATGAACTCTTGGTCTGACCCACTATGGTACATCCCAAGTCCCTATGTTCTTATCTAGCTAAAAAAGAAATGCCATACCTGGGTCAGACTAAGGTTCATCAAGCCCAGTATCCTGTTTCCAACAGTGGCCAATCCAGGTCACAAGTACCTGGCAGGTTCCCAAAAAGGCACACAGGTTCCACAATGCTTGTCCCCGAGTAAGCAGTGGATTTCCCAGGACCTCTTTAATAGCAGTTTATGGACCTTTCCTCCAAGAACTTGTTCAAAACTTTTTAAACCCAGATACACAAGCAACTTTTACTGCATTCTCTGGTAACTAATTCCAGAGTTTGATTATGCAGGGCCGTAGGTTAACTGCAGCGAGACAGTTTCATCCTCTGCAGTTACCACATTTCAGTGTGGCAAAATAGCTGCCGGTGCAACTAAGACCACCCACTGAGTTGGCATTAGTTGCACTCATGCTACTCGCGCTGAGCCATTATGTTAGCTTCTGCTGACTATGCAGATGCCTGTGTGTGAGAGATCTTACTCTGCAGTAATGTATAATTTTGGGGAAGAAATCCTGTAAACCTAACAGTAATGGGTAAAAGCATTTTTTGACTACATATGTCTGTTTTTAGTTTGTACTGATATATTCCCTACTTAGTGAAGATCTCTGTTCTGCATATGTGTGACTGAGGCTACATGTTCTGTTAGCATGGAGTTTCTATGTAGGGAGCTGTAGTAATCTGGTTTGTTCAGTTTTCTGAATAGGAGTATGGTTGTTTTAGGGCCCACTGCAATATTTATGGTGCTGCCTTTTCTGGGTACGCTCCATGTTGTGTGAGTTTTGGAAGTTAGTGATGTTATGGAATAGTACATTTGCTCTATGGGACCTGTACTGTGGGTTCTTGGTGAGGTCAACTGTAGAGTGTTGGTTGGAGGGCTTACTGGAATATATATTGTTTCTGAGATTTGCAGTTTTGCATTCTTTATGCTGCCAGACTGAAATTTGAAATATTTTGTCAGTTCAGATTCAAGGAAATTTCAAATTTTAAGAGAATGTGTCAGTTTAATTTTATTTAGTAGCCTGATAGCTTCATATGGAAAAGCATCTCTTTCTATTTCTCTGGTATTGCACTGTATGCAGAATCTGGCTTCTTGGGGGTTGCAGTTTAATTTTTCTCTACATATGTTTATTTTAAGGTTATGATTAGTTATTTTGTATTTGGTGAGGGTTTATCTTCTGAGTGTGTTACCAAAACCAGGTGTTCTGTTAACCTGGAACTTGTATGTAGGGATCTGTACTGTCGTAATCTGAATTGTTCAGCTTTTCAAATATGTGTTAGATGTTCCAGGGCCTGTTGCAGTATTTACAGTGATGCTTTTTTAGGATGGGCTCCTTATGTGAATTTTGGAAGTTGATGCTGATATGATATAGTATGTTATGGTAGATTTGATCTAAAGATACTCACTGACTTTGTTGTAGGGTTTTATATTAGTTAACAATATACCTGGCACTGGAGAATGTTTATGTTAGTGAGAAGATCAGAATCAGATTTGGGGCATTTTTTTAGGATATTGAGTTCTGTGGGTGAATGTCCTGGTTCTGCTCTGCACCCACTGTTGAGGAAGAGGGTTCTGTGGATGAAAAATATATGTTCAAAAAGAAAAAGCAAGAACCATAACGTAGTGTGCAAACATCTTGCATTTCCTCCATATAATCTAATCGGCTTTTTGGTTTGGTTCGGTCTCTGATTGGAGTTTTGAGAAAGACACCCCCCCCCCACACACACACACTACGGTGGGGGGGGGGGGGAGGGTGGCGCCATCTCATCCCTCACCTCAGGCAGCAGATTGCCTTGAGCCACCTCTGAAGGCCTGGATTTATAACTGGGCTTTTGGTAATATGACTCCAACAGGTCTGGCCTGGGCTTTGTAGGTGAATTTTGGTTCCCATTCCTTCCCTTCCTTTCATTTTGTGGTGATTTGATTTTATGTATTTATAGTATTTTAGATTGTAAGCTGCCCTGTTGCTTGTCCAAAAGATGAAAGTTTTAGTTGTATTATATTATACCTGTAGGGTGCTTCTCACCCCTGAAGTATCACTTTCTGCCTCCTCATTACTTAGCACATTAGCAGCTTGCTTTTCTAGACCCTTCTCAGCAACCAAATTTCCAATATCTGATGATTTTGTTGGAAATCCTTCACATGATGATTCATTAGATTCTGTATATGCCATAACCTGCTCTATACACTTCTCAGCAGGAGGAAAGAGGGTGTGTCTGCTACTGTGCTCTGTTGTTGGCAATTGCTTTACCTGATGCTACTGTGCTGCCCCCCTCCACCCTACACTGCCTAAGCCTTCTTTTGCCCCTCTGTGGATATGGGAGCAGCCAACTGTTTTTTCACATTTTCACTCAAAGCTGCAGTTTTTGGTACTCATCTCTTAAAGAAATCTCTCTTTATTATTACTGGTATATTACAGGGTATTAGAGACCATCCTCTCACTTCCTCTCCACTAGCTTTGCTGCTGACTCTAGATCTATTAGGACCAATAGTACTCCTAGTACTCCTCTGCTTCTAACACTATTTCCATACCTACCCTTTTGTGATTTGATATGAGATGACTATCTGACTGCTTCTGCCTTTTTCCCCTGAACATTGGAACGTTTTGGGTTACTTTTCAGTGAATATGCAGTCTTTTTTAGTCCCACAGAGCCTGGAGATTTTTAATAGTGAGTTTTCTGTGAAACTGAGAAACATTGCTGCAGGTCTCTTTCAGAGCCTTCTCTGTGCTCTTTCAATCCTTTTTCCATTTTTTCACACACTTTTGACTTCATAAAAGGAATTTCTGAAGCCAGTACCTTACTACTATCTTCTTTCTGTGAATGCAGGAAAGAAAATGGTGCTGGATTGCCTGTGCTTCCAGTTTCTTACTGAGCTGCTGACATCATCAACCATGGGATTTGGGAGAAGTGAGACAAGGATAGACTTGTCTGGCTGTTGGTCAAAACATTTCCAGTATGATTAGTCTGTAATTCCTTCTTCCTTATTCTCCATCTTTTCCCCAAAACTGGCTCTGCTCTCTTTGGCCCCATAGACCACAATGCTGCTGAATATAAATAGACCCTAATGAGTTTTCAGCTTGCCCTAACCCGACTGACATATGATTAATTTAAAGGGAACTAAACTGAAAATGTTCTTATTCATCATGTTTTAGACTGATTTGTTTTGAAGTTTTTATATGATTTTATGCTTTTAAATGTCAATCATGTAGACCTTATGGAAATATTGTGTGATTAATAAATAGAATAAAAATAAAGAATACAATTTGTTAACGAAGAAATGCACATCCGTAGTACCCTCTTCTTGTTAAATCAAGGATTTTCAGCCTAGTTCTGGGACACACCTAGCCGGTCAGGCTTTTAAGATAACCCAATGAGTATACATGAGAGAGATTTGCATGCACTATCTTATGCATATATATTGTGGTTATCCTCAAAGCCTGATTAGCTAGGTGTGTTCTGATGACTGAGTTGAGAACCATGGCCTTAAATGCTTAAGGAAAAGTCCTGTGTATGCATGTAGGTATAAAGGTGCTTCTCAATTATTTTTACTGCAAGGGCACCTGGGGAAAGTTGTGCCAGCATGCAGTGTCTTAGGCAGAAAATGTGCCTTTAAAATTGTTCCCCATGGCAATTTGCTGTGTGTGTGTGTGTATGTATGTGTACTGCTTTGGGAAAGTACTGCTTTTGGGGGATCAGAGGTGAAGGAGGGAGTAAAGCAAGCCTTACTACTCTTTTTTGTCTTCTGTCTCAGACATTAACTCAGTGTCTGATGACAACTGGTCTCAGGTTCCTCTATCCCTGATGGTATTGAATATATAATGTGTGAATGTACATCTAGATAGTTTCCCCTATTTAGAATGCCACAGGAGAAAATATGGCAAAGAGATGATATAGGGGTTTGTTTACAAAGCCGCGACTCCGATAACGATCGCGAACCGCTACCGCGGCTTTGTAAACAAGCCCCATAATGTAAGAATATAAAAAGCTTCATAAAACTAATATTTCTCCTTTTGCATTAAACTTTCAAGACACAGATGAGTCATAACAAATTAATGCTGAACATCTCTAAAATTGAAGTTTTATATCTTTCATGCAACATCCCTATTGATCCGCCTGTTCAATTAAGGGTCAATGACTGGATCATTCCGGTATCTCAATAGGCCAGAAACTTGGGAGTCAGAATTAGAAAAGGTACAGAGTAGAGCCACCAAAATGGTAAAGGAGATGGAAGGATTCCCCTATGAGGAAAGACTTAAAAGGTTAGTGCTCTTCAACTTGGAAAAGAGACAGCTGAGGGGAGATAAGATAGAGGTATATAAATTAAAGACTGGAGTGGAACGGATAACCGTAGATCGGTTGTTTACACCGTCAAAAAGTAGAAAGACTAGGGGACACGCAATTAAACTGCAAAGATGAAGTGTTGATAGTGTCGCAAAGGGAGCTCGGGAGGAAGATAAGGTCTAGGAAGTTTCCTTTTACGTGGGTTTGATTGTTTATTATTTGGTGGTAGTGCATGTCTTCGATGGCATTCCAGAATGAGTTTACGGTGGGATGGAAGGTTTAGGTCTTCCATTAGTACAACAGGGTTCGTGTCTGCAGATGAGCCTAATAATTTGGTTAAGGTGTCTATGTTATCAGGGCTTTTGCCAGGTGGTCTGTAGGCTAAGCAAATGTGGAGGTGTTTGATTTTTATTATGAGGGTGTCTATGTTAGCAGTGTTGTCGGAAGCCATAGGTTTTGCTTTGAGGTTCTCCTTTACAGTGATTAGGACACCACCTCCTCTTTTGTATGGTCTTTGGGTATGGAATGTACCATATCCTGGTGCCTTGAGTTGGTTGATGAAGACATTGTCAGTGTCAGAAAGCCATTGACCTTCCGAAACTCCTTACGAAATGCCCTAAATTGACAGCCGCTAGAGCCTTCTCACTGTTTGCACCCAGAGCCTGGAATGCCCTCCTACCCGAAATTAGAGCCATCACTAGTCTCATGACATTCAGAAAAGTCTTAAAACATCATTTGTTCCTAATATACTACCCTGAAGCAACTCCGATTGAACATAGTTTACGTGTTGATCTTTCCCACTTGACCCCGGTAGAAAATGGCTAATCAAGATGGCTCATACCTGCACACTATACTCATACGATATTTATACTGTACTATAATTCTATATATTTACTATAATTCTATATATTTACTACTACAATGCAATTAACCAAAATGCCATGTATATAGTCAACCATACTTACCGCTACATTTTATTTGTATATAGTTAACCCTGTTTACCCCAAGTTTTTTGTACCCTGTTCTCTGTAAAACCAATGTTGACTGTCTCATTGTGTTTAAATTTGTTCATTTGTAAACCGCACTGACTGAAAGTGCGGTATATAAGAAATAAAAATAAATAATAAATAAATAATGTTTCTGTTATAAAAATGATATCTGGGTTATGGTCTTTTATTAAGTCAGTGACTATTGGTAGTTTGTTTTTCATTGATCTCGCATTTATTAGGTAGCATTTTAGGATGCTATTCTGTCTTACACCGTGTTCTGGGGGGGATGGGTTGTAAGAGGTTAGTTTTATGTTGATTAGCCTGGGGGGGGGGGGGTTCTGATTGTAGAAAATATTAGGGATTGGGAATAACTGGATGTTCCTGTTTGTTGTGTATATTACTGGAATGGGATTACTGTGTCTGTTGTTTTGGCTAATAGATATGGCTAATGAAGTAATTAGTGTGAGGAGGATATATAGTGCCATGGTATAGGGTGGATTTAAAGCAGGCATATTTACTTCTGCTTCGGTTGTCTAGGAGGGGTTGTGTTAGAATCTGCTGATCTACACAGATTTGTATTTGATATCCTAACGGTAAGGTAGTTTTGAGTTTCAATTGTGTATGGGTCTTTCTATCTTAACTGTTCAGTAGGGTGGGTCTAACGCTTCTATAGTGATCTTTGTGGGATGGGATACTATTGCTTCTGGTCTATGAAGTGAGTGAGATCCGAGTAGTGTAGAGGAGCGGTCGTAATTAAACGCCGTTGGTGATCTCATCCAGTGGTGTGCAGGAGGTGGTTCTGGTGATAATTGCGTGATTAGGAGAGGAGTGGTAGTTACTTTTACAGGACTGTGTTTAAAGTCAGAGTAAGTGGAAATCTAGCGATGACTCATATAACATCTGATTTCTTGAGATCTGCCATAGAATGGTTACAATAGCAAGGGAGTCATATGCTTACAAGGGTATATACAGTTATTACATAAGACTTACGTCTTCGTTGTATTCTTCGGGTTGTCTGGTGAGTAGATTTTTGTGCTGCCTTTGGATCGCGCCTAAGGGCCACACCAAAGGGTCCTCTGGCGAAGTCCTCAGGTGCGGGCACACCTTGTAGCTTGGAGAGCCTTAATGTAGGAGGGAGTCCCCGATTGGTCCTTGGTGGGGGGAGCGGAGGGGCAAGCAGCTCCCACTTCCACCCCCGATGGCCGATCGCCAGATCGATGTGCCTTGTTGGAGGGACAGCGGCAGAAGAGGCTGTTTCTTGTAGCACGGAGAGCCTTAATGGAGGAGGGAGTCCCCGATTGGTCCTTGGTGGGGGGAGCGGCAGAGGTAAGCAGCTCCCGCTTCCACCCCCGATGGCCGATCACCAGACCGATGTGCCTTGCTGGAGGGACAGCACCAGAAGAGGCTGTTTCTTGTAGCGTTTCATAGACAGGTGCACTTCAGTGTACTGCAAGAACATATGTTCTCTATGATCGCTCCAAAAACTGTGGATTTCTTTGTCAGCTAAATTAAGGACATTGGCAGACATTTTGTTAATTCACAAGCAATTAAAATCATACCTACTTCAGCAAACCTTTGAAGTAGCGATGTGAAGGTACATTTTACAATCGGACATCCAAGTGCAGTCTGGAACGTCAAAGCCAGAATGTCTGAAAAAAAAAGCAGACACATGCTGATATGGATGTCTATAGAGATGTCTACATAGATGTCCCCAGAATAGTATCTCAGGACATGGTTAAAGCAGTGGATAAGCAGCAGGGAGTCAGGGTTCAAATCCTGGTTTGGGCCTTTGTGATCGTAGACCAGTCACTTAATGCTTTATCTTCTCTATACCCTTTGGATGTTTTAAGGCCACAACAAGCACTTTCCTGATGCCTGTTCGTGCCTGGAGTAGGTCTAAACATGGATGTGCCTGCAGATGTCCTTGATGGTTTCTGAAGTCAAATGGGGACATCTAAGTTCATTGAACCTCCCCAGACTATCATCCACCACACCCCTTGCCTAATTGGACGTTCCGACACTGGAGATGTCTCTAAACATCATTTATATAATGGATCCAGAGACGTCTCTGTGATTTCAACGTCCACATGCATGTCTCTGGATGTCCAAAATTATGACTAAGACTTTTAAAATGACTCCCCATAGAATAACATAGATTTGCAGTGCTGAATTTATTGTGTTGTATTCTATATTTATTTGACAGATGGTTCATATATTTATGGTGATTTTATTTTTGTTGATTCTATAATTTATGTGATTTTATTTCTTATTTTATTGTGAATAAGTGTTTCTGTGTAATCTGTTGTGTGAATTTATTTCATATTTTATTATGTATGTATTTCTGTATTCCACCTAAAATGTTTAATAGTACAGAAAAGACATGCTTATAAATCAGTCAATAAATAAAAATATACGTACTGCATGGCCAAAGTTATTGATTTTAATTTGGAGCAAGTTTGAGGTGGACCTAAAATTTATACAGCTAGCAGTGATATTCAGTCACTATGGAGGTCATTCCAGAACACAAATAAGCGGTTTATACTGTGGAGGCCCCTGGCCCAGGCAACAGCCTATAAGCCTAGGACTGCACTTGTTAGTCCTTTAATTAAAGAGTTTTCTTCCTCATCCAGCGCCGGGGCTGCTGGGATTTGTAGTTGTGTTGTTTAGAAAAAAAAAAACAAGTAGTGTGGAGACCGAGGGTTTACAAGGCAAAACACAGGAATTTATTTCTTTTTCTAAAGAGCAATAAGGCTCAACGCAAAACAAACAGGATTCTTTTCTCCAAACAATAATCCATAGGCGTTTATACCAAACCAAGCAATGAAACTGCTTTATGTAGCTTTTTAACATGGGTCGCTGTTTTTCAAATCATTCAGCAATCAAGCAAGGCTTCTCTTCTCTTCAAACCCAAAAGAAATATCCTTTCATCAGCAACAGGGTTCTTTAGCATTCCTGGCTAAACACATTTCTCCCTGTTTCCACACTGCCTTCTAGGACATTCAGGTTATAGGCTTTTCCCTTCTTTTATCCAAGAACTTTTTATTCTGCCTTCTGGCACAGAGAACAATCCATTACTGAATCTTCAGACCCCTCATCAGATTCATAATAGTCTATCTGCATTTCCTCAGGACCTGTGTCCGGTAAATCTGGCTTTAAGCCAACATGAAAAACTTCAGGCTTAATATTCTCTAAAAGTTCCAGATCCTTTTTCCACTGAGGCTTTTCCCTAAGCACAGGGTTTCCACCAGGAACGTGGAGATTCTTTTCTTGCATCAAATGACACAATGCCTCTAACTGGCTTACGGCACTTTTGGCCACCCTTTTATTCACGCACCTTTTTGGAAGTTGCAGCTCTTTAGCTGGTTCAGGAACGGATGGCACTGCAGCTTGACCCTTGTCAGCACTTCTCTCTGGCACAGCTCTCCTAGTTTTAAAACCAATTGCAGTTTCTCTGCAATCCTGGCTTTCCTTCTGACTAGGGCTTTCACCTCTGAGAATCCCCCGGAAGTCTCCACCATTCTCCTCCACGGTGAACTCTCTGGGCCTTTCTCTGGTGCTTCTCTCACCACTGAATTCTCCAGCGTGCTGCTTCCCTGTCTCTCCCTTTCCAGGGTGTCTCTTCGTGTGCTGCCTTCTCTCAGGCTGAGACTCTCTTCCTGTGGTGCTGCCTTTCTCAAGCTGAGTCTCCCTTCCTTCTGTTTCCCTGGGTTTATAAGAGTGTCTCTGAATTACCGTGCAATGCCCTTCCCCCAGGTGTCTCTCATTAGTTTCCAAACCTGCCCTTAGATTAGCAGAGCTTGGGTGTGTCCTGTCCTCAATAGCTGCGTGTTTTTTTTTTCTTGCCTGCACTTTGAGAGCTACTGATTCCTTGCCTGTCTCTTTCTTTAAAAGTAAATGTCTGATTTTCTTCCACTGCCATAGACTCAGTCATACTCTCCTCCTCACAATACGTGCAGTGGGGATGTTATGTGCCAAAAACGCTCCTGACCATATTCTGAAACAATGCTTTTGTGCACATCCGTGACGCTAGCACAGGGATCTCGTAACATGCCCAGAAGGGGCGGAATGGGGGCACGATTGGCCCTGGAGAAGTATAAAGCTTATTAAAGAAAGGCTCATGTCTGCAGACATCAATGTTATTCCTGTGGAACATTGTATAAGATCAGGACTTAGAAAAAATTCTGCTCTTCTTTGCCATGCATCCCATATTAAAGAATGGTTGTGACAATTATGTTTTGAACTGGTGTGAATGCAATCTAGAAAA
The DNA here is from genome assembly GCA_033557465.1 of Ichthyophis bannanicus. Classification (NCBI taxonomy): domain Eukaryota; kingdom Metazoa; phylum Chordata; class Amphibia; order Gymnophiona; family Ichthyophiidae; genus Ichthyophis; species Ichthyophis bannanicus. Next base: position 374,815,596 of record CM066037.1, on the reverse strand, counting down.
ACACAGGATACAGTTTTAAAGAACAGAAAGCACAGGTTAGGGAATGTTGTAAGGTATAGAAACATTAATAAACACCCTTACAAAAATATTAAGAAGAACAATAGTGTGTATTATGGCTTTGCTGAAATTTGCTGTTTGTGCTAAAGGAGCCAATCTAGCACACATGTTCTGAAAAATAAGACTGCTGATATAGGGACAGTATGGGTGTGAGTAGGGAAGGGATTCTTGTTTGGGTGAGAAACGGATATCCTGAAAGAGCGAATAGTGAAATTGGTTGACTGACAGACGACAGAAGGTGATGATAAATGGAGCTCACTCGGATGAAAGGAAGGTGATTAGCGGGGTGCCTCAGGGTTCAGTCCTAGGCCCGGCACTGTTCAATGTATTTGTGAGTGATATTGCTGTAGGACTGAATGGAAAAGTCTGTCTTTTTGCAGATGACACAAAAATTTGCAACAGAGTGAACTCCCCCGTGGGAGTGCTTAATGTGAGGAGGGATCTGCAAAAGCTGGAGGAATGGTCTGATGCTTGGCAATTAAGATTTAGTGCAAAGAAGTGCAGAGTCATGCACTTGGGTAGCAGAAATCCAAGGGAAATATACGTGATAGGGGGCGAGAGGTTGTTGTGCATGGAGCAAGAGAAAGACCTCGGTGTGATTATTTCTGTAGATCTCAAGGTGGCAAAACAGTACGACAAGGCAGTGGCAAAAGCCAGGAGGATGTTGGGCTGCATTCGAAGAGGAATTACCAGCAGAAGGGAAGGGGTACTAGTGCCACTGTATAAGTCTCTGGTGAGGCCTCACTTGGAATACTGTGTTCAGTTTTGGAGACCGTATCTTGCAAAGGATGTAAAAAGAATGGAAGCTGTTCAGAGGAAGGCGACCAAAATGATTTGGAGCCTACATCAGAAGCCTTATGAGGAGAGACTTGAAGACCTAAATATGTACACTTTGGAGGAGAGGAGGGATAGGGGAGATATGATTCAGACCTTTAAATACTTAAAGAGAAATAATGAACAAACAACTCTCTTCCAGAGACGGTGAAGCTGTAAAACTAGAGGGCATGAAATGAAGCTGCAAGGTGGTAAATTGAAAGGCAATATCAGGAAATACTTTTTTACTGAAAGGGTGGAGGATGCTTGGAATGCCCTCCCGATGGAGATGGTGGGGGCAAACACAGTGACAGAATTCAAAGTGGCCTGGGACAGACACAGTGGATCTCTCTATAGCAACAAGATTAAATCAAAATAAACGGAACCATCTAATTTCTCAACAAATAGGGGTGTCCTACATGGAGCGATGGGGGGAGGAGCGGTGGGTTCACCACTAAACAAACAAAGAAACAAAGATATGGGGAGGGGTGAAGACATGGGAAGGGGTGCACCTGCTCCTGGTGGGTGCACCACTAAGCAAAGACATGGGTAGGGGTGCACCTACTCCCTAAAATACATGTGAAGGGGTGCACCTACTCCTGCCATATTGCTGAGCAGACTAGATGGACCATACTGGTCTTTATCTGCCATCATTTACTATGTTACTATATTTTTAGTCCTGGTACCCCATGCTATATGAGATGGCACTCTCCCCCCCACCAAGAGTAGGGGGGGGTCTTTCTCAAACCTCCATTCAGGGACTGAACCAAACCAAAAAGCCGATTAGATAATGTGAGGAAATGCAAGATGTTTACACACCAAGGAACTAAAAAAAAGAGCGAGAACTGCACTGTTAAAACACCAAATTATAACTCATTTTTACTTGGTTGTAATAAACTGCATTATGGTTCTTGCTTTTCCTTTTTGAACATAGATTTTGCATCCACAGAACCCCTTCCCTCAACAATGGGTGCAGAGCAGAACTAGGACATTCACCCACAGAACTCAGTATCTTAAAAAAAAAATCTGACTGTGATCATCTCACTAACAAACATTCTCCAGTGCCAGGCATATTGTGAACTAATACAAATCCCTACAACAAATTCACTGAGGATCTGTAGAGCAAACCTACCATACCACACCTTTCCATACCAACTCAACTTCCAAAACTCACGTAAGAAGACTACCCCAAAAAAAAAGCATAACTGTAAATACTGCAGCGGCCCCTGGAACATCCAAACACCTATTTTAAAATCTGAAACAATTCGGATTACTGCAGTACAGATCCCTACGTACAAACTCTATTTTAACAGAACATCTGGCCTTTGGCCACAAACGCAGAAAACAGACCCTCACCAAAATACAGAATAAGTGACCATAACGTAATAATAAACATATGTAGATAAAAATTAAACAGCAACCCCGAAAAGTCAGATTTTTCATACAGTGCAAAGCTAGAGAAATAGAAAGAGATGCATTTCCCTGTAGTTTATAAAATATAAAGATAGCACCAAGACTGTTCATTGTTGTTGTTAAGTGCCGTCGAGTCGGAGTCGACTCATGGCGACCCTCTGGATAGCTATCCTAAATTGTGTTCGGTCTTGAGTCAGGCGGCTCATTGTTGACAGACTGGTACCCGTAGCTGCTGTTATTGTCTCGATCCATCTCATTGCTGGCCTTCCTCTTTTGCGTTGACCTTCTATCTTGCCAAGCATGATGTCTTTCTCTAATGATCTCTCTCTTTGCATGATGTGTCCAAAGTATGAAAGGTCAAGTCTTGTCATCTGAGCTTCTAAAGAAAGCCTAGGTTTGATCTCCTCTAGTACCGACTTGTTTGTTCTTCGGGCAGTCCATAGTATACACAGTATTCGCTGCCAGCACCATAATTCAAAGGCATCTATTTTCTTCCTGTCTATCTTTTTCACTATCCAGCTTTCACATCCATATGATGTTATTGAAAATACCATGGCTTGAACAAGTCAAATCTTTGTATGGAGAGAGACATCTCTGCTCTTGTGAATCTTATCTAGGTCTTTCATAGCCATTCTGCCAAGAGCAATGCGTCTTCTGATTTCTTGACTGCTTGTTACTTCTTTATTGATAGTTGATCCAAGTAGGTTAAAGTTGTTCACGATTTCAATTTCTTCTCCTTCAACGATGAACCTGTTGATTATGCCAGTTGTCATGATCTTTGTCTTCTTTACATTAAGGTGCAGGCCCATTTTGAGACTATGCTCTTTGATTGTGAGAAGCAAATGTTTCAGATCATCTTCACTTTCAGCCAGTAATGTGGTATCATCAGCATAGTGAAGGTTGTTGATGAGTCTTCCACCAATCTTCACACCTCTGTTGTCTTCATACAATCCTGCTTCTCTGATGATTTGTTCTGCATATAAATTAAACAGGTAGAGGGAAAGTATACAGCCTTGTCTTACACCTTTAATTCGGTTTCTCCTTATTCCATTTGAACTGTTGCTTCTTGATCAATGTACAGATTGTGCAAGAGTACGATCAGGTGTTCTGCTATACCCATGCTTCTTATTGTGGCCCAGAGTTTCTCATGGTTTACACAGTCAAAAGCCTTGCTATAGTCGATAAAGCACAAATAGATATCCTTTTGGTATTCTTTAATCTTTTCAAGGATCCATTTCACATCCGCAATGATTTCTCTCGTTCCTCGCCCTTTCTTGAACCCTGCTTGCACTTCAGGTAGTTCTTGTTCCAGGTATGGTTGTAGTCTCTTTTGAATAATCTTCAGTAGAATCTTGCAGGCATGTGGGATCAGAGCGATTGTGCGATAATTTTCACAGTCAGTTGGATCACCTTTCTTTAGTATTGGTATAAACACAGATCTTTTCCAGTTAGTTGGCCATGATGTTGTCTTCCATATTTCTTGGCAGAGCCTTGTAAGTACGGTAACAGCTGCATCAGATTGCTGTAATACTTCTATGGGAATGCTATCAATGCCTGGTGCTTTGTTCTTTGATAAGGCTTTCAATGCTGCTTCAACTTCTTCTTTCATCACCAATGGTTCCTGATTATAAGGTACAGGTTGAAATGGCTGTTGGTCCACTTGATCTTTATCATATAAAAACTCTGTATATTCCTTCCACCTTTTCTTGATCTTCTCAGCATCATTCAACATAGAACCTTGAGCATCTTGTAACATTCCAATTCGAGGCTGGAACTTTTTCTTTAACTCTCGTAGCTTTAGGAAAGCCGATCTTGTTCTTCCTCTAATAGTTTCTGCTTCTATTTCCTTGCATGTGTGTTGTAGTACTTTTCCTTGTCCTGTCTTGCTGCACATTGGAAATCTCTGTTGAGTTCTGTTATTGTCTGTCTTTCTTTCTCCTCTGGCTTTAGCTTCTCTGCATTTCTGGACAATTTTCAGAGTTTTTTCCGTCATCCATTTTGGCCGTTTTTGCTTTTTCACCTTTTGTAGAGACTTCTCGCTTTCTTCCAACACATCCTTCTTGATGTCATTCCATAACTCTTCTGGAGCTCTGTCATTTGTATCTAAAGCAGCAAATCGATTTTGCAGGCAGTCTTTAAATTCCAGTGGTATATTCTCAAGGTCATATTTTGCTGCATTCATGAGTGGTTTGCTCTTTTTCAACTTTAGCTTGAGTTTGCATACTAGTAGTTGATGATCTGTACCACAGTCAGCTCCAGGTTTTGTCTTTGTTGATGTTATAGAACTTTTCCATCGTTGACTTCCACAGATGTAGTCAATTTGATTTTTATACAATCCATTGGGTGAAGCCCATGTGTACAGTCGCTGCTTGTGTTGATGGAAGAAGGTGTTTGAGATGAATAGGTCATTGGTCTTGCAGAATTCTATCAGTCTTTCTCCAGCTTCATTTCTGTTGCCAAGTCCATATTTTCCAACTACTTTGCCTTCTTCTTTGTTGCCAACTTTTGCGTTCCAGTCACCCATGACTATCAGGATATCCTGTTTGCATGTTCTGTCAATTTCAGCTTGTACTTGTTCATAAAACTCTTCAATTTCATTTTCTTCTGCAGCTGTTGTTGGGGCATATACTTGAATTATAGTTGTGTTGATAGGCATTCCTCGTAGACGAATAGAGATTAAGCGTTCGCTGACTGCATTGTATTTCATTACAGTTCTTGCAAGTTTCTTCTTGATGATAAATGCAACACCATTTCTTCTTTGTCTTTCATTTCCAGCATAGTAGACCATGTGATCATCTGATGCAAAGTGCCCGATGCCAGTCCATTTCAGTTCGCTGACACCCAGCAGATCAAGCTGTACACGTTCCATTTCATTCTTGACCACCTCCAACTTCCCTTGGTTCATGCTTCGTATGTTCCATGTTCCAATGCATAAGACATCTTTACAGCTTCTGACTCTCACTTCATGCGCAGCTACATCAGCAGTCAGACGTCCCGAGGGCTTTGATCCAACCACATCATAAATGCTGGCTTTACTCTAAAATGTCTTCAGCTCTTCCCCAGTAGTTAGTTAAGTGCCTTCCGACCTGGGGGTCTCATCTTCCAGCACTATAGCACAATTTATTTTGTTGTAACTATCCATTGGGTTTTCATGGCAAGATACAGAAGTAGATTGCCGGGCCTTTCTTCCACGCAGTTTAAGTTTGGTGTTGTTGCCGTTGTCACAGAAATGTGATCCTCCACCGTCAACACTATCCCATTCTGCTGCTGCCCAGATGGGTGTTTTGTCTTGGTCTGGCACCTCAGCTGAGAACTGTCCATCTTGGGAGACCCTGCCAGTAGTTAAACTACCGATAGTTTAGCTCTCAGCATCACTGATGCACACAAGCCCTCACATTACGACAAGCTGCAAACCAAGTGAGACTGTTCATTAAATTGAAAATAAAATTCTCTTCTACCTTTGTTATCTGACCATTTTATTCTTGATCATGCTGGTCCCAATCTGAAGTTTCTGCTTTCCTCCAGCCCCCATTGTCTACTTCCTCCTAGGGGTCGCATGAGGGTGATGCAGGGCCATGTGCAGATATTCATTGCAGCATTATTTGCATAAATTTAGTATACTTTACTTAAAAATGTATATGCCACTAATCTAAAATCCTAGGTAGCTTCCAAACATATACGTGCAATTTAGTAAAACAGATATTACAATAAAAACAAACATAATAAAACATTAAAATTGATTAATAAAAAGCTAGCATATTGTGAAAAAAACAATACTAAAACAATTGAAATAAATTAAAGAGACCAATGACATCATATGACAGTTTCAGATGACTGATTGCTAAGAAATCGCTAAAAACAATACCTTAAAACACCAATGCAATCTTTTAATAAAAATCACTTGTGACAGCACTCACACCTTGTCTAAGAACTGCTAAACATTGTAAGCACAGTGATTCATAATAAGCTAAAAAGAGCACTTTCAGCATAAAAATAAACAAAACCAATGTTTACTAGATTGATTTAAAAAAAAAATCAAACATCCTCAGACACTATAAAAATATAAATTCAAAGTAACTTGTGACGTCCATCCTTGATAGATCCTCTAAGAAACAAACAACAAACCACAAGACACTTTTAATTGGATCAAATACCCAATATAAACACCTCTTTGGGGTTTCCAACAACAGATGGATAGCAGTGCACAATGCAGTGGTATATATTGCCAAATACCAGTTACTTACAGTTTTGCATCAATCATTATTAGTGCTTACACCATCCATGTCACAAAGTATCGAAAAACATTACGCATGCAGCTATGGTTAAAAAGATAGAGAGAGGCCTGGGCCTATCATTTGATTTGAGAGACTGGATGGCATATGGGGCCGAAATACTAGTGTTGACACCATCCACGTCAAAAGTAATAATACAATAAAAACACTGCTCATACGGCCTTGAAAAAAAACAAAGCCTAAGTTTGACAGACCAATTAACTGAGTGCCACTGCCAATATAAGTGGTGTTGTAGCCAATAAAATAAAAAACAAAACAACAAAAAAAACCAAATGCACAAGTTGCTGCCGCTGCCGAGTCCGCTTCTCGGCAGCAGCAGACTCACCTCTCCTTTGTATAGCAGCCGCGGCTCCTGCTTTTTGGAACCGCGGCTGTGCTAGCGAGATCAACTGAAACACAAAGCCAAACCGGTGCAGAGCCTTCCTGTGCAGCTGCGTCTTGCCCCCAAGGAAGTAACTTCCTTTGCATACAACTACCTTTGGGGGCGGGATGCAGCTGCACGGGAAGGCTCTGCACCGGTTTGACTTTGTATTTAAGCTGATCTTGCTAGCACAGCCGCGGTTCCAAGAAGCAGGAGCCGCGGCTGCTATAGAAAGGAGAGGTGAGTCTGCCGCTGCCGAGAAGCAGACTCGGCAGCAGAAGCAACTTGTGCATTTGGGTTTTTAAATGTTTTATTTTTTTTTTTAACATTTGAAGGCGAAGTGAGGCGGTTGTTTTGGGGGCATTTTTTGCCGCCTTCAAAACTTTGCCTCCTGAGGCAGCCGCCTCACTTCGCCTTATTATAGAGCCGCCCCTGGATGATTACAGCGTCACCAGGTGCCAATGTGATTGGGCAGACAAAATCAGAGAAGGTTCTCCATAGCTAAATGTCAAAACATATTCCTGTCAATAATAAAGGTCCCTCAGAATAAGAGCATTCAACAGTAAAAACAGCAGTAATACATGCCCATAATGCAACTGGAGTGGAGGAGTGTAGCCTAATGGTTAAGAGCACTGGTTTGGGAACCCAGAGACCAGGGTTCAATTCCCACTAGCACTCCTTGTGGCCTTGGGCAAGACATTTAACCCTCCATTGCCTCAGAAAAAATCCAAGTTATCAATGTCCCTGTTTAATGTACATTACCAAGTTTAAGTTTCAGTGTAAACCGCTTTGATTGAAATGATAAAGCAGTATATAAAACCTGTTAAATAAATATTTTTAGGGATCAATAATGTTGCTGTTGAGCATGTATTGGTAATGTTTTCACTGATGAATGTTCTTATTCTGAGGGTCCCTTATTATTGACAGGGATATGTTTTGACATTTAGCTATAGGGAACCTATTCAGATTCCTTCTGGAATATTTTTCATAGGGTACTCTAAGATCATATATTGTTGACAGTGTGATAGGGCAGCCATATATCCGCTGTGCCAAGCACTGGGAGACATGACTGATGTTGTTGTGCCAACATTCCCCAGATTGTTTATGTTTGTTTATTTAAAAAATTGTTATACCGCTCAATACCAAGGGCACCTGAGCGGTTTACAATAATAAAATAAGGCAAGTTAAAACAAGCACTTGGCTGCAGGAAAAAAGGAAAAGAACGCCATCAGATTATAGGAAAGAAGGTAGGAGAGAGGCAGGAAAGCTGAGAGCAAAGATAACATAACGTAAAAAGTAACAATAAACAAACGCTATCAAGGGGGGAGGAGGGGGGGATATATGGTATGTGGGTGATGACAATGGAAAAGGGGAGGAGAGAAAGACTAAGGAGGAGGGTCAAACGCAAGGGAGAAAAGGTGGGTTTTCAGCTGGGCTTTGAATGATTGGTAGGAGTCTTCTGCACGGTGAGAGGGGGGAGTGAGTTCCAGAGGCTTGGGGCCAGAAAATAGAAAGCAGAGGAGCGGGTTTTTTCCAGACGGGCATGTTTGCTCCATGAGGCCTACATCCCTATCCTGTCCAGGATCTGAGAGCTGCGAGAGTGATGATATATCTGAAGGCTGGCTACATGGTGTGATGACACAAGGATCTCCCCTCCCATGCCCACACAGGCCTGACCAGGGGAGCAGTGCCACAAAGCAGAATGTGAGAAGGCAGACAGGTTTGCCCCACAGATAGGTGATGTATACAGACTGAACTTGCCACGATGGGACAGGTGTAGCTGCTATGAGAAATGCCAGATATGTGGGAATCAGATGCCATAGCCAGGAGGCTCTACTACTACTACTATTACTACTACAGCTAATTATCATTTGTATAGCTCTACAAGGCATACGCAGCACTGCACAGACACACGTAAAAGATGGTCCCTGCTCAGCAGAGCTTACAATCTAGTCAAGACAGACAACACAGAAGCTGTGGGCAGGATACATTTTAAGGGGAATGGTATGGAAACACAAGGGAAATTAGGCAGATCAGATCCAAAAGCGGCAATGAAGAAGTGAGTGTGCAACTTGGATTTGCAAAGGGCCAGAGAAGAAGCCTGATATACAGACTCAGGTAGTTTGTGCCAGGCATAGGGAGCATCAAGGTGAAAGGAGCGAAGTCTGGAGCTAGCAGTAGAAGAGAAGGGCACAGATAGAAGGGATCTGCCAGAAGAGCAGAGTTCCCGAGGAGGGGTGTAGAGAGAGATAAGAGAGGAACAGTAGTATGGAACAGCTAAATGAGTGCACTTATAGGCCTGAGGCATAAAAAGGGCATACATTTCTTGCTCATCAATGTTATGTTGTGGCAGGTGCAGGCCTGTGACCCACAGTGTCTGAACATAAGCAGGCCAGCATGGCTAGCTTGACCTGTAAATGAGGCCTGTGGAGAGGCATATAGGATTGCACATCCCCCAATATGCTGCTATTGTAAGATAGAACTCAGTAGAAGTATTGAATTAGCTTAGGTAAGCAGAATTGCAGTATTGAAAGATGGAAAAATACAGAAAAAACATGTTTAAAAGTTACTGATAAGAAAAAGTACATCTGCAAAGAAATAATTGGGAGTGCTGACAGATGAGTTGCAGAGCCCAGCTCCTCTGCACGTACAAATTGGTTCTATAACCTTGAGAGTGTGAAAGTAACAAGTTGATGAACTGACCATTGTAATTGGGACTGGAAGGGGGGTATGCAGGTGTCATGCCCACTGGAGGGACATAATTGGATAAACTTATCAGTACCAGGACCAATGGAAGGGGTACGGGAGGTACGGGAGAGTACCGGGACCAATGAAATGTTTTTCTATACCTAGAATGGAACAGAAGTCTATAAAAGTTGTTGTAATGCTTGAAAACTTTGCTCAGCCATTTTGAAATTGATTGGTTCGAGACTTGTGCACAAATAAATGATTTGGACCTTTTGAACAGACTCCTGGTATCATTGGTTTGTCTGTGCTTTGCTGCTACATATTCCTTGGTGCGTTGGCCGGGAAGTTGTGGAATCAAAGTGTATATAGGGCAATATACCACGACTTTCCGCCTCTATAGGCTTGGTCCTGCCGGGATCGCGCCCTTCCGACGAGGGCTGCTCCCTGGCGCCACCGGTCCCTTGTATCGGAGGGAGCTGGTCGGACCTCGGCGGGTGACGAGCCCGGCTGGAGTCAACGCCTCGAACCCGAGTGAGGGGAGTCCGAGGTCCAACTCATGCGCCTGCTTGGGAAGTTTGAGGACCGGATCCGGTGAGTATAGTTTTGATTTTGGGTCTAGACAGAAATAGAAAGAGCAGTACTGCCATTGGAACTTGGAACTTTGGAATTTGTAATCTCGAGATATTGGGAATTGGTAAGAGAGCATGATCAACTCTCAAGGAAGGGCCGAGTAACCCCGCATGGGAATTCGCCGGGTGAAACCCCCATCCTTTTTGTAATTGGGAAATTGGAAAAGACTAGTCAGAACAGATAGAAACGAATGCATTCTGGGATACGTTGCTAGCATGATTGTGTGAACGAAGTGTGAATGAGAGGTCTGGCAGCACGGACCAAGTGAAGGCGGACCCCTGAGTAGCGCATTTCCTGACCGGGCGACCGCGTTCAGGTCGCGAAAAGGGGGAAGCGATTGTCGTCTTGTCTTGTTATTTGTACTCCTTATACGTTTCCAGGGCCGTGTGGACCCCTTACCCACGGTCCGCCCTCCTTTTCCCTTCTGTCTGTTGTTGCACGCACACATCGAAATGGGAGGGGCGGGGTCTACTAGAAACACTCCATTAGAATGTATGATCGCACATTTTAAAGAGGGATATTCAGGAGATTATGGTATTAAAATGACAGCAGCCCATTTGCAGATTTTGTGTACTAGGGAGTGGCCCGATCTAGACCCCATCTGGCCCCGAGAGGGAACGTTCAAAGTAGAGATTATTCAGTCAATACACCGTAGAGTGCGGATAGCGCACCCTGATCAGTACCCCTATATAGATTCCTGGTTAAGTATTTGTGAAGATCCGCCCCCTTGGGCGCAGCGCTGTTATGAGGAACAGTGCAGAATAATGTTAGCTAAAACAGATTCTAGACAGAAAACGGAACAGCCTAGAATGAAAGAGCAGGATACGAAAGCCAGAAAGAAGCCCATCCTGGCAGATCCTGATTCCCCAGAAATAACTCTCAGGCAGCCCCGAACCCCAGGTCCAGTAAGAGTAGCCCGGCGTCCTGCCCCAGAACCCCAGAGACGGCCAGAGCCGAGGCGGGACCCAACCCCTGATCCCCCACCCGGAGGAGAGAAAGAGGAAGAATTAGCGGGAAAAGAAGAGGAGGACCTAAAAAGCGAGTCAGAAGTGGAGACAGAAGAAGGAGAAAGAGAGAATCCCCCATATGAGGAGGAAAGTGTACAAATAATTGAGAAAGCCAGCGCTAGCACTAGTACGCCAGTGAGAGAGAAACCCAAAGCAAAACCTGTTGAGAAAAAGAAAGTGACTCCTGCAAAGGCAACGACGATAACCCTTAGATCCCAAAAGACACCCATGGCAGCCAAACTGTTTCCCTTACGGCAAGTACCGGGAGTGCCCGTAAAGAATGATAATGATGAAGTGGTAGCGGGACCCCTAACTTATGTGTATATCCCTTTCTCTACAACTGATTTATTAAATTGGAGGTCGCATTACGCCTCCTATACTAGTAAGCCCCAGGAGCTGACAGAATTAGTAACTAGTATTATGGAAACTCACCAACCCACTTGGCCAGATTGCCGTCAGCTCCTGACCACCCTATTCACGACAGAAGAGCGAGCAAGAATTAGAAAAGCAGCTATTGAATGGATGGCAGAGAACCCTGTAGCTCCGGCACAGGGGCAGAACATAATAGACCGTCGAGAAGCAGCTCAGAGAGAATTCCCGAATGAAGACCCCCAATGGGATCCAAATACAGATGAAGGATCCACAGCCCTAGCCCGTTTTCGCCAAGGCTTTTTACAAGGCCTGAAAAGGGGGGGCCAGAAAGCTATGAACCTTTCCAAAGTTGCAGGAGTTATCCAAGGGATAGATGAGAGCCCAGCAGATTTTTATGAGAGATTAACTGAAGCTTACAGAATGTATACTCCCTATGATCCCGAGGCACCAGGAAGCTTATGTATGGTGAATTCTGCTTTTGTAAACCAGTCTCAACCAGACATTAGACGCAAATTACAGAAGTTAGAAGGGTTCGCGGGCATGAATGCAACACAGTTATTGGAAGTCGCTCATAAAGTGTATGTGAATCGTGATACTGAAAGACAGAGAGAATGTGATAGAAAGATGAAGAAGAAAGCTGATTTTTTGGCTGCGGCCATAGTGGAACAGAAAAGGGGAGGTGTCCCTAGTCGAAGGAGCAGAGGAAGAGGGCGGGGTCAAGGCGGAGGCCGGACCCAGAGACTAGGCGTGAACCAATGCGCATATTGCAGAGAGGAAGGACATTGGAGAGATACGTGCCCGCAACTCGAAGACGCCCAGCATGATGACGACAGCAGCCATCAGTGGCGAGAAGAAAGACGAAGCTATCCCCGAAGCCGAGGAGGAGCCAATCGAGAACAATTCCAGCGAGAGAGAGGAGGAGCCATTCAAGCATTGGCCACACCAGCCCATGATGAGAATGACGTGGATTAGGACAGACCGGGCTCCAAGTTTGCTTTAGGTCTCCAGGAGCCTATGGTCGGAATACAAATAGGAGACCAAATTATGGACTTTATGGTTGATACTGGAGCACAACATTCAGTAATAGACAAAAAGATAGCCCCATTCACTACAAAAGCAGTCACCATTATAGGAGCAACTGGTGCCAAAGCCACAAAGTCTTTTCTTCAAAACCGAATATGCAGTCTGGGAGGACAGCAAGTAACTCATCAATTCCTTTACATGCCCGAATGTCCAGTGCCACTACTGGGACGAGATATGTTAGCCAAGCTTCAAGCACAAATATCTTTCTCTGAGCAAGGAGAAATGCAAATGACAGTAAATCCCCAAACCAAACCAGCAGGAGTGATGCTGCTGACAGTTCCCCGAGAAGAAGAATGGAGATACTATATTGATGATTCGATTCAAGATACCTATTTTGAACAAACTTTGAAAAGCATTGATGCACCACCTGGAGTATGGGCAGAAGGCAGCCCCCCAGGCCTAGCCAAACATATAGCTCCAGTGATTGTAACCCTCAAGCCTAGTGCTACACCAGTGCACGTCAAACAGTACCCTCTCCCAAGAGCCGCAATTGAAGGCATTCATCGCCACCTACAAAGATTGCTTGAGTATGGCCTACTAAAAGTATGCCAATCCCCATGGAACACTCCACTTTTGCCAGTAAAGAAGCCTGGGACAGATGATTATCGCCCAGTGCAAGATTTGAGAAGAGTAAATGATGCAGCTGAGACCATACATCCAGTCGTACCCAATCCTTACACCCTCCTAGGACTGATACCTGCTGAAGCTACCCATTTCACTGTACTGGATTTAAAAGACGCATTCTTTTGCATAAGATTAGCCCCTGTAAGCCAAATATTGTTTGCATTCGAATGGCAGGACCCCATCTCTGGAAGAGGGGGCCAACTTACCTGGACAAGATCACCCCAAGGATTCAAGAATTCGCCTACCATCTTTAGTGCCGCACTGAATCAAGACCTTTCAAGCTATCCAGTAGCCCCGGGGAAGAGAGTGCTTCTCCAATACGTGGATGATCTGTTGATAGCTGCCGTATCAGAAAGTGAATGTATACTAGCCACCAAAGATCTCTTGCAGTTACTAGAGGAAGCTGGATACAAAGTTTCCAGAGCCAAAGCACAGCTATGCCAAAAAGAAGTGAAATACCTGGGTTTTCGTATCACCCAAGGAAGCAGAAGATTAGGCAGAGAAAGAAAAGAAGCAGTATGCAGAATTCCAACTCCAACAACCAGAAAGCAAGTCAGAGCCTTTCTGGGAGCGGCAGGATATTGCCGAATTTGGATACCCAACTTTGCCCAAATTGCCAAACCACTGTATGAAGTCACAAAAGGAGAAGAAAAGTCGCCACTGGAGTGGGGACTTGAGCAGGATACAGCCTTCAAGACGTTAAAAGAAGAATTAATGTCATCACCAGCACTTGGACTACCAGATGTCCACAAACCTTTCCACTTGTTTGTACATGAAGCACAGGGAAATGCCTTAGGCATGTTGACTCAGAAATTGGGAAATTGGGAGCGACCTGTAGCCTACCTATCGAAACAATTGGACCCTGTGGCCAAAGGATGGCCACCTTGCTTGAGAGCAGTTGCAGCTACAGCGCTACTAGTAAGTGAAGCAGACAAACTCACACTAGGACAGAACATACGAGTCACTGTGCCACATGCAGTCCTTGCCCTTATGGAACAGAAAGCAAATTATTGGCTCACCAATTCCCGAATGTTGAAGTACCAGAGCATGTTATGTGAAAACCCACAGATACAACTTGAAGTGAGCCATGCCCTGAATCCAGCCACCTTGATACCCATCAGTGAAGAACTCCCAGAACATGACTGTATCGAAGTCATGGAGACTGTGTTCTCCAGTCGACCCGACTTGACAGATGTGCCCATAGACAATCCTGACCAAACCTATTATGTTGATGGGAGCAGTCTCATCCTTGATGGACGACGCTGTGCCGGATATGCAGTCGTCACTCAACATGAAGTAGTTGAATCATCAGCCCTAGCCTCAGGCACATCAGCCCAGAAAGCCGAATTGATAGCACTCACCAGAGCATTGTTGTTAGGAGAAAAACTTATACTGAATGTATATACAGATTCCAAATATGCCTTCACTACCCTGCATGCCCATGGAGCTCTCTATAAAGAAAGAGGACTCATCACATCCGGAGGAAAATCAGTCAAATATGGTCCCGAAATATTGATGTTACTTGATGCAGTTTGGGCCCCAACACGTGTAGCTGTCATGCATTGTCGAGGACATCAAGCAGGAAAAGGAGAAGTTGCCCGAGGAAATAGATTTGCAGATGCCTCAGCACGACAAGCAGCTATGACAGGACAAATTGCCCCACAAGCTATGCCAATGCAAGCAGCATTGTTTCCAGTACCTTTGAATCTATGGACCCCACGATATACCACCAAAGAATTGGATTACTATTGTGACAGAGAAAATGGAGTACTGAAAGATGGATGGATTGAGCTGCCACCAGAAGAGGGCAGTCAACCTCCAGGACGAATAGTAATTCCTGAACTATTAGGACCAGCCTTTGTCAAAGCTTTCCACGAAGCTACCCACTATGGGAAGAGTGCCATGGAAAAAGCACTCAGACCACATTTCTACATCCCTCTGATGACAACCATATCAGCTTCAGTAGCACGACAATGTCAAACTTGTGCCAAGAATAATGCCAAGCAAGGCCTTATTACAGCACCCCGAGTTCAGTCAAGAGGTGTGACCCCTATGCACAACCTCCAAGTTGATTTCACCGAAATGCCAAAAGCCAATGGGTACCATTACCTATTAGTATTAGTTTGTACTTTCTCTGGGTGGGTAGAAGCATTCCCAACCAGAACTGAGAAAGCCCGAGAAGTTACCAAAGTCTTAATGAGAGAGATTGTCCCCAGATTCGGAATTCCAGCAGTAATAGGGTCAGACAATGGACCCTCATTTGTCTCCCAAGTTACTCAGCAGTTAGCAAAAGCTTTGCAGATACAATGGAAACTCCACACTGCATACAGACCCCAGAGTTCAGGGAAAGTTGAGCGAATGAATCGTACCTTGAAAGCCCAAATGTCTAAGCTTTGTCAGGAGACACAATTGAAGTGGCCCCAAGTGCTCCCCATAGCTTTATTCAGAATACGCTCAGCTCCTGTAAAGTCAACAGGATTTTCCCCTTTTGAAGTTTTGTATGGTAAACCCCCACCAATAGTGCAGGGAATCAAAGGAAGTCTAGCCCAAATTGGTTCAGAAATAACCAGACAAGAACTTCTAGCTCTTAGTTTTGTTCTGCAGACTCTCCATACGTGGATCCAAGACCAGTTGCCTATCAACTTGACGGAACCCTTGCATCCCTACCAGCCTGGTACTTCGGTGTGGATCAAAGATTGGAAGAAGACACCGTTGGAACCCCATTGGAAGGGACCGTACACCGTCATCCTGTCTACCCCAACTGCAGTAAAGGTAGCCGAGATCGACGCCTGGATCCACCACAGCAGAGTCAAGCCCGCCGCCAATCCTGAACCTGAGCAGTGGACGGCAGAACAGCATCTTGATGCACCCTTGCGAGTTACTTTGAGACGGCAACCAGCAGCTTAGACACTTCATCATAAGTGCTTTGCAGCAGCCAAGTCTTTCGAAGAGGATTGCTGTTTTCCATGCAGCAACAGCTTTGTTTCAACGGCCCCAATTGGTGTGGGATTTGACACACTACTTTGAGACTACATTGACTAAGCCAGACTTCACAAGCCAACTGAAATTGCTAAAAAGTTGGTCAATGTGTACTGGACAACCTGAGGATCTTCAATCAACACTCAGCAACCGTTAAATTGCTTCATTAGCAAACGGGACGAAGAATAAAAGACCGTCGTGATCAAGATCAGCAAGCTGAGGATTCAGAAGAACTCCAATCAACATCGACATGCATCTTTACTTTTGCTTTGCTTTGGTTGCCTTCTTTGGAGGTTTTGAACAGACTCATGCTTTACCTCCATGCACTGCCTGCATTACTTCTACTAGAATTGGACTGAAAGTAACTCAGACTTTGCTTTATCATTCTTACTATACCTGCAAGGGGACAGTAACTCGGTGTATCTATAACACCACTGAACTAAATGTTTGTACTCATGAAAAAATTAAAACATGCTATAATCCGCATCAGAATCCATCCTATTACACGATGGAAATAAGATGGAAGGATGCAGATGGACCTATATTAGCTGCAACGCCACCGCTCAAGGACATTACTAAACCTGCTGTTTTGAATTTTGATGCATGCAATGCTATTAATAGAGATAGTTATTCCACCTGTGGTACATGGGAAAAAGCGTATCGAAATGACCATAAGTATATGTGTCCAGAAGGTGCCACAGGATGGAGGAAGTGTACAGGTAAAAAGGAACCAGGCTATAGTACTGCCCCAGCAGCAGACTACTATTGCCCGTATTGGGGATGTGTTTTTTATGCTACCTGGAACACTGGTATAACTGATGAGAAAATAGATAAACGAATGGCTACTTTAACCAAGCCAACCACAAATGATAAATGTCAGAAAGATGCTTGTAACCCCTTACACTTACGTATACACAATCCCCATGCATGGAAACAAGGATATAAGTTTGGTTTACGTATTGCTGGAGGAGCAATAGATCCAGGGACCATTGTGTATATCAGATTGAATACCCAAGCCCACAAGTCATCTAAATATCATATTCATAATACTTTCTATGAAGCCATGCATGTAAATAAGTTTGAGATCCCTCACCCCTCACAGAATTTATTTCTAGAATTAGCCGGAGCAGTAGTATCTAGTCTTAAGATCACAGATTGTTATTTCTGTGGCGGAACCCAAATGGGAGATCAGTGGCCATGGGAAGCCCAAGAATTGAATTATTCCATGATTTACAATCAGACTGAATTACATAAGACAACCAGTGAATGGGTGTTAGCGCACTCAATCGTTGGACGTCTTTGCTATGCCAGAACTGGACCCCAGTTCACCCAGAAGGTAGGACAGCTGGTCTGTCTTAGCCAAAAGTACTATAATGCCACAACCAAAAAGATAGCATGGTGGTCAGGACTCAAACATCCTGAACCTCCTAACCCATTAGCCAGATTTCCTGAACTTGCAGGTCTATGGACTAACCTTGCCAAAGTCCAAGCCTGGCAAGCCCCACCTGGCCTATATTGGATCTGTGGAAACCGAGCATATGCACAACTCCCACCACACTGGGGAGGAGCATGTGTCTTAGGAACCATCAGACCTTCTTTCTTTCTTTTAAACACTGAACATGGAGAACAATTAGGATACCCAGTATACACTACCCACCGACACAAAAGAGCACTAAGACAGAAGAGAGAGGCCTTACAGATAGGCAAGTGGGAGAAATGGCAAGGTGATGATTGGCCACCAGAAAGAATCATTGAATATTATGGACCCGCCACTTGGAATGATGATGGTATGTATGGTTATCGTACCCCAATTTATATGATTAATCGTATTATTCGCTTACAAGCAGTAGTTGAAATAATAACTAACGAAACTAGTCATGCTCTTACGCTTTTAGCTAGACAAAGTACACAGATGCGCACTGCGATATATCAGAACCGCTTAGCACTTGATTATTTGTTAGCAGCTGAAGGAGGAGTATGTGGTAAACTGAATTTAACCAATTGCTGTTTGAAAATAGATGATAAAGGTCAAGTAGTTGAAGAAATTGCTAGAGATATGCAAAGACATGCTTATGTGCCAGTGCAGACGTGGCACTCATTGAAATTTCCTAATTGGTTTGCTAACCTCTTTTCATGGGTGGGAGGATTTAAGACTTTCATCGTATTGGTACTAATCCTTGTTGCTGTTATCTTCTTATTACCATGTTTAATCCCATGTTGTATGCGTTCCATTCATAACACTATTGATAGTACAGTAGAGCGGAAGACCGCAACAAAAATCATGGCTTTATATACAGCCAGTCCTGGTAGAAATCCTTTAGCCAGGATGTGATTCTTCAGAAAGTGATTTAATTCTCACACCTTATTAAGTAATAGGGTGAGATTAATCAAAGGGGGGAATGTGGCAGGTGCAGGCCTGTGACCCACAGTGTCTGAACATAAGCAGGCCAGCATGGCTAGCTTGACCTGTAAATGAGGCCTGTGGAGAGGCATATAGGATTGCACATCCCCCAATATGCTGCTATTGTAAGATAGAACTCAGTAGAAGTATTGAATTAGCTTAGGTAAGCAGAATTGCAGTATTGAAAGATGGAAAAATACAGAAAAAACATGTTTAAAAGTTACTGATAAGAAAAAGTACATCTGCAAAGAAATAATTGGGAGTGCTGACAGATGAGTTGCAGAGCCCAGCTCCTCTGCACGTACAAATTGGTTCTATAACCTTGAGAGTGTGAAAGTAACAAGTTGATGAACTGACCATTGTAATTGGGACTGGAAGGGGGGTATGCAGGTGTCATGCCCACTGGAGGGACATAATTGGATAAACTTATCAGTACCGGGACCAATGGAAGGGGTACGGGAGGTACGGGAGAGTACCTGGACCAATGAAATGTTTTTCTATACCTAGAATGGAACAGAAGTCTATAAAAGTTGTTGTAATGCTTGAAAACTTTGCTCAGCCATTTTGAAATTGATTGGTTCGAGACTTGTGCACAAATAAATGATTTGGACCTTTTGAACAGACTCCTGGTATCATTGGTTTGTCTGTGCTTTGCTGCTACAATGTGTCCTTTGGGGAACTGCAATTCCAGGCCTCCAGTTCCTGAGGCAGCAAAACAGCCTAATATTATGGAACTTCCATCATATTTAACTGTGGGAAGGGTGCTTTTTCCTTATAAGATTCATTTCTTTGCCTGTAAATATATCACTGTCTGCATTGCCAAAGAGCTCATTTGGTTTCATCTATACACAGAACATTTTCCCAGAAGGATTGTGGTTTCTCAAGGTGGGTTTGGGCAAAGATCAAGCGTGCCTGTTTATGTCTGTCTTTGAGCAGTGGAGTGCTCCTTGGCTTCACCCATGTAGTCCTTTTTTGCTTAGTGTGCAGAGTATGGTGCAGATTGAAACCAACACTTCAGATTGCTCCAGGTCAGCCTTAAGCTCTTTGGATGTTGTATGTTGTGTTTTTCCAATAACATTAACCTTCAAAGACTTCTTGGATTAATTTTCCTTTTTCCCACCACATCCTGAGAGGTTCTTGACTGTTCCATGAACAGAAAATGTCTTAATAACATTGCAAACTGTAGACACAGGAATCCCAAGGTCTTTGGAGCTGGCCTTGTACTTCTCTGAAGTGTGATGTTTGTTGATTAATGGCTATTTTGATGGTCTCAGGCAGCTCTCTTGTCTTCACCATTGTAAAAATGGAACAGGGAGTAAATGTGGTAATTTTAAACATTAGAGCCATCATTCATTGATTTAAGTCTTGTGAGTACTGACAATTGATAACATAAGAGCATAAAGATATGCCATACTGGGTCAGACCAAGGTCCATCAAGCCCAGTATCCTATTTCCAACAGTGGCCAATCTAGGTCATAAGTACTGTCGTGCCCCCTACTGGCTAGGCGGTTGCCTAGGAGTAGAGGGCGTACCTCTTAATGTCCCTTTCCTGTTAGTAGGATTCCAAGAGCCAAGGCTGCTGGGTAATGTAGTTGTGTAATAAAGAATGGCCGGGGTTTTCAAGGCAAACAGGAAATTTATTATTTTTTTTTTCTTCTTAGCCAATGAACTTTTCTTTTCAGCAGTTCACAATTACAACAACATAAATTGGATGCTTCTCCGTTGAAAAAGGAAACAAAAACGTCATAGCAAACTGTTATAGCAAACACAGCAGCACTGTTTCTCAGCTTGTTTAACACAGCAGTAAATCTTTTCCTTCATTAAAGATTTTAGCTTTAGGTTCCTGGCTTGGTTCAGCATAAACCTCTACGTTAGCTGAGCTCTGTACAGCACTCACTTCTTTTCTACAAGTTGCTAAACATTTGCTTCTTTTCCTTCAAGCTGCTAAACATTTGCTTCCAGGCTGCAAGCATTCAAATCAGTGCTTTGAATCTTCCTGGCTAGCACAAGAACGTTAGCACTTCATTTGCATAATTCTCCAGCAGGTTAAGCACTTAGATAAGCTTCTTGGTTTCTCTAAAACTTTAAAACCTTAGAGCTTTCTCACTTCTGGCACACACAAAATGAGCAATCCATTTCTGAAACCGAGGAAACATTATCTGAAGCACATTCATCTACTTGCATGCCCTCATCCTCTAAGTCAGTTGGCACCTGGCTGGACTCAGCGTCGGGAACTGGAGGTTTTAGTTTCTGTAACAACTTTAAAACCTTTCCCCACTGGGACTCCTCTCTACGCTGAGGGACACTGGAAGGCTTGAGGAGATCCTTATCTTTTATCAAACTTTGTAAGGTTTCCAATGTGCTCACCTTTCTTCTAGCACCCAGTCTCTTCCCAGACTTTGCTGAAGAGGACACACTTCTTACCGGCTCTCGTAAGGACACTCCCGTACGTTGCTCATAACCAGCATTTTCCACAGGGCAAACTCTCCCGTCCTCCCAGCCAGCTGTAATTCTCTTACAAGCTGAACTACCTTCAGAACTAGAGCTTCCTGAATGCTGCATGCAATAGGGATTCCTCCTGAGACAGCTGCTGGAACACCTTCCTCTCACAGGGTTCCTCCTGGTTTCCTTACTTCCTGCTTCCTTGCAAGAGTCTCCTCTCTTGGATACACCTTCCCTGGTGATCACTCTCTCTCCTGGGATCTCTCCTTTCCTGGTGGAAACCTCCTCCCCGGTGGATGCACCTTCCTTCGTGTTCTCCCCCGTGTTCTCCTCCTTCTTCCCTGCTTCCCTGAGCTTATATGAGTGTGAATGCCCCCTAGCCTCAAGCTCCACCCCTGGGTAATCCTCGTCACCTCCCCTGGTTACATTGGAGCTGGGGCGTGGCTCACTATCAACAGCTCTGTGAGTACAGTTTTTTCTTTAGCTGGAGTTTTAACCCTAAAACTCCCTGAACTATTTCCTTGCTCAGAGGAAAATGACTGTTTTTTCACCATTTTCTCAGGCTCTACTACAGTCTCGCCACCACATATCCCCCCCTTAAGATATTCCGGGCTGGCACATTACTATCCGCACAGCACGGAATCCTAGAAAGGGCATCTGCATTGGTATGTAATTTTCCGGCCCTATGTTCTACTTGGAAATCATATGCCTGTAAGGCCATATACCAACGCGTGAGTCGTGGGTTGTGGTCCTTCATTCTATGCAGCCACTTTAAAGGTGCATGATCCGTGACTAAAAGAAACCTACGGCCTGTCAGATAAAACCTGAGTGCCTCTACTGCCCACCTGATGGCGAGACACTCTCTCTCCACCATGGAGACACTCTCTCTCCAACTTGCGGCTCAAGAACATTACGGGATGCTCTACCCCCTCCCGCTTTTGCGATAATACCGCGCCTAACCCAGTTTCCGATGCGTCGGTCTGCACTATGAATGGCCTGTTAAAATCTATGCCCCGCAGGACCGGCACAATTCCTTTAACTGCGTAAAAGCATGCTCCGCCACTGGTGACCACTTTACCTGGTTCGGGGCGTTTTTCTTGAGCATCTCCGTGAGGGCCGTACTTTCCGTAGCGAAGTGCGGGATAAATCGGCGATAATATCCAATCAACCCTAGAAAGCTACGTAACTGCTTTTTTGTTGAGGGTTTTGGAAACGCTTTTACGCTCTTTACCTTATCTATTAAGGGTTTTACTACTCCTCGCCCCACTAAATGACCCAAGTACTTTACCTCTTTCCCGCCGAACATACATTTAGCAGGGTTAAGAGTGATACCTGCCTTCCGCATTGCCCTTAAAACTGTCTCGATGTGGGACAGATGTTGACCCCAACTACTACTATGGATGACCACGTCATCCATGTATGCCGTTGCATATTGGTGGTGAGGGCGCAAGACCATATCAATTAGTCTTTGGCATGTTGCCGCCGCCCCATGTAACCCAAAAGGCATTCTGTGAAATTGGAAGAGGCCTATGGGGGTGCTAAAGGCAGTTTTTGGGCGAGATTCCCGTGTGAGAGGAATCTGCCAGTACCCTTTAGTCATATCTAACGTGGTTAAGTACATGGCCTGGCCTAACCGATCTAGGAGCTCCTCTATTCGAGGCATTGGGTACGTGTCAAAATGAGAAATTGCATTGACCTTATGGAAGTCAATGCAAAATCGCATGCTCCCATTGGGTTTAGGGATGAGCACTATAGGGTTATTCCAGGGACTTACAGACTCTTCTATTACTCCCATTTTTAACATCTCCTGTACTTGACTTATCACCTCTTGCTGCTTTGCCTCCGGTAGTCTATAAGGTCTTTGGCGTATTATTTCTCCCTGAGGGGTAACTACCTCGTGGGCAACAAGTTTGGTTTCACCGGGTACAGGTGTTAAAACATCCGGAAACCTGTGTAATAGCTTTAACAATGCCTGTTGTTGGTGCCATGACAGTTCCTCCCCCACTCTTGGGACGGGCTTGGTCTTACACTCGGCTAGTTGTGGGCCCAGATCCACATCTTCCTTCTCCTCACAGGTTGCTGATAGACCTTTAATCTCAGCCCGGCCAGTTGACCCAAATCCTCCTGACCCCCTTACTTTAGTGCTCAATTCTACTACTTCCTCTATGGGTGGAAAGCCTACTCGTTCACATATAAGCTGTGCTATTCTATCTCCCGTATTCACCTTAAAATCTGTCCGCGTGAAGTTAAGCAATAGGACTTTGACTGCCCCTCGGAAATCAGGGTCAATTACCCCCGCCCCCACATCTATAGAGTTCTTCACCGCCATGCCTGAGCGAGGAGCAATACGCCCATAGCAGCCCGGTGGTATCTCTAGTTGAATGCCGGTCTCTACTAAATGCTCTGCCTTGTCGAGGAATGATAATATCCTCCACGCTATGCAAATCAAAACCTGCTGCTTGTTCAGAAGCATGTTTTGGGACCCTGGCATTTGGGGTGGTACGACAAAATTTTAGAATAAATTTTGGCTTACTGTCGGTATCCTGTTTCTGAGGTGTTTTCCTATCTTGCTTTTTCTGCGGAACGCCAAACAAAGGAGCGGGCAGTGCCCTTGTCCTAGCACTGACCCTACGAGAGGATACTAACTGCTTATCCTTATTTTTATCCCCTAGGGATACTCTCTCTCCTTCTACTGGCCTAGATGTAGAGTGCCTCTCTGACTCTAAAGCTTCTGACTGTGCCAGGTTAGATGTTAAACCTGCCTCATTTTGTAGGCCCTTAGCTAAGCCGCGCCTAAATTGAGGCCAATCTCTCCCCAAAACTAAAGCGTGAGGAAGCTTAGGGACAACAGCTACAGAAATATCCCGCTTTAAACCTAAGCCTTTTACTCTTACAGTATAGAGGGGATAAGATGATGCTGTACCATGCACACTCTTATTTTTATGCTACTTCCAGACTCTTTTGGAGGCTGACTACCTTGGGATTGTATATCTTTCCAGAGTTTCTGCAAAATCATCGACTGATCCGCGCCGGAATCTAACAGGGCTTCTACGGGTATATCTTCCACCTCCACAGCTAACAAGAATCCTTCCCCACTCTCCTTGGATTCGGTGGATACTAGGGCTGTTCTTGCCTGACAATCCCTTCTAAGATGTCCTGTCTCTCCACATGCAAAGCATTTTCTTTGAGCATAATTAGTTTTTCCCATGGGTTTTACTCTGGTGATTCCCCCCAACCTTGTCTTCCCTTTCCTTTCTGAAACTCCTGCTTCTGCCAGGTTTAAAACACCCACCTTCATTTGGCTGACCAATCTGGCTTCCAAGAAGTGCTCCACCAATGAGGTTGCGTCTCTGGTGTTTTGACAGTCTTGGAGAATCAGGAAAGACTGCAGTTCCTTCGGTACAGCTTCAATAAACTGCTCTAAAACAATACTATCCAACAGAGAATCAACAGTTTTGCCCTCAGGTGACAACCACTTCCATACCAACGTTTTGATCCGCTGGCATAAAGCTCGCGGTGTCTCGTCTTGCTTAAGCTTGCAAGCTCTCAGAAGGCACCTATAGACCATTGGTGTTAGGCTCATACGATCTCTTATCGCCTTCTTGAGTTCCTCATAATTGGAGGCTAGATCAATGGGCATAGCCCTGTAGGCTGTTAATGCTTCGCCTGTAAGAGAGGCAGCTATGCGTGTGGCCCATTGATCCTTCGGCCATCCACTTAGGAGTGCAACTCGTTCAAACACTTCCAAATACACATCTATGTCATCTTCCTTGGTCAGGGGACCAAAGGAGAATATCCCTTTCCCCTGTGAACCCAGTCCTTGCGAGGCTCCTAAGGAACCTGACATAGTCCTTAAGGCTTCGGTGGTTTTCTTCTGTTCTCCTATCCAGGCACCCATCAACTCTAGGAGCGGCTGTTGCTGGGCCATCATCCTGGTGGCTGTTCGTTCCTGTGTCTGGGCAGCCATCTCCTGCTGCTGTTGGAACCGGTCCGCCATCCAGCTCAGCAGCTCACCTTGCTCCATCTCCGGTTGATGCTGAAATGAGACAAACAGAAAAACAAACACCAAGTGCGGCTCCCAATACCAGCACCCTTCTGCTCCAACTCCTATTGAAAACTGCTGTACCCCTCCCTTGCAGCAGTATCCAGACTAACCCCTCTTATATACGGGTTACCTGCTGCCAGGGTTGACTCGAGCTTATCAGCAAAGCAGGATCCAGCTGGAACATCAGCTCCGGTCCGTCCCTCTGCTGCTACTCTGGTCCATGCTTTCTGCAGTTTCCTCTACAGCTTCTCTGTCCTCAGAGGCTTCTCCAGAAGTTTTCCCCTTCTGTATAACTGTAAGTATCCTTTATGCTGCAATGTAGGCTAGAAGATATCCTGCCAACTATGCCACCTGTGTCGTGCCCCCTACTGGCTAGGCGGTTGCCTAGGAGTAGAGGGCGCACCTCTTAATGTCCCTTTTCTGTTAGTTGGATTCCCAGAGCCAAGGTTGCTGGGTACTGTAGTTGTGTAATAAAGAATGGCCGGGGTTTTCAAGGCAAACAGGAAATTTATTTATTTTTTCTTCTTAGCCAATGAACTTTTCTTTTCAGCAGTTCACAATTACAACAACATAAATTGGATGCTTCTCAGTTGAAAAAGGAAACAAAACCTTCATAGCAAACTGTTATAGCAAACACAGCAGCACTGTTTCTCAGCTTGTTTAACACAGCAGTAAATCTTTTCCTTCATTAAAGATTTTAGCTTTAGGTTCCTGGCTTGATTCAGCATAAACCTCTACATCAGCTGAGTTCTGTACAGCACTTCACTTCTTTCTACAAGTTGCTTAACATTTGCTTCTTTTCCTTCAAGCTGCTAAACATTTGCTTCCAGGCTGCAAGCATTCAAATCAGTGCTTTGAATCTTCCTGGCTAGCACAAGAACGTTAGCACTTCATTTGCATAATTCTCCAGCAGGTTAAGCACTTAGATAAGCTTCTTGGTTTTTCTAAAACTTTAAAACCTTAGAGCTTTCTCACTTCTGGCACGCACAAAATGAGCAATCCATTTCTGAAACCGAGGAAACATTATCTGAAGCACATTCATCTACTTGCATGCCCTCATCCTCTAAGTCAATTGGCACCTGGCTGGACTCAGCGTCGGGAACTGGAGGTTTTAGTTTCTGTAACAACTTTAAAACCTTTCCCCACTGGGACTCCTCTCTACGCTGAGGGACACTGGAAGGCTTGAGGAGATCCTTATCTTTTATCAAACTTTGTAAGGTTTCCAATGTGCTCACCTTTCTTCTAGCGCCCAGTCTCTTCCCAGACTTTGCTGAAGAGGACACACTTCTTACCGGCTCTCCTAAGGACACTCCCGTACGTTGCTCATAACCAGCATTTTCCACAGGGCAAACTCTCCCGTCCTCCCAGCCAGCTGTAATTCTCTTACAAGCTGAACTACCTTCAGAACTAGAGCTTCCTGAATGCTGCATGCAATAGGGATTCCTCCTGAGACAGCTGCTGGAACACCTTCCTCTCACAGGGTTCCTTCTGGTTTCCTTACTTCCTGCTTCCTTGCAAGAGTCTCCTCTCTTGGATACATCTTCCCTGGTGATCACTCTCTCTCCCGGGATCTCTCCTTTCCTGGTGGAAACCTCCTCCCCGGTGGATGCACCTTCCTTCGTGTTCTCCCCCATGTTCTCCTCCTTCTTCCCTGCTTCCCTGAGCTTATATGAGTGTGAATGCCCCCTAGCCTCAAGCTCCACCCCTGGGTAATCCTCGTCACCTCCCCTGGTTACCTTGGAGCTGGGGCGTGGCTCACTATCAACAGCTCTGTGCGTGCAGTTTTTTTATTTAGCTGGAGTTTTAACCCTAAAACTCCCTGAACTATTTCCTTGCTCAGAGGAAAATGACTGTTTTTTCACCATTTTCTCAGGCTCTACTACAGTCTCGCCACCACAGTACCTAGCAGTTTCCCAAAAGACACAGGTTCCTCAATGCTTGTATTGGGTCAAGCAGTGATATCCCATGTCCCTTTTAATAATGGTTTATGTACTTTTTCTCCAGGAACTTGTCCAAACCTTGTTTTAAACCCAGCTCCACTAACAGTTTTTACTACATCCTCCAGTAAGAAATTCCAGAGTTTGATTACTCGTTGAGTGAAAAAATATTTTCTCTTATTAGTCTTAAATAGGTTACCCTGTAGCTTCATTGCATGTCCTCTAGTCTTTTTATATTTTAATGACGTAAACAATCAATCTACATTTACCCGTTCCACTTGTCACGCCCTTAGCCCCTTACATTGGTATGGAGGGGCGTGGTTTTGTTTTTGCCATTGTGGTGCTTCAACTTTCTGGCCTTTTTCTAACTGGATGCCTTTAAATGCATTGTGGGAAAGGTAGTTCAGTTAGATATCATTTGGGCTCAGATTTTTATTTATTTATTTATTTATTTAAAGTCTCTTTTATACCGCGCTATTCAGCATCAGCGCGGTTTACAATAAACAGTGAACATACACATTTCCAATAGTACTTTGTGTTTACATATGAACAGGATAATCAACTTGGCTAACAGGGTAACTATGTACAACCATAAAATATACAATATATACAATTTGTAGGCTGATCATGTGTTTGTGTGGTTTTAGACAGTAGTGATTTGGGTGGATTCGGCAAATGGTGCTGAGTTTCTATTAGGTTCAGGGTAATGTATGAGGAAGAGGTAGTGTTTCACGGCCTTCCTGAATTGGAATATGTCTGGGATTGATCTGATGTTGTGAGGAAGGTTATTCCAGATCACCGGTGCATAAAGATTGAAAGTCCTGCTAGATGTTGACTTGGAGCATTTAGTTATAGATCTTGGGACTATCAAGGTGTTTTGAGCTACTGACCTTCTGTCTCTGTTGTGGGGTGTCATCTGGATTAGCTCAGTTAGTGAGGTTGACGAGAGACCTTTGGTGGCTTTAAAGGTGAGCAGCAAGGTCTTGAATGTAATTCTACCTTGAATCGGGAGCCAGTGGAGTTGTTTCATTATAGGTGTGACATGGTCTTTTCTGGATGCTCCGTGCAGTACTCTTGCTGCGGTGTTCATTGCCATTTGCAGTGGGTTTAGGGTGTTTTGGGGGAGACCTTGAAGTATTGCATTTGCATAATCGAAATGCGGGATAATTAGTGCTTGATAGATAGTCCTGAAATCATCAGGCTCCAGCAGAGATCTTAGGTATCTAAGGGATCTAATTTTATGATATACTGCCCTTACAGTATTACTTATATGAGCTTGCATATTTAGGTTCTGGTCTAGTGTGATGCCGAGGTATCTGATCGCGGATTGGTCTGGAGGTCTGCTTCCTTCACATTCAGTACTGTTGGGGCATTGAAGTTACGGTTTCTTGTAATGAACATCACCTCCGTCTTCTTGTGTTGAATCCGGAGGTTTTGGGATTGTAGCCAATTGGATATTTCGTTTATGCAGCTTGTTATTGGTTCGAGGTCTGGGTTATCTGTTGTAAAAGGCGTGTATAATAGCACATCATCTGCGTATATCATGCAGTTAATGTTGAAAGACCGGATCAGGTTGCAGAGAGGTTGCATGTATATATTGAATAGTAAGGCGGAGAGGGAGGATCCTTGTGGGACACCTTGGCTTTGGTGAATGGTTCTGATGATGTGTTTCTGGATCTCACCTGCTGCCATCTGTCCGAGAGGTAGGACCTGCACCACTCGAGTGCTTTACCGGAGATTCCTTTTTTCTTTGAGGCGTTCTAGGAGGCACTCATGGCTAACGGAATCAAATGCTGCCGCGATGTCAAGGAAGACAAGGACAAAGCCTTGGCGGGTATTGTCGATGCCTGATATTATGTGGCTGAAGAGTGTGGTGAGAAGGGTCTCGACCCCGTGAGATTCTCTAAATCCATGCTGGCATGGATCCAGTGGTGCATTGGAATCAATGTGATCTTGTATTTGTCTCTGAACTATCTTTTCCATTATTTTTGCAAGCAATGGTATGCTTGCTATGGGTCTGTAGGATTCTGGTTTCTGTTGGTCGAGTTTGTAGTGTTAAAGTAGAGGACTTATTGAAGTTTGTTTGACCGTGCGTGGGAAAACACCTGTTGTGAACGAATGTAGAATAAGTCTGGATCTGATTGGACTGAGGTCAGTCCGGAGTTCCTTGACCCAGAAAGCTGGGCATGGATCAGATTGCGCTGTGGACGTATGAGGCTGCTATGGTGTCTTCGATGCATCGTTTGGATGGAGTTGAGAAGGTAGTGAGTGGTTTTTGATTGTAGGTCTGTAGGAAGATGCTGGACGTTGGGTTGTTGTTTATCTTACAAATTATATTATGTAGATAATCCGCATATGTTTGAGGATGGATTCCATTTGTTTGTTCTGATGCAGGTTCTGTTGTAAGTTGCTTAACGAGGGCAAACAGGTCACGAGGTTTGTTGAGGGATCTTTTTAAAGTGTCGGCGTGGTAACGTCTCATGGTTTCAGTCACTGCGGTACGGTGCGCTGTGAGTTGTAAATTGTATGCCTTTTGGTCTGCTTCTGAGCGTGAGCGGCGCCAGCGTCTCTCAAGTTTTCTTAGTGTCGCAAGTGAGGCTTTCAACTCAGTAGAGTACCATGCTGCTGTGTGTCGTTTCGATGAAAAAAAACACCTTCACTGTAGTTGGGTTGAGTAGGTGCATTGACAAGAATTTATTCAAAGAAAAGAAAGACACGCTAAGGTTCACAGATCCACCTTTTTAGATATTTCACCAGGAATTCTTGTAACTCATTACAGGATAACTTGAACTGAAACAAAACAGCTTTCCTCAGCCTTAACTAACAGCACCTGCTTCCTAGCAGAGCTTGCCGTGCAGTCCAAAACATACAGAAAGAAACTTTAAACCAGGTTTTCTTTCCCTTTCCAGTCCAGAACAAATACCTGGCTATCTTGTATGCTTAAACTCAGCACTTCATACAGATAGACAAATTCTCACAAGCAGATAAAACTCTTTTCAAGGTTTTCTCAGTAGTTAGACAAACAAAAGCATTTCTTACCTCCTTCAGTGGAAACGGCATCAAAAAGAGCTCAGCACTGCTCACAGCTGTTTCTCAAAAGATAATCAGGAAGCTTCAGCTTTTCACTGCGTAACACTTCTCCTGAACTTAGAACATTAACAAGCTAACACAGCTCTTAGGGCTTTGGACACTGGAGGCTTCTCTTTACGGTTGACATCCCTGGCAACCATTCTTAATTGGTAGACTGGCATGCAGAGCAGTCCATGTATGAGACCTCTTCATCACAAGGTAAATCTGGCTCCCCCAATTCCATTGGTTCACTCTCTGGCTCAGATTCAGATAGCTTACTTGACTGCCTTCTGTTATGGTTAAAGCTGTCTCTTGCAAATACGTAGTGCTCCTTATTAGCTAAGCTTCTGGGACTCATACCTTGATCAAAGCCTGTAGTAGCTTCACTTCTTACATGCTCTGGCCACCATCCAGCACGTTCTGTTCTCCAATTAGTGCTTCTGGCTCTTACTGCTCCATTCCTTCTTGAGTGGTTAAAACGTCTGCTCTCTCTTTCTCTCTGGTCAGCAGTTGCAGCACTCTCAGGTCTCAGGAGTCCTTCCAGTTCCTCTCCACGTGTTCTGCTTGTCCCTGGTCTGCTTGTCCCTCCTCGTCTTGCCGGTCTCACTGATCTAACTGAGCTAAACTTAAACCCCTCAGGCTCCTGCTCCACCCTCTCCCCTCTCAGGTGAGAGAGATCAAACTCCCTTGTGGCAGCTGAGTGATTAGTGGATGCAGTGACGTAAGGGTTCCTTACCCTGGGCCTGTATTCCCTCTCCTTTCCACCACTAGGGGCACTCTGTTCCTCATTGTAGCCAGGAATTACCTGCTTTCTAGGAGCAAATGGAGTTTTAAGTCCTGGACCTTTTAAAATGGGTCCCTTTATTAAGGTAAATTCCTTCTTTTTACCCCTCTCTTCTAGGTCCTGATAAGCTTCCTTATCACACACTCCATTCATTAATTTATAGATCTCTATCATATCTCCCCTCAGCCATCTCATTTCCTGGTTGAAGAGCCCTAATCTTTTTAGCCTCTCTTCATAGGAGTATCCTTCCATCCCCTTTACCATTTTGGTGGCTCTTCTCTGTACCTTTTCTAATAACGCTATATCTTTTTTAAGATACGGCGACCAGAATTGCACACAATATTCAAGGTGCGGTCACACCATGGAACGATACAGAGGCATTATAATATCCTTTCTTTTATTTTCCATTCCTTTCCTTATGATACCTAGCATTCTTTTTGCTCTCTTGGCTGCTGCTGCACACTGGGCGGAGGGTTTTATTTATTTATTTATTTAGACAGACTTATATACCAGCTTATCCTAAAATCAAAGTGGTTACATAACATCACAATTGGGTTACATTTAACATTTGGGTGCTTTACAACATATAACATGAGGGTATTTAACAACATTAATACAACACAATTTGAGGGTTACATTTATCATAATGGTGTCATGAGTTTAGCTAGGTTGGTTAGTTATTGATTTTGCAAGGGAGTTTACGTTACAACCCCGCTCGGGTGTGGGCTGTTGTGTATCTGGTGGGGACTGCTGTCTATCTGCTCGTAGGTTTCTGTGAAGAGCAGGGTTTTAAGGGCCTTGCGGAAGTATGTGATGCCTTCTAATTCCCTTAGGTACGTTAGGTGGGAGTTCCATAGTGTAGAAGCCATTAATGATGGAGATCTTCTTGACGTATTATGCTTAGTCTTGTGATATCCTGAAGGTGTGCTGATCATGTCAGGTTTTAACATGTTATCCACGATGACGCCTAAATCTTTTTCCTGGGTGGTGGCTCCCAATGTGGAACCTTGCATTGTATAACCATAGTTTGGGTTGTTCTTTCCTAGGCGCATAACTTTGCACTTGTCCACATTAAATTTCATCTACCATTTGGATGCCCACTCTTCCAATTTATCAAAATCCTCTTGCAATTTTCCACAATCCTCTTGGGTTTTAACAACTTTAAATAGTTTTGTGTCATCTGCAAATTTGATAACCTCACTCGTTATTCCCTTTTCTAGGTCATTTATGAATATGTTAAAAAGCAGCGTTCAAGGTAGATATGGTTTTGAAAATGTTCGGAGACTAATTAATGTCTTATCTAGTTTGAAGAATAGAAATGGATCATATGCGGTAGTATCTTTGGATGCTGAAAAGGCCTTTGATAGAGTAGAGTGGCCTTACCTCTTCGCGTCGTTGTTACATTTTGGATTTGGACCTAATTTTCGAGGGTGGATTGAGGCCTTGTACAAGTCCCCAACAGCTGCTGTGCAGATCAATGGGTTTAACTCACCTCCTTTTTCATTAAGATGTGGGACTAGACAGGGTTGCCCGCTCTCTCCGCTGCTTTTTGCTCTGGCCCTTGAGCCTCTAGCAATCCGAATGCGTGCCCAGGCTCAGGATATAGGAATAAGGTTAGGAGATCAAAATGATGTCATCTCCTTATACGCCGATGATACGCTGATCTTCCTCCAGGATCCGGTTCGCACCCTTCCTATCATAGTTGATTTGTTACATAATTTTTCTCTCATGTCTGGATTCAAGGTTAATTTTTCCAAATCAGCTCTGATGCCTTGTTATACAGGTTTGAAAGAGAAGGAAGGTTTGCCTTCTACAGTTTTTTCTAAGGTATCCCAGTTTAGATACTTGGGGATTATAATTCCTAGACTATTTGAAGATTTGGCCCAAAAATGGCAAAAATGGCCCAAAATGTTGCGGCTAGGGTAATCATGAAAAAGAACCTCACCGATCACATTACCCCTGTACTAATCGAGCTTCACTGGCTCCCCATTGCAGCCCGGGTAAAATATAAAATACTAGTAACCACTTTCAAACTGATTCATAACATAGCACCATCCTTTCTCTCCACCCTTATCAGCACGCAACCACCCAACAGAAGCAGGCGAACAATCCACTCAAATACACTCCTTGTTCCCCCGGATATCAGATCTGTAAATACCACTACTAGCCAACGAGCATTCTCCTATTCAGCCCCGTCCATCTGGAACCAACTACCACCGGAGCTAAGAGCTGTCAAAGACCTTATGGAATTCAGAAAGAAGCTCAAGACACATCTTTTCCAGTGCCAATACAATCTGATATAATCTCAGGGGTAGAAATGATACCACCCAATGAAACATGATGACAATTTATGTAAATAAGTAAATATGTAAATATGTAATGTCTCAATCATTCCCATATGACCTTCCCCCGCGTGCTGTGCTTTCTCCACCAAATCAATGTGTGTATATTTCAAAAATTTGACATGATTGTACAAACCCGTTTCGTTAATCAAACCGCTACTGATCGCTGGAAGTAGCGGTATACAAATGTATGCTAAATAAATAAATAAATAAAATAAATTTGTACGTACTGAACTATCGTCCGCTGATGAAAACCTTGAGAGCTGAGACTGTGCAGTGGTCTTCTTTCACGGTGTCCTGGTTAGGTAGAATAAATGTGATCAAGATGTTACTTTTACCTAAATTGTTGTTCCTTTTTCAGCAATTACCAATAATGATTCCCAGGGATTTTTTTTTAGAGGTACGCCAATTAATTACAAAATTTGTATGGCAAGCTAAAAGACCCAGGATTAATTGGTTCACGATGATACGTCCTCGGATGCTAGGTGGGTTAGGACTCCCGTACTTTGAATTATACTATCACTGTTCTTGTTTGCGTGCTCTCCATTTCTGGGTAAAGGATCAGAGTTCTTCATGGGTCCAAGCAGAAATGGAATGGTTGACCCCTATTCCCCTGCTAGCGGTGCCCTTTGTAACTGTACATGGTGAAATTCGTAAAATTTTGCAACACGTTTTCTTGGGGCCTGTGTGGAGAAGCTGGGGAAAGATTAGCACATTGGCATCTATGCCCTCAAAAGTATCTCCCTTTATGGTACTAGGGTCTTTACCTTTCATTAGAAATGTTGGGGGGGGGGGGCAATGAGAGTGATTAGTGCTAAGACCCGACTTTCGTCCATGTTCGATCATGCTAAATTTCTGTCTAAACAACAAACAGAACAACTCTTTGTCTTGAAGTTATCAGACTTTCAGTATTTCCAATTAAAGCACTGCTTTTCTTTGCAGGAGTACCATTCAGCAGGTACTAGAGTGCCAAAGCAGTGGGAGACTATTTTATTTCAGAGTTCGCGTCCCCAGGCTTTGTTAGCTAGACTTTACAGGGCCCTGTCAACAGAGATAGCTGCTAATATTTCTCAGCTACCATTCCAAAAACATTGGGAGAAAGATCTTCCGGGAAGATCAGAGGAGTTTTGGCTAGAAGTTTTTTCTTACTCGCATAAATGCTCTATCTCATTGTCGCTCATAAATACTCAATTACGGGTACTATTTAGAATGTCCATTACGCCTGAAAATTTGTTCTGCTGGAAAAGGGCGGATGACCCCTTTTGTTGGCGCTTATGCGGTCAAAAGGGTACATTTCTACATATGTGGTGGGAATGCTGCAAAGTACAGAAATTTTGGTGGGAGGTTCACTCTTTAATTACATCTAAATTGGGGGTGGCCTTTCCGTGTACGCTGGAGTCCTGTCTTTTGGGGTTGGTATCGGAAGAGGTACCAATTTATGATAGAGTTGGGCTGGTAAATTGCTTACTGTTAGCGGCCCGCTCGGTGATTAGTCGTTTTTGGAAGTGTTCATATGTCCCCACACTAAATGAATGGTGGGTAAAGATATGGGATATATACAGGATGGAAAAGCTTACAGCAGACTTAAGGGAATGTCCGGAGAAAGTATTACACCGTTGGGCCCTGTTTTTACCTCTTAATGCCGACAGCAGCTTTGTATGAGTGGATACCGTTACTTGGTATTGCAGTAGCTCTGAGTCCCTGCACTCTCTTTAGCTCCTGATATTAAGGTTTTGTTATTTGGGCTTGGGTGGGTGGGGTGGGGGGGAGGGCAGGGGAAGGAGGGAGGGAGGGCGGGGAGGGGAGGGTGGATGATCTCAGATGTACAGTTAACTTTCTTATTTCTTATAAGATATCCCGTCTTAGATAGTGTAAGGGATGTCTAACTTATTACATTATAGTATGTTATTATTAGAGAGTTAGGTTGCTGGGTTATACTACTCATGTTTCGAATTGTAACTATGGGCTGAGTCTCACAACGTAGTTGAGTTCTTATAGTACATGTGTGAAGTTTAGGTATATATATTAGTGGTTTGGGTTTGGGGACTATTGGTACTAAGCTTAGATTGTAGTTTTCTTACTCTGTAACACGATTATGCAATGTTTATCCAACCTTATAAGGCAATTATACGACAAGCTTCTGTTGTGATTCATCATTTGTTATGGTGGGAGGACGGGGCTTAGTGGGATTCTTGTCTGCTACTGTACTGTTGTGGTGTACTTATCTTATTATATTTTAATAAAATTGTTGAACATTAAAAAAAAAAACAGCGGACCCAGCACAGATCCTTGGGGTACTCCACTATTCACCTTTTTCCACTGGGAAAATTGGCCATTTAGCCCTACCCTCTGCTTTCTATCTTGTAACCAGTTCCTGATCCACAATAGTATATCACCTCCTATCCCATGACTTTTTAGTTTTGCCAAACGTCTCTGATGAGGGACCTTGTCAAAAGCTTTCTGAAAGTCCATATACACTATATCAACAGACTCACCTTTGTCTACCTGTTTATTCACACCTTCAAAAAAACATAACAGATTAGTAAGACAAGATCTTCCTTGTCTAAAGCCATGTTGACTGTCTCCCATTAAGCCATGACTATCTACATGTTCAGTAATTTTGTTCTTTATGATGGTTTCTACCATTTTTCCCAGTACTGACGTCAGGCTCACCGGTCTGTAGTTTCCCAGATCACCCCTGGAACCCTTTTTAAAAATTGGCGTTACATTGGTGATCCTCCAATCTTCAGGTATTACAGATGATTTTAATGATAGTTCACAGATTACTAATAGTAGGTCTGCAATCTCATATTTCAATTCTTTCAACACCCTTGGATGTATACTATCCGGTCCATGTGATTTGCTACTCTTCAGTTTATCAAATAGTAGTAATACTTCTTCCCGGTGTAGCAATATTTCTTTCAATTCTTCTGCGGCATCATCTTAGGTGCATTTAATTTTATTGCAATGAGAATGTGGTTCTTCTGTTAAAACTGATTTGAATTGTTTATAAGGGTGCCAATAATCTTGTCCTGGCAGTGTACCAGTTTTTATACTATTTCCTTTTTTAATTGATCTTGTTTTATTTGATTATTTTATGTGTTAAATATATGTGCATATGTTGTCCAAAGCCATTTCACTGGGCACTTTTTTTTTTAGGAGATATTGGACATTAAGGGGTTGAACTGCAAGGGTGCCAATAATAATGACCACAACTGTATGGTCTAGGTTGCAGCAGCAGTCATTTCTCATTGGAATTTATGTCTAGTTTGCATCAGTAAACTACTGTCAGTGTGAAGAGCAGCTTAAGAGATGCATGTTTTACTGAGGAGATTTGGCGTCCGCGGGTACATCCTGGAGATGAGCAGGATCCGAAACGTGCAATTTTTCAGAATATGTTGGACGCGGGGACATCCAAAAAGTTCACCCGTGTCCCAAATTATTACAGGGACGTGTTTCTCCATTATATACCATGGCCCGTGCCTACACTCGTGCGCGTGCTGCGTGCTGGATGTGTGAATGGGTTGCCTGCATAGCGCTTTCCCCGTGCCATGCTGGACATGTCTATCTCCCTGATTCCGGACCTGCTGGCACGTCTAGATCTGCGGATGTGGAAATGGGTTCAAACGGGGTCCATTTTCAGTTTAGATGCAGGCATACCTTTATATGCATAATATATCCATATATTATTATACATGTATATTCAATGGAAGCATTTAAAGAGATATAATCAATGAATATACATATAACTTTATATGGATATTTTATACATATGGGAGTAATTTTATGAAGGTTTTTCCCATGTAAAGTCTGTTGTACACATGGAAACGGCCTCTTATGGTATACACATGCATAAATGTTCACAGAGATAAGATGATGCATAGTCATGCATGCGCCTTGTGTAAGCATTCCCTAGGGCATAGTTTTTGTGGAGCAAGAGCAGAGTTGTGAAGTATGCATGTGCAACCTTAAGAGGTAATTTTATAAGGAGTCACATAAGAGTATGCACCATGTATGCAGGTAAATCATGATATTTGAATGGTTTATGGATGTGAATGGGCACTTGCAAACATACTTTAGGCAACCACTATTCTGTAAATATGTGAATCAGGCAAATCACGTATACTTGTACTGTGCTGTATACTGGGCGGAGCTTGAGTGATATGTGGGGAGAGTGCAAATTTATGTGCATAAATTTATAATGTTCTAATTTATTCTTGTCCTGGGAAAATATAAACATTTACACCAGTTATAGTACTGGCATACGTGCTTGTGCTAGGAATTTGCACAAGTTTCACACCATTTATGCTCCTATATTATAAAATAAAGTACGCACATACCTTACTTTATAAACTAGATGTGAAAATGTGCATAAGTCTAGCTGACCTTATAAAATTACTCTCTTAGGGGGTAGTTTTATAAGAGCTGCCTAGATTTACTTGTGAACGTCATATGCACACTTAAGTGGGCAGTTACACACACAAATGATGTGGTTACTGTTTGTAAGTATGCATGCATATCCCATTATGTGTACTTTTAATGTGGGCATGCAGAGGGCACAGTTTGGGCAAAGTGTGAGTGGAGTGCAAGGTTATACGTGTTAAATAGAATCCTATACTTTATGCGTGTTCCTTACAAATTTAGGCATGCACATTGCTAGTGTAAGTGATTGCACCTTAAATTTATGCACGTTATTAAGTCAAAATCTGGTTGAGTGAAGAGTGCTATAAAAGGAGAATGAGTCCATCGAATATTGGGCCTTAGAGTTTAAGGGAATACTACCCATCCTACATGAGGCCAAAAGATAAGAAGGGTGTCTTCCCTCCCCCCCCCACCCTCCACTCTCCACACACACCCTCCTTGGATCCAGATGTGCAGGAGATACCAAGGAGTTTATTTAGCTGTTCCTTTATACTGCTTTTTGGTGGGTCAAAGCGGTGTACAAAAAACAACAGGATACATTGAACACATGGGATGGCAACTTATGTTCATGAGATTTTAACTTATATACATTGAATACATGGAATATAATTTATGTACAAGTGTTTGTAAGCTATATACATAATTGGGAACACTGGGGACTGTGTGTAGGTAGGAGAATGAACGATGTGAATGTTGACATTGGTTGGGCCTGGGTGGGGGATTTTGATGGGAGTGTGTGAGGCAGGTGGGCTGGTGGGTGGGAGAGAGGTTATGTGTTGGGGCCAAAGTGTTCAACAAAGAAATGGGTTTTCAGATGTTTGTGGAAAGTGCGGAGTTCTGTAGCACGAGTTCCAGAGGGCTGACGTGTAGAATTTGAATGCTCTTGCACATGCTTGCTGGTTGCTCTTTATTTTTTCATGGGGGACGACTAGGGTGTTCCTGGTGGTTTGTCTGCTGGCTCTGTTGGATTGAAAAGTGTGGAATAATGTCTGCAGGTGGAAAGAGGAATGTCCATTTAAGGCTTTGTAGGTCATCAGGAGGGTCTTGTATTTGATTTGGCTGTTTAAAGGGAGCCAGTGGAGTTGATGCATATGTATGGATGGGGCTCAGGAGGATGAATCATATGTACTGGGGAATCAACAGGGATTTGGAGGATGGATCATATGCATGGAGGGGCTGTTCAGAGCCTTGCCCTGGTCACTTTTGCCAATTCCCCATTACCCCCACCAATACCTCCTCTCTCACCACTATTGATCTGGACTGGCAAGAAGAGGTGGTGTCTCAGGCTGTTGTTCTCTTGCAGCTCAAAGCCTAAGCCTACCTGGTACTTTGAATACTGCAGGACACCATGACAAGAGGTTGGGGATGAGGAGATGAACTTACATGATGAGAAAAGGACTGGAGGGGCAAGTTTGTATGTGAGGGAGAGAAGGTTAGGAAATGGAAGGGGATAAATTTGCAAATGTGAAAGAGAGGATTGTTGCCAAGGTGATGCATTTGTCATAGAGGGCATTCAAAAATCCTCATGCTGTTGGGTTGATACTGAGTTAAACACATGGGAGGGATGACTAGACTGAATATTTTTTAATGTAAATTAATATTTGTAATATTGTATCATTTTATTTTTATAATGTAAAATAAAATTAACATGTAATATACAAAATAATATATATTTTTTTCTGTGTGTGGCAGAATTGCCATAGGAGGGGACTGCTCTACTCCTGCCTGGTTTTGTCAGAAAATGGGAATGTGTATGTATGATGGTGGGTGCTGGGGACTGAGGAATATTTATGGTAGGAGGTTCAGGGGATGTGTGGGAGAGCAAGAAGGATTTGGGGATGGAGGAGAATCATGTATCAGGTATTTGGTGGAGAGGAATGAGGACATGGATAATGTGGAGGCTAATGGAAATATGTCATGTTTTTGGGGTGGGGTGGTTATTTGTTGTAGAGAAGGAAGGGGAGGGGAATAAGAGGGCAAGAGGTGGGGTTTTCTCTTAAAAAGTTGACAGCTCCCAGTTAGATGCTTTTGAAAATGTATTCCTATGTCACCTGCTCTCGTTCCATATATATAATTCTAAACATGGTTGCATCGATCCTTTGGTGATTTCAGGTCTGTTTCTGTTCCTTGCAGGGAAGGCTTGGTTAGTAGGGACGAGATCACAGCTTACTTCATGAGGGCCAGCTCCATCTACTCCAAACTGGGGCTGGGCTTTCCTCATAACTTCCAGGAGACCACATACTTGCGACCTACTTTCTGTGATAATTGTGCAGGCTTCGTAAGTATGGGTTTATTTCAAAGCAAGTTACTAAACAACACTGATTTGTTTAAAGTTCTAGTTGTATTTCTCATTGTAATAAAGAAATACTACAAGGTGTGGCAGTTGTGGTAGTGTTTGCTGATCTGAAGTGCATGGCTGAGCTTGAGGTGATGTAATGAGAAGTGCTACAAGGCATGGATTGCACTGGTAGAGCTGTATGTGTGTAGCAAGGGTCTTAGTATTGGACAGGAATTCTCATACTTTTTGGGTAGTGCCGTATCAGTGGGCCTCCCCAGAACTAGGTTTCAAGGGGTCAATATTCAGTCAGCACAGAGATCATACTAATTTAAATGCCATGCTAGCATTTAAATGAACATATATTTTCAGCATCGCTATATGTATGATTAGAAGCACTGAATATACAGTATGTCCAATGTGGTCACTGTGCTAACTTACCCGGCTAGCTGTTGATGCTGAATATCACCACTATCTAGGTAAATACGAGGCCTGTTCTTCCTCCACCTCTTTTTTATATGGATAGTATCTAGCCGTTCGTTCATATTTTTACCCCGATATATTCCATACAAAATTTTAAAAATCTATTGAGAAATGATATGTTTACCAGCTCCCGGTGAACATATAACTTCCACTGCATATTGGTCTACAAGTTTCAGAACATGCTCATACTAATCCTAATAGCCCCAGTTGCATTTGACTGAAAGACAATGTGGATAAATTTATGACAACTGACCTATATGTGAAGGCTAAGTAGGTGCCTATTTGATAAAGGGGTAAATTGGAAGAAACCATGGCTAGATAGAAGTTGCAAACTAGGGAAACTGGTGTAAATGTATACACATACAATCTGCTTGACTATGTGTATTTAATAAAGGACATGTACACTATACTTTGTAATGCTACCAGAGTGCCATCCCAACTCCACCTGAGAGGATGCCTACACACGTCATGCCTTCTTATCACCATGTGTACTTTTTATGCATGTAAGTCCTGAGGTAATTTTATAAAAGCCCTTTCACTCATGGGAAAAGTTGATAAAATTACCCTCAATTTCTTTTATCCCTGTAAAAGTCATTTCAACTTTCTCTGAAACAATCAGTTTTTAATTTACTCATGAAAAGACAGCTTGTTTTGCTCAAGCACTTGTTCCCAATAGGTGACAATTTTACAGCAGTTGCAATTATTTATATAGCAACTTATCACTATTTTTTTTAAGTGCTGGACAGCAAAACAGAGAATTCATGCCTCCTCAGGGAATTAGCGTTTTCCTTGTCCAGACTCCATCAAAGACTAACACAAGAAACAAAAGGTGCCTATGAAATTGCAGTGTTAGTTTTAATAGCAGTGTGTATTCTTTCATTTTTCTTTTCTTTCCAGCTTTGGGGCGTTATCAAGCAGGGATACAGGTGCAAAGGTAACTATGACCCTCTCCAGAGGGCTTATTACTCATTTCCTTTATACTGGGCACAAAAATAATTGCAAAAAATAAATGATTTGATTCATTCAGATTTGTGACTTACAAAAATTTATAGACAAAATATATTCAATAAGTTTGACAAATATAACTAATCAGCTATAGCTGCTAAGTTATAAAAATAATTGGGTTGATTTTCAAAGCACTCATCCTAATAGAAGATTATTCTATCCAGATAGATGCCGGCCAGAGCAATATTAAATGTCACTATCCAAATAGTGTTGTTGAATATTCTCTCTGACTGCCCTGACACCATCTGGATAACATTGAAGCTGTCCTTTGATGTATCCTTATAGTGGTGATTTTCAGCAACACAATATGAATAGTTATCTGGATGGCATAACACAGCAAAACGTTGTCCTAGATGGCTATATGGATAACTACATATATCCTGTAAAGTGTTCTAAAACCTCATCTGATGTTATGACAAAATAATTAGCATAATTTAACACATGGCCTTCAACTGTGTGTTATGTTAAATGCTTTGTTAAAAAATATTCATGAAATAGATAAATACCTTTGTAAGTCTTCTTTCATGCTTTCATGATGGTATTTATTGCAGTTTAGGAATACACAAGAATGTCACACAAAAAACAAAGAACACATGACAGAAACATTAGATCCAATCAATTGCATAAGAAAACTAACAATGTTTTTTTTATAAATCCCATTTCCAGAATGCTCACAGTGAAGAACAATATAATAGCTACAGTAAAACAGGAAAATAAGCCTAAAAAATAAGATGGCAGATTTAAAATATATATATATATATAAAACACTGAATGAAAGGTTAGATATAATTGGCATTTCAGAGACCTGGTGAAAGGAGGATAACCAATGGGACACTAATATCTGGGTACAAACTATGTCGCAATGATAGGGTAGATCACATAGGTGGAGGGGTGGCGCTGTATGTTAAAGTGTTAAAGAGGGCATTGAGTCAAACAGGATGAAGGTTTTTCTGGAAACAAAGCACACTGTAGAACTTCTATGGATAGAAATTCCATGTAAAAAGGGGAAGGGAATGACTGGGGTGGAGGGGGGGGGGTGCGGGTGCACTACCATCTGCTTGGACAGAATGAACAGATAGATGATGAAATGTTAAGAGAAATTAGGGAAGCTAGCAAAGTTTACAACATAGTAATAATGGGTGATTTCAAGTACCTCAGTATCAGGCCATACTAGGGAGATAGTTTTTAGATGAAATAAATGACTGCATCATGGAGCAACTGGTTCAGAAAACAACACAAAGGGAAGCTGTTTTAGACCTAATGCTTAGTGGAACGCAGGATCTAGTGCAAGAGGTAGAAGAAGACAGAAGGAGAGAAAAGTGGAAAGGAGGTGCTGAGAAGACAAGCACAAGGAAAGTGGGAAAAAGAGACCACAACCAGCTCAATTAGATAAATAACATGCACTTTGCAAATACGGTAGGAAATTCATTTCTGTGTCTCTTTTCCAATACTGTACTTTTTGGAGTTTGTATTTCAGTGTTTGGCTGTATGTTGCTAATTTCTGGCTCTTTATTCTGTATTAGCTGAGGGTCTGATGACCCGACACAGGCCGTGTTTCGCTATATCTTCATCAGGGGCTAAGTTTGGCTAAAAATGTAACATATAAAAACATATTAAATATAAACTCATATAAATTTTAACACAATAATTAAAAAATAAATTAAAAAACATCTTTAAAAGTAAACAAAGCACCATAAGCAAACAAAGTATACATATAAATCCATTAAAACATAAAGCGGAGGCCCCAGGGCGAAGTCCCTCGTGGGCCGCGGTAACCGGGCCTGCCGGCCGTGCGCGGCCTGAAGAGAAGGCTGGGTGCGGGGTCACACATGCACACCGTGGGGGCGACGCAGCGCCAAAATTTGAAAAGGATTGGTCCCGCGGCTTGAGGGAGAGCCGCGGGAACCAATGAGGGGGCTCGCTCAAACGAGCATGGGTGGCGTGCTAGGAGCGTGGCTGGGGGGGACGGCATTCGCGCTTGCCCCTCCCA
The DNA here is from genome assembly GCA_033557465.1 of Ichthyophis bannanicus. NCBI lineage: Eukaryota > Metazoa > Chordata > Amphibia > Gymnophiona > Ichthyophiidae > Ichthyophis > Ichthyophis bannanicus. Next base: position 374,772,082 of record CM066037.1, on the reverse strand, counting down.
TCCCACCCTGGCAAGAAGGAACGCAGAGCAAGGGAGGGTTGTTGCAGCGGGGGGTGGCGGGAACCCAGAGGGTCCGGGGTCCGGAGCCGGAGGTGATATTGGGGCGGGGGTGAGGGGCCCCCGCCCGGGCAGCCCCTGTTGGGCTTTTGCTTATCATATGGCTAAGCCAGGTAAGGGGTGGTGTGATTAAGCTAGCCGTGGGGCCTGTTCGCGGCGGTGGCGGAGTAGAGGCTCGCCTTGCTAATCACATGGCGGGTGAGGTCAGATCTGCTAGAATGATAGCTATGTTGAATTGAATTGGTTTAATGTTAAAGTTCAAATAAAGCTGCGACTGGTTTTGAATTCCCAACTAGTGTGCGACTGTTTTTTGGGCGGGGGGGGGGAGTTTTGGGGGAAGAGAATGTAAGGGGTAGTGAAGAGGGGAATTGGGGGGGGAGGGACGAGCACGGATAGGCGTGCCTCGGTTAATGAAATTCTAAATATGTAAACAATGTATGTAAAGGTGATTTCACATAAAAACAAATTAGGACGTACTGCTGTTACTAAATATCCTATAATTTAAAAAAACATAATTTAATAATATTAAATACTCTAATACATGAAACACCAACAAGGCTGTAAAAAGAACTTTTTAGACACATAAGATAAATGTAACTAATAGAACTATGAACTAATAATTCTATCGATGTATACATAAAAGGCAGAGTTACAAGATATAAATAAATAAGCAAATAATTATGCATTACTCGGCACTAAAAAAGGGGGAAAAGAAGAAGCGCAATACAAGGAAAATCGAAGAAACAAAAAAAGGGGGGGGGCATAGCCTTATGTTTATTTAATCACATAAACCTTAACAATTATCTTTAATAGAACCTAACTTGTTAAACATACCTGTACTGCAAATGCAGCTTGAACTTACTGAACAAAGATATTTTTCTCATAAAAGATCTTTAAACACATTCGCCGTTGTCGATATTGCTATAACCGCTGGGATGTATACTACAAAAATGGATTCAAAATAAAATGAGATTTTAGCCCACCTAACTAAATATTTTATGCTACTAAGGGAAGTTTTATTAATTTTTATTGATCCAATATATATCATTTAAAAAGGATCCCTTTATTTTCCAACAAGAAGTTTTTAAGTAGAATGGATACCAGAATAGGTTCTATTAAAGATGATTGTTAAAGTTTATGTGATTAAATAAACATAAGGCTATGCCCCCTTTTTTTTGTTTCTTCGATTTTCCTTGTATTGCGCTTCTTCTTTTCCCCCCTTTTTTAGTGCTGAGTAATACATAATTATTTGCTTATTTATTTATTTATATCTTGTAACTCTGCTTTTTATGTATATATCGATAGAATTATTAGTTCATAGTTTTTTTAGTTACGTTTATTTTATGTGTCTAAAAAGTTCTTTTAACAGCCTTGTCGGTTTTTCATTTATTAGAGTATTTAATATTATTAAATTATGTTTTTTTTAAATTATAGGATATTTAGTAACAGCAGTACCTCCTAATTTGTTTTTATGTAAAATCACCTTTACATACATTGTTTACATATTTATAATTTCATTTATGTTTTAATGGATTTATATGTATACTTTGTTTGCTTATGGTGCTTTGTTTACTTTTAAAGATGTTTTTTGATTTATTTTTTAATTATTGTGTTAAAATGTATATGATTTTATATTTAATATGTTTTTATATGTTATATTTTTAGCCAAACCTAGCCCCTGATGAAGATATAGCGAAACACGGCCTGTGTCGGGCCATTGGCTGAAAGTGGTTTAATAAAAGTATTCTTCCTGTGTTATCCACGTTTTTTGACTGGGTTTGTTCGGTGCACGTGGATTCATGCTTTTGTGTTGGACTGATTAGCTGAGGGTCTGGCCACATTCCGTGTCTGTGACTGGGGTAAAGGATTCTGCTAGCATGTAGTTCCTGTGTAGAGATCTGTAGCAGTCCTGTTTGTTCTGTTTGTCCCATAGGAAGTGTTTGGGCCCAGTGCAATATTTTCTGTTTTTCTTTTTCATTGGTAGAAGTTTTGCAGTTTGAGTCCTTGGATTTAATACTGATTTGTTATGGTCGTTGCTTTACATGTTTTGAATTTCTTTTGCTGGGTTTTTTGTTATTTCACAAAGGGCTAGATTGACTAAAAGGTGCTACTGCATACACATGTGCATTAATACATTTTATTCTCACAGGCCTCATTTTATACAATGAGGTATATTAACACATTAATTACATTTTCACACACTAACATGGTATCACACTTTAGTAAATCTGGCAGTGAAACATGAGTTTTTGTTGTTCCTAAGATGATACCACCATTTGAATATTTATATATTTTTGAATGATGGGTTGGAAGGAGAAACATTCTACCTTCCTTAATGGGGAATGTGGAATGTGTGTTACAGAAATGGAAGTGCAGGGTTTAATATATTGATATTCTGCCCAATACTATATAGACTTCAGACTACACTCCCATAAGGAAAACTCTTTTGAATGATGTTATCAAATAATTGCAGTGGAATTGGTGACCACTGGAGACAGCAAGAGGCTCGAAGACCACTGGAGGGATTGTATTGCATGGCTGGAGATAAGGGCATAGGTTGCCAACTCACCCTAGATTGACCAAACAGACTGATCCAGACCTGGCTTTACCCTGTTGCATACACCGAGTTGTAGTTTTGTTTATCCATTTGATTTTCTTTTAGATAATCATAGGTACAAATCCATGCTCTTGGCAAAATGGCTATGAAGGACCTAGACAAGATTTTCAAGAGCAGAGATGTCTCTATCCATACAAAGATTCGACTTGTTCAAACCATGACATTTTCAGTAACATCATATGGATGCAAAAGTTGGATAGTGAAAAAGATAGACAGAAAGAAAATTGATGCCTTTGAATTATGGTGCTGGCAATGAATACTGTATATACCATGGACTGCCCAAAGAACAAACCAATCAGTACTAGAGGAGATCAAATCTAAGCTTTCTTTGGAAGCTCAGATGACAATACTTCAATTTTCATACTTTGGACACATCATGCGAAGAGAGAGATCATTAGAAAAAGACATCATGCTTGGCAAGGTAGAAGGTCAGCGCAAAAGAGGAAGGCAAGCAATGAAATAGATCGCTCCAATAACAGCAGCTATGGGTGCCCATCTGTCAACAATGAACCGCCTGACTGAAGACCGAACACAATTTAGGACAACTATTCAAAGGGTCGCCATGAGTTGACATTTATTTATTTTATTTATTTATTTGAAAACTTTTATATACCACCCCTTCCCAAGATCAGAGGCGGTTTACATAGAACAATGGAACCATACATAGAACATAGAATATTATACAACATTGCAAGTATTTACAAAAAACAGTATAGTCATAAACTTAGTAGCTATTTACAACTTCAACTAGAAATCAACTTGATGGCCCTTAATAACAAATCCATGAATTTAATGTGACAAAATCAGAACTGGATGAATGTGTTTGATCGACCTAGGATCTAGGATGAACTGACAACTGTGCAGTGAAAGTGGAATTGCATTTGGTGCTTCTGTGCACACATTGCAGGATATGTGTATCCTGGAAATGCTACATTTGGAGCATCATGTTGGGGGGGGGGGAGATTGGGAGATGGATCATGTGTATGAGGAGTGTAGAGTTCTGTTAAGCTGGGAAGGCAGTGCATGCAAATCTCTCATGCATATTCATTGTGGTTATCCTGAAAACCTGACTGGCTAGGTGTGTCCTAAGGAATGGGTTGAGAACCACTGATCTAGATTATATTTTAGAATGTTGTGTACTATTTTATATTTATAGTGTAAACTTTTAGAGTGCAATAATCCAAAGCCCTTCTAACAGGTAAAATAGCATTGCTTAGTTTAGTGGTTTCCAAACCTGTCCTGGGGCTCCTCAGCCAGTTGGGTTTTCAGGATATCCACAATGAATACGCAGGAGGTAGATTTGCATGTAATGGAGGCAGTGCATTCAAATCTCTCTCATGAATATTGATAGTGGATATCCTGAAAACCTGATTAGCTCAGGAGTCCCCAAGACAGATTTGGGAACCACTGGCCTAATGTGTCTATAAGTAAAAATATACATTAATTCAATAGGTATTATTTTGATACCAGGACTTATTTTCTCAATTTGTACCGTCCCTCCTCATCATGAACTTGGTCAAAACACTAATACAATAGATGTGGTATGCAAATATTTATGCAAATAAAGCCCCACAATGAGTCTCTGCACATGGCCCTGCATCTCCTTTGGGTCACCCCTGTCATAAGTGCTACCTTCTCCTCTCTAGTCAAATTAGAACATTTTATTATAGCCATATCATGTGGCACTAATTGTAATGCATACTTTTTAAATTAAACCATACATTAACTGTGATGTAGTGCTACAGCGCGTAGATTCCTAGGATCCTGTTCATAATGTTCATGTTTTGTATATACTGTACATGTACTGGGAATGGTGCCAGTTGATGAAGTTAGATTTGGTGCAAAGACAGGAAACTCCTGATCTTTCTGTTGAGTCATGTCAATGAATGCACGGTTAGCTTTGCTCACCTGTTACTTCTTTACAGACTGCGGTATGAACTGTCACAAGCAGTGCAAAGACCTGGTGGTTTTTGAGTGCAAGAAAAGGTACAAGAGCATTGTGGAAGACAGCAGCCTCCCATGTGATCCCACTACTACACTCCACTTCACAGACATTAAAAGTCATGGTAAGAATTTACTCTGCCTTCTAAATCCATGGATGTGACCAGCACAATAAAGTAGGCCCTGGGAAGAGACTTGCTGCAGTGATGATTCACATGCAGAATTGTAAAGCCTGCCTCTACCATATTTTATCTTTAGATCTGTGTGGGTAAGTAGCATTCTGCTGAGGAAGTGTACAATAATAATAAAGCCAATCCTGGCATAATATGAAATCCAACAATGTGATGTGATCTCTCTCAACTAAAGGGGGTGCCTTATAATGCTATACAGTACAAAACTGTAGACCACCTAACATTTGTGTAGCTAACATGGCTTGCTGGATTTACTGCATTCATTGTGATTAGAGCCATGAGGTAAATTTTTAAGACAGTTTAAAAAAACACATAACTCAATATAAAACAAACATTTTTGCTCACTGTGTGCTTTTGGGGTTATATGATTACTGTGTCCTCTTCCTGTGCGCTCCTGAGGCTTGTAAAAGTACTGCGGCCTATTGACATAACTATCACCAGCACCTGTGGAAGTCAATCAGATTTGTGTCCCCTACTCCAGCCCAGTACTCAGCCCCCAGCATTCTTCCCATACCACCACTGGTACTCGGTACTCCAAAACCAGCCATTTGCCCCCCACCAGTTCTCAATCTCCCTCCATTCTCAAAACCCCACTAAAGATCTCCCCCCTCTCTCTCTTTCCCTTCTAACACCAGCATTTTCCCTCTCTTTTTTCCTTCCTCTCACCCAGCATCTGCCATGGGTCTGAACTAATTGAAGAAAAACCTGGCATCAACTGATATGCACACAAGACCTTGTAGAGGTCCTGTCCTTTGTATGGATTTCCTAGGTACTGAAAGCCATGTTGAAGGCAAGGCAGGGCCACTGGAGGGGCCTATGAGAGCACACTAGCTCACCTTCCTTGAATGAGTTTCTTAGCTGTTGCTGCTGCTAGTGCCATCACTATGCATCCATCCTTCTCTGGCAGCAGGAATCAACCAAACTGCCAGATGTCCTGCCTAGCCTGATCTCCTCTTGGGATGTGGTGGGGCAAATTGACCCATATTGCCTGCTTTTCTGAGTACTTTTTCCCTGTTCCTCCCAATTGGGCTGACTTTGAATGTACCATATAGAATTCATGTATTTTTGAAGACCGGCCCTAGTGCCCAAGGTTTTGCACTCTGGGTAGATATCTCAATTTCCCTGGCCTTTCATGTTGTGTCCTCTGTATCTGTATATGTTTGCTCCCCTATTACTTGGTTTTTTTCACTTGTACACAGCCTTGATGTCTTTGAAGGGCGATATATGAAATGTAAGAAACTTGGCCCTCATCCTGCATGATGCTGGATTTGTAACACTGCTGCAGTGCTTTGCTGTATGCTACTGGGGCTTGTAGATGTACTACAGTTCTTCCTGTATTTATTTTATTTATTTATTTAGACAGTTTTGTATACCACCTTATCCTTCAATCAAAGCGGTCACAACACAATTGGGGGATACATTTAACATGTGGGGATGAGACACACACTAATACTTACAGGGAACATGGGCAATGGAGGGTTAAGTGGCTTGCCCAAGACCACAAGGAGCATCTGTGGGACTAGAAACCCCAGTCCTTCCGGCCCAAGGTTGCTGTCCTCTAGTGGGATTTGAACCCCCGACCTTCTGGCCTGAAGTACCTTGCCCCAACCAAGGCTACTCCTCCCTAGTGGTATGCTGAGCCTTGTATAAGTGCTGCCGCCTCCCTCTTATGGCTCTTGGGCTTCTAGGACTGTTGCAACCTCCTCTTGCTGCTAGCATTGTAAGATTGTGACCTTTCCCCGCATTCTTTTAAGACTATGAGACTGCTGTGTCTTCCCCTGATGAAATGATACTGGGGTCTCTGAGAATGCTGCAGCCTCTCCCTTTATGATGATGATTTGTAAGAGTGCCTCGGCCTTTCTCTGCTCATGGGCTTTATATGAACATAAGGTGTTGTGTGTTGTGCTGGGTCAGATCAATGATCATTCAAGCCCAAAATCATGTTGCTCATGGTGGTCAGTCCAGATCACTTGGAAGATCCTTTCAGATCCTAACAGAAAAGCCCATTTCATGTTACTTTCGGAGTAAGAATAGTAGAGACCCAAGCCCATTTGGATATTATTAATGAACCTGCCCATCTGAAACTTGCTTAATTTTTCCAAATGTATCCTCCCTGAGAATTCTGGCTTCTGTAGCCTCTTTCTGTATGCTGTTGGGGCCTTTTAGAGTGCTGCAGTCTCTCTCTGAGAGGGTTTCATACAGATATTTCTAGTCACCACAATGAGAAGATAAATTGTTTAGGTTTTAAAGCTTTTTCTCATTCCTTTTTTATCCATCTTACCCTGGAGATGATGAAGGCTCCTTTACATTTCCTAAAGAAGACTTGGCTGAGCACCATGATGGAAACAAGGACCAAGCAATCATGCTGACGGGTAACTCACCACAAAAGGTCTCTGTGAAACACAAGAGCACACAGACGGATGACTGCCCCCATGGTGATTCTCCCTCCACACCATTCATTCTGTCTTCTCCAAGAAGGAAGATGTGTCAAGAATCAACTTACCTAATGCCCACTTATGGCCCCCTTTCTCCCTGCCCCAGTCCACTCCCTCTTCACAAGCGGGCCTATGCCAAGTGGGAAAACAAGAACTCCATTCACAAGGCAAAGGAAGAAGAGCAGCATTACACAGCCACACCTGAGGAGTCTGAGCAGGTAATTTACAGCTGTCTTAGGAAAGACAGCATTTTAAATTTGAATTTTACAGTGCTCTTTTAGCTCAGGAATACAGTAAATGGGAGGGTTAGCTCTAGAACACTCGAGACAGACTTTGTGTAGAATTATAGCAGCCATACTGGTTCTGGGGAAACGAGTCTTTCTAAGTTGTGCTACCAGCAATGTAGTATACCTCCTGTAGCCAGTGTAAGAAATGTCCAAAAAATGATATGTGGAAGACCACACAGGCCATCCAAACTAGGATGAGTTGCTATCAATATAGTATAGCTGGCCATCTGTTCTAACTCCAGCTCAGAACTTCCCTCATTCATGATAGTCTTAAATGCATCTGTATTATTCCTTAAAGACAGTGTCAAGAAATAGTACGATGGGAAATGAAACATCTATTAGATTAAAAATATTGAATGATCCAAAACATTGGATTCATAGCCCATCATGTGGGCCTTTGGCACCAATTGCTGACAGTGTTGAGATGCTACCATATCACCTTACTCACAATATTTTTAAAAGCTTCAGTAACTATTTTGCTAAGTGATGATAATCCTACCTCTGTCTGTCACCTCCTAAAGCCCATAGGATTTCCTTCCCTACAATATTCTCTAGCTATAAATCGCCGAGTTGCCTGCCTTCTAGCTGGGATAGCATGCAGTTTTAAAAAAGGCAGCTTAGAATTGCTGCCTTTTGTACTCATTTAGCATTAAATTGTGAGCTTGACTTACAGAAAACATAGTGCCATTATTCTACTGCCTTTGAGAAATAGCTATGAAAATGCAGGGTCTGTTTTAAGGGTAGACTTCTTTGCAATGAAATGGTGCTTCCTGGTTGCCAGTACAGTAAGAGGATAATTTTATAAAGCATTTTCCACATGAAAAGCATGTTTTACATCTAGAAAATGGCTCTTACAAAATTGCACTTGGATATACATAAAAATAGATGTTCCACAAGATTATACCTACTTCTATGCAATATGGGCATAGATATTTCTGTGGGCACTGCTTGAGCAGAGCTGGGGCACCATTGAAATGGATGAAAATTGTGCAACAGACTTTTTTGTGATTTTTCTACATACTTTATGAAATCCATGCGTACATGCATAGAGAGTAATTTTATAAGGATTGCCTAGGAGAATGCTAAGTGGGTGCTTAATTTGGCTTATTTTATAAAGATGCATAGGCATTTATGTGTCTTTATAATCGCACTTTACCATGAAAACCCAGGGGATAGCTACAGCTATTCACAGGGTCGCCAGGAGTTGGCACTGACTTGATGGCACATAACAACAACATAAAATACAGAAATTGCAGCTATAATGAACTCCAGCTTGAGGACAGATGTGAATGTCGGTGCATGTGATCATATATTATGTAAAGTGCAACTTTACCTATGATCCACTTACCACCCAAGGCATGTCAGGGCTGTGTGCAACCCATTTCTTATAGCAAATTTAAAATAATACAAACAAGAAACAGTGCATAATCAAACTCTGGATTCTGACACGGAGCGTGAAGGTGAGCTGGGCCAGTGGATATTAAGATGGAGTTCCACCAGGGCTTTGAGTTAGCGACTGAAACTCACCTGATGTGGATGAGCTTATGAATAAAATAAATGATATCCATGGTGACTTAACAGAGTTTGGGCGCAGAATGGAGGAGATGGAAATAAGGTTGGAGGAGTACACCGAGACCCTGAACGACCTGCAATGTGCAGTAGATCTGCAGAAACAGCAAGTTCTTTAACTTTTCTATAAAATAGATGATATTGAAAATAGAAACTGGCATAACAACGTGAGGTTTCCTGGAGTTCTGGATGCCCCGGGGTATAAGAATGTGGAGGCAATAGTGTAGACGCTATGCAGGGAACTACTGAAAGATGATGGGCAGGAAGTGAATGTGGCCTCTTTGGAGATTGAGCGGGTGCACAGGGCCGTGGTTAAACTACCAGGCAACAAACTACAGGACATAATAGCACAGTTTCTGAAATTCCAAGATGCAATGCGATTGTTGTTGACAAAGGGCCATGAGCGGCGGACTGGTCCATATGGTGATGCTCAAGTCTCTCTGTTCCATGACCAGTCTACCTTCGCTCTGGTGATTGAAGTCCTTTCTGGTCCTTTCCATTTAGAATGAACTTTGCTGTGGGAGGATGTAAACACTCCGCCAAGGATGATACAGGGTCCTGGCGAGCTTTGAGGTTGGTGAAGGAGGACAATGCGCCATAGGAACCAAGTCAACAGTGAAGACCCATGCATAAATGGCAGAGTTGGAAGCATGCGTTCATCTCAAAATAGTCACAAATTAGGGCCTCATGATCAGGAGCCCACATCAACCTTCTACAGCAAAAGATTATTCAACCTCTATTGCTTACACCCTTCCTCCTAGTCCACTCCAGAAAGCTCCAATCAAAAGGGAGCATGGCCCAACCAGGTCACAGCACAAGTTTTGGCTACTTGTGCCCTAGATCTGAGCAGAAAGTCTATGAATAAATAATTTATATGAATATAAACTTGATGGATATGCAAATAAAACCAGTACCTCTTATCTGGATGCAGTTCCCTCCAAACATCCCTAAAACCCAGGTCTGCAATCAACCCGTGCAACGCCTTACTCACATTACCATCCCTACTTGAGGTATCCAACTGCAGCTGCAAACAGATATTGCAATCACCTCCCAAAATCAATAGACCTTTTTTGAATGCTGCCAGTGAGATCTTTTTTTTTTTTAAGTGCTGTCAAGTCAGTGCTGACTCCTGGCAACCCAGCAGCTCCTGGGTTTTCTGAGCAAGGTATAGCCGGAAGTAGATTGCCAGGCCTTTTCTTTTGAGGCAATGGAGGGTAAAGTGATTTGCCCAAGGTCACAAAGAGTGCCAGTGGGAATCAAACCCAGATCTCTTGGGTGCTAAAAGCTTGCATGGTCATCGTTAGGGGCCTAGACATTGGCCAGGGTATATAATTCCTCTCTAATGGGCACATTGAGGAAAATCTACGTCCCCTGTTTATCCCGCTCAATACCAACCAAGTACACCTGCAAATTCTGTGATACAGGATGGCCACCCCCCTCCACTTGCTTCCAGAGACATCTGAGACCTCCCAGCCTTCTCCAAAAGGTTTCCTTCTTAACCGAGCTCTCCACTCTGAGATGGGTCTCCTGAAGGAAGAAGACATCCCTGCCCAGGAGCTCAGCCTCCTTTAACAGCACAGAGCACTTCCTGGGCACATTAAGACCCTTAACATTAATAGTAACTATCTTCAATGTTACACTGTACATGCTCCCCCACTGCTATCACAACACTCTGCACAAGCACACAGCAATACCACACAGACAACAGGGCCCCACCAATAGCAAAGGAACTGACCCCAAGTTCCCTCCCCATACCCCTTAACCTCCCACCCATCTACCCCTCCCACCCTGCCCCTTCCTCCAAAAACATCTCCTCACTCCACCATTCCCCATCCCAGCCTCCGGTTCATCAGAACCCAGGAAGCGCACTCTTCAACCATCCAACCCAGCTCAGCCCCAACCCCCCACACCCAGCCTGCACCCTCATCCCCAACCCCGCGAACATTTCCTGAAGTGAACAGCCCAATTATAAATGAAGCCTGACCCATCTGATACCATCCAGCCCTTACAAGCAAGGGACCTTCAACCCCCTCCCACTTATTGAAGTACAGCCCCCATCCCTATACAGGGAAGCCAATCCAATGACAAACAACCCCTCATATTCCAAGCCCTATCCAGCCCAGCAAACACTATTGCATCAGTCACCTGTGAAACCTGCCATTTATCACAGTGCAAATGTCTAAACATTGTCCAGACCAAAAGGAACACTCCAACACAGGAATGCACACCAAAGTAATATGGGCAGTACTGTAAGGGATGTAGGTGGAGGTGACCTTTTGGGGTGAAAGGATTGGGTATTTGGGGATAGTGAGAAGGGTAGATAGGGTTTGTGGGAAGGATAGGCTATAACACTTCCTTTTGGTACAATGGGGATAGACTGGGAGTTGTTTTGTGGGGGTGCTGTTAGTGTTTCTGTATGGACTTTGTTATTTTATAAACCTTCAAAAATCATTATAAAGGTAAGGCTTATTCATGTTGCTGGTTATGCTGTGGATCACTGTATGTATGGATAAGAACATAAGATATTCCATACTGGGTCAGACCACGATCCATCAAGTCCAGTATCCTGTTTCCAACAGTGGCCAATCTAGGTCATAAGTACCTAGCAGTTTCCCCAAAAGACACAGGTTCTACGTTACTTGTACTGGGGCAAGCAATGACTTTCCCAGGTCCCCTTTAATAATGGTTTATGGACCTTTCCTCTACGAACTTGTCCAACCCTTTCTTAAACCTGGCTACACTAACAGCTTTTACTACATCCTCCTGTAACAAATTCCAGAGTTTGATTGCACATTGAGTGAAAAAATATTTTCTCTTATCAGTCTTAAATCGGTTACACTGTAGCTCCATTGCATGTCCCCTAGTCTTTCTATATTTTGATAGTGTAATCAATCGATCTACATTTACCCGTTTCACTCCATTCATTAATTTATAGACCTCTATCATATCTCCCGTCAGCCGTCTCTTTTCCAGATTAAAGAGCCCTAACCTTTTTAGCCTTTCTTCATAGGGGTATCCTTCCATCCCCTTTACCATTTTGGTGGCTCTTCTCTATATCTTTTCTAATAACACTATGTCCATTCTAAGGTACAGTGACCAGAACTGCACACAAATTTCAAGGTGAGGTCGCACCATGGAACAATACAGAGGCATTATAATATCCTTTGTTTTATTCTCAATTCCCTTCCTTATGATTCATAGCACTCTATTTGCTTTCTTGGCCACCGACGCACACTTTGTGGAAGGTTTCAACATGTTATCCACGATGACACCTAAATCTTTTTCCTGGGTGGTGGTTCCTAATGTGGAACCTTGCAACGTGTAACCATAGTTTGGGTTGTTCTTTCCTAGGTGCATAACTTTGCACTTGTCCACATTAATTTTGATCTGCCATTTGGATGCCCAATCTTCCAATTAATCAAGATCTTCTTGCAATTTTTCACAATCCTCATGGGTTTTAACAACTTTGAATAATTTTGTGTCATCTGAAAATTTGATTACCTCACTCGTTATACCCATTTCCAGGTCATTTACGAATATGTAAAAAGCAGCAGAACCAGCACAGATCCCTGAGGTACTCCACTATTCACCTTTCTCCATTGGGAAAATTGGCCATTTAGCCCTACTCTCTGCTTTCTATATTTTAACCAGCTCCTGATCCACAATAGTACACTGCCTCCTATCCTATGACTTTTTAATTTTGCCAAGAGTCTCTGATGAGGGACCTTGTCAAAGGCTTTCTGAAAATCCAGATACACTATATATACCGACTCACCTTTGTCTACCTGTTTATTCACACCTTCAAAAAAACATAACAATTTAGTAAGATAAGATCTTCCTTGTCTAAAACCATGTTGGCTGTCTCCCATTAAGTCATGACTATCTACATGTTCAGTAATTTTGTTCTTTATTTTTTTTTTAGTATTTTTATTTATGATTTCCTGAATTAAACAAACGATAAAGAATAAAGTTAACACCCACACAGTTTACAATATTCAAGAAAAAGAATATACCACATAACAAAAACCACATCAAGGAAGAACATACTACCAATTTATGCAATACATGATAAGGAAATCAGAAGTATACAAAACTTTGTTCTTTATAATGGTTTCTACCATTTTTCCTGGAACTGATATCAGGCTCACCGGTCTGTAGTTTCCCGGATCACCCCTGGCACCCTTTTTAAAAATTGGCATTATATTGGCCATCCTCCAATCTTTAGGTATTACAGATGATTTGAATGATAAATTCACAGATTACTAATAGTAGGTCTGCAATCTCATATTTCAGTTCTTTCAACACCATTGGATGTATACCATCTGGTCCAGTTGATTTGCTACTCTTCAGTTTATCAAATAGTTGTAATACATCTTCCCAGTGTATCGATATTTCTTTCAATTCTTCTGCGGCATCACCTTTAAATACCATTTCAGTCATGGATAACCTCCTTACATCTTCCTCAGTAAAGACCGAAGCAAAGAATTCATTCAGTCTCTCCGCTATGGCCTTGTCCCCTCTTAGTGCCCCTTTTACCCCTCTATCATATAATGGTCCAACTGACTCTCTCACAGGGTTTTTGCTATGAATGTACTTGAAAAAGTCTTTATTACGCGTTTTTGCTTCCACAGAAAGCTTCTTCTCATATTCTCTTTTTGCCTGCCTTTTCAATGCGCTGCACCTAATTTGCCAGTGTTTGTTGTTTTCAGTTTTCGTCATTTGTCTCCTTTTTCCGTTTCCTGAAAGATGCCTTTTTTCCAACAACAGCTTCTCTGACCTCACCTTTAAACCATGCTGGCAGTTTTTTGGATTTCCTTCCACTTTTCTTAAAGCGTGGAATACAGCTGGTCTGGGCTTCTAAGATAGTATTTTTAAACAATCATGCTTGATATAAATCTTTAACCTTTGCAACTGCTCCATTTATTTTTTTCTTAACTATTTTCCTCATTTTATCATAGTCTCCCTTTTGAAAGCTAAAAGGTAGTACTGTGGATTTTCTTGCCGTCCTTCCTCCATTTATTAAATCAAACGCAATCATGTTATGATCGTTATTGCCAAGTGGCCCCAACACCCTTATCTCTTGCACAAGATCTTGTGTTTCACTAAGAACTAGATTCATAATGGCTTCCCCTCTGGTTGGGAGCAGGCAGAGCCACACCACTGGTAGACAGAGCTTTTATTTGTAGTCGGAAGGGTCAGCCTTACACTTGTTTCTAGTGGTGTGCTATCTAATTGATTCAGTGTTGATTCAGTGGTCACAGTCCTCTGAAGAAGGCTTCTGCCGAAACACGTGTAGGGCTGACCCTTGTGACTGCAAATAAAAGCTACTGCTACTACTACTATTTAGCACTTATATAGCGCCACGCACGCAGCACTGTACAGTCAAACATACAAGAGACAGTCCCTGCTCGTCAGCGTCTTGCTCTTCAGAGCTTACAATCTAGTCGCAACAATACAGGCATAAGTCAAATCGGTGCAGGCCCAGTATGGACTTTACAATTCGGCTATGAAAATTAATTAATGGAGGTTAGGTTGAGATGAGGATAGAAGTCAGGATCTGAATGCGACAGTGAAGAGGTGGGTCTTCAACCTGGATTTGAAGAGGCCAGGGAGGGTGCCTGGCGTATAGGCAGAGTAGGCTGTTCCAGGTGTACGGTGCAGCAAGGTGAAAGGAGCAAAGTCGGGAGTTAGCGGTGCGAGTGAAAGGCCTAGACAGAAGTAATTTGCTAGCGGAGCGAATTTCCCAAGAGGGGGCAAAGGGAGAGATAAGAGATGAGAGGTAATGAGGGGCCGTAGAGTGGATGCATTTGTAGGTCAGTAGGAGAAGTTTGAATTGGATGCGGAATTGGACAGGGAGCCAGTGAAGCGATTTGCGAAGAGGAGTAATGTGGGCATGGCGAGGCTGGCGGAAGATTAGTTGAGCCACGTGATTTTGTATAGATTGAAGGGGAAGGAGATGGCTCACGGGGAGACCAGCAAGGAGCAGGTTGCAGTAGTCGAGACGAGAGGAGATTAAGGAGTGGATAAGTGTTTTGGTAGTGTGTTCAGAAAGGAAGGGGCGGATTTTGCTGATGTTGTAGAGAAAGAAGCGGCAGGTCTTAGCTACGAGTTGAATATGTGCAGAGAAGGAGAGGAAGGTGTCAAAGATAACCCCCAGATTGTGGGCTGAGGGAGAAGGGAGGATAGTGGATCCATTCACAGAGACTGAAAAAGGGGGAAGAGGAGGGGAGGAGTTGGGGGGAAAGACAAGGAGTTCAGTCTTGGCCATGTTCAATTTCAATCGGCGATGAGACATCCAGGCAGCAATGTCAGAAAGGCAGGCAGAGATCTTGGTCTGGATTGCTGGAGAGATATTAGGTGTGGAGAGGTAGATTTGGGAGTCATCGGCATAGAGATGGTATTGAAATCTATGGGAGGAGATGAGCATGCCAAGGGTTTGGGTGTAGAGAGAGAAAAGGAGGGGGCCCAAGACGGATCCCTGGGGTACACCAACATTGAGCAGGGTAGGAGAGGAGGAGGAGCCGCCAGAGCATACACTGTAGGAGCAGTGGGAGAAGTAGGAGGAGAACCAGGAAAGTACGGAGCCCTTGAAACCAAGAGTGGTGAGGAGAAGATTGTGGTCAACAGTGTCAAAGGCAGTGGAGAGGTCAAGAAGGATGAGGATAGAGTAGAGGCCCTTAGATTTAGCCAGGAATAAATCATTGGAGACTTTTGTAAGTGCTGTTTCAGTGGAGTGTAGGAGGTGAAAGCCAGATTGTAGCAGGTCCAGGAGGACTTGGGAGGTGAGGAAGTCGAGGCAGCGGCAGTGGACCGCTTGTTCTAGTAATTTGGATATGAAGGGAAGGAGAGAGATGGAACGATAGTTAGAAGGACAGGTAGGATCAAGTGAAGGTTTCTTGAGGAGGGGTGTGACAACAGCATGTTTGAAGTCTTCAGGAACAGTTGCAGTGGAGAGTGAAAGGTTGAGAATATGAGAGATGGAGGGGACAACGGTGGAGGAGATGGGATGGAGAAGAAGGGTGGGAATAGGGTCAGAGGAACAGGTGGTGGGTCTGGAAGAGGAAAGAAGGAGTGCGGTTTCCTCTTCAGAGATCGTATGGAAGGAGGAAAGGGTAGCAGCAGAAGTATGGGTAGGAGGGGAGAATTGGGGGGGGGAGGTAGATGAGGAGGTGGGGAATTGGAGGGTGATCTTGTGAATTTTGTCATGGAAGTAGTCGGCTAGGGTTTGGGCAGAGAGGGAGTGTGGGCCTGGGGGCGGAGGCACCTTGAGGAGAGAATTGAAGGTATTAAAGAGGCGGCAAGGATCAGAGGCAAGGGAGTTGGTTAGATGGATGGAGTATTCTTGTTTGGCAAGTGCTATGGCTGACTGGAAGGAACCTAGCATGAATTTGAAGTGTAGAAGGTCTTCTGGGGAGCGGGATTTGGACCAAGCACGTTCAGCAGAACAGGCACAGGTGCATAGATAGTGGGTTGTGGATGAAAGCCAGAGCTGGGGAACTGATCATCTGACAGGACGTGGGGTGGGTGGGGCAAGAGTGTCAAAAGCTGAGGATAGTGCAGCATTATAAGATGCCTCGTCGATGGACTTGGAGGACATAATGGAGGAGAGAGATGCAGAAATGGTGGAGGAGAGGGTTAGGGGATCAATATTGTGGAGGTTTCTAAATAGGATGGAGGAGACGGGGCGAGGTTGGAACGGCGGGAGCTGAAGATTAAAGCTTAATAGGTGATGAATAAATGAGGGGAAGATTGAGTTGCAGAAGTTTGAGGGAGAGGAATTAGAGAAGAGTATTAGGTCAAGGCAGTGGCCGTGTAGGTGGGTGGGGGCAGAGGAGCAAAGTTGGAGGTCAAAGGAGGAGGTGAGGGCGAGGAACTTTAAAACATGGGGATCAGAGGGGTTATCGACGTGAATGTTAAAATCGACAAGAATAAGAGTGGGGGAAGAGGGATCCAGGAAGATGGGGAGCCAGGAGTCAAAGTCGGTGAGGAAGGTCGATTTGGATTTGTCGGGTGGGCAATATATAACAGCTACTCAGAGGGGAAGTGATGCGGAGAGGTGAAGGGAGTAGATTTTGAAAGAGAAGGAGGAGTGTAACTGAGGCAGCAGGAGGGGTTGGAATTGGCAGGAGGGAGAAAGTAGCAGCCCAACACCACCACCGCGACCAGTAGATCGAGGTGTATGGGAGAACTGGTAGCCCCCGTAGCAGAGAGCAGCAATGGATGCAGTATCGTCTAGGAGGAGCCAGGTCTCAGTTAGGGCAAGAAGGTGCAGTGTATTAGAGATAAAGAGATCGTGAATAAAAGGAAGTTTGTTGGAGACTGAGCATGCGTTCCAAAGGGCACATGAGAATGGGAGAGCGGAGGGGGAAAGGAGAGGGATATGGATAAGGTTGGATAGGTTACGTGAGGATTTCTTTCCAGAGTAAGACAGTGGTCTGTGGGGGCCATTATATGGGGATCTATTTCCAGAGTAGTACAGAGATTTAGAGGGGCCAAGGTATGGGTGGGAGTCTCTGAATGCATGTGCCCTCCAAGAAGCATGTGGAGGAGGGGAAGTGGGGGGTGAATGAAGGGTGAGATTGATGATATCAGGTAGGTTACGCGAGGATGTTTTTTAGAGTGAGGCGAATCTCTAGAGGGGATGGGGGTTGAGGTTGATGTCTCTGGGTGAGTGAATGGAGTATGAGTGATGGGGGGAGGAAGGGGAGAGGAGCGGGATATGGATGAGATTAGTTAAGGTACGTGAGGAACATTTCTTAGAGTGAGATTGAAATCGAGGGGGGGGGGGCCAGGGTTGGGGTTGATATTACCTGATGAGAGAAGGAGAAGGAGTAGTAGAGAGCGGGGTAAGGCGGAGGCAGTACGGCGGAAGCGAGGGTGGGGTTGCCTTAAAGAGAGAGGGGCTGGTTGAATGAGGGGGAGGGCGTGATGAAGCTCAAGAGTAGATGCAAGGTTAGAAGACAGAATGGAGGGAGAGGTGAGGAAGGTAGAGGGAAAGTAAAGGGGAGAAGGGTGAGGGTGCTGGTAGGAGGGGAGGCAGTTGGGGAGTATGAGGAAGAGAAGGATAATGTGATGAGGGGCCATGGAGGAGGGGTAGAGGGGGCTATGCAGCATATGTTATCTACAAACAATGAGGGGTTATGGATTTTAAGTTTGGGCAATGCAGCAGTTATCTTACAAGCAAGCAAGCAGGGAATGGGGTGGGTAGGGAATCTAAGCACTATGCAGTATGAGGGTTACAGTGCAGTGGAATGCAATACAAGCAATGGGTAGCAAGTTCAATGCAAGCAATGGGTAACAAGTTCAGTGCAGTGGCAGTGGAATGCAATGCAAGCAATGGGTAACAAGTTCAATGCAAGCGATGGGTAGCAAGTTCTAGGCAGGATCTAAGCATGTTCTATGCAAGCAATGGTAGCAAGGGCAGTGGAGGCAATGGGTAGCAAGTTCGATGCGGGTAGTGAGTAGTAGGATCGATGCAGAGAAAGGGTAGTAAGTTCTATACCAGCAATGGGATGCAAGTACAAGCAGTGGGTAGCAGGTTCTATGCAAGCAATGGGTAGTGAGTTTTATGGACGCAAGTTCAAAGCAGAATTAATTGCAGGTAGAGGGGTAGCAATGGCTCTTTAGGCAGCCAGTAGCAGTGGTGGGTGCTTACTTTGTGCGGGAGTTGATGGGGTCAGGAAGCGAGGTGTGGAGAGCGTTGGTTCTAGCTTAGCTCGTTGTCGTTTTTCGGTGATCAGCCAGAGCTAGGTTGACAGCTAGCTCCAGGCTCTGTCTACCAGTGGTGTGGCTCTGCCTGCTCCCTTTTGTTTGTGCTTCACTACTGCAGGAGAGGTGTTCTTTCTGTTCCCCTCTGGTCAGTTCATGAACCAGCTGCGCCAAGAAGCAGTCATTTATTTCATCTAGAAACCTTATCTCCCTAGCATGTCCTGCTGTGACACTGACGTAGTCAATACCGGGGTAATTGAAATCACCCATTATTACTACTGTACTGTAACTTTTGTTAGCTTCTCTGATTTCTTTGAGCATTTCATCATCCATTTGTTCATTCTGGCCAGGCGGTCGATAGTACACCCCCACTGCCATCGCCTTCCCCTTCCCCTTTTTAAATGGAATTTCAATCCATAGAGATTCTACAGTGAATTGTGTTTCCTTCAAAACTTTAATTCTTTGTGACTCAATGCCCTCTCTAACATAGAGTGCAACCCCTTCACCAGTTTGATCTGTATCATTATGATATAGTTTGTTTCCAGGTATCACAGTGTCCTCTTGTAATTTTTTACTATCTTATAATTTTTCACTGTTGAGGTCAAAGGTTCTCCCCAGATCCATATTCAAATGAATTCCCATTTTATACTACTCTTTGCCCACTTAAAAGGAAACACGTCCCTAAACCTCCACTCTAAGTCTCCTGGGATATTTTCAGCCAGCATCTCTGTTTTTCCCATGTTAATTTTATACCTTGAAACTGCACTATAACAGTGTATTTCCTCCATCAATACCGAGAATGCATCAAAGGTTAAGTGCCGTCGAGTCAGTGTTGACTCATGGTGACCCTCTGGATAGTTGTCCTAAACTGTGTTCGGTCTTCAGTCAGGCGGCTCATTGTTGACAGAGTGGCACCCATAGTTCCTGTTGCTGTATTAATCCATCTCATTGCTGTCCTTCCTCTTTTGCGTTGACCTTCTACCTTGCCAAGCATGATCTTTCTCTAATGATCTCTCTCTTCACATGATGTGTCCAAAGTATGCAGGTCAAAGTGTTGTCATTTTAGCTTCTAAGGAAAGCTTAGATTTGATCTCCTCTAGAACTACTGGTTTGTTCTTCGGGCAGTCCATGGTATACACAGTATTCGTTGCCAGCACCAATAATTCAAAGGCATCAATTTTCTTCCTGTCTATCTTTTTCACTGTCCAACATTCATATCCATATGACATTATTGAAAATACCATGACTTGAACAAGTTGAATCTTTGTATGGGGAGAGACATCTGTGCTCTTGAGAATCTTGTCTAGGTCCTTCATAGTCATTCTGCCAAGAGCAATGTGTTGTTGGATTTTTTGACTGCTTGTTGTTTCTTTATTAATAGTTTATCCAAGTAGGTTCAAGTTGTCAACTATTTCAATTTCTTCTCCATCAACGATGAACTTATTGAATTTGCCAGTTGTCAGGATCTTTGTCTTCTTTACATTAAGGTGCAGGCCATTTTTAAGACTATGCTCCTTGATCTTAAGAAGCAAATGTTTCATATTGTCTTCACTTTCAGCCAGTAATGTGGTATCATCAGCATTGCGAGGGTTATTTATGAGTCATCCACCAGTCTTCACACCTCAATTGTTTTCATACAGTCCTGCTTCTTTGATGATTTATTCTGCATATAAATTAAACAGGTAGAGGAAAAGTGTACAGCCTTATTGTACACCTTTGCTGATTTTAAAATATTCTGTTCCATTTGTTCTCTTGCACAACCTTTACATTGATCAAGAAGCAACAGTTCAATCAGGTGTTCTGGTATACCCATGCTTCTTTATGTGGCCCAGAGTTTCTCATGGTTTACACAGTGTGGCGCCCACTACCCCTGGCGGACGCCTAGGGTAGGGACGTACCTTTATTTAGTCCAGAGCCGGGGCTGCTGGGGTTTGTAGTTGTGGGTTTCAAAAGAAATTGAGGCCCGAGGGTTGTAAGGCAAACACAGGAATATTTATTTATTTTGGTTTTCCACTCCTCCAAAAAGAGCCTTTAGAAAGCTCCACGCATGGTAAATTAAACAAAATAGGATTCTTTCTCCCAAACCATATTTTCCATAACTTCCAGGATTCAAAATAAGACTTTCTTTGCTTCCTTCAGCATTAACACACATAGAGGTTTCCGTTTTACAACTTTCAACATTCAGGATAAAGCTTTACTTGCTTCATTCAGCGTGAAACATTTTTAAAGGCAAACAGGATTCTTAACACAATGTCCAGCCTGTTTCCTTTTGCTTTGCCAGAGAAATGAAATTCGTTAAGCTATTCTCTTTCTACTGCTTAGACATTTATAAGGTCCTATGAGAGAGAGAACAATCCATCACAGAAGATTCTGAGTCATGATCAGAAACATAGCCTTCTGTCTGCATTTCTTCTGACGCTGTGCTTTCAGTATCGTGGTCTAAGCCTCCCTGTGTAAACTCAGGCTTTTCACTTTCCAGCAACTCTAATAATTTTCTCCAACAAGACTTTTCCTTATCTAGAGGGTTTTCAGCAGACCCTGGCAACCTCTTCTTTCTCATTAAGTGGCTCAGTGCTTCTACCGGTAGCTGACCTAATCTAGAATCAGGAGATCTACGTTGATGAACACACTTGAAGTCCCTAAGTTGCTGATAAAATGTACAAAGTCAACAGCCAGTAGAGCCTTCTCCATTTTCGCACCTATTGCCTGGAATGCCCTCCCTGCTGAAATCCGAGCCATCTCGAATCTAACATTATTCAGAAAAGCCCTCAAACACCACCTGTTCCTACAACATTACTCTGATACCAATCCCAGAAAGCACACAGCCACCACCTTGCCTTCCTACCTAGCCCGTCCCATAGATCAGCCTCCCGTAGATAATGGTTAATCAAATTTCCCCTACCCCCTCTCCCTGACCCATGAGCATATGCCTCTATTCAAAGACCCTTATATGTCCTTCATATGATTATTCATATTTTGTATAATTTGTATATAGTTCCCCCGATTTCTTCCATGTTTTACTACACTTGTTCTATGTAAACTCAATGTGACCTGTTACATTGTAGTATGTTTTTGTTTCAACTGTAAACCGCACTGATTATAATAGCGCGGTATTTAAGAAATATAAATAAATAAATAAATAATCTACTGTTAGTCACAGAGTTACTCACAGTCCTCTTTGTAGCAGGCAAGTTTCCAGCAAGTTCCTGGATTGCTGCTGAAGGGCCTGGCTCCTCGTCAGGGCTTCTCTCAGCTAGCAGTCTCCTATCTCCAGTGCCCAAAATAGTTCCTCTGCACCATTGGCTCCTCTCTGGATTATGGCTTTTACCCCTGAGGATTCCAATGCATTTCTCAGTGTTCTCTGAGGCTGAGCTTTTCTTATGGCTATGTCTCCCTGGTTCCTTCTCTCTGGAACCCTCCCTCGGGCTGTCTTTGGAAACTCCTTTTCCTTCTGCTGCTCTGAAGGTCTTCCTTCCTTCCAACTCCTTAGGACTCCTGCTGCGTTCTGCTTCCCTGGTAACTCCTCCCCCTTCTGTTTCCCTAGTGACTCTATTTGAATGTGCCTGAAGTGTAGCCTCGTGCTCCTCCCCCAGCTGGCTCTCATTAGCTTTACAGCTTGCTTCAGAGCTAGGGCGTGGCTTGCAGCTAGGAACTAGATGAGTTTTTTTATGCTTAGCTGCAGTTTGAGATCTACAAGCCTCCTGCCTGTTTCTCTCCCTACAGGTAAATGTGTGTCTTTCTCCTATTTCCATAGGCTCAGAAACGCTTTGGGCATCACAACAGTCAAAAGCCTTGCTATAGATATCCTTTTGGTATTATTTTGTCTTTTCGAAGCTCCATCTTACATCTGCAATGATGTCTCTCGTTCCTTGCTCTTTCCTGAACCCTGCTTGCACTTCAGGCAGTTTTTATTACAGGTATGGTTTTAGTCTCTGCTGAATAATCATCAGTAGATTCTTGCTAGCATGTGGGATCGGAGCGATTGTGTGATAATTTCCACAGTCTGTCCGATCAGCTTTCTTCAGTAGTGGTATAAACAGAGATCTTTGCTAGTCAGTTGGCCATGATGTCTTCCAAATTTCCTGGCAGAGTCTTGTATGTTAACAGCTGCATCCGATTGCTGTAATACTTCAGTGGGAATGTCATCAATGCCCGGTGCTTTGTTCTTTGATAAGGCTTTCAATGCTGCTTTGATTTCTTCTTTCATCACCCATGTTTCCTGATCATAAGGAAACATGGCCATTTTTGCTTTTTCACCTTTTGTAGAGACTTCTCACTTTCTTCTAACACAACGATGTTATCTCATAACTCTTCTGGGGCTTTGTCATTTGCATCTAAAGCATCAAATCGATTTTGGAGGCATTCTATAAATTACAGTGGTATATTCTCAAGGTCATATTTTGCTACATTTATGAGTGGCTTGCTCTTTTTCAACTTTAGTTTGAGTTGGCATATTAGTAGTTGGTGATCTGTACCACAGTCAATTCCAGGTTTTGTCTTTGTTGATGATATAGTGCTTTTCCATTGTTGACTTTCACAGATGTAGTCATTTTAATTTTTGTACAATCCATTGGGTGAAGTCCATGTGTACAGTCGCCACTTGTGTTGCTGGAAGAAGGTGTTTGAGATGAACAGATTGTTGGTCTTGCAGAATTCTGTCAGTCTTTCTCCAGCTTAATTTCTGTTCTCAAGTCCATATTTTCCAACCACTTTGCCTTCTACTTTGTTGACAACATTTGCATTCCAGTCAACCATGACTATCAGGATATCCTATTTGTATATTCTATGAATTTCAGCTTGTACTTGTTCATAGTACTCATCACCTTCATCCTCTTCTGCAGCTGCTGTTGGGGCATATACATGAATAATAGTTTTGTTGATGGGCATGCCTCATAGATGAATAGAAATTAAGCGTTCACTGATTGCATTGTATTTCATTACAGTTCTTGCAAGTTTCTTCTTAATTATAAATGCAACACCATTTCTTCTTTGTCTTTCATTTCTAGCATAGCAAACCTTGTGATCGTCAGATGCATAGTGCCCGATGCCAGTGCATTTCAGTTCACTGACACCCAACAGATAGAGTTGTACACATTCCATTTCATTCTTGACCACCTCCAAATTCCCTTGGTTCTTGCTTCATCCTTTCCATGTCCCAATATGTAAGACATCTTTGCAGCTTCTGACTCTCATTTCATGTGCAGCTATATCAGCAGTCAGATGTTTGGGGGACTTTGATTCAACCAATCATAAATGCTGGCTTTACTCTGAAAAATCTACATCTTCTCCCCAGTGGCCAGCTGAGTGCCTTCCAACCTGGGGGTCTCATCTTCCAGCACTATAATGTTTTGTTGTGATATCTATTGGGTTTTTGTGGCAAGTTATGGAAATAGATTGCCAGACCTTTCTTCCATGCAGGTAATTCTTGTGGTGTTGCCGTTGTCACAGAATTGTGATCCTCTGCCACCAACACTGTCCCATTTTTCTCCTGCCCAGATGGCTGGGTTGTCTTGGTCTGGCACCTCAGCTGAGACCTTCCATCTTGGAAGACCCTGCCAGTAGTTAAGTTCCCGATAGCTTAGGAGGAGTACAAGACAGGGGTGCCCTCTCTTGCCCTTACTTTTTCCTCTGGTTAAAGGCTAGTTAACCAGAGCAAAAAGTAAGGGCAAGAGAGGGCACCCCTGTTTTTACCCCTCCCTAACCTAAAAATTGGAATCTTCACCTTTGGGGAAGCATACAAGACCCTTAATCAACTAACAAAATGCTTGTCCACCACATTTTTCTAATTCCTTAAACATAAAACCCTATTCTCCCCTTTCAGAGGTCTTTTCTGCATCAACTGTCATAAAAAGTATACTTTGCCCATCCCTGCCGACTGCCAGATTAGATTAATCATTTTACTCTTATTATCCCCCCTTGTCTACCTGAGATGAAATTGGCCTAGCCAGTCTTCACCAGCCTCTGCATAAACCGGTGCTGATTAGCCAGCACCTTGGCCAGCAGTTTTTCATCTAAGTTAATTAAGGAAATGGGCCTATATGAACCACAGACGGTGGGATCCTTGCCTGGCTTAGGCAGCACAATGATCCCAGCTACACACATTGAATCTGGTATTCTTCCCTCCTCCAGCACTTTGTTAAAAACTTGCATGAGCACTGCACATAACTGCCCCTGAAAGTTCTGATAAAACTTAGTCATTACCCCATCTAAACGAAGCACCTTCCCAATTTTCATGGACTGGATAGTTGCTTGTACCTCGGATTTCACAATGGGCTTATTCAGCCCCTCCCTCTCTACATCCCCCAGCTCCGTTAATGAACACCCCTTCAAATACTCCTTGCTCTTGCTCTCACCATCCGCCATTTCCCCCTTATTCAGATTGGCATAATATTCTCTAAAGGTATCCCAGATTTCTTTTAAGCCTCCCACCAAATCCCCCTTAACACTGTGTATCTTCAGAAGATGTTGTTGCCTGGCTTGCTCTTTGAGCCGTCTAACCAACCATTTGCTGGCCCTATTCACAAGTGCAAAATATGCTTGCTTAGTTCTTTTCCAATCAAAGGTAATTTGACTGGCACATATCCTTGCCAGCTCTGCCTATGCCCCTTCCAGCTCCTTCAGTCCCTCCTTTCTTCACTTGATGAGGTACACCTGTAACTCCTCTTCCCTGCCCTCCTCTTTTGGTGCACTCCTGCCACTATCCTAATAAAATGTCCCTATAAACCATCCCATACCAACCCCAAAGCCACCTTCTCCCGAAATTAAAGTGAGAATACCCCTCAATTATAAGCTGTCCAACAGAGGTGAAGATGGTTTGCTACAGAATGAAGAGAGTTGGACATGATTCACGAGAACTTGCAGAATCGACAATCCAACTCCTACAGCCCTCGAATTGAAGAACCAGTATGTAGCCCTGGAAGAGAAGGATGTGAAAGTATCCCAGGAAAGGGAAGAATCAGAGCTCAAGCACTCCAAAGTTGCAGAATCAGTGACCACAAGGAAGCAAAAGGTAGTGGTGAATGGTGACTCTCTTCTTGGGAGTACAGAGGCATCCATCTGTGACCATACTTGATGTCCAGGGAGGTGTACTGTTTGCAAGGTTCCAAAATCTGAGATGTTACAGAGAGTTTGCCAAGACTCATCAAGCCTACTGATTATTATCTGGTTTTGTTCATCCATGTCGGCACAAATGATACTGCTAGGTATCCCTCCGAGTGTATCAAGGGTGACTTCATGGCTCTGGGACAGAGAGTGAAGCAGATAGGCACCCAGATGGTGTTCTCTTCAATTCTCCTTATTGAGGGTAAAGGCTGAGACAGAGGAGCTCATATCCTGGAGATATATGTGTGACTGCGTGGATGGTGTCATTGAGAGCATTACGTATGGTTTCCTGGATCATGGGATGATTTTCCAAGGGCTGCAGAGCAGAGATGGCATCCACCTATCTAAGAGGGGTCAAAGTGTCTTCTGTAGTAGACTGTAGACAGTAGACTGGCTAGCCTACTGAAGAGGGCTTTAAACTAGATTCACTGGGGATGGGTGAAGAAAGTCTCCAGGTAAGTTAAAGCCCTCAAGTAAGTAAAACATCAAATACCTCTGTAGAAATGGGTAAAAGGCGCAACATCTGGAAAGTGGTGTGCATAAATACCCATAGTATGGGAAATAAGATTCCAGATGTTAAGGCGATTCCAGATGTTGAGGCCTTAATGGAAGAGGATGACTTGAATTTAGTGGACAGCCATGACTGGGATGTAATTATTCTGGACTATACTTTATTCAGGAAGGACAGGGTAAGTTAAAGGGGAGGAGGAATGGCATTATATGTAAAAAATAATATTAAAGCTATAGAATTACAGGGCTTAAAAGAGAGCGAAGGGGTACTGTGGGTTAAACTAGAAAGAAGGAACAGGAAATGAATTTTCATTGGTGTGATATACAGATCTCCTTCAGAGGGAGAAGAAATATACAGATTTAATAAAAAGCATACACAGTATTGCCATGAAAGGAGAATTGTTGCTGATAGGTGATTCCAATATGCCAGATGTTGGTTGGCACATCCCTACTACAATGTCATCCATAAGTAAGGAAATCCTGGATTCTCTACAGGGAGAATTACAGTTTTCCAGCAACTGGCAACAGAACCCGCACGTGACGGGATCATGCTGGACTTGATGCTTACCAATGGGGGAAATGTTTCTGATGTTATAGTGGGAGATCATCTCGCATCCAGTGATTACCAGATGGTGTGGCCCAGTATTAGGAACAGAGCTGATAAAGTCCATTCAAAAGCAAGGGTTTTAGACTTTAGGAAAACTAACTTTGCCAAGATGGGACAGTACTTCACGACGTCGTTAGCAGGATTGGAACAGCTGGGGGATGTAGAAAAGCAATGGTCAAAACTGAAAGGCGATATTTTAAGGGCAACAAAAGTTTTTGTTAGAAAGGTAAATAAATGTAAAAGGAAAAGGAGGCCACCATGGTTCTCAAAAGAACTGACTGAAAAGATGAAGAAAAAGAGAGAGACTTCATAAAATACAGAAGAACACAGAAAGACGAAGATAAGCATCAATATTTGAAAAAGCTAAGAGAAGTTAGAACAGTAGTCAAGAAAGCAGTGATACAAATGGAAGACAAAATAGGCAATGCATTAAAATTGGTTCTACAATGTATTGACTTTGGGGGGTGAATACATATGCACACTCCTGATTTCAGGGGTTTTTTTGTCTTAATTATTGTTTGTGTCACAATAAAGGATTAAGGGCAAACCACTTAACCCTCCATTGTCTCAGGTACAAAAACATAGATTGTGAGCCCTTTGGGGACAAGGGAATAATATATATACAGTATCTGAATGTATACTGCTTTGACTGGTAGAAAAGCGGTATATAAGGCTCAGGGGCGTCTCTATAATGAGGCGAAGTGAGGCGGCTGCCTCAGGCGGCAAAGTTTTGAGGGCGACAAATGCCCCCAAAACAGCCGCCTCACTTCGCCTTCAAAGTTAAAAAATGAAAAAAAAAAAAAGCGCACAAGTTATTGCTGCTGAATCCGCTTCTCGGCAGCAGCAAAACTCACCACCTAACTTCTTCTTCTGCAGCCACAGCTCCCTGCCTCTTAGAGAACCATGGCTGTGCTGCTGGAGCCAGTGCGGAGCTTTCCCGAATCTCGGAGGGCTCCGTGCAGCATTGTCCCGCCCCCAAAGGAAGTTGAATCTTTTACTGTTCCGGTTCCCCCCATTCTGTCCAGGCTGCTACTCTGCATGTGGGAGACTCCTGCTTCGGTCCCATCGTGAGTAAGTGCCTCGATGCGATGTACAGTGTCTAGCGCGGCATTGGGTTCAGGAAAACCCAACTTCCCCACTCCTCCATGGTGGTGGAATCGGCTATGAGAAAACAAAAGAGCCCAAAGTCCAACTCTTCAGTTCAGCTGGGCAGGGCGTCGAGAGCCCTCGACGCCCTAGGCCGCAAGGCCTATCAAGGGTCCATGCTCTCATGCCGTATTCAGGCCGCCGAGATAGAGACGGAGTTCATCACCCTAACCCACCTCTCATGCAAGACCTCCTCCCTCCCTCGGAAGAAACAGCAAACTAAGAAGCCATTCTTTCCGCGGAAGGGCCTACCCTATCGAGGCTACCCACCATATCCACCCACTCCTGTGCCGACCACCGCGACACAGGGAAGGACTGGACCTCATGGTCATCGCAAGCCATAAGGGCTCAAGGCCCAAACCCCGGCACCACCTAAGCCCGCCCAGGGGTTTTAACGCCAGCAGCGTAACCTTTTGCTTCCTGGCAGGGCTGCAGCCATTGGGGGGACACCTGTCCTCATTCGCCCCTCAGTGGGCGTCCATCATGTTGGACACTTGGGTTCTCTGAGTAGTACGGGACGGCTACCGTCTCCATTTGGACAGGCTTCCCCATCCCTTCTCCCCAGCGGAGCCTTCTCTACTCCCCATGCACCAGACCTTCCTACAGCGGGAGTTAGACAACCTCCTCGCCCAGCGAGTTGTTGAGAGGGTACTGACGCACCTACGAGGTCGGGGCTTCTATTCCCGGTACTTCCTCATCCCAAAGAAGACGGGGGGCCTATGGCCCATCCTTGACCTCCGAAAACTAAACAAGTTTCTGGTGCGGGAGAAGTTCAAAATACTATCTCTTGGCGTCCTGCTGCCTTTCCTCCAGCAGGGCAACTGGCTATGCTCCTTGGATCTCAGGGACGCTTACGCCGACATTTTGATTCACCCCCAACACAGGCAGTTCCTGCGCTTCAGGGTGCAAGGGGAGCATTACCAATACAGGGTGCTCCCCTTCGGACTTGCATCTGCTCTGCAAGTCTTCACAAAGTGCCTCTCCGCAGCCGCCGCCTCCCTCAGACGGCAGGGCGTATCGGTCTTCCCTTACCTCGATGACTGGCTCATCACGGGTCTCTCGGCCGGGGAAGCCCACCTGGTGGCATCACGCATGATCCTCCTCCTCGAGCGTCTGGGATGCTTGGTCAACTACACTAAGTCCCACCTCGAACCGGCACAAGCCTTGGAGTTTATAGGCACATGCCTCGATACTCAGCAGGTGATCACCTTTCTACCGGCAGACCGTGCGGCTCGCCTCTGAGCATTGGTGGCCCAGGTCCAGAGCAACACTCGGGTCATGGCGTGGACTATGCTGTGCCTCCTGGGGCACATAGCCTTCACCGTCCATGTGGTTCCACATGCCCGCATGCACATACGGATGGCCCAGTGGTGCCTCAGCACTCAGTGGAGCCCGGCCTCCGGTCACCTCAGAGACCCCATTCAGGTCTCCCACAACCTTTGCAGGTCCTTAGACTGGTGGCAGGACCCACGCAACCTTCTCCGGGGACTGCACTTCCAGACCCCACAGCACGACCTAGTGCTGACGGCGGATGCTTCCCTGCTGGGGTGGGGAGTCCACTGCGGTGCACTGTGCACACAGGGGCGATGGTCACCCAAAGAGTCTCAACAGCAGATAAACTTGCTTGAGCTCTGAGTGGTCTGATGGGCCCTGAGGGCTTCGAGGACCATCTCCAAGGAAAGTCGGTACTCATGCAGACCGACAATTGAGTGGTGATGTTCTACATCAAAAAGGAGTGAGGCACAGGATCACGTCTCCTCTGCCGGGAAGTGGTCCTCCTCTGCTCCTTCGCCTTCCATCGAGGGATGACCCTACAAGCGGTCTGTGTTCCGGGCCACGAGAACGTCCTTGCAGACAAACTCAGCAGGATCCTCCGCCCTCACAAATGGCGACTGGTTGTTCCATCAGTGAGGGACTCCGACCATGGACCTGTTAGCCAGCCTGGCCCTGGACTTCCGGGCTTCTCTATGCATTCCCTCCCACTCCTCTCATTGTAAGGACCCTCCACAAAGCTCACTGGGAACAAGCATCGATGATACTCGTCGCTCCCTCGTGTCCTCTGCAACCATGGTTCCCACTCATGCTCCGGCTTGTATCCGAGCCTCCAATTCCCCTAGACTGTGCCCCAGGCCTGCTAATGCAGGAGGAGGGGTGGGTGCTACACCCGAGCCTGGCCATGTTGTCCCTTGCAGCCTGGTGGGTGAACGGATCACACTAGCCACGCTAGACCTCCCGGAGGAGGTCCTCCTCGCGTCGAGGAAGGATTCAATGAGACAAGCTTGTGCCTTCAAGTGGTGACGCTTCTCAGTCTGGTGCTCCGAGCTCTAGATCGACCCTTTCTCATGTCCCACTCGGTGGTTCCTCCAGTACCTTATCCATCTCTCGAAGGAGGGACTGAAGTTGAACTCTGTCAGGGTACACCTGAGCGGCATCTCAGCAAATCACTTCCCCGTAGAGGGCAAACCCCTATCGGAGCAGCCCTTGGTCTCCTGCTTCATGCAGGGCCTCTTGCTGTCCAAACTTCCCATCCGGCCTCCTCCGGCGGAATGGAACCTGAACGTAGTGCTCATGCAACTTACGCGTTCACCCTTTGAGCCGATGGTGACATGCTCGCTTCGGCACCTATCCTGGAAGATGGTCTTCCTGGTGGCTTTGACCTCAGCCCGCTCCAGGCTCTCATGGCTGAAGCCCCTTATACCAGGTTCTATAGGAACAGGGTGGTCTTCCATTCCCACCCCAAGTTCTTGCCGAAGATTGTCTCGGATTTTCATCTCAATCAGGAGATATTCTTGCTGACCTTCTTCCCTAGACCCCATGCCGACCAGGCGTCGGTGCTTTTGCATATGCTCGACTGTAAGAGGGCTCTTGCCTTCTATCTGCAGCGCACCCAGCCTCATCGCAAGTCTGGCCGGCTTTTCATGACTTACGATCCCAATCGCCTGGGGCAGGCAGTCACAAAATGCACCCTCTCCATTTGGGTGGCGGACTGCATCGCCTTCACTCACATGAAGGCAGGCACCCTGCTGGATCGGCGGGTTACTGCACATGGCGTCCGAGCCAAGGCGGCTTCGGTAGCTTCGCTACGCTCAGTGCCTCTGACGGACATCTGCTGTGCTGCGACTTGGGCTTCAGCGAACACTTTCACCTCACACTACTGCCTGGAGAGGGAGTCCCGTAATCTATTTGTGGTATAAGCAACTCTTGCCCTTCGACTCTTTTTCATGGCTACCGAGGGTTTCACCCCGGGGACCTGAGGACTCGGGCTCCTTCGGGCATCAGCTTCTGCTCACGCCTCCACGGAGGCATTTTTTGGTTACCGGTTCAGCAGCCTGTAGCTGTGGAGTTCCATAAGTGAGGACTGACTTCCTGCTTGTTCCTGGAGAAAGCGTAGTTACTCACCTGTAACAGGTGTTCTGCAGGGACATCAAGAATCAGTCCTTGCTACCCTCCCACCTCCCCTGATGAGTTGCTGGATTTTTATCCTTCCCTTGCCATCCGCTTGGAAGGGCTCAAGCTAAGGGACCTGACTGAGTAAGATGGCACCCTTGGGTGGGAAGAGGACCACGCATGCATGGCAGCAGTCCCAAAGGCTTTCTTTGAAAGCTGGGGATTTGCTCCTCATGGGCTCCGTCGGTGCCGACGTCACCCATAAGTGAGGACTGATTTGTGCTGTCCCTGGAGAACACCTGTTACAGGTGAGTAACTACACTTTATCCCTCATCACCCACTTGACGTCCACCACCTTAGCCCACTCCCCTAAAATTTCCACCCCCTCTTGTTTAGGCACGGCCTTGTTTCCAGCCAGAAAAAACTATGAGAAGTGTTTTGATATCAGGTATTTCTACTGTTTGGCTCTCAAGTGAATCTCTTATATTTATTTATTATTACTATTTAGCTCACACCTTTCCAGTAGATGATAAAGGTGAGTTACTTTCAGGTACAGTATGCATTTTCCTGTCCCCAGAGGGCTCACAATCTAAGTTTGTACCTGAGGCAATGGAGAGTTAAGTGGCTTGCCCAAGACCACAAGGAGTACACACAAGATCTGCTTTTCACCTCTCCTCTTCTCTCACCAACTATCGACACTTCTGCCATGAGTTCAACCCCTTAGCATTGACAGATGCAATTACCTACTCCACCCCACCTGCTCCCCTACCCATACCTCCTTCCCCACCCTACCCCTCAGCCTTATTCACTCCATATTCACTCTCTCCCTACCTCCACCTCCTCTCCTGAAGGTCTTCTCCTTGGAGTAGTGACCCATCATCTCCAGCCCCACCCCATCAACCCCTCGCCCCCCCTTCATCTTCACATACTACCCTCACCCACATCCTTGATCCGCATTCACTCTGCCCCCATCACGCACTCAACCACTCTCCATCTGCTCCACAATTCACCTACTCCCCCTTCACCTTCCATCTCCATTCCAATTAAGCATACCTGCCAATCCACCCAAATAGGACTGAACATGTCAGAATTTTAAAATACTATATGTCCTCATATCACTTCACTTTCCACCAGTCCTTTCTTCTGCTTCTTCGTCCCCTCCTTGGCCACTGCAGTCATCTGCATTGACCCCGCCTGCTTAAGCGCTTCCAAAGCCTCAGTGTAGTTCTGCACCTTCCAAATGCATCCATCTTTTGTGAAGGCAAGGCCAAATGGGTACATCTAATAATGGGTGATTT
The DNA here is from genome assembly GCA_033557465.1 of Ichthyophis bannanicus. Taxonomy (NCBI): domain Eukaryota; kingdom Metazoa; phylum Chordata; class Amphibia; order Gymnophiona; family Ichthyophiidae; genus Ichthyophis; species Ichthyophis bannanicus. Next base: position 374,739,228 of record CM066037.1, on the reverse strand, counting down.
CAATTACCCCGGTATTGAATGGATCAGAGTCACAGCAGGACATGCTAGGGAGATAAAGTTCCTAGATGAAATAAATGACTGCTTCTTGGAGCAGCTGGTTCATGAACCAACCAGAGGAGAAGCCATATTGGACCTAGTCCTTAGTGGAACACCAGATCTGGTGCAAGAGATAAGGTTGTTGGGGCCACTTGGCAATAGTGATCATAGCATGATCGCGTTTGATCTAATTAATGTAGGAAGGGATGGTAAGGAAATCCACAGTACAACCTTTTAACTTTCGAAAGGGAGACTGTGATAAAATGAGGAAAATAGTTAAGAAAAAACTAAGAGGAGCAGTTGCAAAGGTTAAAGACTTACATCAAGCTTGGCTGTTGCTGAAAAATACTATCTTGGAAGCCCAGACCAGCTGTATTCCCCGCTTTAAGAAAAGTGGAAGGAAGTCCAAAAACTGCCAGCATGGTTTAAAGGTGAGGTCAGAGAGGCTTTTGTTGCCAAAAAAGCATCTTTCAGGAAATGGAAAAAAGAGCCAAACGATGAAACCTGGAAACAGCACAAGCACTGGCAAGTTAAAGGCAAGGCATTTATAAGGCAGGCAAAAGGAGAATTTGAGAAGAAGCTTGCTGCGGAAGCAAAAACGCATAATAAAGACTTTTTCAAGTACATTCATAGCAAAAAACCTGTGAGAGAGTCAGTTGGTCCATTAGATGATAGAGGGGGTTAAAGGGGCACTAAGAGGCGACAAGGTGATAGCGGAGAGACTGAATGAATTCTTTGCTTCGGTCTTTACTGAGGAAGATGTAGGGATGTTACCCATGATTGAAGTGGTATATAAAGGTGCAGAAGAATTGAAGGAAATATCGTTACATCGGGAAGATGTATTACAACTATTAGATAAACTGAAGAGTAGCAAATCACCTGGGCTGGATGATATACATCCAAGGATGTTGAAAGAACTGAAATATGAGATTGCAGACCTGCTATTAGTAATCTGTGAACTATCATTAAAATCATCTGTAATACCTGAAGATTGGAGGATGGCGAACGTAACGCCAATTTTTAAAAAGGGTTCCAGGGGTGATCCGGAAAGCTACAGACCGGTGAGCCTGACGTCAGTACCGGGAAAAATGGTAGAAACCATCATAAAGAACAAAATTGCTGAACATGTAGATAGTCATGGCTTAATGGGAGACAGCCAACATGGCTTTAGACAAGGAAGATCTTGTCTTACTAATCTGTTATGTTATTTTGAAGGTGTGAATAAACAGGTAGACAAAGGTGAGTCGGTTGTTATAGTGTATTTGGACTTTCAGAAAGCCTTTGACAAGGTCCCTCATCAGAGACTTTTGGCAAAACTAAAGAGTCATGGGATAGGAGGCAGTGTACTATTGTGGATCAGGAACTGGTTAAAAGATAGAAAGCAGAGGGTAGGGCTAAATGGCCAATTTTCCCAATGGAGAAAGGTGAATAGTGGTGTACCCCAGGGATCTGTTCTGGGTCCGCTGATTTTTGACATATTCAGAAATGACCTGGAAAAGAGAATAACGAGTGAGGTTATCAAATTTGCAGATGACACAAAACTATTTAAAGTTGTTAAAACCCAAGAGGATTGTGGAAAATTGCAAGAGGATCTTGATAAATTGGAAGACTGGGCATCAAAATGGCAGATGAAATTTAATGTGGACAAGTGAAAAGTTATGCACCTAGGGAAGAACAACCCAAACTATGGTTATACAATGCAAGGTTCCACATTAGAAACCATCACCCAGGAAAATGATTAGGCGTCATTGTGGATAACATGTTAAAACCCTCGGCCCAGTGTGCAGCAGCGGCCAAGAGAGCAAATAAAATGCTAGGTATCATAAGGAAAGGAATGGAAAATAAAACAAAGGATATTATAATGCCTCTATATCGTTCCATGGTGAGACTGCACCTTGAATATTGTGTGCAATTCTGGTTGCCATATCTTATTTATTTATATTTATTTACATTCTCTTATATACTGTGCTACTCTGCATCAGTGTGGTTTACATTGAACAGGGCATTATAACTTGGAGCTAACTATTTTACAGGCAACATGAGCTATGGAGGGTTAAGTGGCTTGCCCAAGACCTCAAGGAGCACCTTGTGGGACTAGAAACCCCAGTCCTTCTGGCCCAAGGTTGCTGTCCTGTAGTGGGATTTGCACCCCTCACTTTCTGGCCTGAAGTACCTTGCCCCAACCACTAGGCCACTCCTCCACTCCTTGAAAAGGATATAGCGTTATTAGAAAAGGTTCAGAGAAGAGCCACCAAAATGGTAAAGGGGATGGAAGGATATCCCTATGAAGAAAGGCTAAAAAAGGTTAGGGCTCTTTAACCTGGAAAAGAGACGGCTGAGGGGAAATATGATAGAAGTCTATAAATTAATGAACGGAGTGGAACGGGTAAACATAGATCGAATGTTTACATTATCAGAATATAGAAAGACTAGGGGACATGCAATGAAGCTACAGGGTAAACTATTTAAAACTAATAAAAGAAAATATTTTTTCACTCATGTAATCAAACTCTGGAATTTGTTACCGGAGGATGTAGTAAAGGCTGTTAGTGTAGCTGGGTTTAAAAACGGTTTGGACAAGTTCCTGAAGGAAAGGTCCTTAAACCATTATTAAGAAGGGACCCAGGATATCAATGCTTGACCCATTTTATTAAACATAGAAACAATTTAAAATCATCTCCACTTTCCAACAGCATAAAAAAGAGGAAATTTTCCAATACTTTACACTTCTGTTGGGATGAAAGTCATCAAAATTCTATCAGTCTGCAATCATATCTAAAAAGGGACCCTGTGAGGTCTCAAATATTCATGTACTATCGCACCTTGTAAAAGTACAGCAAAAAATATCATAGTCAACAGCAAGAACTGACAAATTTTGCTTGAATTGAGGAGCCGGTCTAAAATCTTAGAAGCCAGTGGCTGCGACCTTCTTGCACCCCCCGATTGCCTCCATTTACCACTGATGTTCCTCCATTTGCAAACTCATACATGTCTGAGGAGGGTGGAAGAGTTTGAAAGAGATGATGAAGTGTGTTTTATTATGGTAGCAGGGGCAGTATGAGGAATCTTTAGACAGAAATATATAGAAAGTGTCTATGTGTGCTAGTGTAGTGCAACAGTGATTTCTCTGTGTGAACATGAGATGAAGCAGTAGGTGCCTTTTTGTGGGTGGGGTGCAGGGCTGCGGTGCATGTGTACCTGTGCTTTAGAGCTGAAGAGCCTCTGTATGTGTGTGTGTGTGTGTGTGTTTGTGTGTGTGCTTATGTGTTTGTCTGTGGTGCAGAGGTGGAGTGTCTGTGTGGTAGTCTTCCCTCCCCTCTCCAACACCTCCCCATGCTTTGTTCCCCTTCCCAAATCTCTCCCCATTTCCTTGATGCCTAGCACTCCCACCCCTTGCCATCTATTACTCCCATCCTTCTCCCTTTTTATTAAAAATCTACTGCCCCTTTAAATGTTTGCTGCCTCACCCCCACCCCCTCCCATCTAGCCTATTTTTTTTCCAGCAGGCTTCAGATCTGGCTGTCCTCTGCCTATTGCCTTCCTTCCCTTCCTTTGCTGCCTGTGGGGCTCAATCTCCCGCGGCAGACAGGAGAGGCCTTTGCTGCAGTTGCACCTTTCTCCTCCTCTTCTGCCTGTGGGAGATGGGATACCCATGGGAAGCCTGCTGCCTTCGAGCAGCTTTCCCCTCCTGTCCCGCCTGTGGGGATGGATATCCTGCAAGCAGACAGAAGGAGTCTTTGCCACGATGTTTTACATTAGGGCAGTGGCCAGAGCTACCACTTTAAGTAACAAATATGCTACACCAAACAAACTCTAATGTATGAGAACTTGTTTACATTCAAAATAGATCAGAAAAAGTGAGAGAGCTCAGAGGTTTATAGTGCTTACTCTGAGGTCTAGAGTCTGTAGACTAGGGCTCAACAAATCCCAGGCACCAGATCGCCATGATGACCAGAAATTTACACCTGATGCCTGGGATTCTCTTATACCACTCCCTTACAAAAACCCAGAAAGTGAGACCCCTTCTGTGTGCCCGCAGGGATCCAAGTTCTCTCAGGCAGACAGAAAGGGTCTTTGCCACAATTGTGGCTCTCTTCTGCTCCAAGGGGATCGGATCCCCACCGGCAGAAGAGGGTATGGATATAGGTGACACTGCTGCACAATGAGAAGTTTTTTTTACTACATTACTATATACAGAAATAGAGCAAAAGGAACATTGGGATATTGGCTAAGTTTCTGATAACAAGCTAGATGTTTGATGTTGTCCGACAAAAAAATTAATTTTGTTAGCAACCTTAATGGAGGTAGATTGTGTATTGGTTACTAAGGTATAATCAAACATCATTCTTGGATTGTTCTAATGAGGTCTTATTCATCCAGGGATAAATGCTTTGAGACTGATCTAATTGATCCATTTTAAGTTTCCACAATTAGATGCCGTAACCAATTCTTTAAATGTATTAATTGAAACCCATTAGTGGTCAAGCTGCCAGATAACGGTGATGGAGGATTGTTCCTGCCACAGCCCCTAGACACCAGAAAACCTCTTGTTAGGTCACAAGAGGTCTTTGGAGATACTTTCAGGAAAGGTGGATGGGGGATCTTTGTCAGGGGGTGCCAGGGGGTAGGGGGTCTTTGCTGAAAGTCCATGTGCCTGTGCCTTTTGCTTCAGTTCCCTCAAGAAGGCTTTCCAAAACATGGGATGGCACATTAGCAGCCCATTTCATCAGGGAAGAAAAATAACACAGCTTGTGAGGTTGATCACAAAGCTGTATTATTCAGTTACTGTGAGAGTTACTAACCTAGGTACCAAGTTACTACAGATTATGATATTTTACCACAGTTTAGTAACTAGCTCTCTTATTTGGAAATGGGGAAGCAAACATTCAAAGCTGGGAAGAATTTTTTACTATTACTTGTGATTACGTTTTGCTCTGTTTGACTTGTTCTACCTGTTTTAATGGCTCACTTCCCTCAAGCTGAGCAAAGGCAACAAGAGGAGTACTTATGCAATTGAAGATATTGTAAATACCTTCCTAATTGCCAATAATTTTCTATCTTCACTAATTTAAACATGAAGGCTGTCACCCGGGGGTGCCCTCCTGTGCTGCCAGCACACCCACCTCCCCTGTGTGCCATGCGCTCTGTGCCACAATGTATCCCCCACTCCCAGCCAGCCCCACAGAGACAGCATGGCACACTTACCATTATGCTGCCTTGCCACAGTGCCTCACACTCCAGGGGCCAGTCTCTCTTCTCTCCCAGCCGAAGTCTTGTGATTCACAAAACCTGAGCCAGGAGAGAAGAATGGCCAGCCCCTGGAGCAGGAGGTACTGTGGCAAGCCAGCTTAATGGTAAGTTTGCCACACTGCCTCCATGGGCCCGGTGGGGAGTGCACCCCCCTCTTGGCCAGCACCCGGGGCAGGCCGCACCCACTGCCCCTCCCTTGGTGCACCACTGGCTGTCTTAAGCCCTTTTTAAAAAAAATAGAAATCTTGATTCAACCATTGTAGTAAGTAATCACTCAGTGTTAAGTTTTCCATAAAGTACTAGAAAAAGTGGTATTATAATAACTTAATTCTCATCAGTTCTATTAGATATGGAGGGTTATTTTAGAAGCTTTATTCACAATTTCTATGTGGAAAATGTGGTATTTACACATGGAAATGGCATCCAAGTGTAAATGGCAATTTTAGAAATGGTAAAATTTGCACATGGATGTCCATAATACATACTACTACTACTACTAAGCATTTATAAAGTGCTACCAGGCGCACGCAGCGCTATACAATGAAAACACAAAAATATGTGCTTTTAACTTGAGTTTGAAGAGGGGCAAAGAAGATGCCTGACATATAGACAAAGGAAGTTTATTCCAAGCGTAGGGAATAACATATCTGAAAAATGTCTTATCCCCCCATTTTATTGCTTTGGCTATTTCTTTTTGCTTTCCTGACTACTTTGCTAGCTTCTCTACGTTTTTCCAAATATAGATGCTTATCTTCCTCTCTCTATGATCTCTTGTATTTTATGAGGGCTACTCTCTTTTTTCGCCTTTTCAGCTACTTCTTTTGAGAACCATAGTGGCCTCCTTCTCCTTTTACATTTATTTACCTTTCTAACAAATAGATTTGTTGCCCTTAAAATATCCCCTTTCAGTTTCACCCATTGCTTTTCTACATCCCCCAACTGTTCCCATCACGGTAATGACTCCTTGAGGTATAGTCCCATCTTGGACAAGTTAGTGTTCCTAAAGTCCAAGACCCTCGCTTTTGAATGGATTTTATCAGCCTGTGGTAGATGTGGCCAGCGTGAGGTATGACATAGGACACCACAGCCAAGACAGGTTTAAAGAAAATATACTTTCTTTGATGACAAACATAGAGACAACTGCCCTGGCCTTCCTTGGAGTTTAGGCGCATGTAGGGGTTAAACCCTCTGCTTTTTCCCAGCTGTAACAAGTCCTTAATTGCTATCAGTAGGACTGTTCTGCAGAATAGCCGAACATTGCTCCAGCACAGAAGGCACTTCCAAAGCAATGCAAAACAAAACTGGCTCCCCAAAGTTTCTTCACTTCAGGCAGCAGAACTCAACAACAGTCTCTCCAGCCAGGTAGAACTCCAGCAGCAAGGCTGAGCAGACAGCGATACATTCAAACACGCTTCCTACCTTTACAGCAAGCTCTCTTTACAGGTAAGTGGTCTTCGGGTATGCTCCAGAACCCCAGGCTCCTCTCCTCCCTAGGTCTCCTGTTTACTGGTTTAAACCCCAGGACCTGGCCACACCCTCCCCAGCCATTCTCCAGTCTATTCTCTTAAAAGGGCAGGGGTTTAAGCTTCTATCTGTCAATACCTCACCGGTTCTGGACTTGGTAGGGAGAGTTATTGTGGGGGATAGGGAGTTTCCTATGCACGCCATCACATAGTTCTACTCCTAATACTAAACCAGACCATCTAGTGATCACTGGATGCAAGATAATCACCCACTGTAGCATCAGAAACACTTTCCCCATTGGTAAGCACCAAGTCCAGCATGGCTCCGTCACATGTGGGTTCTGTTACCAGTTGCCAGATTAGTTCTTCCTGTAGAGAATATAGGATCCCATTACTTCTAGATGACACCACAGCAGGGATGTGCCAATCAACATCTGGCATATTGAAATCACCTATCAATAGCACTTCTCCTTTCTTGGCAATACTGCATATGTCTTCTATTAAACCCTTGTCCACTTCTCCCTGTGAGGGAGATCTGCAAATGGATCTTTCTAGTTTAACCCGCAGTGCCTCTTCGCTCTCTTTTAAGCCCTGAATCCTATAACTTTAATATTATTTTTTACATATAATGCCACTCCTCCTCCCCTTCTTTCTACCCTGTCCTTCCTGAATAAAATATAGCCTGGTATAATTACATCTCAGTCATGGTTGTCTGCGAACCATATCTCCATAACGGCCACTAAGTCCAAGTCAGCCTCTTCCATTAAAGCCTCAACATCTGGGATCTTATTTCCCATGCTATCCAGATGTTGCCCCTTTTACCCATTTCTACAGTGGTATTTATTGTTTCACTTACCTAGGGGCTTTAACTTACCTGGGGGGCTTTCTTCACTCATCTGTAATGAATCTAGTTTAAAGCCCTCTTCAGTAGGTTAGCCAGTCTGCTGCAGAAAACAATTTGACCCTTCTTGCACAGATGGACACCATTTCTGCTCTGTGTCCCTTGGAACATCATCCCATGGTCCAGGACACAAAAACATTCTTGATGACACCATCCACGCAGCCATGCATTCATCTCCAGAATGCAAGGTTCTCTGCCTTGGCCTTTACCCTCAAGTAAGGGGATAGGAAGCAGAGGAGATTTCACACATAGTGACTCTGAATGAGTGGTGAGATAGAAAGGAGTTGAATCAATGAAGGACAGTACCACAAAGACCGATATGGTATAGATGAGAGAAAAGAAGGTCATGATTGATGAGGTCAACAGCAGAAGAAAGGTCCAGAGAGACAGCAATGGTGACAGTCCCATGATCCAGGGAGTGGTGAACTTTATTAAGTAGAGACAGGAGAATAGTGCCTATGCTATGGCCAGGATGAAAACAGGATTGACGGGGATAAAGTGTGTTAGTGGCTTCAAGGTTAGTGGAAGTTGGGGACAGTTTTTCGAGAAGTTTGTAAAGAAATGATAAATTGGAGACAGGTCAATTCACGGAAGCAGTTTAAGGCCATAGGTGAACAGTTGCATGTCCACGCGTGTTCGGCACAATGAGGATGAATGCAAGCAAGATGGAGACTTGGGTGGTACCAGGAGTGGCGATGTCATGATCTGATGTGTACTGGGTGGGTGGGAGCAAGAATATCAAGAACTGAAGAAAGAAGGGCATTCCACTGATGGGCTTGTTTGTCAACAGGGAGAGTGTCAAAATTGGAAGGGAAGATAGCATTGGTGGGGGGGGGGGGGGGGGAAGCCGTAAGAGAGGTGGGGTGATTTTGTGAGAACATCTTGTAGGGTCAGCCGCAGAGGGGCCGATATGGAGCAATGTGCTGTTGGAAAGGTAGCAATGAAAAAAGATGAGATGGTGATCTGTCCAAGGGAGATTCAAGGTAGAGACCTGTGTGGAAGAAGAGGATGTGGAGGATGAGGTTATGATCAAGTCAAGAGTACAATTAGTAGAATTCCTTTTTCCTCAAGATTTAGAGAGTTTCTCAGCAGGTAAGTACTTACGAGTACAGATTCCTTTCCAGCAGTAGCAGCCCTCTTGGTAGTCAGTGCAATCCAGAATGCTTCTGAGATCAGGCGGGGACATCCAGATTCCTGAGAATGCCCCGGCCATGCCTCCACCACGTCCCTGTTCAGACTTGGACGTTCTGACCAGTGGACCTCCACAGACCTGGCTTCTAAAATGGCTCTGAAGATGTCTCTGTGCTTTGGACATCTCTCTGCCCATTTTCGGACATCCAAAGCATGAATAGAGTTTCCAAAATGATCCCCATAATAATTTATATTCTCAAAATTATACATTCAGCTGCCCTGATTTTTTTTTAATCATTTATGTAATCCAAGTGCAAAAGTGCTTTTGAGTATTGACATGGTATGCATATAGATTCATAACATATACTCCAGAATGCCTTTTGTGTATATCTAAATTTATACATGTTCTGAACTTAAAAGTTCTTATAGGCAATGTTCTCTTGGTTCAAAATGTGAATCCATTGTACTACCTCCCCACTAGCAGGAATACAAGTAGAGGACTCCCGTACATCTCAAAACTGCTTAGCAGGAATGTTGCATATAAGGAGTTGTTTACTAATATGGCACGTTAATGCTGTTGTGCATTATTTATGGCAGGGCACATTTTATGCAGTGGACCCTGCAATAGATAATAGATAATTCTAAAAAATGCAGGGTCATAAATTTGGACTGCAAAAATCTAAGGGAGTGGTACAGTGTAGGGGGCGAAGTATTTTTGTCCACGAAAGAAGAGTGGAACTTGGGCATGATTATTTCTGATGATCTTAAGGTGGCTACACAGGTAGAAAAGGCGACAGCGAAAGCCAGAATGATGCTTAGGTGCATAGGGAGAGGACTTGACCAGCAGAAAAAAGGAGGTGATAGAGCCTCTGTATAAGCCTCTGGTGCGATCTCATTTGGAGTATTGTGTGCAATTCTGGAGTCCACACCTTCAAAGGACATAAATAGGATGGAATCGGTGCAGAGGATGGCTACTAAAATGGTTATTGGTCTTCTTATAAAGCATATGAGGAAAGACTTAAAGATCTTAATATGTACACGTTAGAGGAAAGGCGGGATAGAGGTGATATGCTAGAGTCATTTAAATACCTCTGTGGCATAAATGCACAAGAGAAGAGCCTCTTTTGATTGAAAGCAAGCTCTGCTACAAGGGGATGTAGGATGAGGGTGAAAGGAGTAATATGCAGAAATATTTCTTTATGGAAAGATGCATGGAGTCTCCCAATGGAAGTAGTAGAGACAAGGACAGTATCTGAATTAAAAAAAAGCATGGGCCAAACAGAAAAGATCTCTAAAAGAAAAGAAGGGACTTTAGTATTTGATAATGAAGGGTAGAGTAGATAGGCCATGTGGTCTTTCTGCTATCATGTTTCCATATTTCTAATGTTTTTATTATGCACTCACTGTTAGTAAGTGATCCCTATAAAGTTTTTGGGTAGCTGAAAATCCAGTTGCATGCAGACAGCTGCATGCATTCAGCCAATCGACATGTGTAATTTCTTATTTTATGTGCTTAGATCTTGACTGAGCTTTTGAAAATTTACATTGTAGTAATCTATATAGAACACCCAACTCTCAATGCTAACTTCTAGCTCTTCTTGCCAAACCCTGACACTACACTCAGGAATAGAGGAAAGTAAAGAAACATCTGATAGAAAAAGAAGAGATGGTATTAACTTTAAAAAGATGGCGATAAAGAATTTGTTCTAATATATCTAGCATTGGGCATAAAAATTCCCAGCTTCTTGTCTGATTGCAAATATAGATGAAAAATTTGACAATAACCAACTTGTGGACCAGTTCCTGAAATGTATAAAAGAAAAAAAAAAAACCAACAGTGGGGCCAATGAGGCCATTGCTACTTTAACTTAGACCCAGATTTTCAATACTGGGGTCATATCAGGCCAGTGGTATCGAATATCTGGGTTGGCCAGATAACCAGGCAATGGCGATATTCACCTGCTGCCTGATTAGCTTAAGTGGCTAAAATTAGAATAACTTTTTTTCTTCCTAAATTTAGCCAGTTTAAGATAATGGGTCAGCTTCTGGTTATCTTCAGCACCGCTCCTAGAATGTCCTGATGCTAAGCTATTAGCATCGGGGCATCTAGCAGTGTTCAAGGGGCATATTCAGCGGCTCAAACCAGTTATGGGTCACTGAATATCATGCTCAGCACGATTAACGTAGTTACAAGTTCTGCTGTGTTAATTGTTTTGAATATACCCCTCAATATGCTTTTCATGTAATGCCGAGAATTTGAAAGAGGAGAGATTACTCAAAAAGGGCAGCTTCACATCCATTTTCTAGATTTATTGAGACAGTAGATTCAAAAAGAACACTGTGTTTTCTTTTCTGAATAGGTGAGAAATCTAAAGGCAGAGAATGAAGCTTTAAAGATCCATCTGAAAGATGCACAAAGGAAAATTGAGGCTCTGGAGATCGAGTTAAGGAAACTGCAGTTACAGGACACCATTGAACACAGGGAATTTTCATAGCAGAAAAATGCCATGAACTCCTCCCATGATAAATATAAAGTTGCAATGGCTGCTTTCTAGCTTGGATAAAAGCACCAAGTTCAAGGGAAAGTGAAAGCAAAATTTATGAGACCAGCAACAAATATCCAGCTAGACTGAATATCATAAGTTTCTATTGTAGAATATCTCAAAGACAATGTACTGATGCATCAAGTTACTCAGCAGAAGGTGCTGCTGATGCACAGGAGCATCCAGAAGAAGATGTTGCATGGGTATTACATTACCCAGGACTACTCCAGAAAGAGATGATACACAGACAATACATTACACAGCAGTACCTATAAAATACACATTGCTTGGGTGATGAATGATACCGATGTACTGATATTTTTGAAGGGGATAAAGCTAATGTTGAGAGTTAAAACAGAATATCTTGAAAGGGGAATGTGTTGGTGCACTGAGGTACCTAGAGTATCTCAAGAGTAGGAAGTCCTAGAGCACTAAGCAGAGCTGGTCCAAGGTTATCTGATGCCCTGTATGAACCTTCAGCCATGTGCTCAGGGCCAACTCATTTACTAGGTGGGCTAGGTGGCCATTTAGGACAGAAGACCCTGGTAGGTGGCATGGCGATCCCCTTCACAATATTTCAAAGTGGTGAATATCTGTCTCTGCTAAGCATCGTGGCAGGCCTTAAAGCACTCAGGCGCAAGAACGCAGTTATGGCCTGCTGCTCCTGCCCCTTCCAACAGGGAGTTACTTTGGAGGGGGCAAGAGCAGTAGATTGTGAGTGCGCACATGCTTGCTTTAAGGTCTACCACAGCATGGTGCTAAAGCAGCAGCAGAGCCACTGCTTTGAAAAAGCTGGAGGGATCACCATGCCACCCCATCCCTGAGGTCAAATGGGGCAAGGGAGTGGCAGTGCGGGGGGGGTTGAGGTGGAGGCAGCATTGTGCGTCTGCCTAAGGTGGTAGAAACACTTGAGCATGTACCCCCTTCTATTGTTCTAAATATAGAATCCACAGAAAACCTGAGAACCAAGTTCATTATAGAACAATAGTAAAGGTCCCAGTATTGTACAGCAAAGGTGTCAGTCAGTTTTCAAAACTATTTAATAAAAGCTACTTAGCTTGAAGAAGAAGCGCTGAAGTGCCAAATTTAGACTCCGTATAAATCCGCATCCTGCACGAAGCCTAAGTTTGGCATTTCGGCGCCTCTTCTTCAAGTTAAGTAACTTTTATTAAATTGTTTTGATTAAAAAGGAACTGCCATAGCAGGTGTAGGGTTTCTTACCTTCTTCTTTACTGGCATATCCGACAAAAAGAAAACTGACTGACACCTGTATATAACTGGGACCTTTACTATTGTTCCGTTCCATAGTTCGGCATCTCTCCTTCCTTTGCTTACCCCCATGGTCCAACATTTCCCCTTCCTTTGCTTATCCCTCCCCCGCACTGTGTCCAACATTTCCCCTTCCTTTGCTTATCCCTCCCCTGCACTGTCCAACATTTCCCCTTCCTTTGCTTATCCCTCCCCTGCACTGTCCAACATTTCCCCTTCCTTTGCTTATCCCTCCCCCGCACTGTGTCCAACATTTCCCCTTCCTTTGCTTATCCCTCCCCTGCACTGTCCAACATTTCCCCTTCATTTGCTTATCCCTCCCCTGCACTGTCCAACAAATCCACATACTTTGCTTATAACTCCCCTGCACTGTGTCCAACATTTCCCCTTCCTTTGCTTATCCCTCCCCCGCACTGTGTCCAACATTTCCCCTTCCTTTGCTTATCCCTCCCCCGCACTGTGTCCAACATTTCCCCTTCCTTTGCTTATCCCTCCCCCGCACTGTGTCCAACATTTCCCCTTCCTTTGCTTATCCCTCCCCCGCACTGTGTCCAACATTTCCCCTTCCTTTGCTTATCCCTCCCCCGCACTGTGTCCAACATTTCCCCTTCCTTTGCTTATCCCTCCCCCGCACTGTGTCCAACATTTCCCCTTCCTTTGCTTATCCCTCCCCCGCACTGTCCAACATTTCCCCTTCCTTTGCGTATCCCTCCCCCGCACTGTGCCTAACATTTCCCCTTCCTTTGCTTATCCCTCCCCCGCACTGTGTCCAACATTTCCCCTTCCTTTGCTTATCCCTCCCCCGCACTGTGTCCAACATTTCCCCTTCCTTTGCTTATCCCTCCCCCGCACTGTGTCCAACATTTCCCCTTCCTTTGCTTATCCCTCCCCCGCACTGTGTCCAACATTTCCCCTTCCTTTGCTTATCCCTCCCCCGCACTGTGTCCAACATTTCCCCTTCCTTTGCTTATCCCTCCCCCGCACTGTGTCCAACATTTCCCCTTCCTTTGCTTATCCCTCCCCGCACTGTGTCCAACATTTCCCCTTCCTTTGCTTATCCCTCCCCGCACTGTGTCCAACATTTCCCCTTCCTTTGCTTATCCCTCCCCCGCACTGTGTCCAACATTTCCCCTTCCTTTGCTTATCCCTCCCCCGCACTGTGTCCAACATTTCCCCTTCCTTTGCTTATCCCTCCCCCGCACTGTGTCTAACATTTCCCCTTCCTTTGCTTATCCCTCCCCCGCACTGTGTCCAACATTTCCCCTTCCTTTGCTTATCCCTCCCCCGCACTGTGCCTAACATTTCCCCTTCCTTTGCTTATCCCTCCCCCGCACTGTGTCCAACATTTCCCCTTCCTTTGCTTATCCCTCCCCCGCACTGTGTCCAACATTTCCCCTTCCTTTGCTTATCCCTCCCCCGCACTGTGTCCAACATTTCCCCTTCCTTTGCTTATCCCTCCCCCGCACTGTCTCCAACATTTCCCCGTACGTTGCTTATCCCTCCCCCGCACTGTGTCCAACATTTCCCCTTCCTTTGCTTATCCCTCCCCCGCACTGTCTCCAACATTTCCCCTTCCTTTGCTTATCCCTCCCCCGCACTGTGTCCAACATTTCCTCTTTTCTTACCAGCCCTAGGTCCAGCGTCTCTTCTTCAATTTCCCCCTTTAATGTCCAGCATATCCCCTCCGCTAACTCCCTGTGTCCAGCATCTCTCCTTCCCTACTTCCTCCTCTCTCGCCACGTCCAGCATTTCCACTCCCACCCCATGTCCACCATCTCCCCTTTCTTACCCGCAGCAGTCCAGCATCTTTTCTCCCCCTCTCCATTATGTCCAGCACCTCCCCCTTACACTTCTTCCTGCCATCACTGCTACCCTACCTCCATTCTATGCGCAAACCTGAATCAACAGGAAACGCTGCATGGTGTGAGGCCTTTGAACACCCATATGCACTCAAAGCCTGCCATGCCCTACCCTCTCTGATGTAAATTTCTTATTGGCGGGGCAGGATTTGAGTGTTCATGGATGTTCAAAGGCCCACTGCCATTCTGTCATTTGTCCTGCCATGTGGGCGCTGCACTGCTTCCCCCACCCCCACCTCCCTCCTCATTTGCCTAGTAGTAGGCTGCTCCAGTACTGATTTGTCTTTGTTGTTAAGTTTTGTCAAGTCAGTGCTGATAATGAGGCACACAAAAGTATCTCAGGAACAGATTGTTCAGTTACTGAGTTGCAAATTAGTTTTCTAGGTATGGACATTGATATAATATTCCTATGCTAGAATATGTCAAGATCTGGACCAGTATTACACAGGAATTTCTCAAGAATGGGCAGTGCAGACATACTCAGTTATATAAGACTGCAGCTGTACTCAGTTCACAAAAGGACAATATTGGGATGCTGAGTTATACTGGAATATCTCAGGAAGGATGATGCTGGGATACTGAATTAAACACGAATACCTTCAAGGAGGTAAAATTAAAGATATTGAGAAACATTTGCAGCTAAACTTCACAAATTTTCTACCCAGGTTCATCTGCATGTTGATGCTGTTGGAAAAATAGTCAGAGGACGTATTCCGCAGCACTATCACTATCTGGATAACATTGCTAAATATCACGCTTCCCAGCACTTATCCAATGAGCAGGTGCTGCTAACCAGATTAGTGCTTTTGAATATCCACCTGTATCTCAAAAGCCAAGCACTTGAGGTTTAGAACTCAGCTCCTTAATTGGTCCCTGTCATACATTTACTTTAGAAATATCCATTACCTGACCTGTTGATTTGCCAGCATTTATATGTCTAAATTGCAAAATCAGTACTTACAAGTGTAAGTATTGCAACTTACATATGCAACACCCTGAGTGAAGTCGCTCTTTCTTTTTTATAAACTGGTTCATTTTTATAAAATTGCTCTTTCTGCTGTATGTGCTAGCAAATACAGCAGAACATACTCCTTCATGGCCTTATGTGTATTTTACAAAAGTCTCTGTGTTCAGTAGGCCTTTTGTAAAATATTTAGGACATTTTGAAGGTCCTGACTTAGACGTCCCTTTTCTGACCTAAACATCCTATGCAAAACAAAGCTTTATACATGTATAGGATGGGCAATTTTCAAAAGTCCATTTCTGTGCATAAAAAAGGAGTTAATACACAGAAATGTCTCTGATAATTACATTCTTGGTGATTCAAAATCAGCACACAGCTTCTTATCTCTGTAGATTGTGCATTGAAGGCCAGCCAGAACAATTTTGCCATTACAGCACCGCATCTTGCCATCTGAATCAGGCAAAGACTCATCTCTCCCAAAATCTTGTTTCTGACATTGCAAAACAGCAGATGTTTAAAAGAAAAATGTATGAAATAGAGGATGTGTACAGTTGTCTGTCTCCCATCATACTCCTTTCATTTCTAGCAGACATGGTTAGGAATACTTTGAATTCAGAGAGTGATCCATCCCTGTTATATCAAATAGTCTATTGGCTCCCCATTCACTTCCATATCTAGCTCAAGCTTCTGCTCATGTCTTTACTCTGCAGCTCATTACTATCCTCCCTCAACTCATTCTATATAATGCTTCCTGCACTCCATGACTCAGGTAAGTTGCTATCATCTGGGCTTTTCTCCTCCATCATCAAACTCTGGCTTCACGTTTTCCACCTTGTTTCACCAGATACCTGCTAAAAATCCCACCTTCACCTTTCCCAGCTAAAAATCCCACCTTTATGCACTACTTTCAATTCCTTTCATTTCCCCAACTGTTCCCTTGTTCAACTAATTTGATGCCTGTCGCAGTTCGTGTGTGTTATGGCCAGAAGGTGTGCTCCACAGGGCACAGAATGCTTTCTGTGTGTACCTGTGCTGTGATGAAGTTTATCTGCCATAATGTTTATAGTGGCAGTTGTCACTGCATCCCCTAAAGCAAATTGCTTCACTCTATTTTCCGTCTAATAAAAGTTTCTATTACAGAGTCTACTATCGATTTTATTAGAGATCCCACTGTGACTTAGACATCTATTAAAGAATGAAGGGGAGGAAAAAGAAAGTGATAGAAAATGCTGACCAGACATCCTGACTACAGGAGCCATGTTTCAGTGCAACTCGCCACCATAGCTAGCAGCATCAAATGGTCTTGCCTGCATTTCCTCTGTGAACCAACTCTGATGGTAATCATCCCACAGAAAATTCAGGGCTAACCTGAAAACCAACTTTTGCTTTCTCCGGTTGACTTACATCTTTATTGTGGACAGATAGTGGGCACAGCTCTATTGAGCTACAGACACATTCTTGGGATCAGAGTAAGGGGGAAAGTGGGTTGGACACAGAGCTAATCATTTCTTCACTTATTTTTGTTCATATGGCCTGCTTTGTCCTTGTTTTTTATTTAATTTTATAATTTTATTTTTACTCTGTAATTTTATGGTTTTATATGTAATTTTAACTTTATAAACTGATTTGATTTGTTTTAGATTTGTGATATATCAAATAAATTGAACTTGCACTTGAACTCTTACCTCTCTATTATTTGACCTGCTGCACCGCACACTTGGCAACAGAACCCAGGATCTTGGGATTCAGTTCCTTCATTCGAAGCAATGGGAGAGAGAAACAATTGTCCTTTGTGCAAGCAAATGACCAAACGAGACCTACAGAACAGGGCCAAGCAGTATAAATCACTGTTTGCCCCGTATTCAATTTCAGTAACCTCGGCATCGTTGAGGAGGTCGGCTTCCTCTTCTGGGTTTAGGGTCTCCAAAAAGTCCAAACATAAGTCAAAATCTTTATCGGCATTGAAGTCCGATACCGACTATCAAGGTAAGTCTCATTGTTCAAGGGATGCATCGAAGGGTGCATCAGATGCTGACAGGCCTGCCAAGCAGCCCTTGTGGGAGGACCAACCATCCAAAGCCACTCAGGGGCACCAGGATGCTCCCGAGGCATCAACCTCCAGAGAGCTACTGGTCTGGGACAGTAGCTATCAGCACTGAATTGCAATCAACCCAGGCATCAGTAACGTCCATCGATCAGAACTATTTGGCTATCGAAAGGACCTTAGAGAAGCTAAGGTATTATGGTATTATGTTATGGTTATGTTTTTATGTCAAATTTGAGGTTTTGTTTTATACTACTTTGTAATTTGGATTTTAATATTGATTTTACTTCATATGATTTCATTTGTACTTTGTGTAATCTTCCACGTTAATGAGGAAAATATTAAATTTTAAATAAGTACTATTAAGTAATAAAACAATTCATACACAGAGAATTATGTTAAAAACACAGTACTCTTAAGGGGAGGGAGTTCAGAGTCCTGCAAACTTGCGCAGTTCCTGTAAATCCCCTCATCATGGCTAGGCACTGTTCCACTGATATCAGCACTCTAACCCACATGCTATTTGACTGTCCCCTTGTCAAGCCCTTCTGGCTTTGTGTGTGGAGATACGCTAGAGATGTATTTCATTTGATCATCCTTTGTCAGTACGAGTTGTAATACTCCATTCATTGTGTTTAAACGATGAATTTTCAAACTATGATAAAATATTGTTTGATATAATTCTATCTGTTGTGCTTCAGCATATTATGCGCTGATGGAAAGATACTTTATCACTGAATGTGACATTTTGGTGGCATACTATATGTCAAACCCGTAAATTAGAAAGGGCTGCCTCTATTTCTTTCAATTGTATTGACAAGATTGAGAGGATATTGAGAGGCCTTGCTGTATATTTGAATAATACTTAATCTGTACACAGGCTGCTGCCCCCTCACTTTTCTTTTTCTTTCCTCTTCTTCCCTTTCTTGTTTTCTTTTGGAGGGGGGGGGGTATTATTTACTCTATTGAATAATATTATAACTTTTGTATAGATTTATGCTGTATATTTAAATATATTAACACTAGAAGCCTCAAAAGGAATTTTACCTAGAAACCCCAACGTGTGTCAATTGACGCATTATCACGATGACTGCGTTTAGCATGAAATGCAGATGTGAATTAATGTGAAGTTACTTATTTGTTAAATATGTGCAGTATGTGACATCATTACATGACATCATCTTGTTTTTATTGTTTGTAATGTTGGAGTAAAACTGTAAACAGTGATTGAGATGCGCCACCTAGTGGGAACATGAATTTATACCTTGAAGCCCCAAAGTACGTCAATTGACTCATCCAAGACAATTGAGTGTGTCAATTGACGTACTTTGGGGCTTCTAGGTATAAATTCATTTTCCCGCTAGGTGGTGCATCTGTCATTAATTTTCGATGCACATATTTGAACATCTTGAACTTGCTAACAAAGTCATGGAACATGACTGACATGGTTCTAGCAGTGGCGCTGGTATACAACTTTGAAGATGCATTTGCGTCAATTGACGCACTTTGGGGCTTCTAGTGTTAAGAAAAAAAGGAAGTGTCCTCCCTAACATCTGAGCATTTGTGTCAACAGCATGACCCATTGTTTTGCTGGCACATTGGCAGTGCTTGGGTACAGGCCTGCACGCTGATACTGCATCTGTGAGCAGCAACCAGGGCTGACAGCTCGTTGGGTCTACTCCTTCTCCCTTATAGCTGTATAGACCACCTCTTCCTTTCAGGATATTCTATGGCGACCCTCCTGCACTCTGTAGTCCTCTTCTACCTGGACTGGCAACATGCACCTCATTTGTTTCTTTCTAGTTTGTTTCTCTCCCCCTACAGTTGTTTCCATCTATGCTGTACGGCACAACTTCCAGCAGTGTGGCAATGTGCAGATAAACTCCTTTCAGTAGTCGCATCACTGTTTCCTTATCAGTTTCTAGAACTAGGACCACCTTTTCCTACTGACCTTGGAGTGCCATATCACAGAAGCTTGGGACTACTTTTTCTCCCTCATCTCTCCCTACACCCCTTCTCGAGGACTTCAGGAAGATGCCTTTTAACCAGGGGCAGCCCAAGCGGGATGTGGGGCCATGTGCGGAGACTCATTGTGGGGACTCATTTGCATAAATATTTGAATAATGTTAATGTGCACTAAGTTTTAGTAAACATGCCTCTTAATCAGTGTATGGATGAAGAAAGACTAGCAGATTTCTACATTACTATACTCCAGTGCTAACTGCCAGGCACATTAGGAAGTACTACAAACACTGCCCATTTAAATCCTATAGCAAACCCGCCGTATCATAGCAGCACTACCAGGACTCACAAAGCACCATACCCTACCTATCAAAAGGCAACACTGCAAATATTAAACCAATACATCTCAGAGAATACCAATATATCTCCTACTGGGGAAAGAGAACAAGTGGCACTGTCAAATAGAAACTACATAAACAGAATACCTCAGCTCGGTTACACATGCAGAACATAGACCGTCACCAAACAAAAACCAAGGGATAACAATTGAGAAATAGGAAGACAATAATTAAACTGGGAACCCCAAAAGCCAAACTTGAAATGTATAACAATACTGGAGAAATAAAACTATAAATTAATTTCCTCTTGTAATAAACAAAACACAAAAATGTTAAAGATGCACATTTCCCAGAACTTACATATTTCAGTTAATAAATTCAAAATAAAAATGTATTTTTCTACCTGTTTGTTGTCTGTACATTTTATTTTTCAGTTGCAATTGCTCCAGTCACTTTCTTCTGGTTTCTTTGCGTCTTCTGCTAACTCTCTATTGTCTGCTGTCCATTTGTCCTTTCTTCTCCCTTCTAGTTTTTTTCCATTCTCTCTCTACATCTGCTTTAATATACTGATCTTTCCCCTTTTGCTGTTTCCTCCATTTCTTTCTTTATTCCTTTTTCATGCATCCTAATTTCACCCCTCCATCCTCAATCCCCATTTACTCTCCCAATACCCGGCCTATCATAGATTTTTCTTCC
Organism: Ichthyophis bannanicus; assembly: GCA_033557465.1. Lineage (NCBI taxonomy): Eukaryota > Metazoa > Chordata > Amphibia > Gymnophiona > Ichthyophiidae > Ichthyophis > Ichthyophis bannanicus. Next base: position 374,718,772 of record CM066037.1, on the reverse strand, counting down.
CTCCCACACAAAATATCTTTTCCCCTTCCCATCCCATTCTAGTCCTCCCCCAACATCAGTTCCCTTCTAGTTCCAGCCCCACCCAACATCCACTGCCTTCTAGTCCCGTTCTCCCATCCCCCTGCATCAGCCTATTTCCAGTCCTAGCCCCCCTATGAGCTCATTTCCAATCCTAGCCCACCATCAGCCATTTCCAATCCTAGCCCCCCATCAGCCATTTCTAGTCTTATCCTAGCCCCCTCAGCAGCAAATTTCTAATCCTAACCTGCCCACCATCAGCCATTTCCAATCCTATCCTAGCCTTCCCATCAGCCCATTTACAATCCTAGCCCCCCATCAGCCCTTTCCAGTCCTATCCTAGCCCTCCATCAGCTCATTACCAGTCCTAGCTCTCCCATCTGCCCTATCGAGTCCTATCCCTGCCCCCCCCCCATCAGCTCATTTCCAGTCCTAGTTCCCCCATCAGTTATTTCCATTCCTATTCTAGCCCCTCCATCAGCCCATTTCCAATCCTAGCCCCCCCCCATCAGCCCATTTCCAGTCCAAGCCCCCCCCCCACCCCCGAAGAGCCCCACGGCTGTCTGAATGGCTTTAGAGGGAGCGGGAGAGGCCCCAGCTCACCTCTGACAGCCGCCGAAGTGAAGTGCCTTTTTTCTTCACTTCGGCAGCTGTGTTGTAGTTTAGGCCGCTGACATGCTGAGTGCCAGGAAACAGGAAAGTCCCTTTGACCTCCAGTGCACCAGCAGCCTATACTACAACACAGCTGCCAAAGTGAAGAAAAAAGAGGCTCTTCACTTCGGCGGCTGTCAGAGGTGAGCCGGGGCCTCTCTGACTCGCTCTCGACCCTGCCGGTGCCGAATAGAATGTGTTTGAATTTTTAATTGTTTAATTATTTTATTTATTGTAGAGTTCACTAACCCCTGAAGAAGGCCTCCCGGCCAAAACACGTGTTGGGTTGACCTCATAGGCTTCAATAAAGATCTCTTTCCATGATTGGCCTCTTGTCCTGCTTTTTCAGTAACTGCTCTCATACTATACATGGGCTATACGTTTAGCTGTCTCATAGCATATGTTGCTGTCACATAGCTATTGCTGTAGTGGACCCCCCCCCCCCCCCAGCCCATGCCTGTGGTCCTGTCAATCTCCTTCAATCCAAACTTTGTTCCCATTGATTACTCATCTGTGCAGGAGAAGCTCGATGCCCTTCCAGATGGTGCTGGACATCTGCAGGTTGGCCTTGTGATGCCCTCTGGGGTATAGCATTCCCTCCCAGGTGGGCACATCCCTGGCTAGGGCCTTTGCCTCCTCCTTGCTAACGTTTGCCCATTGTCGCTTGGCTGCCATTTTCATTCTCTGTATCTGTCCAGCCAGAAGGAGCTCCTGCTCACACAGGCAGTCAACCGGTTATGACATCTCACATCTGATTATGGGCATATGCTACTCATACCATCCATACCCGTGTATATCACCCATACCTAGATACCCGCTCGCCTGACTGTGATCTATGTGTGTTATGCTAGGCATTCATTGACCGCCAGCAGTGATTTCCCATACTGTGCAGTTTTTGCTTCACTGCCCAGTTTAGTGGCTGGTCTCTGATTTTCACTAATGGCCGCTTTGTGGGTCTCAGTCTGCTTTTTCTCGATTGACTGTGATCTTCGGTTCTATTTATTTTATTTATTTAGCTGCATTTATATCCCGCTTTTCACCGGCTCAAAGCGGTTTAATAGAAAAAAAGGGGGGGGGGGGTACAATAATCAGTTCAACAGTGAAGAGGGGAGGCAACACCAGGGGGGCAAACATTGATGATCTAAACAGAAAGTAACAGTACTAGACTTTTGACACGAGTCTCTCAGTTGGCAGGGGGGTTAGATCAGATTCAGTCAGGCTGGGAGACTGACAGAAGCTGGCAGTCAGTAAGAGATGTCCATCTCAGATCCAAGATAGTCACGAAACAGGAGGGTTTTTAACTGTTTCCTGAATGTGGAGAGCTCTCTGTTGTTTTGGATCTGGTTTGGAAGGGAGTTCCAGAGGGAGGGCGCGTACAGTTCAAATGCCCTGTTACAGGTTTGTTGATTGCATTTAGTTCTTGCATGTGGGATAGTGAAAGTGTTGCTGGTGGTCTGGCGGGTTGGTCTGTTGAGGGTAGGCCGTGGGAGTAGAGTCAGGAGTTGGGAAGTCTGTATTTGATGGAGGGCTTTGTGGATAAGTAGGAGAGATTTGTATTTAATCCTTGTTTCGAGGGGCAGAATGTGAAGCTCTCTCAAGACAGGGGTGATGTGATCGTGTTTCTTAACCTGCTGGATGATTCTTTCGTTGGTGTCTAGGGCAGTCTGTAGGGGGTTGGTGTGGGTGACCAGTAGTCCATGATAGATTGCATTACAGTAGTCCAGGTGGGGGAGCGTAATAGCCTGCATGACTGTTCTGAAATCCTGTGGGTCAATGAGTGGTCAGAGTCATTGTACCATCTTTGCTTTGAGGAATATTGTTCTAGCAGATTTTTAAAATCTGTTGCTTAAATGTAAGTGCTTGATCAATGATGATTCCCAAGTATTTTATATAGGATTGAACTTGTATTTGGGTGGTTCCCAAAGTGAGGTGCGGTGGTGGGGTGAAGTTTTGGCCCTTGGTCACAATGAGGGCTTCTGTTTTTTTTTTAAGTTGATGGATAGGTTGTTCTCTTGGAGCCAGTCTGTGACGTCAATGAAACAGTCTGATAGGTGATTGTTTGTTGGGTTTGTGGTTGTAATGGGTCCATAAAGCATTATGTTGTCTGCATAGATATGGTAGTTGATGTTGTGAGAGCGTATTATCGAGCAGAGAGTCTGAAGGTAGATATTAAAGAGCATGGCGGAAAGTGTAGAGCCTTGGGATACTCCTTGATGCTGTCGAAAGGGGGGGAGGTTGTCATGCTTGTGCGGATCAGTTGTTGTCTGTTGGTCAGGTAGGAGTGGAACCATTGTAACACGATGTCTTTGATACCAGTCTCCTGTAGTCTGTGTAGGAGGGTGTTGTGGGAGATTGTGTCAAAAGCTGTGGATATATCCAGAAAGACCATAGCATATCCAGAGTGTTTGGCCTGTGTACCTTTGATTAGGGTGTTTAGTAGTGATATCATGAGGGTCTCGACTCCATGAGATGGGCGGAATCCATGTTGTTGTGGGTCCACTGAGTTGTTTATGTCCAGATGGTCTTGGAAATGCTGTTGAACTATCTTCTCGATGATTTTGGCAGTGAATGGGAGACTTACTATTGGCTTGAAGGAAGCAGGGTCAAGGGGGTCCAGGTTGTGTCTCTTAAGTGTTGGACAAATGATGGAGGTTTTGAGGCTGTCCGGTATGTGTCCTTGCTTGAGAGATTTGTTGACTATGTGGGTTAGGGCTCTGTTTATGTCCCCTTTGGTTCTTTATCCACTCCATAGGGCAGGGATCTAATGGAGGGGTAGCGGTGTTCAGGCATGATATGGTGGATTCTATCTTTTCTTTGGTGACTGTTTCAAATGTACTCCATTCTGTGCCCTGAGACATACGGTAGGTTATTGTTGTTGCTCTCACATGTGGGCTGTGTGGTTGTTGGAGCTGTTTATATTGACGTGCCAGCTGTTCCGGTGGAATGTTCGGGAGTTGGTTAGAGTGGTTGGGTGTCTTTGTCAGCTTCTTAACAATCTCAAATAACTCATGTGGTCTGTTAATTGAAGTATTTATGATTTTTGAGTGGTAGGCTCTTTTTGCATTATCTGTTTCTGTGTGGTAGGTATCTAGTTCATTCATGTATCTTGCTTTGTCTGTTTCTTTTTTGGTCTTTCTCCATTTCCTCTTAGTCCTCCTGAGTTGGGTCTTTAGTCTCCGCAGGTTGGGGGTGAACCAACAGGCTCTGGCTGCGCTAGCTCTGGTTTTGGTGTTGTTTGTTGTTGTACATGCTGCCGAGGTGATAGCAGTATTCCAGTTGTTGATTAGGTCTTCGATTTTGGAGGAGTCTGTTTGTAGTTTAGATAGTATTTGGGCTAGGAAGTCCTCTTTGTTAAATGGTTTAAATCTTCTTGTGAGCTGATTGTTCTCCTTGATGTTGGTATGCTGGTATGTGCAGGTAAAGTTGATGAGATGGTGGTCAGTCCATGGTATGTTTGTGATCCTGGGTTTCTTGCATGAGATGGCGCTTTGGGAGTTGAGGAATATCAGGTCTAGAGTATTCCCTTTTTCATGTGTTGATTTGAGTCAAGTCCATTGCTTCCATAGCACTAATGAAGGCTTCAGCATGCTTTTCTTGCAATGAGGGGAGGTTGAAGTCTCCGAGGATTAATTGTTCTTTTGTGGTGATGGCACTCTCGGATATATGCTTTAGAATGTCCAATAGATCAATATGTGCAGTAGGTGCTTGGTAGATTAGACATATGGAAAGGCGTTTTTTGGTGATTGTGAGGATGTCCGCTTTGTTAGTTGTTTCGGATGTGTAGTTTCTGAGCTGGAGGTTGGATTTTGCTATGATGGCTACTCCTCCTCCTCTGGCGTGTGCTCATGAACAGTTGTGCATACTGTATCCATTAGGTGTTAGTTGGTTCATGAGTACTATATCGGAATCTGTTAGCCAGGTTTCTGTTATACAGAGGATATCGATCTTTTGAGATATGAACAGATCTTGGAGCATGGGGAGCTTGTTTCTCACTGAGCGTGTGTTTATTAGAGTGATTGAGAGAGTTTGTGTATTTGTGGGGGTGGAAGTGTGGGTTAGTATGGGTGGTGTGTGTGAGCTTCTCCGTGTGAGGGGAGGTTTGGTGGTGTTTGTAGGTTGAGTAGGTGTAGTGTTTGTAATGGAGTGGTTTGGGTGTATGTTGGCAATAACATGAAAGCATGACAAGGTGAGCAGGAACGGTGCTAGGAGGTATGCTGGGATCAGGAAGTGTGACATGGTTTCTAGGGTACCTTGAAATCCTGGGGCAGGCTTGATTGGAGATAGGGTCAGCTTGTTGGGGAGGCAGTGGAGTCTTCCTTTGGTATTGTCCTGGTGGTGCGCAGTCAAGATAAGTCGTTCCAGCGGGTAGATAGTTTAGGTTGCTGCTGGCTGGAGCAATTCTGGGAGTGGTGGAGTTGTCAGGTGCTGCCGCCTCTGTGCCCCGCCTAAGGGCCACACCATAGGGCCCTCTGGCGAGGCCCTCAGGTGTGGGCCCACCAGGCTTGGGCGTGCCCGATGGAGGAGCTTTTTCAATGTCCCTCCCACTGCCCCAATTGGGCAGGAGCTTCTGGGCAGGAGAAGGCTACCCCGCACAGGCGCTCTATCCCGATCGGGGGAGCTGCAGATGGATGGCTGCTCTTTGCGGTTTCCCTTGCGATGGAGGAGCTTTTTCAATGTCCCTCCCACTGCCCCGATTGGGCAGGAACTTCTGGGCGGGAGAAGGCTACTCCCACACAGGCGCTCTACCCCGATCGGGGAGCTGCAGATAGATGGCTGCTCTTTGCAGTTTCCCTCCTGATGGCGTATGCACTATTCTGAGTGGATCCCAGTCCTCCAGAGCTAGATGTAACTGGGGCATACAGATGGACACAGGGTGACTCTTGTCCCATTGCATGAAACACTTGCCACACACAGATAGGTAACTGCTTGGCGCTTTGGAGTGCACTTTACATGGGTTTTTCATAGCCATTTCCAAGCTGCTTATTCGGTTCTGGCTGCTGCCATGTTCCCATGTATATCTGCTTATTTTCATACATTACCCAGTTGCCTGGTGGCTAGCTGGTGATTCAGACCTCATTTTTAATGGTTTATTTTGCCCAGTTTGTGGCTGTTTAGGTGCTTTTTGGAATATGAAGTCCCAAGTATTTTGTGGGCTCAGATTCAAGAAAATCTCAAACTTTAAAGGAACATCTCAGTTTAATTTTGTCTTGTGGCCTGCTAGCTTCACTGTTACTGATTTCTAGGCTTTTCCAGTTCTGGCACAGTCTAATCTGGCCTGCTTCCAATAATTTGAATTCATGGCTACCAGGATTTTTTTCTCATTTTATATCTTCCTTCCTTATCATTAAACTGGCCATAGCACTGACCAGGTAAATCCTGTTGTTATAGTTGTTATGCAAATTTTTATGCAAATGAGACCCTGTGGAATATGCAAATACTAATGCAATGAGGACCCACAATGAGTCTCCCCACATGGCCCCACAACACCCTTGGGCCGTTCCTGCATAAATGCACAGGAGGGGTCCTCTTGCAATTGAATGTGAGCTCTGGAATGAGGGACCATAGTATAAAGATGAAAAGGGAAAGACTTATGAATAATCTAAGGACATGTTTCTTTATGGAAAGAGTGGTGAATGTGTGGAACAGCCTCCCTAGTAGAACGGTAGAGACAAGGACAAATCTGAATTCAAGAACACATAGGACAAGCATAGGAGATCTCAGATGAAGAGGAGGATTTTGTAAAGCTTAATACTTGATATAGCTGGACAGACTGGTGTGAGGGGCCTCACTAACTGTAGGGCCTTTCCCTGAAGAGATTATAGCATCTTGAATGATGAATTTTAGGTATTCCGACTTTTCCTTCTCCTCTGTGGACTTAAGTCTAAAGAAAGCTAGCGCCTGATGAACTGAAAACAAACTGACCTTTAGACAGCATCTAGTGGCCAGCAGGTACTGACTGAAATGATATGGTTAGGGGAAAATAAAAACCACATTTCTAGTAGCTTACCTGCAGCAAAGGGGATGTTAGCTGGCTCACAGGAACACAATAATCAAAGGAGTTCTCTCCTATTCAAACCTATGGTGATGAGATGTTCACCTCTTGAAATTTTGTGCTGGGAGCCACAAGGGAGTTGCATGGCTAGTTAGTGATGACTTAGCCAGAGCTGTCATTTTAACACATAGCCCGCAGTGATGCTGAGCTATGCCTATCAGCTCATGGTAGTGACATTTCCCCATTTCCACCTTCCCCCTGCAACATAAGTTGCATCTGGTATCTACTAGACCCCCTATCCCCACTGCTGCAACTACAGCTCCCTAAAGTCCAATGCCCACTGTCCGGGAACCTTTTCCCCTCCTGCTCCCTCGCCAGCCCTGCCCAGCTCTGCTCACCAAAATCCACTTATTCCACCTTCCAATGCACAATGCCCCGCCTTCCTTCTCTTCCCACCCAATTCCACTATCCCCCCCTCCCCCCCACACACCCCAGTATGGTGAACTGCATGAATTGGGTTTGGACATGCTGACTTCCTAGGAGCTGAACCAACCACAAAGAAAGCTGAAAACAAACCTTGTGAGATTTAGCTATAGCGAGTTAGTGCTGAGACTGCTGGGCAAGCCAGACAAACATTGTGAGATTCAGCAACAGTAAGTTAGTGGTGGAACTGCTTCGCAAGCCACGGTATGATCACCCTAGAGATGCATACTTGGTTTAGTCTCATCCGAATATAGGACTCATTCATCATCTATGTGTACACCAGAAGACTAATCTGAGACAGTGGGGGGGGGGGGGGGGGTTCAGTTCATTCTCTCTAAATAATTTTGCTGCAGCAAAACGTTTTCCCTCTGCCCCAAGAGGGTTGGTTTATTTTTGAAGGGCCTAGGATTTATAACTTGGGTATGTGTAAGGGCATATTTTCATGTACTAGTTTTAAAGATTTATTAATAAATATTAACCTGACCTCTCACGTATTAACACTTCTGATTTAAGTATATAATTAATTTTCTTGGTTAATGGCCTGTTTGAACTGAAGTAACATGAAGCATCTCTGTTGGTAGTTTGTGGCTGTGGAGTGATTTCTGCTAATACTGAAGAATATCAGTGCCTTTGCCTGAAGGCCAGGGCTGGAGTAACTATTAGGTGAACTAGGTGGTTGCCTAGAGCACCAGTGGTCAGTGGTGGTAATACTTTTAAAAGTCGCTGCGGTGCTGGAGTTATCTACTCTTCTGGTGCTGTGGTGCCATTCACAGTTCCCTCCGATTCCACTTCCTTCAACACCTTCTGGACACTGAAACCGAATATCTGGATTTTATTTAACCATGGTGGCTGATGTTTAAAAAAGTGCAGATTGCCATGATTAAATATTGATTTATCTTTAAAATCATATCAAAATCACTTTTTCCTTCCTTTGGTTTAATTAATGCAATCAAAAGTTAACATGCAATTGAACAGTAGCTTAAAGTGCTTGCTCTTAAAAAATATGTCTTTAAAGTACTGAAGACATTTTTTTAAAAAGTGCACAACCTGACACACAGCAATGAAGGAGGTGGTTAAGGTCTTGGGTGTGATCCAATAGGCAAAGAAAAACATAGCAGGATTAAATATATATAGTACTGAGTAGTCTTGTCCAACGATAATGTTTGACGTAAATATTGATAAGAAGTTTCATGGCTTTTCAGTACTCTACAAGTTAGGGATTGTTGGACTATATTTGTCAAACACATGGTCTTAATCTAAGTTCAGTATCCTTAAGAGGAGCATGATTACAAGTGTTTAGTTCAATTTTTCTGTTGCTGAACAATACAATGCAATAGAATATTAGAAACCTGCAAATACCATTTTCCATTTGATTTTGGTCCAGGCTAACTGATCAGGTTTTAGAAACATAGAAATATGACGGCAGAAAAGACAATATGGACTACCTAGTCTGCCCTTCCATATCAACTACAATAGTCCCCTTTTTCCCTTTAGAGACCTTCTCTGTTTGTCCCATGCTTTTCTCCTATGGAATTCATTAAAGAAAGCAATCTGTGAATTTTAAGGCCAGGCATGGCACTTCTCATTCCTGCCTACTTTCTTTTCTGTTTATTGAAACACATTCAAGGGATTCAAACTTTTTAGTGCACCTTTTACTGAGTAATTTGGTAAGTAAACTGATACAGTCCAGCATTCCTTCATTGTGTCATAGTATCATACATAAGCTGAGTCACTTGACTGAGTCCTACCAAAATTAGGTACACTCATCCTGGGCAGGTCCTTGTTTCTGATTTCGTAGATTGATTTCCTTTTGGCTTGTACTCCCCTGATAGCTGTTTTGATCTTCCTCCAGCCCAGGTGGTTCAGTTCTGCTAGATTGAGCACCACACATAGTCCACTGACTGCAAACATGAACACTAAGAAAATAGTTTTCTCCGTTGGCCTCGAGACATAGCACTCTACTTCCTTGATGCAAGGGTAGCGATTACACTCAAGCATGGAAGGCACATTGAACCCATAGAGAAAATACTGTCCCACTAAAAAACCAATCTCCAAGGCATTTCTGAAAACCACCTGAATGATATAAAACCTGGAAATCTCTTCTTGGCGTTTCATCCTTGACTTGCTGGTCCTGATAATTGGGTTTGGGATGTCTTTCACTTCCAAACAATCTGGTTCAGCTTCTTTAGTGGAGTTCTCTGTGTTCTGGAGGACCCCATTGACTAAGGTGTTCTTAATCTTCTTGCTGTCCTCACGTTTGATATAATCCTGATCTCTGTCCAAGGTGAGGAAGACAGTAGAATACCTTCTTTCCCGTTGCTTGGCAGACTGATGGAGAGAATATGTTATGAAACACAGGCTGGGGGTACACACCATGATGATCTGAAACACCCAGTACCTTATGTGAGAAACTGGAAATGCCTTGTCATAGCAAGCCTGATTGCAGCCTGGCTGCAGGGTATTACACACAAACATGGTTTGTTCATCATCATAAACTGTTTCTCCCACGATGGCCACAATCAGTATTCTGAAAATGACTACCACTGTCAGCAGAATCCTACAACAGGCAGAAAACATGAGAGAGTTAATCAGAGCCTGTACTGACACTGATTTCAAAATTAAGGAAGGCAGAATATTTCAAATTGTGTTTTTGAAACTGCAGAATAGGAAAACCCAAAACAGAATATATTTTTTTATGAAAATAGAGATTTGCTGAAAGAATTCATTCTATAGGTCACAAACCAAAAATACAAAGACATTCTTTTCAGTCCAATTTGTGTGATTCCATTTTATTCTTTTCCTTAGAATTCAGTTCACTGTTATTCATTTAGATTTCCAGCATTCAAACAAATAGTGCTGTGAAAATAACTGATACAGTTTCTCTACCAGAGAAACCATCTTTTTATTGAACAATACAGGCTTTTCCTCTTGAAGGACCAGATTTAGTCTCTTTCTGTATATTTTCCCTCCCAGAGATTTCTGGAAAACAATGCCTTTGGCAAATTTGCTTATTATTTTTGCCCAGCTTTTGGCTGATTATTCATCCTGGGCCTAAGTATTTCTGGGCTTAGCTATGTAATATAGACCTTTGATCTCTTTTCCCTTCTCGTCTTTCCCTCTTTCCTTTCCCCTTCCCTCCGCTCATTCCCTCCCCATCTCTCCCACTTTCCCCCTCTCCACTCCCTCTCCACTCCCTTTCATCCCCCCTCCCCTTTACCCTTCCTCTTTTTCCTTCCTTCTCTAACTCTTTCCCTCTCTTCCCCTTTCCCCTTCCTTGTACCCATCTTTCTCTTCTTTCCCCTTTTTTCTCTCTGTGTTTAATACTTTTGTTTATTTTTTGTACCTTTTACTGCAGCTTATAACATACCACGGAGAAACATTTTCCATATAATCTTTCAAGGTAGGGTTGGGTTTTTCTCCATTTTTATGCCTTTTTATATATTTATTTCTTTTTAAAGACTTTATAATGTTTCTTTTTCTTTTTTTAGAGGGACTCCTCCTCGTATAGTAAATGCAATTTTTATGATACTTCAACTTGGTAGGCTAGCAGTTTTCCTGTTAGGGGTAAGTTTTTTTATGGTGAGTTTTGTTTTAGCAACATTATTTTCTTGCTCATTATCTTGATATTCTGAATTTTCTTTCTATGTCCTCTTCCTTTAGGCTGCAAGGTATGTTATGGTTGTCCCTCTGATGTTAGCACATTTTTACAAATCCCTTGAAACAGGCATTGGCCAAAACATGTAGGGCAAGTTGATCTGTTCTTACAAGCGTTTGTAATTAGAAATTTTAGTGCTGATGCACGGTATATTATACCTGTGATTTTTGGCAATGAATTGTATCTATTTAGGATATTTTCATGTTTTTCTAAATAAAGTGTATTGTTATTCCTTAAGTTTTATTATTGAAAGTTTTTATTGTTAAGTGTATTAGATATACCTCAAGGTTTTTTTTTAATCTGCCTCTGCTATTCTTTTCTGCATAATGAAATTGACCAGACATAATTACTAAAATGAAGACATACAATACATATTTCAGTTTGTTCAATGTAAACCGCACTGATGCAGAATAGCGCGGTATATAAGAGAATGTAAATAAATAAATAAAAATAAATAAATAAATATTACTAGCAAGACAAAAAAGAGGTAGCAACTTTATTTAATTCTCCTCATCAATAGACATATAAATAAATTAGAGTATGCCCATGATGACCCTCACTAGATCCCTACACAGGTCTCAACCTGGGAACTAATCTTATAACAAAAAAGTCTAAACAGGTGCCTATTTTATAAAGGTATCATAGGCACTTAGAGATCCAGTAGGGTAGGAATAACTAGGGATTACTCATGATCTTCTTTCACCTGGAGAAAGGGTATTAAGAATGGAAAGGGGTCCAAGGGAGGGCTTGTATTTGAAGGGGTCAATATTCAGTCTGCAGAGGTCAGCATTTTTTTAAAAATCTGGTTCACTGCAGGTTAAAAAATGTGGATATTCAGCAGCGGTATCCAGATAGTGGCTGCTACTGAATATCCAGATACAGTGATCAATACCAGCAGCATCCTCATAGCCAGGGCCGGATTTACCTATACGCCATGTACGCCATGGCGTAGGGCCCACAGCCGGCAGGGGCCCACAAAAAAAGAACCAGGTAATTTTTTTTAAACAAAATTTAAAAAAAAAACCTGGTGGCTGCCGCCGCGGGGCCCCCTCTGCTGCCGCGGGGGCCCCGTCTACAAGCTGAAGCCGTCGGGTCGGGTCGGGTCTCTCCCTCCCTCCCTCCCTCCCTCGCTGCAGGCTGCGAGAGACGCGAAGATAGAGCGTCTCCTCGCGTCTGTGTTAAGCCCGCAGGGGCTGATGGGATTTCCCATCAGCCCCTGCGGGCTTAACACAGACGCGAGGAGACGCTCTCCCTTCGCGTCTCTCGCAGCCTGCAGCCTGCAGCGAGGGAGGGAGAGAGACCCGACCCGACGGCTTCAGCTTGTAGACGGGGCCCCCGCGGCAGCAGAGGGGGCCCCGCGGCGGCAGCCACCAGGTTTTTTTTAAATTAAATTTTACTTTAGGCCGGGGGGGGGTAGGACTGGTAATGGGCTATTGGGGGGGGGGTAGGACTGGTAATGGGCTATGGGGGGGGTAGGACTGGTAATGGGCTATTGGGGGGGGGGGTAGGGATGGTAATGGGCTATGGGGGGGGTAGGACTGGTAATGGGCTATTGGGGGCTGGGGCTGGAAATGGGCTGGGCTGGGCTGGGCTGGGCTGGGGGGGGGGTTAAGGCTAGAGGTGGGCTGATGGGGTTAGGACTGGTAATGGACTGTGGGCTGTTGGGGGGGCTTAGAACTGGCAATGGGCTTTGGGGGGGGTTAAGACTGGTAATGGGCTGTGGGCTGATGGGGGCTGTCTGGTAATGGGCTATGGGTGGGTCTAGCACTAGAAATGGGCTGGGGGTTTAAGACTGGAGGTGAGCTTATGGGGTTAGGACTGGTAATGGGCTGTTGGGGGGGGGTTAGAACTGGTAATGGGCTTTGGGGGGGTTAAGACTGGTAATGGGCTGTGGGCTGATGGGGGTTGTCTGGTAATGGGCTATGGGGGGCTAGGACTGGAAATGGGCTGGGGGGTTAAAACTGGAGGTGGGATGATGGGGTTAGGACTGGTAATGGGCTGTGGGCTGATGAGGGGGGGTAGGACTGGCAATGGGCTATGGGGGGCTGACTGGAAATGGGTTGATGGGGTTAGGACTGGAAGTGGGCTGATGGGGGGTTAGGACTGGTAATGGGTTATAGGGGGGGCTTAAACTGAAAATGGGGTGATGGGGGGTTAAGGACTGTAAGTGGGGTGATGGGGGGGCTAGGACTGGTATTGGGTTGGGGGGTTGCTAGGACTGGAAATGGGCTGATGGATGGCTAGGACTGGAAATGGGCTGATGCAGGGACTAGAAGGGAATGGATGCTGGGTGAGGCTGGAACTAGAAGGGAGCTGATGTTGGGGGAGGATTAGAATGGGATGGGGCTGGAAGAGTAAAATGGAGAAGGGAAAAATATTTTGTGTGGGAGGGATAAAAAATCTACAATTGGCCGGGTATTGGGAGAGTAAGTGGGGATTGAGGATGGAGGGGTAAAATTTGAGTGGATGAAATAGGAATGAGGAAAGAGCAAAAGGAGAAAGATTAGTATGTTAAAGCAGATGTAGAGAGAGAATGGAAAAAAATCTAGAAGAGAGAAGAAAGGACAAATGGACAGCAGACGATGGAGAGTTAGCAGAAGACACGAAGAAACCAGAAGAAAGTGGCTGGAGCAATTGCAGCTGAAAAAAATGCACAAAAGGTAGAAAAATATCTCTTTATTTTGAATTTATTAATTGGAATATGTCAGCTCTGGTAAATGTGCATCATTAACGTCTGCGCTTTGTTTAGTACAAGAGCAAATTAATGTATAGTTTTATTTCTACAGTGTTGTACATTCCAAGTTTGGCTTTTGGGATTCCCAGTTTAATTATTGTCTTCCTATTTCTAAATTGTGATTACTTGTTTGGTGATGGTCTATGTTCTGCATGTGTAACTGAGCTGAGGTGTTCTGTTTATATAATTCCTATTTGACATTGCCACTTGTTCTCTTTCCCCAGTAGGTCATGTATTGTTGTTCTCTGAAATGTATTGGTTTAATATTTGCAGTGTTGCCTTTTGATTGGTAGAGTATGGTGCTTTGTGAGTCCTGGTAGTGCTGTTAGGATACGGCGGGTTTACTATGGGCAGTGTTTGTAGTAGTTCCTAATGTGTCTGGCAGTTGGCACTGGATTATAGTAATGTAGAAATCTTTTAGTCTTTCTTTATCCATACACTCATTAAGAGGCACTTTTACTAAAAGTTAGTATATGGTAACATTATGCAAATATTTATGCAAATGAGGCCCCTTATGCAAATGAGGTCCGCACCCCCCTTGGGCCGCCCCTGCTGGGGGCCCACAATTTTTGTTGGCGTAGGGCCTCACTCAAGGTAAATCCGGCCCTGCTCATAGCAGTGATATTTAGTTGCTATCTGGATAGTTCATCTGCAGACCACTTAGAATAGCTCTTTTGCCATCCTAATTATACGGACTTTTATCTGGATAGCAATGCTGAAAATCATCACTATCTGCCTCAGCTCCACCCGTGACCGCTCCAGCACTATCTTGATAGTACTGAGGTAGTCAGAGATAATTTTCAGTGGCACTATCTTGATAGTGCCAGGGTAGTCAGAGGGTGTGGAGCTGAGGTGGAGCGAGTATTTATCCGGATAATACGGTACTTGCTAACCAGTATATGATCCTCATTGGGAGATCTGAGGCAATAAAAATGATCTAAAATGAACTATATTCTTAGGGGTCTGTTTACTAAGCGGCGCTAGTGGCTTCCATGCAAAATCAGAGTCGCAGCTCCATTGAATAAAACCAGGCTGCGGCTCTGATTTCACACGGAAGCTGCTAGCGCCGCTTAGTAAACAGACCCCTTAGTATGATTCCTTCACTCTTTCCAGAGTTCTACCAAAAAAAAAGTTTGAAAAACAATGTGGGGCTGTTAACTTTTCAGAATGTAAATTTCAGATGCAGCAGGCAACGCACTGGATAGTTAACCCTGATATAGAGGGCATACTGAAGTGGTGGTGAATAGAGTGGGATTATTTGGGTCCCCTGCTATTCATCTTGATCCGGGTATGTGTCCACCAAGGATGGTGGCTGATTGCTTTGTCATCAAATCATCACTCAAGGTCATGAAACAATTAATATCATGGTCTCATTTTTCTTGGAAATCAACCCTGCTGATGCTTCTATGGCACAATAAAAGTGTAAAGATTGCAAATAAACCAGCAAACTGGAGAGCATGGTAGGAAGAGGTATTTGGTCATTAATCCATATATCAGGGGAAAAGTCATTCTTTTGTAACTCTAAAGCAGGAGTACAAGGGTTCTTCAGCTTGAAAAAGAGATGGCTGAGAGGAGATATGAGAGAGATCTATAAAATAATGAATGGAGTAGAACGGGTAAACATAGATTGGTTGTTTAGTCCAAAAAGTAGAAAGACTAGGGGACAAGCTATGATGCTACAGTGTAGCACATTTAAGACTAATCAGAGGAAATCTTTTTTCACTTGACACATAATCAAATTCTGGAATTCGTTATCAGAGGATGTAGTAAAAACTGTTAGTGTAGGTAGGTTTAAAAGAGGTTTGGATGAGTTCCTGGAGAAAAAGGTCCATAAACCATGATTAGAGAAGACCAGGGAAAATTCACTGCTTACCCTTGGGAAAAGCAGCATAGAATCTGTATATCTTTTGGGAACCCGACAGGTATTTGTGACCTGGATTGGCCTCTTTTGGAAACAGGATACTGGGCTTGATGGGCCCTTGGTCTGACCCAGTATGGCCTATCTTATGTTCTTGTCATTTCCAATGGATTCGGCTGCAACAATGTGTAGGTTCAACATAATAAATGATGGCAGATAAAGACCAGTATGGTCCATGTAGGCTGCCCAGTAAGGTGGTTAGAATAGATGTATTTGCAGCTCTGTGCAGGTCACCCACTTCTATTTGTTAAAGTATAAAAAAAATAGTTAAGTTTATTTTGATTTTATCCTCTTGCTATAAAGGATCCATTGTGTCTGTCCCATGCATTTTGAATTCCAACACTGTATTTGCCCCATCACCTCCATCGGGAGGGCATTCCAAGCATCCACCACCATCCTGATGTTGCTTGTAAGTTTACCTCCTTGCAGCTTCATTTTATGCCCTCTAGTTTTACAGCTTCCCCCTTCTTTGAAAAAGGTTTGTTTGTTCATTAATACCCTTTAAGTATTTAAACGTCTGTATTATATCTCCCTTGTCCCTCCTCTCCTCTAGGGTATATTTAGGACTTCAAGTCTCTTCTCATATATCTTCTGGCATAGGCTGCAATCATTTTGATTGCCTTCCTCTGAACCATTTCAAGTCCTTTTATATCCTATTTATATCGAATCAAGTTGATTTATCCTCACTCTTGAAGGAGTACCAAGAGGGATTGGTACTGCTGGAAAGAAATCCTCACTGTATTTACCTGCTGGGAAATTCTGTAAATCTTGGGGAATAGGGAATTCTTTGGGTTAAATCTGAAAGCAGTTCTGAGATAGGAATTTGAATTGGGGCTGGAGGAGGGGCCGGGAGAATCAGCTTTGTGGAGGTTTAACAAGCTGGGACAGAATAAAAACTGTTTTCCCTGAACTGCTGTCTCTTCTGTGTTTTAAAGAAAACCACACGCCACACTAACACATATTTATTTATTTATTTATTTCTCTTATGTACCGCGCTCTTCAATATCAGTGCGGTTTACATGGAACAATTATGTTTTATGGTGGGTTAACCGTAAAACTACAGTTAAACAGGTAATTCAACTTGGATGGTCAGAAAATATGGTGACAGCTTGGGGATTCCCTCTAACCATGTGACTGAGAGCAAATCCCATTCCTCCAGGTCTGGGCGTCTACAGCAGGTCAGGATTTTTTTTGTTTGCATGGGCTAAGAGGGTTAGCCTTGCCCTAGTTAGGGAGCTTGAAGAAGGTCTAGTCCAATGATCTCTAACCTCAGTCCTGGAGGGTCGCAAACCAGTCAGATTTTCAGGATATCCTTGATGAATATGCATGAGATACATTTGAATACAATGGAGGCAGTGCATGCAAATATATCTCATGCATATTCATTAGGGGCATACTGAAAACCTGACTGGTTTGTGGCCCTCCAGGAATGGAGTTGGAAGCCCCTGGTCTAATCAGTGCCGGACAGGCAGGCTTTGTTTTGGCCACTAGAAGCTGCTAAAAGTTTATTGAGGCTGGAATGCTGCAGAGTTAACTCAGCTGCAGAAGAGGAAGCTGTGGTATGACAAACCAGGATGGAGCGGCTCCTCCAGATTCTGGCAGAAGGTCAGCAGAAACAGCAACAATGTCAGCAGCAGTTTTAACATCCCCTGCTGGAAGGGCAGCAACAACAGCAGCAGCAGATACATGACCTTATTCAAGCACAGAGGGAGCTACAGAAACATTCCCTAGCTCAGCTGACCCAGGCCCTGCAGAGACAACAACTCTATCCTCCAGCGCAAGTGCTTCTTAAAATGATGGTAGAAGATGAACCAGACCACTTTTTGGTGAACTTTGAATGAACTGCCAGGGTGGCCGAAGGCAACATTGACTACTTATATGGGAAATCTGCTGACGGGCAGCAGTCAGGCTGCATTCCAGGATGCCAAGCCAGATGGGTGAGCTGCATATGTAGCTGTCAAGGTTGCCATACTGGAATGGACTGGCTGTTTCCCCAGATGCCCACCACCAGTAATTCAGAAAGGGGAGGGGCTCCAGACAAAAGAGAGCCCTTGGAGGTTCTTATATCAATTTAAAGGATCTTGCATGGAAGTGGCTGCAACTGGAGGGAAGGACCAGGCCTGAGATAGCCAAGATTATGCTATTGGAGCAGGTTTTGAAAGCTTGACCGTCCCAATGAAACAGTGGGTACATCAGCACCCCAAGCTTAAATAGCTGAAGGATATCATGAAGCCCAGCAAGTGACTGAAGTGGACAGTGAGAATCAGAAGAAGTCACCTGCTAGCCCAGGAGGATGGAAGGGGAAGCCAGAACGGATATTGGCTCTCATGTTATGACCCCCAAAGTCACCTCCTAGGCGAGGGCATGGCCCCAGTCATGATCCCTTCACCTGTTTTAGGTGCAGAACCTGGGGACACTTTGCCCAGGAATGTCCACTGGGTAAGGAAGAACCCATGGATATCAGCCTAACCACCCCTCACACCTGCACTTTTGTGGACACTCCTCACCCAGGGACACAGAACTTTGTGATTCTACTGGGACTCGAGGGGACCCACCTCCAGGCCTTGATAGACTCCAGGACTGTGTGGACCCTCATTCACTGGGAAACAGTAACCCAATTTCAAATTGACTATGCAGACAGTAACACTGGCCTATGTGCATGGAGACCAGAGGCAGTATCCAACAGCACAGATTTCACTCAAGACTCCATCAGGGCAAGCCACATTCGAGGTCATGGTGCTGCCCCGGCTCCCGTATCCCATATCCAGTGATGATCGGCCAAGATTACCCAAACTTCGGAACAATATGGGCCTGGCTAACTGACGGCTCCGCTAAGTTGGACCAGGAAGATTTCCCAGAGATTTTCCCCCTGGAAGATCCAGATCTATATATGAAGAATCCCAAGCCTGCTAAGTTCTGGAGTTGGCATCGCTGGGAAAAGTTACGGTAACAACAGAATCTGGGGGCAGCTATGGGGGAGGAATCTGGGGAGGGAGAGCCTAGGAAAGAAACCACTGGAGATAGCTCAGAGCTCAGCACTACTGACCCAAATGCAATTGTCTCATTCCCAGAGTGGAGGCTGGGGAAAGATCCAGGGAGCTTCCAGAGGGCCCAGCAAGAGGATGAGTCCTTAGTAATGCCCGAGAACAGGTTTTGGAGGTGGATGAGATTCCAAAGGGTAATGAAGAATCCCCTGTAAGAACTTTTTCCTATTTTGTGCTAAAGGGAGATTTGTTATACAGAGTGGCTGAAGGTGCCCTATAGCGGGAGGAGGTAAAACAACCGATAGTTCCCTGGCCCTATCATCAGCAGGTGTTATCATTGGCCAATAGCCATTATTAGGGGGACACCTGGGGATGGCGAAAACACTGGAGCATGTTTTAGCCTGATTTTTCTGGACCACAGTCCATAAACATGTGGAATTACATTGCCAGTCATGATCCACCTGCCAACTTCATAACCCTGCCATAGTCTGACCTGCCCCTCTAGTGTCTATGCCCATCATTGAAACCCCATTTGAAAGAGTGGCCATGAATCTGGTAGGACCATTGGAGTGAACCACCCAAGACAACAAGTATATTTTATTCATACTGGACTATGCTATCTGATACCCAGAGGCCATTGCTCTAAGGAATATGAAGACTACTATAATTGTGAATGCCCTCTGGAGAAGTATTCTGCTCTAAGGAATATGAAGACTACTATGATTGCAAGTGCCCTATGGGAAGTATTCTCATGGGTGGGAATACCAATGAGATTCTCACAGATGAAGGAGCATCCTTTGTATTCAAGGTGATGAAACAAGTGTGTGCCTTGGTGAAGGTCAAGATGCTCGAACATCAGTATATCACCCGCAGATGGATGGCCTTGTTGAGAGATTTAATAAAACTTTGAAACAGATGTTGAAAATGTTTGTGCAGGAGGACAGGAAGAATTGGGACATTCTCCTACCCTACTTGATGTTTTCTATCTGCGAGGTACCTCAGAGCTCCATGGGTTATTCAATTTTTGAGTTACTCTTTGGAAGACAGACAAGAGGCATATTAGATGTGGTAAGGAAAACTGGGAAGAAGAACTGCGTGCTAGGCATAATTTGGAGTACATTATACAAATGCAAGACCAGCTGAGGAAAGCCAGAGAGGTGGCCAAACTCAGTCTAGAGAAAGCCTAAGCCAAGCAGGCCAAGGGCTACAGTCAGATGGCTGTGCACTGCACCTTCCAACCGAGAGACAGTTTTAGTCTTGTTGCCCTCATCTGAGAGCAAGTTACTCTATAAATGGCAGAGGTCCGATAAGGTAGAAGAGAAAGTGGGACCTGTTGACTACAAGACTGCCCAGTCAGATAAACAGAAGAAAACAAAATTTACTGAAAAAGTGAATTTATTGAAAAAAATGGACTCCAGTAATGGCTGTGCTAGTACAGGGAAATGATTTTGGCCCCGTTGGATCCAATTTAAGTTCCAATTGGAGACCAGTTCTCTGTTGCCCAGAGAAGAGATCTAGAAATTTTGATCCACCAGAATCTAAAGGTGTTCTCCACCCACCCAGGACGAACCCACCACATTTGTCATGATACCATTACTGACTCTGAGGTGGTTACCTAGCGATGACTCTATCTGGTTCAGGAGGCCCAGCAACAGGCCATTGCCAAGGAGTTGCAAGAGATGCTTAACCTAGGAGTTATAGAAGAGTCTATGAGTGACTGGTCATCCCCCATCATTTTGGTTCCTAAACCCAATAGAAGCATCAGATTCTGCATTGCCTTCTGGAGGATCTATGCAGCTTATAAACTGGAAGTGTATCCCATGCCCAGAGTAGATGAGCTAATTGAGTGACTCGATGGAGCATGCTTTATATCAACCTTGGATTTGACCAAGGGATACTGGCAGGTGCCCTTGGCTCTAGTTGCAAGAAGTAGACTGCTTTTTTGACACTACAAAGTCTGTTCCAGTTTACACTGCTGCCCCTTGGATTACACGGGGCTCCTACCACATTTCAATATTTAGTTTACCACCTGCTGAGACCACACAAGGAGTATGCAGCTGCATACCTTGACGATATTGTCATCTACAGTAGAGGCTGGACCACCCATCTAACCCAACTACAAGCCATGTGGCACAGCATGCAAAAGGCCAGGTTGATGACCAATTCCAAGAAATGTTTTCTGGGAGGTCGGGACATTCAATACCTGGGATATTTAATTGGCAATGGGTAGATACAACCTCAACTACGGAAGGTGGATGCCATTGTCCAACTCCCCACCCCAGAATTGAAGAAAACGTTTCATGCCTTCCTTGGACTGATTGGCTATTACCGATGGTTTATCCCTAATTTTGCAGAGGTGGTAAAGCCATTAACCAATCTCCTCCGGAAGAGAGCTTTTGAACAGATTCAGTGGTCACCAGACCTGGACTTGGCCTTCCAGTGTCTCAAGAATGCTGTGTACTTTGAACCCATTCTGTTTAGTCCTGATTTTTCTCTATCATTTATTGTGCAAACCAATGCCTCAGAGGTGGGCCTAGGAGCCATTCTGGCCCAAGAAGTCAGGGGTAAAAACATCCCATAGCATTTATCAGTAGAAATCTGCTTCCTCAGGAGAAGTATTATGTGGTAATTGAGAAGAAAGCCCTGGCTGTCATGGGTGCTTGAAATCTTCAAATACTATGTGCTCGGCCATCCGTTTATGCTGGTAATGGACCACCAACCTCTCAAGTGGCTGGCTCAATATAAGGAGTCTAATGGCTGTATTATGTGGTGGTTTTTGAGTCTCCAACCCTACCAGTTTCAGGTCCGCCATTGGGCTAGTTGGACTCACCTGAATGCAGACTTCCTTTCCCAGGTAGGGGTCCCTGGTGAGGCAGGCATTCAATGGGGCTTGGTTGAGCTGAGGGGGAGAGGGTTTTAGGGGATTTATAGAATGTTACCAGTCCCTCTCCAAAGAGATTATCAGCAGTTCCTTTTAAGAGAGTCTGCAGCCCAGAGTTCAGGGCAGGGAAGGGTTAAGAACACAGCAGGCTGCAGAAGGGAGAGAAGCCCATGGAACCAGAAGTCTTTCCAAAGCAAGCCGTGCAAAGGAATTCTGAGGTAGGAACTTAAACTGGGGCTAGAGGAGGGGCCGAGAGAACCAGCTTTGTAGAGGTTTAACAAGCTGGGACAGAATATAAACTGTTTTGTTTTCCCTGAATTGCTGTCTCTTCTGTGTTTTAAAGAAAACCCCTTCCCACCACACACCACACTTACCACAGTTTCCTACACAAATTAAGGGAAAGGAGTGATCTTAGTCACTTGCAGGTTTTATTGTTTATCTTAATCAGCAAGTTATTAGGCCTTAGGAGAAGATTAATTAATTCCTTGCAGTTCACCTTGAGGTGAAAACTAAAAGTCCCTTATACATATTAGGTATAATTGTACTGATTCAAGTATTCCTATTCCCCTAACAACTATAAATAACTAGACAACTTTAAATAGCTGAGAAAGTCGTTCAACAGAGAGATGGGGCTATCCAGTCTTTTGCAATGAGTGTTACATACAGTATATGATTTTCTCCCAGTTGGTGAGAGGTCTTATTTGTGCACAAGATTCAAAGAACTCTTTGTTCTCAGGGAATGAGTCCGATCTCTGGAAGCTAGAGTAGCAGACTTGGAGCAGCTGAAGCAGCTGAAGAAGTATATAGACGAGACTTACAAGGATGCAGTAGACAGGTCCCACCTCCAGTCTGGCGACTTTTCTGCTGCCATGGAGGAGAGAGGTCATGTGGAAGGAGGGCATCACCTTGGTGTGGCAGGAAGTGATCCTGCAGCTAGGATCTATACTCTAAGTGATGTAATACCCTTTCGCACTAAGGATGTGTCTCCAGGGCCATGTGTCCATGAGGGAAGTGATAGCATGGCCATTATAATTAGCGATTCAATCATTAGGCATATAGATTGCTGGGTGACTTGTGGGAATGAGGTTCAACTGATAACATGCCTGCCTGGTGCAAAGATAGTGGACCTCATGTGCCACATAGATAACATTTTAGATAGTGCTGGCGAGGAGCCTGCTGTCTTGGTACATGATGATACCTATAACATAGGAAAGTATGGGAGGGAGGTTCTGGAAGCTAAATTTAGGCTTTTAGGTAGAAAGCAGAAATCCAGAACTTCCAGGGTAGCATTCTCAGAAATGCTTCCCATTCCAAGAGGCAGGCAGAGCTCCGGAGCTCTGGAGTCTCAATACATGGATGAGACAATGGTGCAAGGAAGAGGATTTTGTATTTATTAGGAATTGGGAAACATTTTGGGAAAGGGGGGAGGAGAGCTTTTCCAAAAGGATGGGCTCCACTTTAACCAGGGTGGAACCAAGGCTGTTGGCATTAACCTTTAAAAAGGAGATAGAACAACTTTTAAACTAGATAATGGGGGAAAGCCGACAGTTTCCCAAGAGTGTATGGTTCAGAATTATATATCTTTGAAGTATGCTAATAAAACAGGAAAGATAGGGCATCTTGATAGAGAGGCTCCAATAAATGTAAAAATAACCCAGGCGCCTTTAAGTAAAAATCAGATTGAGTTGAAAGATTCCAAATTACCTCTGTTCCCTGATAGCCAGACTGTTAATATGAATAAAAAGTAAACTTTGAAATACCTGTATGCAAATTCTTGAAGTCTAACAAATCAGATGGGAGAATTAGAATATATAGTACTGAATGAAAGGTTAGACATAATTGGCAGTTCAGAGACCTGGTGGAAGGAAGATAACTGATGGGACACTGTGATACCAGGTTATAAACTATGGGCCCAATTTCCAACAAGGCACCGAGGCCTGCCATACCTGCAGAAAGTAACCCTGTTCAGGAAAAGTGATTGAATTGTGAGTCATGCGCCTCCACAATGGTCAAGCAATGAAAATGCAGCACAAACCAAGCACAGCAGCAGGCACCCATCGCAGCATAGACGGGTGACCTGCAATACCCGTATGTGTCCAAACCAGCAGCAAGAGAAGCGGGACAGCAAGTATGCATGAACCCATGTATCGCCCGTCTTGCATACTCATGCATAGACAACACAGTCATGTAGACCCCATGGGCTGCCTGTGCAACAGTCCTCTGTGGCTGGGCGGAAAGATACCAGTGGCATGGGGGCAAGGAAGACCATGAATTTCAGCCACAATGTGAATGACACTCTTGCCCGATCTGTGTTGTGGCAAGAGGGGGTGCTATACTCCAGGGGGGCCAGTGGCCGAACCTGCGTCTGTCAACAGCCATATGGAGGGGCATCCAACTCTGGCTGCACAGGTAAATAGGCCTCAATGGGTGGGGGGGGGGGGGGCGGCTGAGCACTCATGCTAGGCCACACACATACCCTGAAAGGCACAGCTGTGTGTCTACATAGAGAGACAGGGCTGTGGTGCCAAGCCGCATGCTGGTAGTAGCCCCAATATATGCCAAACAGGTGTCGTGGGGGACGGGCCATGCACTGGTACAAGTGCCAGCCCTGGTTGCCCACAGCAGAAGGCATACCCACACACAGTGGGTGGGGAGGCCGCTGCACCCCCTGGTGGTGGCTGGCAGCAACACCACAGAGCATGCACAGCAATGGGAATGCCTGGTTCAGGGGGAGCTGTTGTCAGGCTGCCTACCCCAGGGGACCCCATTAGCCAGAATGGATGCCCTGGAACCTCCCCCACCCCCAGCCCCTTGGACCCCACTGCAAGGGTCAGAGGGGACCAGTGGCAGAATCCACATATATGTCACCCATTTGTCCCTGCAAGCAGATCTGCCACCACTGCACGCCACCCCTGTCTGGCTGTGGCAGCATGTTAATGATGTGATGCCATGGAACATGACAGATGTGTAATGGCAAGCATGCACAAACTGCAACACTCTGTCCTGCATGGTGCATAACAAACCATGCGGTGATGTGGCCCCTGAGGCAGTGGATGCTCCCTAGCATGACATGTGCCCACAGCCAAGGCAATGCACAGTCCACAACCAAGTACCATGATGCCAAGGAAAGCCTGTGGGCAACAGATAGGATCAAAGGAAGAGGGGAGGACTAAAGAGGTGACTGAAGGAGCCAGAGGCAATGTTCCCTCTAATTTTCTGTAGGCTGTGTGCGCATAAAATATCAGCTATGTGCAGCTTTTGAAGGAAGGTTAAATTTTTGTGCGCCACATAACGACACTCGGAGTTATATACTTTAAAATTTGACTACACGTCAGAATACAGTATGTACACCACATTGATTTTAATCAAATTAAAGGAAAATAGATTACTAAATGAAGCGGGAAATTTCTAGTAATTACAATCATAATTTTTAAATTTTAAGACGTCTGTGTTGTTTTCTATCAGAATCAGCGCCGTAATTTTTGTGCGCTCTGTTGTAAAGTATGTGCGCTCGCTCGGCGAGGTGTGTGCGCACGCACACGCGCACAGCTTAGAGGGAACAGTGGCCAGAGGGATGACACAGGTGTGGCAGTGGCCCAGATGGCACCATTGCTGGTGACACAGAGCACATGTCAAAGGGCCAGGAGAGTGGTGGACAGGAAAACAGTGGCAGTGTACAATCACATGCACCCCAATCGTGCCACCTATGGGTATGCCCCTGCACCCAGGATGGGCAAGTCATCAGACTGAGGCAGGATACAGGTATGCGCAACAGGCAATATGGAAGCCCCCAACTGAACCCATGTGTGTCCCTCCTCTCCCACAGTGAATATGGCATGCGATGCACCCTTGAGGCCCTGAAGTGCCACTTTGGCACACTGCACTGGAAGAGACTGAACCAACTGCAGTGAATCAGGGAGCAGCTGCCGGCCGAGGAAGGTTAGTGGGGTACACAGTGGAGCCCAACAAATGCAGGGGGTGGCAGACATGGCTGCCGGACTGGTGCAGGCAGCTAATCTGGTGGTGGATTCTCTGTATGCAATTATGGGAATGTGCTCTGGGCAGCTGTGCCATCCCCTGTGCCACTATCTCATGTGTGCACCAGCCGGCCCACAATACATGCAGGTGCGCACACACATGGCTGGGGCATGGCACAAATGGGAGGTTCAGAGGCAGACACCCCCAGTGGTGGCCCCAGGTGCACATTGTGCACCTGCCCACACTGCCTCCTGTGTGTGCCCATCGCCCGGGAGCCTGGCAAGCCACAGCAGGGAATGTGCGGGGGAGAACAGAGCTGGTTGGAGATGGGCAAAGGAGAGGGCATGCAGTGAGCACTGTGGGGATAGCATGCTCCCCTGGGCTGAAGGTAGGTTGTGCGCTGCATGTGTGCCCCCCCCCCCCCCCCGGAGGTGCACCAGTCCCACTCTAGGGCCATTCTTGTGCAGACCAATAATCCCCCTCCTCTTCTCCATAGCCAGTTTCAGGGAGGCACAGACACCACTGGCCCACCATGCCCACCACCCAGGATCAGCATTGCAGCACCAGAAGAGCTGACCAGTGGTGCAGAGACCAGCAGTACCTCCAGCAGTACCGTGGAGGAGGAGGTCAGTGACACTGCATCGGAGGACATCACAACAGAGGGGGAGGGCAGCAAGGGGGCCACGACACATCAGCAGGCTGTGGAGTCAGAGTAGGAAGAGGAGGTGGAGGGATCAGAGGGCCAGAAGGAGGGTTGGGAGTCAAAGGAGGAGGGGGAGGAATCAGAATGCCAGGGGGAGGATGGGAAGTCAGAGGAGAAGGGGGAGGGAATGGAGGGGGTGGCAGGGGGATTTGGGAACCACCCTCCAAGCGCTCCAGGTATGGTGGTGCAGTGCCATACACCGCTAGCAGGCATCTGGCAGGGGGCCCAGAGGAGGAGCTGCACCCCCCTGCTGTGCCCTGCAGCCCACAGCCATAAGAACATAAGAACATAAGAAATGCCATACTGGGTCAGACCGAGGTCCATCAAGCCCAGTATCCTGTTTCCAACAGTGGCCAATCTAGGTCATACATACCTAGCAGTTTCCCCAAAAGACACAGGTTCTGCAGTGCTTGTACTAGGTCAAGCATTGATATCCTGGGTCCCTTTTTAATAGTGGTTTATGGACCTTTCCTCCAGGAACTTGTCCAAACCTTTTTTAAACCCAGCTATACTAACAGCCCTTACTACATCCTCCGGTAACAGATTCCAGAGTTTGATTACACGTTGAGTGAAGAAATATTTTCTCTTATTTGTCTTAAATAGTTTACCCCGTAGCTTCATTACATGTCCCCTAGTCCTTCTATATTCTGATAGCGTAAACAATTGATCCACGTTTATCCGTTCCACTCCATTCATTAATTTATAGACCTCTATCATATCTCCCCTCAGCCGTCTCTTTTCCAGGTTAAAGAGCCCTAACCTTTTTAGCCTCTCTTCATAGGAGTAGCCTTCCATCCCCTTCACCAATTTGGTGGCTCTTCTCTGTACTTTTTCTAATAACTCTATGTCCTTTTTAAGATACGGTGACCAGAATTGCACACAATATTCAAGGTGCGGTCGTACCATGGAGCGATACAGAGGCATTATAATATCCTTTGTTTTATTCTCCATCCCTTTCCTTATGATACCTAGCATTCTATTTGCTTTCTTGGCCGCTGCTGCACACTGGGCGGAGGGTTTGCCCGCCCACATCCATTCCAGGGGGCCATGTTCCCAATGTGTGACTTGGCACAAGCCAGGTGCAAAAGGCAACAGAGTGGGGACCACCATGCACAGCTGGGGGCCCCCCACAGCCACTCCATACCCAAGGGCATGCTATGGCCATGCTGCACCAGGCCCCTCTGCACCACCACCCTCTCGTCTGTCTGGTGACTGGGCCCTGGCCATCCTGGTGGCGGAGGTGCGGCTCCTCAGGGAGGAGTTGTGCACTGTGGCACAGTCCATCACAGAGCACATGGATGCCCTCACTGATGCAGAATGAGGGCACAAGCAAGGCCCCCCTGTACCATAGGCTATCCTCATGCCAGTGTATGTCCTGCAATGGGTCATAATGGGGCAGTCTGCGGTATGTACTGCTGCTTTGATTGTATGCTGCTGTTGCCACCAATGTAACATATGTGACAGATTTATTAATAATCAGTTCCCAGTTTGCAAACACGCTGTGCTGCCTGTTTTGTGAGGGCATGGCAGGGTGTCTGCATGGGTAGTGTGAGGGACTGGGGGAGGAGTCCAGGGATTATGGGCATGGGGTGTGTGCCCTGTGGGCACATCTATGTATATGGGTATGACACTCAGAAGGGTGCTGGCACAGCTCTGCATGGGTGGTGCCCCATGCCATACCTTTGCAGAAGGGTGCTGGCACAGTTGTGCATGGGTAGTATCTCTGTGCCATACCCGTGCAGAACTGGCTGTGGGCAGCATGGGTGTGGCACAGCAGTGCTACACATGCAGGGTGCCCCCTGCCCCGTGGAGGCACATGGTTGGAGTGATGCCATGCACCTTTCCGCACGCTGAAGTAGCCATGCTCGCATACTGTGCTATCTGTCCTACCCAAGTAGTCTGCACTAGACATCCATGCATGCATATGTTGCCATCACAGAGTGCTGTGTGGCTATGGAATTCTACAGAAGCTAGTTGTCACACAGATTTTTGAAGTGTTGTCGCTCAGGAGCCTACACAGATACCGGTTATGCCTTTGGATGGGGCGTGACACTGATGTACATCATAACCGAATATGTGTAAAGAGGAGCTACATGGGTAGCCTGACACTGCCATAGTGCTTGAGCTACACAATAGCAGACACAGCACCGAGAGTGGCAAAGCAAACACGGAAGGTGAACTTCATGCCCTCCAAGAACGCTATGGCCCTGGGGCTCATCCTGAAGCATTACGCTGCCCTTTTCATGACAGAGGATGCCAGCATCCAGCTGACAGCATGACGTAACATCATCAGCAGGGTCAATGCCGTCCACCACCACATCGGGGATGTGGAAGATATAAAGAAGTGGTGGATGGTATGGCAGGCAGCGAAAGAGAACAGGACCAGCAACAGCAGGATGCTGCCTGTGCTGTAGCACAGGCTGATCCTTCTGGAGGAACAGGTGTTGCAGTTCGTGGAGGAGGTTGCCGTCTCAGTGGTTGTGGGCTTTGACAGCTCCACCAAAGGCACACAGGAGTAGGGGTGCCCCATGGCCTGGGTGGCATCATGACGGTCATGTATGTGTCCCCACCATGGTTCCATCCACCCAGGGCCTGCCTGTCTGTCTGTTGGACCTTGGGTGCTGTGTGGATTGGGGATGGTGCAGACCGTACACCACCTGCTGGTTTCATAGTGGGCCTGGTGCCACTCCATAGGCTGACCTGGCAACCCATGTCACTAACCACTGCCACCTTTGATCTCCACAGACCTCCCAGGGACCCTACCCTCCCAGCCTGGGACAGATGCATCAGAGGGAGCCTCACCAACCACCACAGATGATACCAGTGCATAGCTAGGATGCTGCACAGCCATAGGAGCTGGTGCGCCAGCCAGGGCAGAGGAGCAGTCCAGTGCACCAGCTAGGGCAGAAGAGCAGTCTGGTTCACCACCCAGGGCAGTTGAGCAGACAAGTGTGTCTGCCAGTGCTGGGAAGCTGGAGATGGATGACACCCCACTTGCTAAGCTACAGTTTGCCATCCTGGATGACCCTATGGATACAGGGGGCACAGATCTGGACCAGGAGCTACTGCAGGAGGGTGTGCGCCTGGTGGCCGGCACAGAGGGCATAATGTCTGAATCACACAGTATTTGGCAGGTCCTGCAGGCTGCAGAACAGGCAAGGGAAGTGGAGCATGAGGAGTGGCAAGACCACAGATTGCGCATGGAGCACCACATGGAGGGGCACCTGCAATTGATGAGGGAGATGGCAGCATACCAAGCATCGATTGCTGGTTCTCTGTGCAATTTGGTGGGCCTCATGCAGGCATATGAGGTGGGTGCTGGGGCTGACAGCGCTCCAGCACAGCCACCTGGTAGCCCTCACCCATGTTCATCAGCCTGCCCTACTGGGAAGGGTGATAACATTGTCAGCACATCTTCGGACATTGCTCCACTGTGTTGTGGTGAACATGACAGCAAGTGTCCATGGCCGGCAGGGAGCCCAGGGGCAGGGGACATACATGGGGGGAAATAAAGTATCACTTTGCACCTTACGTAGTATTGGGCACTTCAGTGGTGATTGTGTGTGTCCTTTCCTGGTGCTGGTGTGGGGCAGTCACCTCAGAAACTGTCACAAATCATCCGCATACAGTGGGCCAGTGCCCTGGCCTGCTGCTGGCTCCCGGACTCTGCACCATCACCATCTGCAGCCTCCCACTCCTCCACAATGGTAGCTCTGGGTCCAGCACTCCACGCATCCGTGCCAGGATGTGGAATATGCAGCATGATGCAAATATCTTGCATACTTGCTCCGGACTGTAGAGGAGTTCCCCAATGCTCCTGCCGAGGCACTGGAAGTGGCTCTTTAACACCCTTATTGCACGCTTTACCTGCCGGCTCATGGGGTGGTGCACTGGGGTCAGCAGCCAGGTCCTCAGGGGATATCCATGGTCACCTGTGGGGACAATGTGAGATGTGAACATGAGCATGGAACATGCATTGGTTACAGTCTGTGGGCTGCTACGGACAGCATACAACACACCATATACTAGCAGGGCGGGGTGCAATAGCTAACAGTCAGCAACACTGTGGCAGTGTGAGGACACCAGCATATGGCTTGTACAGCAGTCAGGCATTTGGAGCAGGGCAATGGGGGACGGTGACATGGGCTGGGAGGGGGGGCAGGGGCATGGCAAATGGATGCGGTTGGGGGGTGTGTGGGATGGGATGGGTGCAGACATGGATGTGCCCTACACAGACCACTGCTATGTGGCTGCACTACATGGCACCAGCCCATGCTCTCCCGAATTCCCCATGTTGGTGTGTGCTGCCTGCTTTTAGCCATGGGGCTTCCCCTGCTTGATATCACAATGGCATTCTAGCCTGCAGTGTGCATGGTTCTGCAGAACAGCAGAACATGTGCATGCAGTAGTCCCAATAGGACCCGATTCTGTACCACAGGAGCAAGATGTTCCCACGGCATACAGAATCAGGCCCGAGGATGGCCCAGCGTGCCCCTACATGCCTGCAGGGATGTCCTCCCCACAGGCTTCCCTGGCTCCCATGGCACTGACCCTCTTCTTCCCCACTGCCCAACCCTCAGCTTGACAGCTGGGGCCTAGATTGGATGGCTAGGACCTCCCTGCACCCAACCCCAGGGTGGGGGGGATTTATTACACCTTCGAGGTGGAATAATCAGCACATTCCTCCTGACCCCGCAGGACTACAGAGCCATGACCGGAATCGTCCCTGAAAGTCCTCCTGCCTCAGCTCGTCCCCACTCCGCCCAGACTTTACCCTCTCCCACTACCCACTGGCTTTCCCCATTCTGCTGCTCTAGCCATGTGGGGAGAGTCAGATGTGGAATAGGGCAAGGACAGCTTGCAGCCCTGCAATTCACTTCTCAGAATCAGGCCCATAGGCTCTCATTAAGAACTTATACTGGGATTCTCACATCAGTGTCCCCAAAGACAGGCAGGAAAGATTCTTCAAAGTGCTCCGGAGGAGATCTGTGGGTAAATCAAACTGTAGTTTATGCTTCCATTGACTAGCTAGCTTGGCAAAATCCAGACACCTGCCACCCCAGTTCCCTTAAATTTCTATGAAAAATTGTCAACTTAACTCAAGCCTCTGCCTTCAGAAACAGACAAAGATCTAGTGACTGCAAAATCACCGCTGAAGTTAGCCATCCCCAATGACAATCCATAACTTATCATCAATGCCTGATAGCAGTTCTTTTTACTCACTTTAGATTAAGAACTGTCCTTTACATACAGTGGTCAATGCACAACTGGTAAGTAGAATTTCACCAGTGCCTACCATATAACTTATTGATGCAGAGGTTTAGGGTTAGAGTCCCTCACCCTTACTGAGTGCACTAAGATTTGCCCTACTTTTGCTATCTTTCCATTAGTGTCCAGTATTTTAAATGCCAACAATGGATCTCCAAGTGTTCCTCTAACCCAGCCGCTCTTAAAATGTTCTCATTACTGTCTTGGACTGGAAGGTGAGCCATTTTCTTCATCAATCTTGATTCTACAAAGAAAAGATTCTGGTTGTTAGCACCACCTGTCGACTCGTTTTTCCTGAATGTAAGGAAGATAGGATGATAAACCCCATTTTTTTATACTTCTGGTAGGAAGCATATGCAAGAGGCAGTTAGCTGCAAGAATTGACAAGCCCAGCTGCTGCATTACAGTTTGGCTGTCAGCTCCATCCTTGAAGGAACAGTGTACTAAAACTCATGACTCGATGATTCTAGCTCAAGAGCCTACACCTTTGAAATGTGATATTATAAGTATGCTAGGCTGTTACAACATAGTCTCCTACCAACTTTACATGCACAAATATTTGTTTCTCCTTTTAAAATTGTACATAATTAAAAGATCATTGAATATATTTCATACATTTATTTATTTATTTACATTCTCTTATATACCGCGCTATTCTGCATCAGTGCGGTTTACATTGAACAAACTGAAATTACATTGAACAGGGCATTATAACTTGGAGATAACTATTTTACAGGGAACATGGGCTATGGAGGGTTAAGTGGCTTGCCCAAGACCACAAGGAGCACCTGTGGGACTAGAAACCCCAGTCCTTCCGGCTCAAGGTTGCTGTCCTCTAGTGGGATTTATGAAAAATGTGACACATGTAAGTATCTGTAACACTGAGGGGCTCTTAGTAAAGTGCATTAGGTTTTTGTACTTAATACGCATTCTGTGCTAAAACCAATGTGAGTTAAGTGCAGAGCTTCTGTGGTTACTGTCAGAAGTGTGGCCAGCATGTTCCTGGCAGTTAGTATGTGAATCTTCGTGCAGTAGTTCTCAAGCCCTCATGATAACATTTACTGCAGGCCCTTGTGCACAGTTACCACACGTGAAAACATGTGCTAATTGCTTAGCACACTTTAGTAAAAGGGTTCCTAAGATTTTGCAAGGCTTTGAGTCAATAGCTAACTCTAAGCCATTGTGAAAAGCTGCTAAACTCAAGTTACGGGAAACTAAAATAACTTAGATTGAGTTTGACATTGTGTCCAGTGATGCTACCCCTATGCAATCCTATTGCTCTTAAAGTCTTCAAAAAAGATTGCTGAGAACTATTGACTTGCTTCCAAAAGGGTTCCTCTATCTACACCAAAAAGGCAATTCTTGGTTTTAAAAATGTTTGCATAAGAAAACATTTCAGTTTCATCTCAGCTCACAATAAATGGGCACATGACGTTACAATAGCTAAAACACACATCCTTTATCTATTTCACAAAAGCCCCTTTTCTAGGCCATTTCAACTTGATACTTACCACTCTCTTCAGGTTCCATTCTGTACCCTTGGACCAGATTGTCCTATACATACAGTACTTGGAAGTCTCTCTTCCTCAATGAAATCACTTTAACTGCTAGAATCGGTGAATTTCAAACTTTAGTTACTTATCAGCTTCACATTCAGTCCTATCATCATAAAACTAAAATCTCATTTAAAGTGTCCCATGTTATATTTGAGAACATGTTTCTGAAATTCTACTTAATTCTCATCTTCTAAAAAAAAAGGAAAGAAAACCAGACTTTGTAGTTATAACTGCTTCTTAGCAAACTGGCTTGCTTTATGTACATTGTTCTCATAGGAACAACCAGTTCTTCCTATCAGTTCCATAGCAAACCCTTATCAGATTACTACTACAGTAGCATTAGTAGTTCTCATTAATTCTACCCTATTACAAACAATATGTAAACCAACTCTTTGGTTTTCTTTCATATATTTCCTGCTCATTACTCTCTAGATAAGGAATCCAAAAATGGCATTGTGTTTGCATAATTCATACTGAATAATCTGTTATTTTCTCCAAGAAACTTACAATTTTTAGAAATGTTTTAGAGTATGCAATTTTTAGAGTATGCAAACTACTCTAAACATCCAGTTAAGTGATTAATACAATAAGAGTAGCCTTAAGCTTGGGATCTACCCTTTGTTTGCAGACTCAATCCTGCATGTTGACAGAAAAAGCAATATTGCATACCTGTAACAGGTGTTTTCCATAAACAAAAGGAATGATAACTCTCCTTCCCCAAGAGTTGCCTATCATTGACCTTTGAAACCAACTGAGGAGCTGAGAGCACGGCTATGCACAGGAAGGGCTGTACATGCTCAGAACTTTACACTAAGGGGTCTTTTACTAAAGGGCACTAAGGTGTTGCACCTAATGTGTCTATAGCTCCAAAACCATGGCACTTTAGGTGCAACACCACCAAGTTAACTGTCGGGTGTAGACAGCATTTTCCCCACAGTTAACATGTCCCCTAATGCATGCCACACTAGTGTGGGTGCACTTAACTTCATCTATTGAGTTAGTGCATAGTATGTACCCTGTTCTAAGTGTACAGACCTCACCACGCCCACTTTCTGCCCCAACCAACCCACTTGTGCCAGGGTCACCTTGTGCTAGTCTTGTGACCCCTGGTAGTGATGCCATGAGACTAGCACCCTATTGAAGACTAAGACAGGAGTGGAAGGGGACCACTCCTGCCCCGATTACCCCTAGATCACTAGGGATGACCTGGTTGGACATCGGGTAAGTGCTAGGTGGAGGGAGAATGTGTGGGTGTGTATTGGGTGAGGGGGGCTTGCTTCCTGGCAGTTGGTAGGCCCCCTTACAAGGCCTCCATGGCTGGAAAATTTTCCAGCCATGGTGGTCCAGAAAATGGGTCCCGATTAGAGGGGGGATGTCAGGGGGGACGGGGGGACACAGTTAGTGTGGGACGCATTGGGGGAGGATTGATTGTGAGGGTAGGTGATTATTGCGGGGACTGATTGACAGTGGGGCACCAGCTGTAGTCATACAACTGTGCTGCCAGTGCCATGACTGCACTTACCACCACCTTTTTGGGTTGCCAATATTGCAGGCATGCTATCGACAGTCATGACAGCTAGCGTGTGCCATTGTGGAGTGCACTAGCCGTCAATGGTCAATACCCCCCTTTTGGGCCCTGATCCTGCCCCAATCCTGCCCACCTTTAGCAAGTGCACACAGTGCAATTTTTGACCCACACTGTCTGTTCTTGCCCCATGGTAGTGGTTACCGTAGGGGGTTTAACGCACATTAAACCCACAGAAACTGCTTACTGCAGCTTAGTAAAAGACCCCCTTAGTATTCAACTCACACCTTTCCAATAGTTCCTCAAGGTGAGTTATAATCAGGTGCAGTAGGTATATCCCTGTCCCCAGATGGTTTATAATCTAAGTTTGTATCTGAGGCAAGGGAGGGGGTTAAGTAATTTAGTCAAGGCCATAAAGACTAGATTAGACTAGATGATATACACCTGGACTAGATGGTATACATCCAAGAGTGTTGAAAGAACTGAAATATGAGATTGCAGATCTACCATTAGTAATCTGCGAACTATCATTAAAATCATCTGTAATACCTGAAGATTGGCCAATGTAACGCCAGTTTTTAAAAAGGGTTCCAGGGGTGATGCGCGAAACTACAGACCAGTAAGCCTGACGTCAGTACAGGGAAAATGGTAGAAACCATTATAAAGAGCAAAAATTACTGAACATGTAGATAGTCATGGCTTAATGGGAGATAGCCAACATATCTTTAGCAAAGAAAGGTCTTGTCTTACTAATCTATTATGTTTTTTTGAAGGTGTGAATAAACAGGTAGACAAAGGTGAGTCAGTTGACAAGGTCCCTCATGAGAGACTTTTGGAGAAATTAAAATATCATGGGATTGGAGGCAGTGTACTATTGTGGATCAGGAACTGGCTAAAAGATAGAAAGCAGAGGGTAGGGCTAAACGGCCAATTTTCCCAATGGAGAAAGGTGAATAGCGGAGTACCCAGGGATCTGTGCTGGGTTGGCTGCTTTTTAACATATTAGTAAATGAACTGGAAATGGGAATAACTAGTGAGGTAATCAAATTTGCAGATTACACAAAATTATTCAAAGTTGCTAAAACCCATGAGGATTGTGAAAAATTTCAAGAGGATCTTGATAAATTGGAAGACTGGGCATCCAAATGGCACATGAAATTTAATGTGGACAAGTGCAAAGTTATGCACCTAGGAAAGAACAACCCAAACTATGGTTCCACGATACAAGGTTCCACATTGGGAACCACTACCCAGGAAAACGATTTAGGCATCATCGTGGATAACATGTTAAAACCCTCTGCCCAGTATGCAGCAGCAGCCAAGTACACAAATAAAATGCTACGTATAATAAGGAAAGGAACGGAGAATAAAACAAAGGATATTATAAAGTCTCGTTCCATGGTAAGACCGCACCTTGAATATTGTGTGCAATTCTGGTTGCCGTATCTTATAAAGGATATAGCATTATTAGAAAAGGTACAGAGAAGAGCCACCAAAATTGTAAAAGGGATGGAAGGATACCTCTATGAAGAGAGTCTAAAAAAGGTTAGGGCTCTTCAACCTGGAAAAAAGATGGCTGAGGGGAAACATGAATGGAGTAGAACGGGTAAAAATAGATTGATTGTTTAGATCATCAGAATATAGAATGATTATGGTGCATGCAATGAAGTTATACGGTAACCTATTTAAGACTAATAAGAGAAAATAAATTTTCACTCAACGTGTAATCAAACTCTGGAATTCATTACCAGAGGATGTAGTAAAAGCTGTTAGTGTAGCTGGGTTTAAAAAAGGTTGGGACAAGTTCCTGGAGGACAGATCCATAAATCATTATTAAAGGGGACCCGGGATATCCACTGCTTGCCCCAATACAAGCCTTGTGGATCCTGTGTCTTTTAGGAAAACTGCTAGGTACTTGTGATCTAGATTGGCCTCTGTTGGAAACAGGATACTGGGCTTGATGGACCTTGGTCTGACCCAGTATGGCATATCTTATATTCTTATTTTCTTATAAGAATGCCAGTGGGCTTCCAACACTGGTCTCTTTGGTTATTAGGCTGCTGCTCTAACCACAAGGCTACTAGGAATGTTATTTATAAAATATGGGCCCAATGTTAATCCCTTTGGCTGGGATATTCAGCAACACTAACCCTGTAACCGAGGCAGGCGGACCTGGTGCATCGGGCCCATTTCCACCTTCCCCCCATCCCCCCCGATCTCCCCACCCAACAAAAGACAACACACCACATTTCATGGAACACAACTGGTCGCAGCTTTATTAACCTTTAACAATTTCACAATATGCCAACATGCTACACATTCTCAATTGATTAGCGGCACCCGGCCCGCACCAGCCATGCCTTAGCAAAGTGCCTTGCCACCGCTAACGCCATAACTTGCCCCCCCGGCAAGTTACCTAACCCTTCCGCCGACTTCGCCATGCTATTAGCAAAAGTCGACCAGGGTTTGTCTGGGTCAGGGGCACCCCGCCCCCGCCCTAGGTGTAGCCTGAGGCTCCGGACCCCGGAAACCTCCGGGATCCCGCCACCGGCACAGGTAACAACCTTGTTCCTATGCCGCCCTCCCCCCCAAAGCCAAGCTGCGACCAGTGAGCACCCCAACCAAAACCCGGTCCAAGACCTCCCACCGTACCTAAAAGAGGAGAGCCCGCACTACTGGGGAGAACTGCCCCATCACCCTTATACAGCCCTGGCCTCAACCTCCCCAATAAGGCATTGTCTGATACCCCCATTGTCAGCCAAGCAAGTTATTAGCCAGCCCCCGCGACCAACCCCGCCGGCACCAACATGCAGACCTTGAACAAAGTCAGCCCCCAGCAAAGTACCCAGAAACGCCTGCAAAACCCCAGCAAAATCCCCCTGCGCCGCTCTGAGCAGATCCGGCATTACCTGGAACCTGATAAGGCATCCTCTGATACCCCAATGTTGGCCAAGCAAGCTAGTAGCCAGCCCCCGTGACCAACGCCACCAGCTCCAACATGCAAGCCTTGAAGCAAAGGCAGCCCCCAGCAAAATTACCCAAAAAACGCCCGCAAAACCCAGCAAAAATCCCCTTACGCCGCTCTGAGCAGATGCCTGCATTACCTGAAACCCGATCGTTGCATCCAACACTGCAAGCCGTCGAGATATCCGCCCGTGGCGCCGTAGCAAAGGAAGCCGCTGCGACCCGCAGGGTCCGCGCTCCCTAGCCATGGTATAGCCACCACACCTGGGCCGCTCCCCAATTGTCATTCACCGCCTCACCAGAACTCGCCGTCCGGCTCAGCGGACAAAGGAGTGAAGGGTCCCCAACCTTCAGAAGGCTCCAGACCCCACCTGCAAAATAAAGGAACAATGAAAAGTCCCCAACCCCCCAACCCATCTGAGCCGGTACCGCCGCACTTAACCCCTACCTGCCCGAGAGCACCATCCTATACTCTACAGGACCTGTATAGCCACCCATAAGGAAAAAGAGTGCAGCGCAAAGATGTAGACTCACCCCCCACCAAGCACCGTGCCATTCTGATCACCTGAGTGCCGGAATACCCCGGGGAAACAGACCAACACCCCCTCCCCCCATAAGACATGGCCGCCACAGGGAACAGCACAACTCCTCCAGCCCCACTTAGATACCCACACGAGCCGTTTGGGAAACTCGCCCAAACATCCCAAACCGCCCAGCACACCAAACGTGGGGAGGAAGCCCTCCCCCGCCCCCAATCCCGACCGGAGCCGCCACCCACTCCCCCTTCCGAAAAGGCCCTCTAAAAAGGGGCCCGACAAAGACTGCCCCAGACAAGGCGGCTTCATACCCCCATGCGGACATCCGCAGGTGCACCAAAAAGGGGGCCAGACCGGCACATCATGCGCGCGAGGCCGGACGGCCGGGCACTCACACCCCCCCCCCTCGCAGTAACCGGCGAGCTACCAATCCCCCAACCAGCGATCCGCACCCCCCCCCCGCCGCACAAGGAAACCGTCCCAACTGCGAACCCACCCCGTTCTGAAACCCCCCCCCACACCCCTAGCCACCACGATATACCCACCAAGCAAGGACTCCGGTTGCCGCCCGTGCACGACCGAAACCGGACCACGTAGGCACAGCCCTGCTGACACCCAGACCACGGCCCCTGCGATACCAAATTCCACAGTAAAATCCACATGTATCCCGGGACATGGGTCCATAAAGGTCACCGGGCCCCGGATCCCTCATTGTCCGCTTCGGGGCAAAATCCCGACCCGGTCCACCGGAATGCGATAGCCTTGACCATCCCTGCCACCCAGCTAGGGAGAAGCCAAACCTCCCTCAACACTCGCAATTGTAGAGACGCCAACACCGCCACCCGCATCCAACTCGCCCTTGTCAAACCCCCGCGGGAGCACCGATGGCCCCCCTGCCCACCGCCGCATTGCCGCCCACCATACCACCTCACAGTTGCGGGGCCAAGCAGGCCAAAGCTCCAACACCGCCCATAACCAAACCACTCCAAGAAGGAGATATCAGCAGCCGAACCCGACCCCAGCCAATACTTCCGGCCCACTATGCCCAGTACTGGAAAACAACGCCTAACTAAAACCGAACCCAGAGCCTCGGATACCCCGAAGCCGCCCATGCCAAGCGTGACCCATGGGCGACCACACCTCAACAGAGCGCAGTCCAGAAGTAGGCAGGTTGACTCATGCAACCCCCAACCCGCGGTACGAACCCCCCCCACCCCACCTTCCAGCCACAAGCTGGCCGGCAACCCCACGCGCCCCTTCTCCAGTACCCACCAAACGGCTGCCATCCGTTCCAGGACCCCTCCCACATAGCACAACCAGGCCCCCCCTTGCATGTCCGGAACACCCCCAATAACAATCCGCGTACCCATATCATCCCGGATTGCTCGAGCGTGCGATGTCCCCACACCCGTCTAAGCACCGAAGGAGCAAGGCCAAGGCCACCTTGCGCGCAACCCCCAGAACCCACCACACATTACCATCCACCATGCCCCCTGGTATGCTCACACCCGAGCGCTTCCTGCCCCCCAACCGTCGCAAGACCTCTATAGATTGCGACAGGCAGACCCAACGTCAAGTTGGCTTGGTATCCCTTCCAATGACTCCGAGAACGCGACCCCGGTGCGCCCCCCCCTGCCCTAGGCCCCCACCACCCCTATGCCATCCGACCCCTTCCCCGGCCGCACAACACAGCTGCCCACGATGCAGCGCCCGAGTAGGAGGAGGAAGCCGACCCAGAAGCTGCCGAAAAATACCGCCGCTCCTCCCCGCCCTACCCCCCCCCATCATCCCCCGACCGTCCAGCCCAGGCCATTCCCCAGGGGGGGGCCCGACCACTCACCTGCTTCTCGACCGTCTGCCACCGGCAGCTGCAGTCCCGGTGTCCAGCTGGCTGAAGGCATCGCAGGTCTGCGCCGTCTCACTGCCCCGCACCGGAAGCTTCCGCTGCAGCACCATGCCATGTGGACTAGCACCAGGCCTCCACGACTAATGCACCGGCGCCGGCCCCTGTGGAGACATAAGCGAAAACAGGGGGGGGAGGGGAGGGGCTGCCAGAGACCACCCAGGTGGTCAGGCCCAACCTCGAAGAAAAAAGGGGGGGGGCCGAGACCAAGCAACCACCTTCCTAGCAACCCTCCGACCCGAGAAAACCGCCAACGAAGGCTGCACCGCACTCATTGCCCAGGTCACCGCGCCCGCTCCCCTCCAACGTAGACGAATGCGACAACGAAGCAGTGAACGACGTGTACGAGGAACCAGGCCTACAACGCCGTCAACAAGAAGGCTTACGCTTCCTTTCACCTCCTTGTCCACCCCCTCAGCTGCCCCCAATCCATCCCCCCTTCCGCACCGCAGTCCGGATCCAACTCACCTGCCGCACCTCTCACCATCTCCACGGTCATAGTGGTCTCGGGTTGATCCGCCACTGTCGAAGGCCTCCCGCCTGTGATCCGTCTGCCACACGGTCGCCGGCCGTGCTCTCCAGCACTCGCTCCTGTTGCCTCGGACTGCTGCCAGCCAGGTGGTACCTGAGGAGAGAAGACACCAAAAAGGCGAAAAGGCACCTGCCACGGACCAAGGCTGCTGCCACACCCCCAACCACTCCGCCCGAGAAGAGCCTTACCTGCCCCCCCCCGCCAATGCTCCCACCCCGGCGGATGCCCACCCCCCTGCAGTTCAGGCAAGCGAACCTCACCCGCTGACACCGATCCCTCTAAGCTGTGCGCGTGTGCGTGCGCACACACCTCACCAAGCGAGCGCACATACTTTACCACAGAGCGCACAAAACTATGGCTCTGATTCTGATAGAAAACAACACAGACGGCTTAAAATTTAAAAGTTATGATTGTAATAACTAGAAATTTCCCACTTCATTTAATAATCGGCTAGTGTTATGGAATTTGATTAAAATTAATGTGGTGTACATACGGTATTCTGACATGCGGTCAAATGTTTAAAGTATATAACTCCAAGTGTCGCTATGTGGCGCCCAATATGTAACCTTCCTGCAAAAGCTGCACACAGCCGATATTTTATGCGCACACCTCCAGAAAACTAGAGGGAACAGTACCCGCTAGCCCCCCCACCATCTCCCCCCAAGCCCTCCACCCTGCCTCACCCCGCTCCCTGCGAACAGGAACAAATCCCCAAGTCGTGCACCCCTCCTAACCTCAGTCCGCCCACCATCCCACGGTACCCTTTACCAACCCCCTACCCCATAGCACGGGACTACAAGGGTCCCCCTGCCCCGCCACACTAAGGTCACCCCCCTCACCCCCCGCTGAACTTTAGCGGCACTAATCCTCCGCGACTCCGGCACCGCTGCGTGCGCCCCTGGAACCAGCGCCCCGCGTGACCTGCAGCTCCCCATTGTGCCCGCCCTTAGGATCCTGGGCTCCCCGCCCCCCTTACAAGGCACTGGGGCTGCTCCCCGACTCCAACCCCCTTCTTTCCCCCCCCTCTTGCCCCCTGTTCCCCGTCTCGCTCCCCCATCACCCCCATATGCCCCTATGTTTGTTTGTTTGTTTGTTTTTTTATTTTTTAAACCGGAAGAGCAGGCAAGACGCGCAACATGCAGGCCTGGTCAAACCGCGCGACGGAGAGCCACCTTGCCCGATGCTTCCTACCTCCACTGCCGCTCTCCTGCATGCACGGAGCTCTACCCTCCCCCCCCCCTTCTTTCTTTCTTTTCCTTGCAGCAAAGAATGCTTGCCTGCCACCAGCAGCCCGGAGAGGACCAGAACAGACCGCGAGTGCCCCAAACCCGACACCGCCAGGGCTCCCCATGCTGCTCCCTTTGGCCTGCCGCGACCGCCCTCAACAAGCCGGCCGGGAGCCCGTTGATTACAGCCGCACCTCACACCGGTCCACAACAGCTCGTCCGCTGCAAGCCGGCACCCCCGAGCAGCCTCCGCCGCGAATGACCACGCGGAGGCTGCCCGCCGGCCCCTACCACCCACCACGCCGCCAGGAACCACCCCTGATTGGCTCCCGCGAGGCTGCCACCGCCGGGAGCCAATCGTTTCAAACTGCCCGTGGCCGCACGCAGGGCCCACGCACCGGCCGTGCGCCCGGTTACAGTCGGCCGCCGGGACCCTGCCCGCGGCCTCCTCATTTAGCGCTTCTGAATATCTGCAGGTGCCACCACTGCACGCCCCAATGCTATCAGGTTAGCGCTGTGGTGTTCTGGGGACGGCACCTTGGGATAACCACGCAGCGGCAATATTAAGCCACTGCTCGGTTATGCCTCAGTGGCAAAAGTCAGGTGCAGTAAAGGCTGGCCTAACTCTCTTAGATGAAGCGAACCAGGCAGTGGCTGAATATCGCTGCTGCCCAGTTAGCTTCCTGGCTATCCAGCTGACCAGGATACTCAACGCCAGTGGTCAGATATGGTCCTGGCACTGAATATCTGGGTCTAGGGTTCAGCAGCAATGGCTAGCCGCCACCGTTAAATATCAAACGCTATGTTGTCTATGTGCATGCTTTATATACGAACGTTTATGGATGCTCCTGAGCAAGCATAAATATTTGTGGCTTCAATGTAGGTGCAATTTCACCTCTTTGCCCCTGGTATTTTATGAAAGAGACATAGGTGATCAGTTGTAAAATTACTCTCCACATGTGGATTTTCCTAATGGATGTTTCCCTTTTGGGAACATAGGGCCCGATAGTCG
This sequence comes from Ichthyophis bannanicus, assembly GCA_033557465.1. Classification (NCBI taxonomy): domain Eukaryota; kingdom Metazoa; phylum Chordata; class Amphibia; order Gymnophiona; family Ichthyophiidae; genus Ichthyophis; species Ichthyophis bannanicus. The sequence goes on along the minus strand of CM066037.1, from coordinate 374,676,253 downwards.
AAGGTCATTTACACGGTTTACAGCCTAGTAAACCATGTAAATGCCCTAAATCGAGATATTCAATGGCACGTGCATGATTAGTGCCGTTGAATATCCCCTTCAAAGCCTGCTACATGCTCCAATGCTCTACGGTTAACATCGGGGCATGTTGGGGGCTTTCTGGGGCAGAGATTGCCTCTAAACGGATAGTGGCGATATTGCACCCCTACCTGGTTAGCAATCCATGGCTAAAACTAGGCCAGCTTTTGGCTCGCCTACTTTTAGCCACAGATGCTAACTGGGTAGTAGTGCAATATTGCCACTATCCGGTTAGCTCTGGCGGCTCCAGGGCATGTGCAGAAATGCCGAATATTTAATGCTGTCACTGAAACATTGAATAGCCGATGTTAAGGGTCAGTGGCGCATAGACTGCCCAATACAATATCAGGCCGATAGTTCTTATTTTGATATGCTGGTAGTGGTGGTGGGGGGGGGGGATGGGTGGATGGTGAACCAGTGCTATGCTATAGCGTAGACACAGGCATAGAATATACTCAAGATTCTATTGGCAAGTGAATCTATATAATGCTATCACTTTTTGTATCACTTTTGGGTCTACTAAATTTGTAGGGATTGATTTTCAGTGGTGGCAGCCAGCACTGTCAAAGCAGCTGGCTGCCACCACTTTACTTTAAGACCAGACATCAGTGCATATCTGGCACCCGGGGCTGAATATCTGGTTCAGCCAGATTGCTGCTTTGCAATCTGGTTAGTGGCGATATTCAGCAACTAACTGGATTAATCAACTGTTCACATTTTTCTCTCATAGACTTTAGTGAACCATAGGTGTTGTGATAAGGAAGCTTATCATACATAGCTCAGGAAGGAGCTATAGAAAAGGTGAAGTGACTCTGAACAAGCAACCTGTCAGTTCTGGTAGAAATAAGAAAACAGAATTTTCCCATAAAAGACTACCAGTCCCAGAATGCACCAGGTTTCCAACAGCCATTAGAGGAGCTGAAGTGGGGAAACGTGTGTTCAATCAGGAGGGCTATGAGGTAATCCCTAAGCACTCATCTCAAAGGGCAGGGCCTGATTCAGCACAGCTGCGCTGTATTAGGGGGGAGCACTCATCTAGGCAGAATAAAGGTAGAGTTTATTCTACAGAGAATTATCCTCAGTATCCTGAGAATCAGCTTGAGTTTGATCATCTTCATCATCAGGAGGATCATCAGAAGCAGAAGCCAAACCGGACGGACAGAGAGGGAAAGAAACCCTTTGGAAGAAAGAGGAGAAAAGCCTTTGAGAGGTCTAGAAGAGTCCAGAGCAGTACGTATACTGGGAGGCATTCCAAGGGCCAGCATACACCATTGGACTGGGGAAAGCCAGAGGAATGGTGCTGCAGAGCTAGGAATCTCCAGACGGTACCTGTGAGAGAGACGGCTACACGTGGAAGGGACCCTAAGACCCGTGCCAGAAGGTATGTGAAGAGAGATCCAGTGTCCAGGGATCTGGATTGGAAGGCTGGACATAAGAACTGGACTACATACTGGCCAGGCTATATAGAGAGGAACTCTAACAGCAATGGAAGCTCAGGTATGAACACTGATCTATGCCCTAGCTATAACCTTGAAAGACAGCAGGGAAACAAGTATTCTCCTGAAAGTGCTCCATTGAGAGATTCATCTATGCCAATCCATGATATTGAACCCATGCTTGTTGAAGAAGGGGGAATGATTGCAGATGAAGAATGTGTTTATATGGACTGCTCTCTGTCTAAACTCCTTTGGTAACTTTCTGTTACAAAGTACAGCAACCATCACAAAGAAATACAAACTTGTTCTTTAATCTACTCAGAAAAGCTCCTGAAGCAGGATTTGACCCACACAGTAGAAAGCAAGCCAGCTAAGGGGTTTCAGCTGGATAACTGCTAGCAATTGAGCCTTACCTAATTGCTTTTGAGCTAGGAGAGAATCACTTCTGAATCTATGTGGGAAGATATAAGAAGTTAACCTGAAAAAAACAGTTTTTTTTCTCTTTGTAGCTTTTGGTTTGTTGTTTGATACTTGCTAAGAGGATATTAGCTAAGCCTACAGAAAAAGACCAGTTTGTTATCAACCAGGTCTTATTTCTTTTGCTTTTGATTGCCTGACAAGTTTAAAGGTTGTTTTCCTGATTTTGTTTTTTTTTTCCAAGTTTAACACTGAAAGCAAGTAACCTGATTTATGTGCTACCAAGCATATCTGTGTTAGGAGAAATAACCCCATAAATAAATATCTTATTGGCTTTAACACTTGAGCACAACTAAATTATTGTCAGCAGCTGTGTCTGGTGTGAATGAACTACATTGCCCACAATCCCTTGCAAATCATATAGATATATGCACTTGCCAAGACTGTGAAGATTCTCACCCAGGCAGCCGTCTGACAAATGGCGTAGTTTTTCGGATTGCTTTTGCGCAAAGGGATTTACTTGCTAAGGATTACAACTAAAGTTCAAGTTTAAAGCTGGAAAAAAAGATTTTCCCTCAACTGCACTTTGGAGGAGAAGTGGATGTCCCAGGAGGAAAAGACCCTGTGCAGAGCTGGATTCATCACTAGCACAAGGTAATAAGTACCTGGGCATGTCTAGTGGTGGATGGGAGTAAGCACAGGGGTAATTGGAAAAAAAAAAGTAGAAAAAACACCTGTTTGGAAGGTGGTGCACTGTGGTTTTTTTCTTTGTGTTTTCTTGTAGGGATCAAGATGGATCCAAGGGAACTACCTCAGTGGATGGCAGCCCAGTTTAGCAGGCAGCAGGAGCTAGCACAGCAGGCTCAGGACACTGCTATGAAAGCCTTAATGGAACAGCAGAGGCCAGTGCTTGATCTGGTGCAAGCCCTAGTTCAGCTGCAGAACCAAAGTGGAACAGATGCAAGACCAGCAGTAAATACTGGTACACCACATGTGGACAGTGTGGGACTCAATCAGGGGATTGGGGCATTTAGTTTTGGGAAGCTAACTCCAGATGATAATGTTGATGATTTTCTAGAGTCTTTTGAAAGAGTGGCACAAGCATTAGCATGGCCAGAGACCCAGTGGGCAGTAAGGCTGGCAGCCTCATTAACTGGAGAGGCGCTTGCAGCTTACAGAGCAATGCCAGCAGCCCAGGCTTTGAATTATAAGGATGTAAAGGCTGCTATTAGAGATCGCCTAGGGTTGTCTATTTCAGAGTATAGGCGAATGTTTAGAGCTACTACATTGAGAGTGGGTGAAACACCCAGGGCTCTGAGTCAGAGAATCAGAGGTTTAGCTGTAAAATGGTTGGAGCCTGAGCAAAAGACGGTAGAAATGTTATTAGACATTATAATGCTTGAACAATTTATGTCTGGGGTGCCTAAAGATTTGCACACTTTCCTTATACAGCAAAATTGCCAAAATCTTGGAGAGGCAACCATGCTAGCAGAGAGATTCTTGGAAGCCACGCAGGCTTGCCATAGAATGAGTGGCCCTCTGAAGATGGGTGCTGAGGCAAGATGTGCTGTATCAGAAAAGAAAATAATTAAAAATGTTTCTGAAAATGAATGTACTGTATCAAACCAGATGACACAGTGGAGTAGAAAGAAATGTTTCAAGTGTGGAAAATGGGGACATTTAGAAAAGAGATGCCAGACACACACTAGCTTAGTGGGTGTGGATTTAAAACAGCCCAAAGAAGGATTTCTTTTGATGGTTGATGTGCAAGGAATTACCACAAATGCTTTGTTAGACTCTGGGGCAGACCAGAGTATGATGTCAAAAAGGCTTTGGAAGAGGATAGAGGCCCAAGAAGGATTTGTGCCTAAAAACCCCTGAAAGCCAAGTTCACATCAGATGCATTCATGGTGCTGCAACATCATATCCCACCTATAGGCTAAAGGTTAAGTGCCTGGGGGAACAAGAGGAAGTCCTGTTAGCAGTGGTGCCTAGGCTACCCTTTGATTTGGTTCTAGGAAGAGACTGGCCAAGATTTAAGCAGGGTCTAGTGGAAGGACTAGGAAAGAAGGAGGGAGAAGGTTTAATGGTAATAGCTCCCGGGCCTTTATTTGGAAGTCCTCAGACCCCAGCTAAAAAGATGGTTAAGCGTCCAGAAGACCAAGCTACCCCAAAGCAGACATTCATCCTAAAGTATCATAGGGTCACAGAGAAGGCCCAAGCTCCTAAGCGGGCAACCCCTCAAGCTGCTGGGTTTGACCTGTGCAGCATAGAAAATGTGACTGTACCTAGCCAAGGGAGAGCCCTGGTGGACACTGGTCTCCAAGTGGAAATACCTATTGGATGCTATGGGAGAGTAGCCCCAAGGTCCGGATTAGCCCTTAAATATTTCATCGATGTGGGTGCGGGAGTAATTGATCCCGATTACAGGGGCAATATTAAAGTTCTGTTATTTAATTTTGGACAGAATGATTATCACGTGAAGACAGGAGACAGAATTGCCCAATTGATCTGTGAGAGGCTGGGTTTTCCACCTGTGGAGAAGGTCACATCCCTGGAAAATTCTGAGCGTGGAACCAAAGGCTTTGGTTCTACTGACGTCAAAGGGGTTAAAAGCCTAGCTGCCACCTGTGCCCGAGAGAGGGAGGTGAATGAAGAGGAAGATTTGGGACCCCAGGTATCTGATTGTAAAGAAAAATCAGAGCCCCAAATAGGTGAGGACCTGACAGTGGTACAACAGGAAGAAATTAGGAAATTGCTTAAAGAATTCCCAGATGTGTTGACACCCATACCTGGGGAGACACATTTGGTTGCCCATGAAATAATAACTCCACCTGGGAAATTAGTTCGTCAAAGGCCATACCGCTTGCCTGAAGCCAAGAGACAGGAAGTAGTGGCACAAGTCCAGGAGATGTTGGACATGGGAGTAATAGAGGAGTCAAAGAGTCCCTGGAATAGCCCCATAGTCCTGGTGCCGAAGCCTGATGGATCTTTAAGATTTTGTATTGACTTCCGGCAGGTAAACGCCATATCAGTTTTTGATGCATATCCAATGCCAAGAATTGAAGAGCTGTTGGACCAGCTGGGACAGGCTCAATACTTAACCACCCTTGATATGACAAAAGGATATTGGCAAATCCCTCTCACCAGGGAGTCAAAGCCGAAGACTGCGTTCAGCACCCCCGTTGGCCTTTTCCAGTTCAAGAGGATGCCTTTCGGACTGCATGGAGCAGCGGCTACCTGCCAAAGGTTAGTGGATCAGGTACTTCGACCCCACCAAAATTATGCTTTTGCATATATGGATGATGTCATAATCCATAGTAACACCTGGGCGGAGCATCTGAAGAGGATCAGGGCAGTCTTGTGCTCCATGAAGCAAGCGGGAATCACTTTAAACCCGAAGAAGTGTGCCTTTGCAAATAGGGAGGTAAAATACCTGGGCCACCTAGTGGGAAGAGGAAAAATTAAACCTCTAATGAGTAAAGTAGATAGCATCAGGAATTTTCCTCCTCCAACAACAAAGAAACAACTAAGAAGTTTCTTAGGACTTATTGGATACTACCGCAGGTTTATACCGCAATTCGCAGAGAAAAGTGCAATTTTCACGGATATGCTGCGGAAGAATTGTTCAAACCAGCTAAAGTGGATACCTGAAGCTGAAAAAGCGTTTTCAGTCTTAAAAGGAAAATTGTGTACAGGACCGGTACTGAAAGGGGTGGACTTCAAGAAACCCTTTCTGGTTCAAACAGATGCATCGGATGTAGGGCTAGGAGCGGTTCTATCCCAGTGTCATGAAGGGGAGGAGCATCCTGTGATGTACCTGAGCAGGAAGTTGTCACCAGCTGAACAAAAGTATTCCACAATAGAAAAAGAATGTTTAGCTATTAAGTGGTCAGTGGAGGCGTTAAGGTTTTACCTTACAGGGAGAAAGTTCCAGTTGGTCACAGACCATGTCCCACTTAAGTGGTTGCAGCAAATGAAGAACCACAATGCCAGGTTGACATGCTGGTACATGGCCTTACAGGCATTTGATTTTCAAGTTGGACATCGTGCTGGGAAGTTACACAAGAATGCGGATGCCCTTTCCCGTATTACGGACTGTAGAGAAGAAGTTTCACCAGTGACACCAGTCCGTAATAACTTAAGCAGGGGGGTATGTGATAAGGAAGCTTATCCATAGCTCAGGAAGGAGCTATAGAAAAGGTGAAGTGACTCTGAACAAGCAACCTGTCAGTTCTGGTAGAAATAAGAAAACAGAATTTTCCCATAAAAGACTACCAGTCCCAGAATGCACCAGGTTTCCAACAGCCATTAGAGGAGCTGAAGTGGGGAAACGTGTGTTCAATCAGGAGGGCTATGAGGTAATCCCTAAGCACTCATCTCAAAGGGCAGGGCCTGATTCAGCACAGCTGCGCTGTATTAGGGGGGAGCACTCATCTAGGCAGAATAAAGGTAGAGTTTATTCTACAGAGAATTATCCTCAGTATCCTGAGAATCAGCTTGAGTTTGATCATCTTCATCATCAGGAGGATCATCAGAAGCAGAAGAAGCCAAACCGGACGGACAGAGAGGGAAAGAAACCCTTTGGAAGAAAGAGGAGAAAAGCCTTTGAGAGGTCTAGAAGAGTCCAGAGCAGTACGTATACTGGGAGGCATTCCAAGGGCCAGCATACACCATTGGACTGGGGAAAGCCAGAGGAATGGTGCTGCAGAGCTAGGAATCTCCAGACGGTACCTGTGAGAGAGACGGCTACACGTGGAAGGGACCCTAAGACCCGTGCCAGAAGGTATGTGAAGAGAGATCCAGTGTCCAGGGATCTGGATTGGAAGGCTGGACATAAGAACTGGACTACATACTGGCCAGGCTATATAGAGAGGAACTCTAACAGCAATGGAAGCTCAGGTATGAACACTGATCTATGCCCTAGCTATAACCTTGAAAGACAGCAGGGAAACAAGTATTCTCCTGAAAGTGCTCCATTGAGAGATTCATCTATGCCAATCCATGATATTGAACCCATGCTTGTTGAAGAAGGGGGAATGATTGCAGATGAAGAATGTGTTTATATGGACTGCTCTCTGTCTAAACTCCTTTGGTAACTTTCTGTTACAAAGTACAGCAACCATCACAGTGTATATCAAGAATGTAAGAACATAAGATATATCATACTGCGTCAGATTAAGGATCCATCAAGCCCAGTATCCTGTTTCCAACAGTGGCCAACCCAGGTCTCAGGTCCCCAAAAGGCACACAGATTCCATGCTGTTTATCCCAGGGTAAGCAGTGGATTTCCCTGGTTCTCATTAATAATAGTTTATGGATTTTTCCTCCAGGAACTTGTCCAAACTTCTTTAAATCCAGCTACACTAACAGCTTTTACTACATGCTCTGATAATTAATTCCAGAATTTGATTATGCATTGAGTGTGATTAGTCTTAAATGTGCTACATTGTAGCTTCATTGTGTGTCCCTTAATCTTTCTAGTTTTTGAAGGAGTAAATACCAGTATACATTTAATTGTTCCATTCCATGCATTAATTTATAGACCTCTACCATATCTCCCCTCAGCCCTCTTTTTTCCAAGTTGAAGAGCACTAACCTTTTAAGCCTTTCCTCATTGGAGTATCCTTCCATCCTCTTTATCATTTTGTTGGCTCTTCTTTGTACCTTTTCTAATTCTGCTATTTCTTTTTTAAGATATGGTGACCAGAATTGCACACAATATTCAAGGTGTGTTTGCACCATGGAGTGGTATGAGGGTATTATAATATCCTTGTTTTTTTCTCTGTCCTTGTGATTCCTAGCATTCTATTTGTAGATGAATCTGAAAGGCTATAGATATACAGTAGATATATAGATATACATATATTAAAGAATCTGAAAATATATATGTTTCTCACATTGTGTGATTATGTGTGGATGTATATTATATAGGGGCATGTTTATAAGCCCTGTACCAGTAATGCATGTGTGGGCTGAGTTACTAGCGCGGGGCTGCATGTTACCTGCAGGGGATAGGCGCATCCATCCCTCTGCATTTGCTGCGCTTCACTGTGGTAAACTGGCAGAGGAAGCAACTAATGCCACCCATTGTGGTGGTGTTAGCGCTGATACCCCCTCTCACCTAGTCACTGCCCTGACACGTTCTGCAAGGATAGTGTTGGGAATTTAGAATGGAGTTCCATGCTACTTTCGAACTCTATGACAACTCTGCCATGCTACCCTTTGGTCAACATACCCCATAGATAACTATTTGTTTGTGGGTGTATATTATAGATAGATACATGTAAATGGTTTCAGCCGTAAATATAGATAGCTAGATCCATAGGTAGATATTTGTTTGTAGTTGAAGCTATTTAAATGAAATACAGTATATACTATATCTCAGTTGATATATAAATGTTACCAGAAATGATGTACATTGTAAAAATTACATCAATGTGTGATATAGCACAGTGCTTAGTGGATAAAGTAGTTTTTATAATTGACAATCTGATATAAGTATTTTCTGAAGGAGTGGAGGCAATTTTTCCAAATGGGTTAGTTTTGCGTATACCATGACAGTCATGAACCTCATTCTTAAGCCGGGGTTTGTGAAGTATGAGTTTAGCCTCTCAAATTTATTGCTAATGCTCACATCTTGCCAAAGAGAGCCTCCTTCTGGAGTTCGTAAGATGTAGATGCATGGGTAATTTATCAAGATGTGCTTGGAAATTCCTCTTAATCAAGCCTGTGGCCCTATATATGTATGTGTGTGTAAATACATTGTACAGATAGATAGATGCAATTTTACTTTTATAAAATACTGTGTCAGCATTATTAATAGACAATACCTATTGAATCCAGTATATATATGTATATTTCTCCATGTATTTTGTCAGGACTGATAGTTCAGGATTACGTTGGTATACTGTATAAAAACATAGCATACCCTGTGTTTTATATATACATATGTTTAGTTGTGTTTACTTTATTTAAAATTTCCTAGGCTGTCTTTTGCGACCAAGCGGTTTACAGTAAATAATAGTTCAAACAAATAAAATCACAAAAAGTACAGAAAATGGATACATTGCTGAAAATACTTTCATTGCTAAATATGAATTGCTTTGAAATGCACTAAGAATATGCAGCAGTAAACAGATATTGTTGAAGTAATGGGCAGACTTATGTATAATTTGCCAGAGCCAAGATGAAGGTTATAACAATCTCTATGTGTGCACAAGAAGCACACAATGTTACAGAGAGTTGCTTAAACAAAAATCTGTGCAAACTATGATAGCTGTATTGTTACTGACAGTTTGCTGCTAAAGCTCTCACTGTCTTGGCCAGAAGCAATGCATCTTTTGTTTTCTGCTTCCCTGGCTTTGAAGAAAGCACTCACCTTCCTATCATGGTAGAGTGCTGTTGGACAGCAGCTTCCAGGAGTCTTTCTAAGATGGTCCATTCTCCCATCGCTGTACATCCAACGACTTCACAGGATTCCGGCTCTCTTCCAAGTCTTTTCCTGTTTATTTTTAGATACAATCTTATGAAATTAGATCTGTCTTTAAAGTGTTCTGACCCATGAGGAACCTTGCACTTAGCTGGTTGAGGACAGCAGCCTTGCATGAGTTGCTATGCAGAAAGTGAGATTACGCTAAGCTCTCCTATTTGCATGCTGAGCTATGATGCTGGGTTGGAGCTAGCCTGTCTTGTTGAAGGACCATTGGATTTAATATCTTGCTGCTTCTAATCTGCATTTAGTCTCTGTCTACGTCATGCACACAGGTTTATGGAAAAATTTCAAGGTCAGCAAAGGGATTTCTCACTTTTATTATTCCTATGAAAATTACAGCTAACTGATTGATTAATTTGCGTTGAAGTGACTGAGGCTGAGTTTAGGTCAGGAGGAGAGGCGTATGTACTCAGACTTAAAATTCTGAAATTACCAGCACAGACAATGCAGAAATTACTGAACTGGACCCTGTGATGCAGGTAATGCACAGCAGTTATAAAATGAAAATCTCACAAATAAGGCTCTGCACTATAGACCAATTATGTACTTTAGAATAATCTTTGAGCACAAAAACAAATTATAACATCCAAAAGAAATTGAAAGGCACTTACTGGAGAAGTTGTCAATGGTGTAGACAAGCTCCCGGAGACAGGTCATATGTAGAAAAGATGTAATATGCTTGCAATTAACAGGATCCTACAGTACATTAACACACTTAAAAAAAAATCGGAACAGCTATATGTCCCCAGTGCTGTGTCTGTGTAAGAAATATATCTTGTCCAGGTATCTCAGTACCTCCTTCAAGTGAGAAAAACCTGTGATAGCCTCATCCTGTTCAGTTCAGCATCTAGTGTGTTCATGTGACAATCAGGATACAAGCAGCTCAGACACTAGCTAATAGCTTTTCATTCAATCGAGACCACAGAAAGTTAAATCCAGGTCTCACCACAGAATTTGGGATTCCTGGGGTTTCTTCTATTTTTATTTACTTAATTAAGTATTTTTTTCTTTACTTAGGATCCTTTTCTTCTTTCTCTAAGACAGAAGAGAGATATTGTTGAAAGGAGCAGAGGAGAAAATCCCAGCCTTGAATCTATTTTGATGGAACCTTAATGAGAATGCTGACAGAAGAGGAATTATAAATGGAAATGTAATAGATCCCTTCAGGATGCTTACCTATCCCATGCGCTTTGTGTGTAAGATCAGTAGGTGCCTGCCATTTTGCTGTAACATCCCTCTCTTGCAGGCCCAGCGTGACCATTAAGAGAATTAGGCAGTTGCCTAGAGTGCTAACCCTGCAGAGGTGTTCATTGCCACCGCTTTCACCCCTCTCCAGGACTGACAGACATGGCAATATCTTGAAACAGCTCTGCAGCACTTACCTTTAAGCTTTGGCACAGCGGAGCTGTTTGCTTCTTCCCCTCTCTGACTCTCAATCCCAACTTCCTGTTTGCACAGGAAGTTGGCATCAGGTGGGAGACGCAAACATCCCCCTGGTGCTGAATCTTGAAGGTAAGCACCATGGAGCTGTTTGTGGCTATTGCCACATCTGTCAGTCCCAGAGAGGGACAAAAGCGGTGGCAATGGGCGCCACAGGAGAGAGGGGAGCAAAAGGGATGCGCATCACCGAGGGCACTTCATCTCTTTGTGCAGGCCCTGCCCTCTTGGGATGACATTTTTTATTCTGCCTGACCCATATATAACCCTAGTGCACAGTATGTAAGGTATGATGCTTGGTTGCAGTTTGGCTGTAAAGTTGTGTATTGGAGTTCTGTGTCCAAGGCCCTATATGGCTTAGTCTTTTAATTCAGTTTATGTCCAGTATGGAATCAGCCCTTGATTCTTGTCTGTTTGCAAAGACTGGAGAGCACAGTCAGAGGTTTTTACCCATTCCTCTGCCAAAGTGTGGAGAGAGATTGGAGAGCTGGCTTGCTACCCAAGCCTAACTGTTTTATAAGAGAGGATATTACCTACTGGAGGAAGCATAGTGGGCTGACTGCCTACAAGATACACAGAAAGGATTAGAGGAATAGGATCCCAGTGAGGAGGGAGAAAGGACAATATAATCTCCTAAGGGCTTAAGAGTCGTAGGATCCCTAGGAAAGCACTAGAACTAATTAATATTTAAATTGGGATTATAGATACAAAAACCTCAAAGGAATATAACCCATTGTGCTGGGGTATATGTCCCATCACAAAGGAAGTCCCTAGAACAATGGGTCCAGAGAAGGAGAGCACACACAGGAATCCAGTGTTGTTGCTGACCCCAGGGTCTTGACATTGGTGGGAGAATCTTTGATTCCTGGGATAGAGGGTGGGCAGGAAGAGGGAAAGCCCCTTGGAAACAGAGTGAGGAGTTAGTTGGGTCCCTGAAAATAGGTAACATAGAACTGGCAGTATGGAAGGGAACCCCTGCCTCCGATGTGGACATAGAGATGGAACTTCCTTCAGATGACTAAGTAACTGGAGTGGGAACAGGAAGATCCAAGTCCAGGGGAGGACTTCATAGTCAAAACTCCCATGGATGTCTCCTTGATGGATACTAAGTAAGGCCTGCTTGGGGTGGAAGTGGCATTACCCGCTACATGGGAGGAGGCAGGCCGACCAGGCAACTAGAGGCCTGAGACACTTACCTAGGTGGACTTGGAACTGTTAAAAGCTTTTGCGTCTAGAGACTGTGTTAAAAGGACGGGGTGGAGAGTCACCTGTTGGTGAAGTGCAATAGTGAAGAGGCACAACCTCATTTACAGATAGGAACTGGACCACTATAGGGGAGGGTTTTGTTGGACTTGGAGGAGGCAAGGAGGACATAGAATCTGGTTCTATGGCAATATCCAGGGGGGGAAGTGGTATAACTCTCTGTTGGATAGTGTGGATGAAAATAACTGTTAGTTTGTTTCTTCATTGAGCATCCAGGGACGACTACCCCTAGTATCTCTAGATCTGGGGACCTCATTAGGGAGTTTTTCTAGTGCTGTCAGGTGCAGCAGAATAAGCAGGTTCTGCTGGAAACAATGCTACCATATGGAGGACTTGGCGAAGGCAGGGGATGACTTGGATACAGGTGCAGGTCAGAAGGGCATTGTGGTGATGGACATTTGTGTAATTAAAGACTGTTTTTTGTGATACTGAATTAGACATTTTGTTGCAGTAAGTAGAATTAGAGCCTCTTTGGTTATTGTGCCAAGGGCTTTGAAGGTATTTTTCTTCCCTCTGCGCAGAATCTGCTTTATCTTTATCTTTATTTTTGCGCTTCTTACACCGTCCAGGCACAGGCATCAGGGCGGTATATCAAGCCCTGTTGGTAAGTGTCTTTTCTGGCTGAGTGAAGTAGGAGAGAGCCCAGGATCAAACAGTTCTGTGAAATGGCCCCTGCAGGACCAGCATGCCAACTTAGGTTATATTTCTGTAACCGTCCTTGCCCTATTTTGAATTATTTTCTAATGTGAGAACAAGATTCACTTGGGATTTCTATGCAACATTACCTTGGTATACGACCTATATTCGAGTGCTTTTAACACGGAGAACATTTTAGGAGAGTATCTTGAAATTACTTGTGTATTTTAGTGGAAATTTGCTAAGTTTTGAATGCAAATGCATACAGGGGCGGCTCAAGGCAATCTGCTGCCTGAGGCGAAGGATGAGATGGCACCCCCCCCCCCACCCCGTAGAGGTGGGCGGAGCTTTTTCAGAACTCCAGTCAGGGACTGAACCAAACCAAACAGCCGATTAGATTATATGGAGGAAATGCAAGATATTTGCAGACCAAGGAACTAAAGAGAGCGAGAACCACAGCACATTTTATACAACTAAATTATAACTCATTTTTATTTTGTTGTTATAAACTGCATTATGGTTCTTGCTTTTTCTTTTTCAACATATATTTTGCATCCACAGTGGGTGCAGAGCAGAACCAGGACATTCATCCACAGAACTCAATATCTTTAAAAAAAAATCTGATTCTGATCATCTCACTAACAACAAACATTCTCCAGTACCAGGCATATTGTGAACTAATACAAAACCCTACAACAAAGAGCACATCTACCATACCATACCATATCAGCACCAACTTCCAAAACTCACATAAGGAGCCCATGTAAAAAAAAAGGTCACTGTAAATACTTCAGTGAGCCCTGGAACATCCATATACCTATTTGAAAACTGAACAAGTCAAATTCATACAGCACAGTATAGATCTTTATGTACAAATTCCATGTTAACAGAACACCTGGCCTCAGTCACACACTCAGAACACAGACCCTCACCAAGTACAGAATAAGTAACCACAATCTAAAATAAAAATAAAAATATGTAGACAAAATTTAAACTGAAACCCCAAGAAGCCAGACTCCACATGCAGTGCAACATCAGATAATTAAGAGATGCAGTTACCCCATACTTTGTAAAATATAAAGATAGCACTAATATTAAATACAATTATTTTTTCTACATTTGTTGTCTGACCATTTTATTCTCTGATCATGCTGGTCCCGATCTGAGGCTTCTGCTTTCCTTTCTTCTCTTATCTCTCTTTCTGTGGTCTATGGTCCATCTGCGATTTCTTATCTCTTCTTTTGTTTTCTTCACTTCCTTCCATCAGCCCATTTTCAGTAACCTTCCCCAGTATCAACCCCTTTCCATTCCTCCCCTCCTAGTACCCTCCAATGTCAACCGCCTTACAATCCGACGACTGCCACTGGTGTTCATTCCCTTCCAGTTCCCCTCCTTCCCCACTGTCTAGCCTCTTCTAGTCCAAATACCATCCCAGGTATGAGCTCATGTTCACTCTTAGTGCCATCCCCCCCCCAGTTAGCTCCCTTCCAGTTGCCCAACCCAATGTCCATCCCCCTTCCAGCGGCATTTGAACATGTCAGCTCCCTTCCAGCCTCCTCCCCATTACCCAGCCACCTACCACTCCCATCCCCAAGTGTTAGCTCCCTTCCAATCCCCCTTCAGTACAACCCAGGTGTCAGTTCTATTCCAGCCCCCTCCTTCCCCCGCCATATCAGCTCTTTTCCAGCCCCCTCCTTCCCCCATGTCAGCTCCCTTCCTGCACCCCCCCCCCCCGCATCAGCCCATTTGTAGCCTTAGCCCCTAGTTTTCTTCCAGGGCCAGCAGCACTCTCCTCCCCTCCCCCATTAGCCCATTTCCAGTCCCAGCCCATTTCCAGTCCTATCCCCCTTATCAGCCCACTCCAGTCCTAGCCCCCAATCAGCCCATTTCCTGTCCCAGACCCCCAATCAGCCCATTTCCAGGCTTAACCCCATCAATCAGCCCATTTCCAGTCTTAGCCCCCCTCCCGACCAGCCCATTTCCAGTTCTAACCCCCCATCAGCCCATTTCCAGTCCTAGCCCCCCTCCCTATCAGCCCATTTCCAGTTCTAACCCCCCATCAAACCATTTCCAGTCCTAGCCCCCCCCCTCCCGATCACCTCATTTCCCGTTCTCATCAGCGCTGGTGGGCTCAGATTTAACAGAGCCGCAAGAAAGGGAAACTCTCCCTTCATGGCTCTGAAAAGTTGAGCTGGCGCTGAGGGAAATGCATGTCACAGGGCATTTCATTCTGCTGCTGTTGTGGTGGCAGCGGCAGCTGCTCCTGTGATCAGGGTTATTTTTTTTGGGGGGGGGTTTGAAAGCCTTGTGAAGCGGTCTTTTGGGGGAAATTTTTGCCGCCCCAAAACGTTGTCGCCTGAGGCTACTGCCTCACTTGGCCTCATTATAGAGCCGCCCCTGCAGAGAACAATACATTCTCATAAAATCAGCATTGACGCTCAAAGTAAAGTGCACATAAAACTATCCATAGACCCTCACATTCCCACCCTACATCCTGCCATCCATCCCCCCTTCACTCAAACTGAAAAACAATAAGTATCACGCCATGTGCCCATGGTTTAAGTGACATAAGAATGGGATGCCACATCTTTACAAATTGGTGCTGGCATCACTGTTCCACAGTTAACACAGACAGACATTCCATGCGTATCAAGACATGCATCTGCATCCTCCATTCTACTACTAAAGGCAGACTTTTCTCAATTCAGTGCAGCTTAATACATTTTTTACCAACCAAGCAAACTTTGCAAACAAAAACAATGTCAGCATTGCTGTCCAATACAAGTTGTCCATCATATCCAAAAAGCTCAGTATGTAGCAAGTTAGAAACCTGTAAGAACACCTCCTTCCAAAATCCCTTAGTGGAGTGGAGGAGTAGCTTAGTGGTTCAGACAGCAGCCTAAAACTGGTAAGACCAGAGTTCAAATCCCACTGGCACTTGTTGTAGCCATGGCAAATCATTTAACCCTCCATTGTCTCAAGTATACATTTAGATTATAAGCTCTCCAGGGACAGGGAAATATCTACTGTATCTGAATGTAACTTGCCTTGAGCATCTACTGAAAAAAGGCATGAGCTAAATACTTAAATAAATAATAAACAGACATGTGACATGAGACATGTGGAGGCACATTCTGGATCCTGCACATCCAGCTGCATTGGCTGTGCAAAACCAAGATGTGCAGAAGATGGACCCAGTTCTGCCACTGTGGACATCCAGGCATTCCCCATATGCTAATGAGATTGGTGTACAGGGAGCTGCCTGTCCTGATGCCAGAATGCCATGGCTGGGGTGTGGGGACCTTGGCATTCTGGCACCATGGCAACAGGCCATCTATTGGATGACTTGGAATGCCATGGTCCATGTCTGCCCCTATAGACTGTGATCCAGCTGGCACCAGCGGACCCCTTGACCCGAATAGTGGCTGCAGGTGCACAGCATGGCCAGATGCCCGGGTGGAATAAGCTGGGCATGCAGCTGTGTGCTGGTGGATGTACAGGGCCCTGACCTGAATAGGCTCTGTACATCCAGGTACCTTGCCACTCCCCTGTTCTGCCTCTATTCTGTCCCCTCCCGTCCCCATCCAGCGCTCCCTGCACAAACGCTGTGTATATGCAGAGAGCGCTGGGACTAGAATCGCATTTCGGAGCTGAGCACAGGTTGGACACCCACCCCGGATGTCCAACCCCACTATTCATTGTTCAGAATGCCGGCCATTGAATACAAGTACCACCTCCATTCCCACACTTAAGGGAGGCTCCTGTAGGAACAACTTGAAACATAGTGGGTGCATATACAGTTGATGTGAAAACTTAAAATGCATTTCCATAGATGCCGACAAAAGACTTCATTCCAGATGCACCTAAAATAAAGCTATTATTATGTAGGGCTTCTCTACCAGTTCCCATAACATGCTCTTATAAAACCAAAAGACCATTCCCATTTTCAAAGGCTATTTCCAAAACAAGCAATCAAAAAATCCTTTTTCAAATGTCCTCATTCCCTCCCACAATTTTGACTCATTTTGACTTATCTACAAAAAAGTAAAAAAAATTCTTGATTAGTCAGACGATATGACCTCTTCAAAGAGTCAAAACTTTGCACCACATTCTCTTCTTGCAGGACCTGCCCCAAATGAGTCAGCTCTCGCTTTGCCCACTCATTAAATATCATGCATCCGTGCCCTGGAACAAACTCCCTGTTATCACAAAAGGGCTAATATCTGGAGAATCGAAAAGAGTTCCAATTTCTTACAAAGTCAAGACCAAACCCGGTGCATGTTGGATACTAACAAGCTCTACAAATGCTTTATAAACGCGCAGAGAGGTTCATTATATAGCACATAGCCCAAGAAGTACGGCCCCATCAATTGCATTCCCAACTGTACATCAGAATGTTCCACCAAATGGCCCAAGCAATTAACCAACAAGACTGAACACACGCCAAAGCCCTTAAGATCCCAGCAGATCTGCAAAGAATCTTGTGTGTTCTCCAAATGAAACAAAGGTCATCTGCTTCGGTTTGTTCCTTAGTAAAGCTCAGTGTTTGGGTTCATGCTACATCCATTTTAAATAAATAAACTGACATGACAAGAAAACAATATCCAACAGGACAGCTTGTGCTACTTATTGTTTTTTTAAGGATACTAGGTGCACATGCAAAAAGCTATTTAAATAAAGATTAGAGGCAGAGACAGGAAAGAAGGTATGATTTGGCTGAAATAGTGCCATACAAGTAGCGTGCTGATGCCTCTTCTCCTTTCCATATATTTGTCTATATATTAATTACATAGTATATACAGATAAGAAAATTTCTTGAAAAAATGTGTTCTGAAAAATATGTTTTCTGAAAAGTTTGCTTTGGTTTTTAAATGTATTTTATAAAAGCAAAATAGGCACTCAGAATTATTCTTAATAGCATACAAATTCACAAAGTTACATCTGCTCGTACACTACAAGGCCCATTTTGCATTGAACACTGAGGAAGGAATTGGAATATCCAAGAAGGGTATTTTCTAAGCCACAGTAAAATAACGCATTTGACTGCAATGATATTTACCACGGGTGACACTTTTGGCAGCTTGACTCCTAGGAGTAGTACTGTGAGACTACTTCTAGGGGTTGACTAGTGTCATTTTGATGCTAGCAGCCTATGGGGTAGGTGCAGTGGAAGATTGCTTCTGCCCCCAGTGCTAGATACCTGGGATAGCCTCAGTATGTCCAGAGGGTCTCCTTGGGTGGGAGTAGGGGGTGGTCCGCTTCAGATATAGGAGAGGGTTCTTTTGGAGAAAATCTCCGATCAGGGGATGTTTTCTGGGGGGATTAGGGCATGGGCATGGAAATTTGGATACTACTGGCCACTTTAAGTTAGCCCCCAGAATCATCGGGCCATGTGTTGGCAGCCCAGTGGTACTAGGGAGGAAAAATAATGCCAGCTCAAAGCTGGCATTTTTTCACAAATAACATAGCTTCTGAAGCTAAATGCAAAGTACTTCGAATTCATTTGGATGCTTTGCATCTTGCTATTACTATGTTGCTTGCACTGTGGTAAATTAAAGCACATACAGTAAAGGGCAAGTAATACATGATTTTGCTATTTAACACACATTAAGGGGTATATTTTGGATGCTACATAAAGACTGGAATTGAGATGTCACGGAGGCAACATGCACAATTTCAACATTATTTTAGAGAAGACTGCTAAACATGGAGCCTTTTCTAAAATACAGAAAAGGAAATGCAAGCGTACACGTGTATGTGCTGATATGTGGAATCAGAAAAGCCATTTGGTAATTGTATGCATGGGAAAAAGCAATGGAGAAACAAGGCCAGCATATACATACCAGATGTATGTATGTACCAGATGTGCCAGATTTTACAAATTCTATGTGTAAGTGCTGACACTTCCATGTGTATGTTGGCCATTTTGTAAGTCTACATATATACATGTCACCAATTAACAACAGATGCCTCTATCTCTATCTAGTATCACTTTTGAGGGGGAAATAAACAAAGGGGATTAAGAAGGATAATCTCCTTAATCCTTCCTCTAAAAGGCTGGTCAAACCTAGCATTTTCTACAAACATGAACGTTCCAAAGAGCAGGTGTAAATCCTGGTGTGGACAATTTTGGTCATACACATGTATTCACATCTGAAATGTAGATTTTTACTCTTAACATGCCACCTTGCAATATGGATGCGGTAAGAATAATCCATGTGTAAATTCTGCCCTTTCGAAAATTGCCATCTACGCTTGGATACCAGTTACACACACGAGGTGTGAATGTCGGTATTTACGAGGTGTGATAAAAAAGAAACGAGACTGTCCCATAAATGTTTTATTACAAAATTATGCATTGTCCCCTTCAAAGTAATCCCCCTCAGAGTTAGTGCACTTCTGCATTCGCTTCTGCCACATATGAAAGCACTCGGTAAAGTCTTCCTCCTTGAGGAACCCTCAGCTCCTTCGTCACAGAGGCCTTGATCCCTTCTACAGAGGCGAAATGAGTTCCTTTGAGCACAGTCTTCAGCCTGAGGAAGAGCCAGAAGTCGCACGGTGTGAGATCTGGGGAATAAGGAGGGTGGTCAAGAGCTGTGATCTGTTTGTTGGCCAAGAACTGCCTCACACTGAGCGCAGTGAGTGCGGGCACATTGTCATGGTGGAGCAGCCACGTCTCTCCACAGAGCCCGCTTTCTGCGCTGAACCCAGTCATGGAGGCAATTGAGGACCTGCTGGTAGAAGTGCTGGTTGACTGTCTGACCCTCAGGCACAAACTCATGATGGACCACTCCCTTCTGGTCGAAGAATATGATCAGCATGACCTTGATCCTTGATTTGGACATGCGCGCCTTCTTGATTCTGGGTGACAGTCAAGTCTTCCACTGCAGGCTCTGTCTCTTGCTTTCAGGATTGTACTGGAAGACCCAAGTCTTGTCTTCTGTGATGACTCGGCCAAAGAACTTTGGATCTTCTCCGATCTTCTCTAGCAATTCTCGACAAACATTGACACGGTGCTCCTTCTGGTCATCCCATAAAAGCTTGGGCACCATCTTGATGCACACTTTTCGCATCCCCAGCTCCTGCACCAAGATGGTCCGCACTGACTCACTGTTCAGGCTGAGCTCCTCAGCTATCATCCACACCGTCAATTTGCAATCACTCTGCACCAGCTGGTTCACTCTGTCAGTGTTCTCACCCGTCTTTGTCGTGGAAGGCCATCCTGACTTGGGGTCATCCTCCACCTCCTCGCGGCCAGTCTTGAAGCATTTGTGCCACTCGAAGACTGGCAGCCTTGACATTGCATCTTCTCCATAAGCTTTTTGAGAAGTTGGAGACACTCAGTTGGGCCCTTCTCCAACTTAACCAGAAATTTCAAGTTGATTCTTTGCTCCATATTTCTGCCACCTCCAGTTGCGTGACAAAGAGATGGAGCAGTGTGCTACAAAAAAACCTGAAAAAGAAAAACAGAGTGAGAGAGATGAAAAATATTATAGTAGAATAGTGGCGAAATGTTGCACAACACAGTGACATAAGCGGTTAGCCAAATGGCATTGAGTCATGGGCGTGGCTGCCACAATCTCGTTTCTTTTTTGTCACACCTCGCATATATGTAATTTGCAAATAATGTTTCTCCTTCTGTAGCCCTATCAAATCCAGGCTAAAAACCCTCCTCTGAGGCTGCTTTTGAATCCTGATGGTCCTCATCCTCTTGTTATTCCTCATTCTATTACTACTTACATGTATTTTACCATACTCTAATCCCCCATTTTGTGATGTTTTTCCATTTTCAATAGACTGTAAGCTCTGATGAGTAAGGACTGTGTCTTACATCGATACGTACAACGCTGCATATGCCTTGTAGCACTATACAAATGATTAGTAATAGTAATAACTCCTTAAATGTGATAAATCCTGTTAATCTCTGAACACCACTTAGTATCTACTCTTCTCAGCTAGGACATTCACAATTCCAGTAGTATTTTACAAAAGACTCTATCGAATATGGAGCCTTTCATAAAATACATATAAGGACGTGCAAGTGTATTTGCCAGCATTACAGCAGAAGCAGCCATTTTGTAAATATACATATGCACAAAAAGAGTGGCATCAACTCAGCAGCTTCAATGTAGAAGTGCAGGCACTTACATGTGGAAGAGGCGATTTCGCAACTGATATGTGTAATGGGACCATTTTACAAGCCTCTATGTAGAAGTGCCACCAATTAACTAATGAAACCACATTAAAAACAAAACAAAATTCCAAGGCCACGGGCAGGGTCCCGGCGGCCGCTACTAACCGGGCGCGCGGCCCGGCGCGGGGACCCTGTGCGCGGCCTGGTTAGGACGTGTGCGCTCGGCCCAGTCGGGCGCGAGCGCGCGTCCTTTAAACTGATTGGCTCCTGTGGGTCAGGGACCCGCGGGAGCCAATTAGCGCCTTGAGGGTTTGGGCGCGAGGGGGGATCGGGACCGAGCAGCCTCCGCGTGGTCAGTCGCGCGAAGGCTGCTTCGGTGACGGCGTCTTCCTCTCTTCGTGGTCCCGGGCTGAGCGGTGTGTGGCGGCTGGGTGAGTGTGCTGGCGTTCAGTTGCCGGTGGTCGGTGGTTTCGGGGATTGCCGGTGCGGCGATATAAAAAAAAAAAAAAAGAAACGTAAAAGTGAATAATTAATTAAATTATTCACTTCGGATGCCTGGCAGGGCGAAAGCAGGGGGCTTGGCCCCTAAAAAGGCTGCGGGGCGGGGGTCCGGATCGCGGGGGGGTGCGGTGAGGCCCAGGCAAGTTGGTGTGGGGGGGTCGAGGGGTGCTGCAGCAGGAGGCAGGGGAGAGAAAGGCCGTAGTGCTGGGGTGCGTGGCCGGAAAGGTAGGGGGGGTTCCCTCCCTTCCGGTAGTTTGCAGGGGGCTGGAGAGGGGTTGCTGGGGCCTGGAGAGGTGGGGGATGCTGGTGGGGGGGCAGGGGTGGGGGCTGTGGAGGGGGCAAGGGTGGGGGCTGTAGGGGGGGCAGGGGGGGCAGGGGTGGGGGCTGTAGGGGGGGCGGGGGTGGGGGCTGTAATGGGGGCTGTGGGGGGGGCGGGGGGGGACTTCAGGGCGCCGAGCCATGGGGGTGGGTTGCGGCCCGATGGGGCGCCTTGGGTTGCGAGCTGCGGTGGGCCTGCGGGGTGGTTCTCAGGCCATGGGGGCTTTGGCTCGCCGGGGGGGGGGCTTCCCCCTGGGAGCAGTGGATGTCTGGGGGGCAGGGTACCTCCCGGGCGGGTTGGGGGGGTTCTTGGCCGCCGGCATGGCCAGTGTCGGTCTCCCCCCCTGTTTTTCCTTTTTTGTCTCCACAGGGCTCGTTGATGGCGCAGTCTTGGCCGGTGGGCACGGCTCGCGGCGAGAGCTGGGTGAGTTCCCCGGTTGGAGCGGAGTCGCAGCGGGGACCGACAGCTGAGGCGGCCCAGCGGGGTCCCAGGGATTTGGATGTCGCAGATGGCGAGGACCTTGCGGTGGCTGGTGAGCGGCTTGCTTCGTCGGGTGAGTTAATGGGTGACGGGGGTGAGTCGTTCAGGGAGGCGGGGGGGGGGCTTCGCACAGAAAGCACCGGCGGTCGTGTAGGCGTCGTCGCAGCTCCGACTCGTCCTCGTCTTCGTCGGGCTCAAGTAGTTCGTCCGGGGGGTCGGACAGGAAGGGGGATAGGCAGCTTTCGGGTGGTGGGGGGGGGAGTGGGTGTGGCTGGGGGGGGGAGCCTCTGCGGTGGTGTCGTTGCCGGCGTTATGGGTGGGGGTACCTCGGAAGCTTAGGCGTAAAATCCGCAAGCGGTGATATATTGACATTTTCCGTTTGCTGGAGGGGCGGAAGCGTTCGGGTGAAAGCAGAAAAAAGAGAAAGGAGGACGAGAAGGCCGGGAGGGTCCGGAAGGTAGCGCGTAACGTGGTTAATTGGACGCGCGCCTTTTTACGGTTGGCCAGCGTGTGGGGGCAGAATGATCCGTCGCAGTATGAGATGTTATTGGCGTATGCTGATTCCATCCTGGAGGCGTCTCAGACGCACGAGGGATGGTCTTGGCTTAACTACGATGAGAAGTTTAGGGATCGGATGGAGGAAAGCCGTGCGCTTTCGTGGGGCACCCAGGATATTAACCTGTGGTTGACCCAGATGTCGGCGCGGTCCAGTGCAAGCGCGGGTGGTGGGACCAAGAGTGGCATCGGGGCGGTGGGGGGGACGGCTCGGCCCTTTCGAGGAGGGGCGGCCGGGGTGCCTGCAAAGGCAGTCCCGGCCGGGAGCGGTGACGTCTGCTGGCGTTTCAACCGTTCCACCTGTCCCTTTCCCGACTGCAAGTTTCAGCACGTCTGTTCCTTGTGCGGGGGTCCCCATTCCGCGCTCAAATGTGTCAAGAAGGGCGCCTCTGGCATGGCCGCCCCTGCGCCGAGTGGCGCAGTCGCGCCCCCTCCCCGGTGCGGGTGGAGGCGTTGGTGGGGTGGCTAAGCCTTTATCCCCGACGGCGTGAGGCGGCGACTTTGGGGGCGGGGTTTCGAAATGGGTTTGTCATCCCGGTGAGGGGGGTGGTGTCGGCGCCATCGGCAAGGAACTCTCCCTCGGTGCGTCGTTGGGCGTCAGTGGTGCAGAACAAATTGTTGAGTGAATTGCAGTTGGGTAGGGTGGCGGGCCCCTTTGCGGAGCCGCCTTTTCCTGACTTGGTGATTTCGCCTTTGGGTGTTGTGCCCAAGAAGGAGCCGGGAAAATTCCGCTTGATTCACAATTTGTCTTGTCCCGTCGGGGCTTCGGTGAATGATTCGATCCCGCGTCAGTTGTGTTCGGTTCGTTATGCTTCCTTTGACAAGGCGGCTTCGCTGGTGCGCGGGGCCGGCCGGTCGGCGTTATTGGCGAAGGTCGACATCGAATCAGCGTTTCGTTTGTTACCTGTCCATCCGGCTTCCTTTCCCTTGTTGGGGTTCTGTTTTCAGGGCGAGTATTTCTTTGATAAGTGTATGCCAATGGGATGCTCTATCTCTTGCGCTTACTTCGAGATGTTTAGCACTTTTTTGGAGTGGGTGTTAGTTCGGGTGTCGGGTGTGTCGTCTGTGGTGCATTACCTGGACGATTTTTTGTTTGTGGGAGCAGCGGGCTCCGGGGACTGTCGAAGGCTATTATCCGGCTTTGGGCGGTTAGCGCAGGAGTTCGGGGTCCCTTTGGCGGAGGGGAAGACGGAGGGCCCGACGACGCGGCTAACCATTTTGGGTGTGGAGTTGGATTCGGTGGACATGGTGGCGCGGTTGCCTCTGGAAAAAGTGGCTCGTTTGCGGATTTCCGTGGCCCATGTGTTGTCGGCGCGTAAGGTTTCCTTGCGGGAGTTGCAGTCTCTGTTAGGGTCCTTAAATTTTGCTTGTCGGGCGGTTCCGATGGGGAGGGTGTTTTCTAGGAGATTGGCTTGTGCGACAGCCGGGGTGAGGAAACCTCATCATCGAATTTGGGTGACGGCGGCAATGCGTGCGGACTTGCGGGTGTGGGATCGTTTTCTTGTGGATTTCAATGGAACTTCCGTGTTGCTGGAGCCAGAAGTATCCAGTGATGATTTACAATTGTACACTGATGCGGCTGGGGGGGTCGGCTTGGGAGTGTATTTCAGGGGGGCCTGGTGCGCGGATCGGTGGCCGGCAGCTTGGTGTGCGGAGGGCCTGACCAGGAACGTCACATTCTTGGAGCTCTTTCCGATATTGGTAGTCTTGGAGCTCTGGCCTGAGCGACTTCGGAACAGGCGGGTGCTTTGGTGGTGTGATAACACGGCGGTAGTCAGTGTGATTAACCGATACACCCCGAGGTGCGTGCGGGTGGCTAGTTTAATGCGGGAGGTGGTGCTAGCGTGCCTTCGGCTGAATGTGGTGGTGCGCGCGCGGCACATTCCAGGGTCCACTAACGAGATTGCTGATGCTCTTTCTCATTTTCAGTGGGAGCGGTTCCGGGCGTTGGCCCCCGAAGCGGACGAGGCAGGAGCTGTGGTCCCAGAGAAATTGTGGAGCATTGGCCTCGGGAGATGTTGGACCTGCTGAGGAGTTTGGTGTCTTCAGGGACCTGGTCTGCGTACCGGAAGGGGTGCGACCGGGTGGTCGCTTTTTTTGGGCTCGTGCGGGTGGCGGGCTGGGGGGGTCCCGGAAGGTTTGCTTGGCCAATATATTGTGGTGGCCAAGAGAGCGGGGTTTACGAGGTCGGCGGTGCGCGCTCATTTGTCAGGGTTTCACTTCTTTGCGAGTGCGGTTGGTTGGGGTCTCCCGGCCGGGGGGATGTTGACGCGGAGGCTGATGCAGGATTGGGAGCGGTCACATCCGACTCCGCGCGATGCGCGGTTGCCGATTACGCACGAGCTTCTTGTGCGGGTGTGCGGGGCCTTGGAGCGGGTGGCTTCATCTGCCTATGAGGCCGTTTTGTTCCGGGCGGTTTTTTCCCTGGCCTTTTTCGGGGTGTTTCGGATTGGTGAGCTTGTTGCAAGCTCTGGGCGGGGCAGGGGCGTTGGGGGGCTGTTGGCTCGTCATGTCCGGGTGGAGGAGGGGGGGCGCGGATTTTGTTGGCTAAGTCCAAAACGGATCCGAGAGGGAAGGGTTTATGGGTGTGCCTGGGTCTGGGCGCGGACCCCTGGACGTGCCCGGTGAGGGCGCTTCTACATTATGTTGCGGTGCGCCCGGTGGGTTCGAGCGGGTTTTTTGTGCACGCGGATGCGCGGGTTGTAACCCGTTTCCAGGTGTCTGCTGTGCTGAGGCTGGCGTTGTCCGCGGTGGGGGAAGATCCACTCCGGTTTGCTCCCCACTCCTTTCGGATAGGGGCGGCCACTAGCGCGGCGGCGGCGGGGTTGCCTGCTCCGGTCATTCAGGCCATTGGGAGGTGGCGTTCTTCTGCATTTAAAGGGTATGTACGTTTGTAGGGCAGGGGTGTTGCGGGGTGGGGGCTTTAACTGTTTATTTCTTTTTCAGATGGGGGTGTCGGTCCTGGTGTGTGTTGGGTTGCTGGCCATTCGTTCGTCCATTGGGCGCATAGGCATGCTGCGGAACGCCCTATCGGCGCCAATTTGGGATTGAACCCGTCGTCGGTGGCTGTCCAATGGCTGGGTGAGCGGGGCATGCGGTGGTCGCATCTGCTGCCTTTGCTGCGACGCCATGTGAGGACGTCGCGGTGGCCGGCCGCCCTGTTGGTGCATCTGGGTGGAAATGACCTGTCGTCCTTGTCCTGCCTGCAGCTGATTCGGGCGGTTCAGGATGATCTGGGACTTGTGTTGCGAATGTTTCCTGGGATTATTGTGATATGGTCAGACATTATTTCAAGGCCGGCCTGCTGGGAGCAGCGGCGTTGGTCTCGGGGATTGACCAAGGTCAATCGTCAGATTGGTCGTTGGGTATGTGAGCGGGGCGGGTACCAGATCCTGCATGACTGGGTGGACGTGGGGTGTTCGGGGCTCTATCGGGCTGATGGGGTTCACTTGTCGCCTGTGGGTATGGACCTCCTTCTTAATGATTGGCAGGAGGCTTTGGAATACATGTCTGGCCATGATGTTCGCTGGTCGCAGCTTGGGGCCATGGGGGGGGGCGGCACATGAACAGGGTTATGTGCCGGTGGCGGGATCCCGGAGGTTTCCGGGGTCCGGAGCAGTAGGCTACAAGTGGGCGGGGGCGGGGTGCCCCTGACCCGGTCAGACCCTCGGACGACTTTTGCTTAGTATGGCGAAGTCGGGGAGAGGGGTATGTAACTTGCCGGGTGGCGAGTTACGGCTTTAGCGGTGGCAGGCACTTTGCTGTGGTATGGCTGGTGCAGCCGGGTGCCGCTAATTGAATGGCTTTGGAAATTTATTGTTGGATTGTTAAATTGTTGGCTAATAAAAGCTGCGACCAGTTTCGTTCCATAAGACATTGTGTGTTGTATTTTGTGGGGAGAGTGGGGAATGGGGGTTGGGGGGGGGGTGAGACGGGTTGTGGAGCGGGGGGTGTAAGGCAGGGGCCTGCAGCGCCGGGTCCGCCTGCCTCGGTTACAGGAGATTAAGGAGAAGAACAAATACTTTTTAAAAATCTGCATGTGTCTCTGAGCTGGTACAAAATCCAATAGTGGAATGCATTTGAATATATGTGTATTCCCAGTATAAGATGGGAAATACATGCATATATTTTTAGCCCACCCAAATCATACCCAGACCATGCCCCCGTGAAATACCTGCATTCCAAAAATGTCCACGTGTAAATAGCAACTTTCTGAATCCTCCATTTACACATGTATGTGATCAATACACGTTAATGCCATACATGAACATGCTTTTGAAATGACTTCCTTAGTGTGCACGCACATATTTTATAAAATGCAAGTGTATATCGCACCACCACCCCTACTCCGCTCAAACTATACTTCAGGGGAATCTATGTGCGGCACACACATAAGTATGCGCTATCCTGTTGGTAGATGTAATACGCAGGTATACGGCTGGGCAACTCTATAAAGGCTCTCTTCCATGCATAAAATATGCAAAATACTTCTTGTTGCTCATTTCTAATGTTTCTCGGAACTGTTGCAGTAATTCAAGACAAAACAATTACATCATTTATTGCATTTTTCTTTTTGAATTTGTTTTTTGGTCAATTGATTTCTTCCAGCTCCTTTGAATTTCTGACACAATTAGATTTGACCTTTATTGCACACTGGTTTCGTGAGCTTGTATTTACAGTTATCCAGGGCTTTGTTCCATGTTTAACCCCCTTCTCGTATAGTCCAGCCATCACAGAAACAGCCTTGAGCCTGTAGCCAGAGATTGTACTCAGTATCCATTAAGGTTATGCTGTCATTGTCAGCTGTTTGGTTTTCTTTCCATTTAAAGAAAAGAACTCACTAATGAAATTTTATTTTATGTGATTCATATTTTGTTCCCCACTGAAACCTAGGAGGGAAGCAATCAATGATGTTTTATTGATTGAGCTAACAGGGGGACAGGGAGGGGAGAGGGAGACGTTGTCAGAACCAGTGCCTAGGAAACATTCAATCAATCTTTCTTCTTTATTTTTTTTAACTTGAGACACAGGCAGTATATAAGAGCTTCCCCAAGTTATTTATGTCTGTTGTCATGTGCACAAGGAGAAGCGCAGAGACAGGATACAGCTTGAAGCACCACACGTCAGACAGAAACAGTATTAGAGCCAGAGAACAACCCAAGCTACAGTTACATGATGCAAAGTTCCACATTAGAAATCACCACCCAGGAAAAGGCGTCATTGTGAATAGTACATTGAAACCATGAACACAGTGTGCAACTTCAACCAAGAAATCAAATAAAATGCTAGGAATCATAAGTCAATGAATAGAAAATAAAACCAAGGATGTTATAATGCCTCTGCATCGTTCCATGGTGCGACCACACCTTGAATATTGTGTGCAGTTCTGGTCACCATATCTTAAAAAGGATATAGCAGAATTGGAAATGGCACAGAGAAGAGCCACCAAAATGGTAAAGGGGATGGATTTGAGAAAAGGATTAAAGATTATGGGCCTTCACCTTAGAAAAGAGACAGTTGAAGGGAGCTATGATAAAGGTCTATAGAATTATGAATGGAGTGGAATGGGTAAACGTTGATAGGTTGTTTGCTCCTTCAAAAAGTAGAAAGACTAGGGGACACACAATGAGGCTACAATGTAATCCATTTAAGACTAATAAGAGAAAATATTTTTTCACTCAACGCATAATCAAACTCTGGAATTGTTAGTGTAACTGGGTTTAAAAAAGGTTTGGAAAAGTTACTGGAGGAAAGGTCCATAAACCTTTATTAAAGAGGACCTGGGAAATCCATTGCTTATCCTGAGACAAGCATTGTGGAACCTGTGTACTTTTTTGGGAACCTGCCACATATTTGTGACCTGGATTGGCCACTGTTAGAAACAGGATACTGGACTTGATGGACCTTGGTCTGACCCAGTATGGCATTTTTTTGTTCTTATGTATCCTTGCTTTTGAATGGTCTTTATCAGCCCTAGTCCTAATACTGAACTACACCATCTGGTGATCACTGGATGCAAGATGATCTCTCACTATAACATCAGAAACACTTTCTCCATTGGTATGCACCAGGTCCAGTATGGCCCCTTCATGTTTGAGTTCTCTTACCAGTTGCCAGAATAGTTCTCCCTGTAGAGAATCCAGGATCTCCTTACTTCTAGATGACACCATAGCAACATCTAGAAGTATTGAAATCAGTAGCACTTCTCCTTTCATGGCAATACCGTGTATGTTTTCTTTTAAATTTCTGTCCACTTCTTCTCCTTGTGAAGGAGACCTGTATATCACATCAATGCAAATGGATTTCCCATTCCCTCTTTCTAGTTAACCCACAGTGCCTCCTCACTCCCTGTAAGTCTATAGCTTTAATTTTTTTTTACATATATTGACACTCCTCCTTCCCTTTGACCTACTCTGTCCTGAATAAAGTATAGCCCGGTATAAGTACATCCCAGTTGTGGTTGTCTGTTGACCATTTTCTCTGTAACCACCAATGCAGTACCATTTACAAAAGCAACATCTGAAAATATTGTTTGCAAGGGAGGATGGTATTTTGGGGACCACATCCTCCACTATATGAGAAAAGTAACAGTAGCAGCAGGAAAGTAAGAAATCAAAGGAAGTCAGTCTCCCAAAATCATCTCCAGCCTCTTCCCCAAATAATGCTGCAGATCATCACATAGAAGATGGATGATGTTTCACATTAGTGTCCTTGAGCAAGAGGTAAGCAGTGCCCAGTACACTGATGAAATAATTATTCTTCATAACCATACCCAGATAGTTGAGAATGTCTGCTCCACCTGTTGTCTTCCAATAACAAAGTTCCTTGAGGAACCACATTTAGTAGGCCTACATACCCACCCGTCTATTCTCAATGTTGTGCCTTGATGCCAGGCACAGCTTGTCGAGGCAGAAGGGAGTGGCAAACATTTCACCAACAATATCTGGATCAGTCAGAGTGCTAATCATGCCTACTTGTATCTGATATAAGCAAGAGCCAATGCATCGAGCCAAGTGATTATTTATAATTCAAACAGCTATCTATATAGTACCATGTTCTTCTTAAGGAAATGCCGCCCTTTTACTCAAGTGAATACTTCCATTGACTGATGGTGATTCTATAAATCAAAGAAAGAACAAAAAAGCAGAACCTGGACTGACAACAGGGGGCGTAATAAACAAGGTTTTTCACCTACCTCGTATAACTGTTGTCAGTCCAGGTTCTGCTTTTTTGTTCTTCTATTGGTGTGCGGATACCTCTGCTCTTTTTGGTACTGATTCTATAAATCAATACATGAAAGTGAAAATACTTATCTGTATTGATCAGTCAATGTGTTTCACTAGACGTGACCAATCTTTTAAAAACATGATACTTCAAAAATATTTAGGAAGACTTGGAAGTATTTGAAAATATGAATCTTGCCACTACTGCACTAGTCCATCTTGTTTCAGCTTGCTACTGCTGGTACTTGTTGCTGTTTTCTAATGCTGGTCCAATGCAGCCCTATGTTTTGCATCAGGGACAATCAATTGAAGATTATATCATTTATTACTACTACTGCTTATCATTTCTATAGCATAGCCCCGGTCTCAGCTCTTCAGCATTCATTCACAAAATTTAAACTGACAGCTGACATGATTCTTAAATGTCTACACCAATCGGGATCCAACCTTTCACTCATTCAGATCAATGTCGTCCATTCTACTTAATGCCATGAGGTGGAAGAGTGTTAAATATGTACTGTAACTAAGGGTATTCTCCTAATTATTGCCACACCAGTGTTCCTGCACTTGATCAATAATTCTCCATTGAAATTCATCAAACTTATGCTGCCACTTAATACAATTTTCCCCTACTGGAGTCATTATAATTTTTGTATTAAATCATCTCTGATGATCAGTCAACTCAATTTCCAAAAGATCTCTTAGTATACCCCTGAATATAATAAGGAACAAGGCAAAGTGACGCTACAGTGAAGACTGGAAATGAGATGTTGAGGTCAGGACATACTCAGTTCTGAGGGCATTTTTGAAGCGGCTCTGCTAAGGGAAGGAAAAGCATCTCTAAAATACCTAGAAAGAAGTGAAGGAACGCATGTGGATTTATATCCCCATGCAGCAGGAAAAGCCATGGGAAAAATCAACAGAGGAAACCTAGCAATGTTCACATGTAAATGCTGTCATTTCACAACTTGCACATGTAAATATCAGCACTTGCACAATGCATTTTGCAAACGTAAACATGTCCATCCTGCTCATTAGCTACAGAGGATGCTATTTTTAGCTTATTTCAATTTGGAGGGGGAAATAAGCATGGGTGGATTAAGGAGGCTATCCTCTTTAATCCCTCCTGTAAAGGGCTAGCTGAAATGCACACTTTTTAAATACCTACATGTTCCAGGAAGCAGGTCTAAATTCAGACATGGAGAATTTTGGGCTTCCACATTCATTAACTGCATGAAAAGGGAAGTAAAGGTGTAGATTTTTGTCTTCCCAGGCCATCTCCAGACCATGCCCCCAACTCATCCCTTCAGAATTTCCACATACTAGGACGTCCACATGTAAATTGGATGCAATGTGTACATGTATATATGCCTGATTATACATGTGCAACTCACGAATAAGGCTTCTAAAATAACCCCCTTAATCATATAAATTACAAATGAAGAATTGCATATTGTAAATGATATGGCAGTAAAAACTTGTTCTTCAGTGGGATATGTCCAGCTTTCTCTCGAAAAATGGTAAAAGAAGAGATGCACGCCTCATCACTCCTTGAGAACTGTCATCATAAGATCATTCCAAGAGGTCTGAGGGTCCATAAAGCTCCAGGAATGTATCGTGATGATGAAAATGTTTTGGCCAATTGGACTAAAATACTAAACAAATGCTCCTTATGATTTTACTTATTAACACATCACGTTGGAAAGCAGAATCCTTACGTACTGATATAGGTTTAAAATTAGCTATGTTGAAAGAAACAGATAAGAATTTTGAGAAATCAAAGAATGATTATGATAAAACGTTTTAGAGTATAAGAGAATAATAAAAGATAGAAAAAAAATTTAAAAGAGATGAGGAGGATTATAGAACTGGTAATGTATATTTTTGGACCAATGAAACAACTACCATTAGGAGTATTTCCAGAAAAAGAAAATATGAGTCAAAAATGATAGATATAATAATAATAGATCTTGGCATCCCTCAAATTTAGGAAGTCCAGAAAATAATAGAAAAAGAAGTCGCAGTGACCAATTAGATTTCATAGATTCCTCTGCCCCTCTGTTCTCTTCTCATCCACCTTCAGATTATCAGAATAAACACAAACAGGATTTTTGTATGGACAATTTATGGAAAGGCGGAAAAAATATACACAAAAAAGAGCCTTGGTTCCAAGACAATCCTCATTCCTCCAGAGACTCCCCCTTTCACATATGGAAACCTATGGAATTTCACTCCTGAGGGAGAGGGAGAGGCAGAGGTCAGTATCACCAATACCAATCAGAACACTAGAAGGGATATTCAATCTTTCTAGTTATGAGTTGACTTCTTTGGAAATTTCTGTTCTAAACAAAGGTCTTTCCTTTGTTCCTACAAAGAAATATGACCCTTTTATTACACAAGTGGAGCTATTTAAGTTTTTTCGGAAACTTCAAATAAAAGAATTTTTTGACAACCATATAACTGGACCACATGATACATCTAATAGACCTTCAATTTGGGTTCCCCCGAAAACGAGCAATGCAATGATAAAGGCTTTCCAAAAAGTGGTGTATCATGAAGTACAAAAATTATATGATGAAAAGAAGCCACGGACTTATTTTAATTTAAGCCGGGAAGAAAAAATAGCATTGCTGCAACTTAAAAATAATTATGAGATCATTATCAAACCAGCAGATAAAGGAGGAGCTCTCGTCATCCAAGATAGGGACTCTTATATACAAGAGATCCTGCGACAAGTGAAAGATACAACTTATTATGTACGTCTGGAAGATAATCCTACTCAAGCTCTTAAAAATAAAGTCGATACATTAATTTATGTAGGTCGCGAGGCAGGTTACTTGACCTCAAAAGAAGCTGATTTTTTAACAGTAGATCTTCCTGTCATGCCTACGATATATGTCCTACCAAAAATACATAAATCTTTAGAGAATCCACCGGGAAGACCCATAATATCGGCAATCGGCTCCCTGTTTGAGCCCATTTCCAAGTTTTTAGATGTTTTTCTTCGTCCCTTTGTGGAACTTGCCCCATCATACGTCCGCGATTCATCTCACATGATACAATGTTTGAGAACTTACCAAGGAACTTATATTGGAATTTTATTAGTAACTCTGGATATAAAATCGTAATATACCAAAATACCTCAAGAGGCGGCCCTTACAGTCTTAGACAGTGTCCTTCTTACAAGACCTAGACCCGTCAGAGCACCCACCTGTTTTCTTGTGCAACTGGCCAGTTTAATTTTATGTAACAACTTTTTTTGTTTTCAAGACTTATATTACCATCAAGTTAGAGGTGTTGCCATGGGGTCATCTGTAGAACCGGATGTTGCAAATCTTTATGTTACAAATTTTGAGAAAGTTTTTCTTTCTTCACACCCATTTCAAAAGCAAGTACATTTATGAAGACGCTATATAGATGATATATTTTTTATTTGAGAAGGAACATGTGATCAATTAGCAGTATTTATCAATTGGTTGAATTCATTAGATTCACATTTACAGTTTGAATATACATATAGTTCCAGACAAATTGCGTATTTGGATATTTTAATTAAAAATACACCAGATGGTCTCATTGCCACCCTGTTTAGAAAACCTACTGACAGGAATTCATTATTACATTTTAGTAGTTTCCATAATCGCTCTTTGAAAGAAAATTTACCAATAAGCCAATTTTTAAGAGTTCATAGATTATGCACTACTGATGATGATTTTGAAAATCAAGCCACAGTTATGAGTAATAGATATTTAGATTGCGGTTATCCAGTACAATGTGTTAAAAAAGCACTACATTGTGCCCGTTCCTCAGACAGAGAATCTCTTTTGAAACCACATGCCCAGGAAAAAATGAATAGTATGATTTGTACGCTCACCTTTTCTGCCTATTCAAAAAGAATCACCCAGATCTTAAGGAACGCATAGCACATTTTGGAACCTTTACCGTTTTTAAAAGACACTAGGCTAATAGTGGCTTATAAAAGGAATCCAAATTTAAGGGACATCTTAGTTCCTTCAGCTCTTAGTAAACCACAATTTTTACCTAAGAACATAAGAACATAAGATATGCCATACTGGGTCAGACCAAGGTCCATCAAGCCCAGTATTCTGTTTCCAACAGTGGCCAATCTAGGTCATACGTACCTAGCAGTTTCCCCAAGGGACACAGGTTTCCACAATGCTTGTATTGGTTCAAGCATTGATATCCTGGGTCCCTTCTTAATAATGGTTTATGGACCTTTCCTCCAGGAACTTGTCCAAACCTTTTTTAAACCCAGCTACACTAACAGCCTTTACTACATCCTCCGGTAACAAATTCCAGAGTTTGATTACACGTTAGTGAAAAAATATTTCTTTTATTAGTCTTAAATAGTTTACCCTGTAGCTTCATTGCATGTCCCCTAGTCTTTCTATATTCTGATAAGGTAAACAATCGATCTACGTTTACCCGTTCCACTCCGTTCATTAATTTATAG
Organism: Ichthyophis bannanicus; assembly: GCA_033557465.1. Taxonomy (NCBI): domain Eukaryota; kingdom Metazoa; phylum Chordata; class Amphibia; order Gymnophiona; family Ichthyophiidae; genus Ichthyophis; species Ichthyophis bannanicus. Next base: position 374,641,805 of record CM066037.1, on the reverse strand, counting down.
ACTTCTATCATATCTCCCCTCAGCCGTCTCTTTTCCAGGTTAAAGAGCCCCAACCTTTTTAGCCTTTCTTCATAGGAGTAGCCTTCCATCCCCTTTACCATTTTGGTGGCTCTTCTCTGAACCTTTTCTAAAATTGCTATATCCTTTTTAAGATATGGCGACCAGAATTGCACACAATATTCAAGGTGCGGTCTCACCATGGAACGATATAGAGGCATTATAATATCTTTTGTTTTATTTTCCATTCCTTTCCTTATCATACCTAGCATTCTAAAAAACTCGGCCATTTTAAATGTGGCAGATGCACGGTGTGTGAGAATGTTATGATTACTAGAGAGGAATTTATTAATCCCATCAATGCTTACAGGGTCAAACTCCGTGATTTTTCGAACTGTGACACATCAAATGTTGTCTATCTAATACAATGTCCTTGCAAGTTATGCTACGTAGGTAAAACTGAAAGAAGCATTAAAACGCGTATTATAGAACATATTCGTAGGAAAATTATGGATAAACCTTTGGTACAACATTGGAGCGAAGCCCAGCATTCTATTTCAGACTTACGTTTTCTTGTTTTAAAGGTAGTGAGACCCCATTGGCGAGGAGGAAACACTAGCAAAATTCTTCTTAGGATAGAACAACGGCTCATTTATGAATTACGAACATTACACCCACAAGGTCTAAATCAAGATATTGATTTATCTGTTTTTCTATAAGATTTTTCCTTTTTTTTCTTTCTTTCCCTCCTGTCCCTTCCCCCTTTCCCGTACTCTTCCCTCCCCCTCCCCTCCCCCCTTACCCCATTCACCCTTCCCCCTTCCCCTTCCCCCTTCCCCTCCCCTCCCCTCCCACATTTTCCCCCTCCCCCCTTTCCTTCCCCTTCCCTCCTCCCTTTCCCTCCTCTATCGCCCCCCTCCCCCTTTCCTTCCACCTCCCCTTCCCCTCCCTCTTCCCCTTTCCCCCTCCCCCTTCCCCTTCCTTCTCTCCCCCTCCCCCTCCACCCTTCCCCTCCCTCCCTCTCCTTCCCCCCTCCCCTTCCTCTCCCTCCCCTCCCCTTCCCTTCTTCCTTTTCCCCCCTCTCCCTCCCTCCCCCTCCCTCCCCTTCCCTCCCCCTTTCTTCTTCTTCTTCTTCCCCCTTTTCCCCCTCCCCTCCCCATCCCCTTTCCCCTTTCCCCTTCCCCCTCCCCCTTCCTTTCCCCCTTTCCTTTTTCCCCCCTTTCCCCTTCCCCTTCCCCTCTCCCCCTCCCCCTTCCTTGTTCTTTTCCTTCCCCTTCTCCTCCACCCCCTTCCCCTTCCCCCTCCCCTTCCCCTTTTCCCCCTCCCCTCCCCCCTTCCTTCCTCTTCCCTCTTTTCTCTAATTCGGTCTTTGCTCAGTGACCCCTCTGCAATGAGTTCATACATTAGTAACATCTGCCATTGTAAGTTTCTTGTCCCAATATAGTACAAGAGCCTAAGTATATTTGTACATGTATAAACTGGTGGCACATTGATATTCACATGCAATAAATAGATATCTTTACTTTTAATTAAACCCGCTGTGGTAACCTTTGCCTCATGAACTTTCACATTGCTTTGGCGGGAAAACGCCGTTAAAATGCTCATGAGAAGTATAGCTCACTCTATACTCATTTCACGAGATTTGCCACGCAAGAGCAGTGAGTTACTTACTTTCTCTCTTCATTTTATAGTAGAATTTTTCTTGAAGGAATAAAATTTCTATCCTTTACGGCATATATACAAAAGTAAAACCTAATTTACATGCCGTTGCATTTTCCCTTCTGTTTACCCTAGTTTTGTTTTACATCGGTAAGCCATATTCCCTTTGTAATAATCGCATATGAATCACTGTGCCATACTACCGCTAGAGAGTTCTTTATTACACTATTTACACGGCAACCTTTTTTAAAGTAAAAATGCATCATTCACATTGTTCTTCAAAGTTTGATTGAATTTCTTTATATTCAATTTTTTTTACATGTTTTTGGAATTGTACTTAGTTTCAATAAGCATTTTTATCAGTATATACGTCTCCTTTGATGTAATAATCCAATAGTCTTCATGGGCGATTTAAATTAGCATGTTCCATTTTTTCGTTGGCTTCAGTCTCCTTTACCTATGCTGCTTGCACAATCCCATTTGCATCGGCTAGAAGCATTACCCATTTTTAACTTGCACATGAATCGTTCAGCTGTGTGATTTTTTAATTTAAATCAACATTGGTGAATTTCCATGGAGAATTGTGCAAATATTTTCAATTAATATTCCTAGTAAGAATGTCATTTTTATAAATTAACTTCCATTCAAGTTATGATGTTCAGATTTGACATAAAATGACTTTTGTTCACAATTTCCCAAATATCTATCGTAGCGTTAGGATGTTTCACAGTTTTAAATATCTTCCTGTACTTGAGCTCCTCCTTCATTTCTTTAGGTTATAATAATTAGGAATGATTTTTCTTCATAATTCATTGAAGATTGGGTTTAGTAATGGTAATTTTACACGATCTCAATAGATCCATATTTTTTTAATATTTTACTTTTGAATATTGTTTTTATCTAGTATAGATTTTTAATCTTTGCAGTTGGTCCTATGGTTGTTTTTATTTAGTTCAGAAAATTTACTGACATCATTTTCACACTTATTTATTAATATTTTTTATTCTAGTGGTCAATGTCTTTATTTACATGAAAGGTTTGTCTGAAGGTATTGGTGTCTATATGGTTTTACTTCTGATTTTTTCTATTATTTATTTATTGTTCTAAATTGATATAATATCCTCCTCATCCCATTTCTTTTACATATAATAAGTTTCACACAGAATTGTTCTTATTTCATTGTCTATGTTTTTATCATATCATTATTATTATTATCTTATGATATTAATTTACATATTTATGTTTGATACTCTGACGGTATAATATTTTCTTAGATTGATATGTTTTTATCTTTAATGTTAATGTTAATGTTTATCATTTTTTATTGTTTATTGATTTTTTAATATTTTATTTTTTTGAGGTTTGCCCTCTCATATGTTACCCCCTTGAAGAAGGCCGTTGGCTGAAATGCGTAGGGGTCATCAATAAAAGGGGTTTTTAAACCTGAAATACTGCCAGTCTTCGTATCTGTTCTTTTTGTCCCTCCCCAGCTTTCTCTCGGGGCAGTTTCTCCAAATGGGTTAGTTTTGCACACAACATGACAGTCAAGAACCTCACTTCTAAACCAGGGTATATGGAGTATGATCTCAGTCTCTCAAATTTATTGCTAATGTTTGGTGTAGTACTTGTATCATGCCAAAGACAGCTTCCTTCTGGAGTTCCCTCTTTCTTCCAGTTTTTGGCAGACTCTCTGTGTATACCCTGTTGATTTAAATATAGGGTTTGTAGCATAAAATTAGCAGTACATTATCTACTCTTTATCTGCAGAAGTCCACTTAACCATAGTTAATCTTCTTAACTTTTTCATTAATTTCTGTGGTTTATCTCCTGACACAGTGGGTCCATGAACACACTCACCATGGCCTTTATCTGTAGCAGGGATGTTATCTACATCTGCAGTGCTTGCACTATCGCAACTAACAAAATTAGCCCTAGTTTAAAGACTATGGGTGAGCACCTTTTTTATCCTGGGCAATGTGCGGTCAGTATGTAATTTTTCTTTTTTTTTTCCTACCATACTTCAATTGTATTGTTGCCTTGCTGAGATTTAGTATAGATGTTATATAACCAGGGGCGTCTCTATAATGAGGCCAAGTGAGGTGGTGGCCTCAGGCAGCAACTTTTTGGAGGCAGCAAAAAATGCCCCCAAAAAGACCGCCTCACTCAGCCTTCAAATTAAAAAAAACAAACAAACTGCAGGATAAGCTGCTGCCGCTGCTCCTTGGCTCAACTTTAACAGAGCCGCAGGAAAGAAGAGAAATGCTTTTCCTTCCCGCGGCTCTGCAAAGGTAAACCACGGGCTTATTAGGAAATGCAGGGCTCTTCCTTGGAGGGGGTGGGGGCTTAGCTGGTAATGGGGCAGAGCAGGGCAGGGCAGGACTGGGCTGGGGGGGGGGGGTAACCCCAGAAATGGTCTGATGGGGGGGTAGGACTGGTAATGGGCTGATCAGAGGGTTTAGGACTGGAAATAGGCAGACTGGGGGGCCTAGGACTGGAAATGGGCTGATTATGTGGGCTAGAACTGGAAATGGGCTGGTCGGGGGAGTTAGGACTAGAAAAGGGCAGACTGAGGGAGCTAGGACTGGAAATGAACTACTTGGGGTAGTTAGAGCAGGAAATGCTTAGACTGGGGGGCAATGTTCCCTCTAATTTTCTGTAGGCTGTGTGCGCATAAAATATCAGCTGTGCAGCTTTTGAAGGAAGGTTACATTTTTGTGCGCCACATAACGACACTCGGAGTTATATACTTTAAAATTTGACTACACGTCAGAATATAGTATGTACACCACATTGATTGCACTAGAAAATATTGTAGAACTTGTGAAAACCGTAAATGCACAACAACTTATAAATTTTAAGACGTCTGTGTTGTTTTCTATCAGAATCAGAACCGTAATTTTTGTGCGCTCTATTGTAAAGTATGTGCGCTCGCTCGGCAAGGTGTGTGCGCGCGCACACACGCACAGCTTAGAGGGAACAGTGCTGGGGGGGCTAGGACTGGAAATGGGCCTATTGGGGGGGTAGGACTGGTAATGGGCTGATGGGGGGCTAGCACTGGAAATGGGATGATCGGGGGAGTTAGGACCGGAAATGAGCAGATGGGGGGGCTAGGACTGGAAATGGGCTGGTCAGGAGAGTTAGGACTGAAAATGGGCAGGCTGGGATGGCTAGGACTGGAAATGAACTAATTGGTGGAGTTAGGGCTGGAAATGGGTAGACTGGGGGGGACTAGGACTGGAAATGGGCTTATTGGGGGGTGTAAAGACTGGTAATGGGCTGATGGGGGGCTAGCACTGGAAATGGGTTGATCGGGGAGCTAGCACTGGAAATGAGCTAGGACTGGTAATGGGCTGATGGGGGGAGCTAGGACTGGAGTGGGCTGATGGGGAGCAACTAGGACTGGAAATAGGCTGAGATTGGAAATGGGCTGATGGGAGGAGGAGAGAGCTACTGGCCATGAAAGAAAACTGGGGGCTAGGGCTACAAATGGGCTGATGCATGAGGATGGGAGAATTGGACTGGGAGGGAATAGAGGCTGAGATGGTCTGCCAGGGGAAGGAGGGTGCAGAAAAGGAGGTGACATGGGGGGGGCAGGAAGGAAGCTGACATGGGGGAGGTGGGAGTAGGAAGGGAACTGACATGGGGGAGGTGGGGCTATGAAGGGAACTGCAACAGGGGAGGTGGGGGCTGGAAGTGAGCTGACACCTGGGGATGGTACTGGAAGGGGACTGGAGGGGAGCTGATACTTGATGATGGGACTGGTAGGTGGCTGGGTAATGGGGAGAAGGCTGGAAGGGAGCTGACATGTGGGGATGGCACTGGAAGGTGGAATGGACAGAGGGTAGGGTGATTGGAAGGGAGCTGACAGGGGGGGAGTGGCACTGGGAGTGGAAGTGAGCTGATACCTGCGATGGTATTTGGACTAGAAGGGGCTAGACAGTGGGGAAGGAGAGGGGATGGAAGGGAATGGACAACAGAGGCAGTCCTGGGAATGCAAGTTGGTTGACATTGGAAGGTACTGGAAGGGGAGGACTGGAAAGGGGACTGACACTGGGGAGGGTTACCAGGACTGGAAATAGGCTGATGGAAGGAAGTGAAGAAAACAAAAGAAGAGATAAGAAATGGCAGATAGACCATAGACCACAGAAAGAGAGCTAAGAGAAGACAGGAAAGCAGAAGCCTCAGATCGGAACCAGCATGATCAGAGAAAAAATGGTCAGCAATAAAGGTAGAAAAAATAATTTTATTTAATTTTAGTGATTGGACTTTGTGCTATCTTTATATTTTACACTGTATGGGGGAATGAGAAGACCGCGGGCAGAGTCCCGGCGGTCGCCGGTAACCGGCGGTTTCCAGCCGGGCGCGGGCCCATCGGTTTCGGGGGGGGGTGATGCGGAGAGTGCATCCTTTAAAGTGATTGGATGCTGGTCTGGTGTGAGGGCCAGCATCCAATCGGAGGATGGGACGGGCCATGTGCTCCAGCGTCGCGGGCGCGCGCGGGGCACATGGTCCGTGTGCGGAGAGCCTGCAGCGTGTGTGGCCTTGGTGGAGAGAGAGCGGTTTGCGGCCTGTCCGGTGCGGTGTGCTGTGTGGGGAGCAGTGAGCAGACTGGAAGTCCCGGCGGTGAGGTGTTGGGGGCTTAGGAGGGTGGCAAGCGTGGTTTTGGCCGGCGGATTTGCTGCGTAGGAAAGTGGGGAATTTTGGGCTTAGGCCTGCTGTCCCTTCCCGCGGCGGGGCTTGTAATTAATTTCGCTGCCGGCAAGCGCGGTATTGTCCCGGAGGGCTTCCAGAGCTGGGCGGTTTGTCCCGGAGGGTTTTTTCTTTTCAAAGGTGTGCGTTTCTATCCGGGTATGGCTGGAGGGAGTAAGGGCACAAAGGGGGGGCGGGTGAGGCGAGAGGCAGCTCCCGGGCGGCGTATGGTGGGTCGGCGGGGCCCTAGGGGGGTCAGGGGGCGCCTGGTGGAGCCGCGGGGTCAGGTGGAGGAAGTTTTGGGGGTGGCAGGTGACGGCCTGCCGGTGGTCCCAGGAGGAGTGGGCCGGGGGCCTGGTGTGCAGGCTCAGGGGTCTTGCAGGGGGAGTAGATTGTGAGCTCTTTGGGGACAAGGGAAATACACACTGTATCTGAATGTATACCGCTTTGACCTGGAGAAAAGCAGTATATAACCCTAGCTAAATAAATAAATACAAATAATTGGTTTCAATAATAAAAATATCTAATAAAGCAATTTCATTAAAATCATAGTTCATTTTGAATCTCAAATTCATATCCCTTGTGTTTAACCATTCATAAAATACTTTTAAGCAATCTAAATCACTCATCTATACCACAAATTTCATTGATAGAGCTTTTGCAAAATCTGACCTCTATGTCAACAGGATGATTTTTCAAAGAAAGATTCTCAAATTCAGTAACATAGAAATTTGCAATATCTGGGGCCATTGTGGCACCCATTGTGGTGCCTTTTATTTGTTGAAAGAACTGACCTTGAAAACAAAAATAATTCTTGATCAAAGCAATGGAAGCTAATTCAAATAGAAATTCTGTATGTACATGTAAATTATCAACTCTCTTACTAAAGTGGTTCTTAATAATGACTATAGCCTCCTTGTGTGGAACATTCATATATAGAGATTCCACAATGAAAGTGATTAAGTATAGCTTGGAAGCATCACTTTCAAAATCATTCAATAAATTAATAACGTGAGTAGAGTTTCTGAAATATGATTCCATTTGTGAGATGAAGGGTCTTGGAAATACAGCAACAAGACAGTTGCAAGGAAGTATTTTTTTTTTGTTGGGGCAGTGTACAGAGTAGTAGGGCAGTTGTGGTGGTGAAGGCAGCTTGGGAGGTTGAGAGAGGAGAGAACAGGGAGAGCGAGTTTGAAAGGAGCAACTCCCTAAGTGCTGTTTCACTGTATGTAGGTTTCTATGCTACCAAAGCTGGAACTCCTTTTATAGCAATACATTGGGTTAGTTTTTTGACTGGCTTATTTCTCTGGAACCCCCAGTCTGATTTAGTTCATTTTCTAACTCAATATCTCTTTTTACCAGTCTTTCCCACATGCTGTTTCATCCCATTCCGTTAAATTTTTGGAGAGGTATTTTGTCTCCAGGCAGATAATTCTTGCCAGCTTCCATTGGGTTGGAAAGAATAACAAAAACATCTGTAGTCCTCAAGAGCTATGACTGGCCACCGGGAAGTAAACTGACAGGGATTATGCCAGTCAGAAAGGGTGTTCCCAAGAGAACCTAGTTGCAACCAGCAGGTTCTCTCTTACAGAAATGGGCACCAGAGGCCTGTGGGTAACAAGGGACCAAACCCTGATCAATGTAGTCAATGCCCTGATGAGGAAATATTCATTGCTTAATAAAGCTCCCTGCTTCAGTGCTGTATTATTGTGTGTGCATGTGTGCATCTGTCTCTGTTGCTGTCTTTCTCTCTCTCTCACTCTCACTATATTCATTTTTTCTGCTGGCTCAACAGGTGCTACAGGGATGACAGATGGCTCAGACATTTGCACAAAGTGCAAAACTTCAGATTGAAGTCTTTAGTTGCGTATTAATTTCTGGGAGAGAGGTGCTTAGCATCAGAAATGCAGTGTCATGAGCATTCATGCCAAAAAAACTGAGACTCAGCAGTTCTCACATCATTACCTCTTTACATATGATATCGGGAGGAACCAACAGGTTGTTCTTTGAGGCTATACACAGAGCAGAATAGCAAGAAAGCGCATATAAATGAGTTTAAATATCCAACATCGCATTTCCACCATAAAAGCTAGGAAAATACAAGATTTCATTGGGTGTTCTACTGAACACTGATTTTGTTATATCTCAAAAGTGAAATCCAAATAGATGAATTTGAGAGTTCCAATATTAAAGGATGCTACGATTTTGCAGTTGATGCTATGTATATATGGAAGCACAATGGCAGGCTTTTTTGGACATCGGTGGAGGAGGAGTGTTGGGGATATGTTGGGTAGTCCTTCAGGGCCAGACATATCTCGCAAAGCCTATGGATGATGAGGGTGACAATTCTGAATGTCTCGCATTTGCACCTGATATTAATCACATACAAATTCCAGCTCCACTTGCCTATTGCAACCTGGTTTTTGCTAATGGCTGCTAATGGCTGCTAATGGCTGAAGGACATTCTCTTGGGGTTCGTTTGCCGCATTTTCTATCTCTTCAACACTGTTTTTTCTCCCTTTAATCATCTCTGCCATTTACAGTTCATCCTACCCTCCTTCTCTTTTCTCCCTTTCTCTCTCTCTTTCATTTCCCTTTCACCCGAGCTTTCCCATCTCCTGCTTTCTGTTTTTCTGTTACTCTCTGTATTTAGTTGTGTGTCCTGGGGTATCTCTATGAATGTTTGGCATTCTCACTGTATTTCCTCACACCTCTTTATACAATCTTTCCCAGCTCCTGCTCTCTGTTTGTCATGGTATTTGGCTGGATTGGGGTAGCTCTGTAAGTGCTTGTCTGTGTATGTGTTGGGGAGCACAGGTGCAGGTCTTCACAACATGCTGGTTCAGGGACTCTGAGATCAGCATAATTGACCTGAATGATTGGTTTTGGCATGCATTTATTCTGCAGAGCAACAGCTCACAGAGGAGGACCTGGAGGAGGCAGATTTATCTGAGAATATATAGGCCCAGGACCCAGTTTCTGAGTCTCATTTATGAAGATTCCACCACCGGGTTCCACTTTGACAGGAAAGCCACCCTCCAACTCTTTCAGAAGCTAGAGCATTAACTCCAGTCAAGCACACTGTGTTTAAAACCCATACTAATTCACCTGAAGGTAACTACTACTACTACTACTACTACAAGGTACTGAGCATTTGTATAACACTACAAGACATATGCAGCACTGCACAGATACATGTGAAATATGGCCCCTGCTCATCAGAGCCTACAATCTGGACAGACAACACAGTAGCTGTAGACAACAGAATACATCTAGGGGAAATGGTAAGGAAACACAAAGGAGACCAGGTGAGTCAAGATCCAAAAACAGCAGCGAAGAGTTGAGTTTTCAGTCTGGATTTGAAAACAGCCAGAGAAGGCGCCTGATGTACAGACTCAGGTAGTTTGTTCCAAGCATAAGGAGCAGCAAGGTGAAAGGAGTGAAGTCTGGAGTTAGCAATGAAAGAGAAAAGCACAGATAGAAACAATTTGCGAGAACAGCAGAGTTCCCCAAGAGGGGTGTAGGGAGAGATAAGAGAGGAAAGGTAGTGAGGAGCTGCAGAGTGAATGCACTTATAGATCAGCAGAAGTTTGAAATGGATGCAGAAACAGATAGGGAGCCAATGAAGTGACTTGAGAAGAGGAGTTATATGAGTATATCAAGGCTGGTGGAAGATTAGCTGCACAGCAGAGTGTTGAACAGATTGAAGGAGAGAGATGATTCAGAGGGAGACCAGCAAGGAGTAGGTTACAATAGTCTCGACGGGAGGTGACTAAAGAGTGGATAAGTGTCTTAGTAGTGTGTTCAGAAAGGAATGGGCAGATTTTGTTGATGTTATACAGAAAAAAATGGCAGGTTTTAACTATCAGTTGAATATGTGTGGAGAAGGAAAGAGGGGAATCAAAGACGAGTTATCCACAGAGACTGAGAAAGGAGGAAGGGGAGAGGAGGGTTTAGGGGGAAAAATAAGAAACTCAGTTTTGGCCATGTTCAATTTCAAGCAGCAATCTCAGAAAGGTAGACAGAGATTCAGGCCTGGATTGCTGGAGAGATTTCAGGTGTAGAGAAGTAGATCTGGGAGTCATCAATGTAAAGATGGTACTGAAAGCCATGGGAAGATATGAGTGCACCAAGGGACTGGGTATAGAGAGCGAAAAGAAGTGGACCCAAGACAGATCCTTGGGGTCACCAGCTGAGAGTGGGATAACAGTAGAGGAGGATACACCAGAACAAATACCAAAGGAGTGATGAGAGAGATAAAAAGAGAACTAGGACAGCACAGAGCCCTTAAAACCAAGCAAGGACAAGGTATCGAGGAAAAGGTTATGGTCAACAGTGTCAAAAGCAGCAGCAAGGTCAAGAAGGATGAGGATCAAGTAAAGGCCCTTGGATTTTGCCAGGAACAGGTCACTGAAGACTTTGGCAAGAGCTATTTCAGTAGAATATAAAGGATGAAAGTCAGATTGTAAAGGATCCAGGAGAGCTTGAGAGGACAGAAAGTCGAGGCAACGGCGGTGAATGCACATTCAAGTAGTTTTAAAATGAAGGGGAGAAGGGAGATGGGTCATTAGTTAGAAGGACAGGTAAGGTCTAGTGAAGGTTTCTTGAGGAGAAGAAAGCTGCAGAAAGAGTTGCAGTGGAGAGCAATAGGTTGAGTCTATGAGAGATGGAAGGGACAACAGTGGAGGGGCTTAGGAGATGGGTGGGAATAGGATCAGAGGAGCAGGTAGTGAGGAAAGAAGGTGTGTGGTTTCCTCCTCAGAGATCATAGTAAATGAAGAAAGGGTAGCAGAGTTGGGGGGGGGGGAGGGGAAGTAGCTAACCTTGTGGGGAACTGGAGTGTGATCTTGTGGATTTTGTCATGGAAATAGTCAGCTAGGGTTTGGGCAGAAAGGAAAGGAGGAGTTGGAGGTGGGGGCACCTTGAGTAAAGAGTTGAGAGTTGTAAGGAGACAGCGAGGGTCAGAGGATAGAGAGTTAGTCAGATAGACATAATAGTCTTGTTTGGTGAATGCTATGGCTGACTGAAAAGAGACAAGCATGAATTTGAGGTGTAGAATGTTTCTGCCTTTTATGCACTGGAATCTTCCCGTCCACTTTGGTAGCTACTGCTGACCGTCAACCATTCAGTCACCTTACTCTCCTGTTTCTGAAGGCCTACACCACTGATTATATTGTCTTACCTCGGAATATGCTGCAGAAAGGTTTGTTTCCCATCAGTGTTGGTGGCAATTGATTCCAGACATGTAACTATAAAATCATCTCAAGGGAATAAGGCAAGCTGCCACAACAGAAAGGCCTTTCATTCTCTCAAAACGCAGGCTTAACATGCAGGTGGTCTTCATTGTGAAAGGATTCATTACTGATGTCTTCTGAGCTTCCCAGGTATCTGTCATGATACCTGCATGTAAGCAGGTGAAGAAAGGTTAAAATAAAGTTTAATTTACCTCTCCAGAGGTTTGGAGGAGGCCTGGGGTCCATCCTAGGGCTGTTTTTTTTTTTTTGACTGAAGGAGAGTTCTCATATAGCCGATGAAAGCCGAGCTTTTTTTAATGAAGGGGAAAAAAAGAAAGTGGAGAGGGCTTGGGCTGCTTGTGGCTCTGGGAGCTGGCAGCTGCAGGTTTGGGACATGAGACAAGCCCTTTATGAGCCATGGTTTCCTGGCTGTACATGCAGCCCGTTTGGGCTTGTCTGGGGGGCTGTGGAAGACTGGAGAGAGATCTTGGTGCCATCCGGTGCAGCCACGTTTTTCATAGCTGCCCCTAATCGCATTAGGAGGCAGTTGGCTGACATTGGGGAAGAGCCACGAGGTTCACGACTGCCCTGATGTTAGAAGGGAGGGGGGCTGGAAGTCCTGCAATTGTGCAGGAGGCCTTGGAAATAAAAGTATTTAAACCTGGAAGGGTCGAGACTGTGGCCAGGGGAAAAAAATGATAAACCGATGGTGAGCTGCTGGGGAAAGGGAGATCAGGGAACAATCTCATCTCTCTCCCTCTTCAAATCCATGCTAAAGGCTTGCCTCTTTGAGGTCACCTTTGGATCCTAATGTCTTGTTCCCCTTGTGTCTCTTCTCCCTGCTGAACCCCTTATTTCTCTTGTATTGTGCTGTCTGTCTTAACTAGATTGTAAGCTCTATGAACAGGGACTGTTCTATATGTGTTTGTACAGCGCTGCATATGTCTTCTAGTGCTATATAAATGATTAATAGTAATATTAGTGTGGCAGGCTATGGCCTAGAGTAGTCTGCTAATATGAAAGGCCTGTAAGTTAGGCCTGGATCCTAACTCCCATTATAGCTAGAAAAGAACTAAAAATCTGTGGAAAATGAGAAAACTGTTTTAAAATGCTTAATAAGAAGTTTTACATGAATTCATAAGTCTTCCATTATTCTCTTGTGTGTGAAAGAAAGAAATGTTACAAAACATGCATTCCTGATGCTAGGGATAACCTTGCAGTAGAGAAGTAACAAAATCAAGAACTGCACCATTGTTAGAACAATCCTAAGGGAGGGGGCTGGTTGCTAGGCCCGGAGGGATTTCTCATTGGACAGGTGCAAGGGGTGTTGGAACCAATAGGAAGTTTGCATGTATCAAGTTAGAACCAATAGAAAGTTCTCATGTATCAAACTGAAAAAGGGGTATAAATGGTTATGTCTCTGTACAAACCTTCGCTCAGTTCCTTTTGAAGCTTTGACTGACTGGGCCTGTGCACAATAAACTGGCTTGGATCTTTGAACAGACTCCTGGTTTTATTTATTGCATGCTTATCAATGCTGCTACAGTAGTAGTAATGTTGAGGAGTGTCATGTGAGCCCTAATGAGTTCTATGATCCTGGCAGGGGACCTGGAATTGTACCCTCTATGGTTGTGTAGGCTCAAAATAGGGGGAAATGGTGGACCCACAATAATAAATTTAAAAAAAATTATTTGGGCTAGGGAAGCCTCCAAAAATGAATTGGGCTGCTACTGAATGGTCCAAAGTAAAAATTGAATCTGGACCCCTGGAATGGCAAAAGAGAAACTGCAAGCCTAAAAATGGCCTAATGAAAAGGGCGGAGCCAGCTTTAAAGGGACGGGATCCCTGAAAACGGCCATTTTTAGGCCAAAATAAAAAAAGTATAAAATTTTGTGGCCAAACTGGAAGGAGGGCTAGGGAGCCCTGTGAAAATTTTGTTTTTATCTTGTTTTATGAAGCAGATTTTAAAACACAGCTGTTGTAAAGTAGAGAGGCGCAGGGCCTAACCCTAATTTAAAATGTTATAAACAAATTGGGAAGTGTTCTGGAAGGTTGGGGAACATAGAAAAGTGGTTTTAAGGGGTTTTGACGTGTTTAAAAGTGGGGATTTAAAGACGTTTATTCAGGGGCGGCTCAAGGCAATCTGCTGCCTGAGGCGAAGGATGAGATGGCGCCCCCCCCCCCTCCCATAGAGGTGGGCGGGACTTTTTCAGAGCTCCAATCAGGGACTGAACCAAACCAAAAAGCTGATTAGATTATATGGAGGAACTGCAAGATATATGCACACCAAGGAACTGAAAGACAGCGAGAACCAACAGCACAGTTTATAAAACCAAATTATAACTCATTTTTATTTTGTTGTTATAAATTATGGTTCTTGCTTTTTCTTTTTCAACATATATTTTCCATCCATAGTGGGTGCAGAGCAGAACCAGGACATTCATCCACAGAACTCAATATCTTTAAAAAAAAATTCTGCTTCTGATCATCTCACTAACAAACATTCTCCAGTACCAGGCATATTGTGAACTAATACAAAACCCTACAACAAAGAGCACATCTACCATACCATACCATATCAGCACCAACTTCCAAAACTCACATAAGGAGCCCATGTAAAAAAAGGTCACTGTAAATACTTCTGTGGGCCCTGGAACATCCATACACCTATTTGAAAAGCTGAACAAGTCAAATTAATACAGTACAGTATAGATCTTTATGTACAAACTCCATGTTAACAACACCTGGCCTCAGTCACACACTCAGAACACAGACCCTCACCAAGTACAGAATAAGTAACCACAATCTAAAAGAAAAAAAAAATATGTAGACAAAATTTAAACTGAAACCTCAAGAAGCCAGACTCCGCATGCAGTGCAACATCAGATAAATAAGAGATGCAGTTACCCCATACATACTGTGTAAAATATAAAGATAGCACAAAGTCCAATCACTAAAATTAAATTAAAAAAATTGTTTAGCTTTGTTGTCTGACCATTTTATTCTCTGATTATGCTGGTCCCGAGGCTTCTGCTTTCCCGTCTTCTCTTCTCTCTCTTTCTGTGGCCTATGATCTATCTGCCATTTCTTATCTCTTCCTTTGTTTTCTTCACTACCTTCCTTCAGCCCATTTCCAGTTCCAGTAACCCTCCCCAATATCGACCCCCTTTCCAGTCCTCCCCTCCCAGTACCCTCCAATGTCAACAGCCTTGCATTTCCACGACTGCCACTGCTGTCCATTCCCTTCCATTCCCCACTGTCCAGCCCCTTCTAGTCCAAATACCATCCCAGGTATCAGCTCAAGTCCACTCTCAGTTCCACCCCCCCCCAGTCAGCTCCCTTCCAGTCACCCTACCCTCTGTCCATCCCCCTTCCAGTGCCATTCCCACATGTCAGCTCCCTTACACCCTCCTCCCCCATTACCCAGCCACCTACCACTCCCATCCCCAAGTATCAGCTCCCTTCCATTCCCCCTTCAGTACATCCCAGGTGTCAGCTCCATTCCAGCCCCCTCCTTCCCCACCATATCAGCTCCTTTCCAGCCCCCTCCTTCCCCCGTGTCAGCTCCCTTCCTGCCCCCTCCCTTCACTGGCAGACCCTCTCAGTATCCGCTCTCTTCCAGTCCTATTCTACCATCCCCCCGCATTAGCCCATTTGTAGCCCTAGCCCCTAATTTTCTTCCAGGGCCAGCAGCACTCTCCTCCCCTCCCCCATTAGCCCATTTCCAGTCCCCGCCTATTTCCAGTCCTATCCCCCTTATCAGCACACTCCAGTCCTAGCCCCCCATCAGCCCATTACCAGTCCTAACCCCCCTAATCAGCCCATTTCCTGCCTAACCCCCCTAATCAGCCCATTTCCAGGACTAACCCCACCAATCAGCACATTACCAGTCCTAGCCCCCCCTCCCGATCAGCCTATTTCCATTGTTAACCCCCATCAGCCCATTTCTAGTCCTAACCCTCCCCCCATCCAC
Organism: Ichthyophis bannanicus; assembly: GCA_033557465.1. Lineage (NCBI taxonomy): Eukaryota > Metazoa > Chordata > Amphibia > Gymnophiona > Ichthyophiidae > Ichthyophis > Ichthyophis bannanicus. The sequence continues at coordinate 374,626,253 of CM066037.1, read as the reverse complement.
CCATTACAGTGCTACCCCCTCTGCTCCCCAGCACAGTCCAGCCCAGCCCGATTCTCAAAGGGAAATTAAAAAAACAAAAAAAACCTATTTGAGCTGCTGCCGCTGCCACTGCCACCGCGGCAGCGGTAGAATAAAGTGCCCTGTCGTCCCCCTGCCTCCCCGGCAGAACTCTCCTGTCGGCTCCATGAAGGGAGAGTTTCCCTTTTTCGCGGCTCTGTTATTTGAGCCCACCGACGCTGATGGGAAACAGGCATTTCCTGTTTCCCATCAGCACTGGCAGGATCATACGAAATGAAAAGAGGGAACTTAGGAAGCTAGAACGGTGATGGAGACATACCAAGTCGCCCGACACTCAGGCCCTATACCTATCAAAGCTAAGAGACTACAACGAACTCATCAACCAAACGAAAAACGAATACCACACAAACTTTATACTCAAATCCAACAACAAACCAAGAGAGCTCTTCGAGATTGTGAAAACTCTCACCAAGGAACAGAAGACCGAAAGCGAAGTGCAAATAGACCCGCAAGCATTTGCGGATCACATCCAAGAAAAATTTCATACCTCATTACGACCAACAACAAACACAACCACCAAACCAACCACCTCCTCAAAAACCTGAGACCAAATTCAGAATTCCATCTACAGAGCAGCTCTCTCACATCATCACAGCACTCAATACAAGCACGGCACCAACAGACCCATGCCCAGTGACATGGATTAAGGCAACAAAGACAAACTTCATCCACAACATACACAACATGGTGCACAGTTCACTAACCCAAGGAATCATGCCAAACCAGCTAAAGCTTGCTACCATAAGGCCAATCCCGAAGAAATCAACACTCGACAAGAACAACCCAGCCGCTTACAGACCTATCTCAAGCATACCACTACTGGCAAAAATTATTGAAAAGGCAGTACAGTATCAGCTACAAGACCACATTGACAACCACGCTGCGCTGGACATCAACCAACACGGGTTCCGCCCCAACCATGGAGTCGAAACACTCCTGTTACACCTCTTCAACAACATACTCCACCTCATAGACAACTGCAAGAATGGAATACTGATGATCTTCATTGACATTTTATCAGCGTTTGACACAGTGGATCACAGAACTCTACTAGCAAGACTACAGAACATCGGACTACACGGATCCACCCTGAGATGGTTCCACTTCCACCTAACGGACAGGCAGATACAGATCAAGGTCAGCTCCAACACATCCCAACCCATAAAGGTCATGCAAGGCGTACCACAAGTATCTGCCCTATCAGCGCTATTATTTAATCTCTACATTCAACCAATATGCAACATCATGAAAGAACACAAAATATAATACACAATCTATGCCGATGACATCATAATATACACACCAATCACCCTCGACAACCCAGACTACACCAAAATAACAGACTGTCTCATGCACATGACCAACTGGTTTCAAGACAACAACTTGACCATAAACTACAGCAAGACCGAGGCACTAATCATCACCCGAAACACTGACTTCATCCCTCCACTCAACATCAAGATAAACAACACAACAATACCCATAAAACCGGAAGTAAAATACCTCAGAGTGACCCTCGACAAAGAACTGAACCTACAATCACACATCAACAAAACCACCAAAAATGCATGCCACAAGATGAGTCTAATCTGACGCCTCAAGCCCCTCCTGTCTCAGGAGCACGTCCGCATAGTCTGTCAGGCACTAATAACTCCAATCCTAGACTTCTGCAACCCAATCTATCTCGGCCTAACAAAGCAGACACTCAGACCACTGCAATTGGTGCAAAACACAGCAGCATGCATAATAGCTGGCACAGCAAGACAAGATCACATCACACCCATTCTAAAAAATCTCCACTGGCTACCAATCAGCTCCCGCAACAGATATAAGACAATCATAAACATATTCAAAATCAAACAACAGACATCAGCTCTCAGCCTACAACCACTCATACAATCCGACAGCAGCACACGACCGAGGAGGAGAGGCACCTCCAACCGCATCAACACACAAAAAGACTTCAACAAGGTACACAAAGATACTGCAAAACGAGCCCTATCACTGGCTGCCCCAGCAATTTGGAATGCCCTCCCTGATGACCTACGATCAACAACAGACATCAAGGACTTTCTAAAACAGCTCAAGACGACCTTATTCATCGAACACTACAGTGACATCACATAAACTGCCCACCAGACAGCACTACAGCCCAACCCACCTCCCTTGTCTCTTATGTACATAGTATTGTATAATAGCGCACGCTGTAAATAGCACACCAAGAATCAACGCCACTCTACACACACACGCATTCACAGTTTTCACTGCATGCACACACAAAAGCCAGTATTTTTTTGATTGTTTGCTGTGTAGACCACCTTGATTACAGGAGAAGGAAGTATAGAAATCCATTTAAATAAATAAAATAAATATAAGGGAGCAAATATATACGTTTATAGTGTGGAGGAATGTAAATGGATACATTTTAGTTACAAGGCTCAGCTGTAACTGCTACTTCTGTGTGATGCAGATTAGCCAGGCAGTTTTTCTCAGGCTGAGGAGGAAATCTGACAGCTCAGGAAAATACTGTGAGATTCTTTCGGCCAGTATGAAGGAATTTTTTTTAATTTAGAGGGAATTGGGAGGAAGGCCCAATGGTATGGGGGGGCGGACCTTAGGATGGGGAGATCTCCTGATCCGCTGAAGTTGGATGTGCTTGTGTGATTGTATCGTATAATGGGATGGGGGAGGAGAGTCATCTTATGGAATGTGTGTGGGGTTGCTTCACCAGTCAAGCATCATAAGGTTCTTCAGGTTTTAGCTCAGCAGCGGTATGAGGTGACGTTTCTGCAGGAAAACCACCAGGATGCCACAGAACAGGCTAAGTTGAAACAGGGCTGGATCAGGTCTATGGGGCCCCGGCAATGAGGAAAAAAGGGGGCATGGCTATTTTTTTGGGAAGAAGGTGGTGTTTGAGTGTGAGTTGGAAGGGAGGGATGAGGGGGGGGGGGCGATATGTTATTCTGAGCAGGGATCCCAATAGTCCTTTGCAACATCTATGGGCCTAATGCTCCCGACTCCAATTCTATGCATGGGTGGCATTCAAGCTGGAGCAATTACAGGATAAGCAGGTAGTGGTGGAGGGAGATCTGAATGGCGTCTTGGACCCGGCTGTAGATACTTTGCAGGGGGTTCTGGGCATAGCGAAGGTTGTTGAGGTGTCTTCCACCAATCTTCACACCATGGTTGTCTTCATAAAATCTTGCTTCCCTGAGAAACTCTGGGCCACATTAAGAAACATGAATATACCAGAACACCTGATAGTTCTCTTTCACAACCTTTACATTAATTTACCATGCTAACAATATAAAACACAAATTGACAGACATATGCCATTGGCATATGGTTAGTTATTCTGACGCTTGCAACACCTATGATGTTGTTAGCAGTTTCTATTTTTAATATGTGCTTATTGTATCATGTGGTATAGGGGTGCAGGTTTATTGGGCCCAATATTCAGTGCCAGAGGCTAGCACTATTACAGCAGCTAGCTGCTGGTGCTGAACATTAAATGTGTATAATCAATGCTGGGGTCATATACTGCCCTGGCATTGAATATCCAATCACCACACAGCCGTAGATGCCACAGACGTTAACCTGGCAATGGGAATTGCCCCTGTTTAACTTCTACGAAGTGATGCCGGCAGCTGCAACTTAGCATAGCCATGGGAGAAAAAGGAAAACATTCTGGTGGCTTTTTACTCCCACGCCTGTGCAGAGGTAAGTCAGGGAGCCAGGCTTTGGACCTTACCGGCCTCCCTCTTAATCCTGTCAGGTGCGCGCAGGGTCCCTCATGGTATGGGGCAATGTGTTGGAAACAGGATACTGGGCTTGATGGACCTTGGTCTGACCCAGTATGGCATATCTTATGTTCTTATGTGTGTGCGGGGGGGGGGGGGGAGGGGGGGAGCCACTGGCATTGGAAGAGGACTGCTACTGGGGCTAGAATGGGAAATGGGCTAATGTTGGGGGATGGGGAGTCTGAGATTGAAAGGAAGACAATACTGGGAGGGACTGGGACTAGAGAGGGGATGATACTGGGGGCCAGGACTGGAAAAGGGGTGATGTGGGGGATGGAGCGACAGGAAGGGAGCTGCTGCTGGGAGGGACTGGAACTGGAGGAATACTGATACTGGGGGGCTAGGAATGGAAATTTGCTGATGCTAGGGAATGGGGAACCTGGGATTAGAAGGGAGATGATGCTGGGACTGGAAAAATACTGATACTGGGGGTCAAAGACTGAAAATTGGCTGATGCTGCAGGATGGGGAGAATGGGGCTAGAAGGGAGTGGATGCTCAGAAGGGCTAGAACTAGAAGGGAGCTGATTCTGGAGGAGGACGAAGGAGGTGGGGCTACGGCTGGGGCTAGGGGGAGAAAAAAAAGAAGCTGGGGAAGTGAGGATGGAGAGGGGAACAGATATTTTGTGTGAGAGGGAAGAAAAAGATTATATGGAGGGAAGAGTTGAAAGAGAGGGGCATAAGTATGAATGTTGGGGTAAGAACGAAGAAAGGAAGATTTAATGAAAGGAAGATTTAATGCCTTCACCTCACCCACCCTAACCTAACACAATCACTCCCAGCACCTCACCTCACCCACTCAGCCTCTGACATTCCAACAACTTAACCCCTAACTACACACATAACAGACCTGCCCTCAGACTTACTCATAGCAAGTATAGATTACAAGCCACTTGCATTACGATTCCAACGTGCATTATAAATTGTAAATAGTTTTACAACCACCATTGTTGATTTGTATATAGTTATCCTTGTTTCAGTCCCAAGTTGCAATCCCTGTTTCAATGTAAGCAAAAGATCCTCTGTTCTGATGCAAAATCTTTGTTATTTGTAAACTGCACTGATACCAAATAGCGTGGTATATAAGAACTGTAAATAAATAAATAAATAAAATAATGAATATCGGAGAAGGATGGGACTGGATGGGTGTGCAGAAGTGATGTAGGAGGCAGTAATGGGGACAGGGGGAGAGCAAGGACTAGGACTTAGGTGGAGACTTTAAAACTGGGTTGAAGAAAAAAAGAAAACAGAATCTAAGATTAGTTGGGAATTGGGAGAGTAAGTGAGGACTCAGATATTGTTATATTGCCTAGCTAATTGTCATATTAAATAGCTTATTAAATACCATGCACGTGCGGCTGTTTGCTTTGAACTTAATATCCTGGCGAGACAATACATACAGGCAGCACCAGCTGCTGCATGCTGACTCACAAAAAAAGATAAAGCTGGTGATGGTGCTATGAAATCTTTCTGCCTCTGACTCAGAAAAAGAAAGAAGACACCAGGGATGGTGTTGCATGATAGTTTTTTCCCTGGGGTTGGGAGGGGGAGACAGAGAGAGAGATGGGATATGCTGGATGGGGGTATGTGTGATATATATATAGAGAGATAGATAGATATTGAGAGGGAGAGAGGTGGATTTTAAGTTATGAAAGAGAAGGGATATATCGGAGTGAGATGAGAAATGGGGGAGCTGGGCTGGAAGAATAGATGGAAAGTTGCTAGGTGAAAAGTCAAAAGGGGATTGAGAACAGATGGCTGAAATTGAGTGGATGAATGAGTAAAGAAAGAAATGGAGAAACGAAGAGAAAACGATAGATTGGTACGTCAGAGGTGGATATAGTCAGAAAATGGAAAAAAATAGAAGAGAGAAGAAAGGACAAATGCAAAGCAGACAATGGAGAGTTAGCAGAAGACATGAAGAATGAAGACGAGAAAGACTGAGACAACTGCGACTGAAAAATAAAATGCCCATTTATCTGTCCTGGCCCTAGATCCTCCTGAGATTTCCATAATGAAAAGCAACAATCATGATTTTCCCAACATCACCCAACACAAAACAATCATGTAAAAATGCATAGATGGCCATCACACTTAAATATTAAACTTTGGTATCTATGTACATATGTAATGACGGCAGTTTCCAAATGTTACTTACCTAGAATGCGGTTATTTATAGGGCTATTGGAAAACATATTACCCACCCAAGTAAAAGTTTCTGCAGATGGCTCTTTGAGTTTATCTGGCGGTCAGTTCCTTCCCTTCCACCCTACCCACCCACCCACCCTCCCTGAAACTACTGCCCTAATAGTCTGCCTAATGGCCCTGAAATGGCCCTGGCCCTGAAAAGGTGAAGTCTGCCAAAGAATGCTAAATGGCATTAATCCTGAGGTTCGATCAGGGGCACTGAGAGTGATCCCAGAGCAGATAACCTTTCCAGGCTCTCTTATTGCCAGCCTCCCACCAGGCCAGCGCTTCAAAAAATGAAACCGTACAGCAGCAGATCTGCAGCAGCCACACATGCTCTAGGATGGCTGCGTCCCTATTTTTCCAGAGAAGGACCTAAGCAGTTTGCTTTATTGTTTTAGTGTTATGGGACTTGTTTACTAAAGTACATTAGCCAATGGCATGGGGTTTACACGCATTTGGGTTGCACAGTAGCAAGGAGTGTGTGGCCCAAAGGTGAGCACGGTAAAATTCCCACGCTACCAGCATAGCGTGCAACTAGATTGGGTTAAGGCAGAGACTGGGCACACAGCTGGGGCGGGCACGGTAGTCACACATTACCTGCACAACCATGCTGCTGGTGCGGGTGCAGCTAACGAAGCCTCTGACCAGCCACTAGCTGGATTTGCCATGTTCTCAAGCACTGACCTCATGGTTTGGATGCATGGTTCAGACATAAGTGTTAGGAAATATGAAGGGCAGAAGCAGCGCAAACACATAAGAATACTATTAAGGCAATTGGAGATGTGAGCTGAATTCCGAAGCATCTGCCTAGGCTACCTGTTTGGAGGAGCTGCAAAGTGCAGCTGACATGGCAGTGCACCACAGCAGCCTGACTACCACAATCCCAGAGCCTGCGGGTCAGGGGTGGTCCTGCTGGGACAGTGGGCAAATATCCACAGACATATCAACAGCTGTCCTGATAGACTGCTATTAATTTCAGTATATGCAATGGCTAGTTGTCAGAGGGCTGCTGGTATTGTGTGCTGTGGAGATGTCAAGATATAGGGACTGTGCTATCAGTCAGTATTGGCCTCGTAGCCAGAGTTGGACCCAGCGGAGTATGGAGGGGTAGGGGGAGGGGGAGAAGCATGCAAATTAGGTGATCCACTTACTGGCAATATGACGGTGTGGCAGCGCAAGAGCATTCTGACCCCTTCTCCCCTGAATGTGGGAGCATGTATCAGTGCAGTGCATGGGGAGCCATGACACTTCCATGGGTCATGTTCCTGTGGGCAGATGGCCTCTCAACCTGACTGAGAGGAGATCTTGCCTATTCTAGTGGGTCATTAGCTCTATAGCAGTTGGGTTGCTTAGCCTGAGGATTGTTTGGGATTCATTACCTCCATGTGATGTCCTCCCAGAGCTTCTCTGGGTTGGTGGGAGCATGGGGGCCCCTCTGCTCTAGGGGTTGAAGCATAGGCGGGGGTGCTTCCTGACCCTAAGGCCGCCATGTGCAGACTGCTCTGGGCAGGTATGCTCATTGTGCTTGGTCTCCTGATCCTTGCACCCTCTTTCCCCCAACATGGGGTACACACTTCACAATGGCTATGCTGCTGTCCAAGCCATAATCAGAGGAGAGAATAAGCCATGGAGCCCATCCTTCCCCACACCAATGACCTTCTACTGTGTACCCTGCAATCTAGGTGAACAGACACCCTAGGCACCTCAGGTGAGGGGGGATCATATCCCTGTCCTCCATGTTGGACACTGTGGACACACTACCTTATACAAGGCTCCCTACAACTTGTAGCTCCTACCATTAGGGACACAACACATTCTCACAGCATGTGTTTACTTTGCTGATTTGCATGTCCCACCCTCTTGCACTTGGCTCCTTTGTTCTGAGTTGTCACGCAGTTAAGCCCATTCATGGTCATCCCTCTGTTTTCTGAACTGGCCAGCTGATACCTTCTTGTATGTGTACTTGGGGCACATTTTTTACTGTCCACAGTGCAACCAAAGCCCATAGCTTCCTTAATATTGCACTTGTAGCTTTCTTTTTCCCTGATGTGTGTTGTGATTGTGTGTATATGCGCATGTGCTGCAGCCATGCATTCGCTATTACCACGCTAGTAATGCAACCGGAATGGTAGCAGTAGCATACCATGGCAACACCCTTGCATCTGCCACAGCTGCTATGTCTGGTGCGGTAAAAACACACAACATTTGTGCACTGGCCCCACGTTACTCGCAGCACTTTAGTAAACATGTCCCAAGAAGATAGGGGGCCTGGTGAGAGGAGCAAAGGCTGGCTACCTGTGTGGTGTCTTTCCTTGTGACTGTCCTTGCTGGAAGTGGTGAGCATGACCTGGACTTGCTCCTCCAGGTGCTGTTATCATCAGGCACCCCAGGACATGTTTTAAATCATGGCAACTCATACCCGGGTCAGGAGACAGAAGCCCCAATGAGAGGAGTAGAGGCTGGCTACCTGTATGGCATCTTTCCCTGTGACTTCCCTTGCTGGCAGTGGTGAGCAGGACCCAAACTTGGAGTAAGGTTCTGCCTCTCCCCGTGACATTATCATTGGATATCACAGCACACATTTAAAAATCATGGCAGCCACTTTGGCCGCGGTCACGACCCATAGTTGTGTGTCTGAAGAGCTGCAGGAACAAAAGGGGACACCCCTTTGGTGCTATTTTGAGGCCCTGAAGGTTGGAGATGCCCAAAGGAGCTGGGAAGAAGATAAAGAGCAAGAAGACTGTGTCTGTTTCATCTACTCTCAAAGTAACATCGGGTCCGATGGACCATCATGTATTAAATGGGACAGCTGGAGCAGCTGGGACTGGGGAATTATTATCTGTTCTTCTCTCCTCATCTCCCTCAGGGGTTTCTCTAAGTCCCATTGCTAGGACTCCTCCTCTCTCCTACTCCACCTGTTGGAGCCCATAATACAGAGGATGGGAGTAGTTTTACTCCCGGTGAGCCTGACATCAGTACCGGGAAAAATGGTAGAAACCATCATAAAGAATAAAATTACTCAGCATGTAGATAGTCATGACCTAATGGGAGACAGCCAACATGGCTTTAGACAAGGAAGATCTTGTCTTACCAATCTGTTATGTTTTTTTGAAGGAGTGAATAAACAAGTGGATAAAGGTGAGTCGGTTGATATTGTGTATCTGGACTTTCAGAAAGCCTTTAACAAGGTCCCTCATCAGAGACTTTTGGCAAAACTAAAGAGTCAAGGGATAGGAGGCAGTGTACTATTGTGGATCAGGAACTGGTTAAAAGATAGAAAGCAGAGGGTAGGGCTAAATGGCCAATTTTCCCAATGGAGAAAGGTGAATAGTGGTGTACCCCATGGATCTGTGCTGGGTCCGCTGCTTTTTGACATATTCATAAATGACCTGGAAAGTGGAATAACGAGTGAGGTTATCAAATTTGCAGATGACACAAAACTATTTAAAGTTGTTAAAACCCAAGAGGATTGTGGAAAATTGCAAGAGGATCTTGATAAACTGGAAGACTGGGCATCAAAATGGCAGATGAAATTTAATGTGGACAAGTGCAAGGTTATGCACCTAGGGAAGAACAACCCAAACTATGGTTACACGATGCAAGGTTCCACATTAGGAACCACCACCCAGGAAAAAGATTTAGGCGTCATTGTGGATACCATGTTAAAACCCTCGGCCCAGTGTGCAGCGGCGGCCAAGAGAGCAAATAGAATGCTAGGTATCATAAGGAAAGGAATGGAAAATAAAACAAACGATATTATAATGCCTCTATATCGTTCCATGGTGAGACCGCACCTTGAATATTGTGTGCAATTCTGGTCGCCGTATCTTAAAAAGGATATAGTGATTTTAGAAAAGGTGCAGAGAAGAGCCACCAAAATGGTAAAGGGGATGGAAGGATACTCCTATGAAGAAAGGCTAAAAAGGTTAGGGCTCTTTAACCTGGAAAAGAGACGGCTGAGGGGAGATATGATAGAAGTCTATAAATTAATGAACGGAATGGAACGGGTAAACGTAGATCGATTGTTTACCTTATCAGAATATAGAAAGACTAGGGGACATGCAATGAAGCTACAGGGTAAACTATTTAAGACTAATAAAAAGAAAATATTTTTTCACTCAAAGTGTAATCAAACTCTGGAATTTGTTACCGGAGGATGTAGTAAAGGCTGTTAGTGTAGCTGGGTTTAAAAAAGGTTTGGACAAGTTCCTGGAGGAAAGGTCCATAAACCATTATTAAGAAGGGACCCAGGATATCAATGCTTGAACCAATACAAGCATTGTGGAACCTGTGTCTCTTGGGGAAACTGCTAGGTACATATGACCTAGATTGGCCACTGTTGGAAACAGAATACTGGGCTTGATGGACCTTGGTCTCACCCAGTATGGCATATCTTATGTTCTTATGCTCTCAGTGAAAGCAACTGGGGAAGTAAATCTAGGCCCTAGTATACTTTCATCGCTGTCATTACTCCAGGTTGATGTTCCTCTACCAATTCAGGCAGAAGGGCTGGGTTCCTCTGGGGTTAACCTGGGGGTATTGCTGACGGATGTTTCCTTGTTTCATATTTGAAAAGTAGTGTCAGAGACCAACAGTTTGTTCAGGAATTTTATGGATCGAACTGTACACTTTTCTGTGCATATAACTAAAAAGCTGCAAGCGTAGGATATGCAGATCTCCAGTATCTCTCTTAGAGTGGATAAAATGGAAACACAATTGGATTCCTTTCAAGATACTGGCTCTGCTAGTATCAAACACAGCTTAATATGTCATAGATAGCTTGAGTCTTTGGAAAACTTTTTTCGTTGTAAAAAATTTAGGCTTCTTAATTTTCCTAAGACCCAGCTGTTATCTGCTTTATTTCTTTTGAGTAAATATTTGAAAGAAGTTTTGCTTTTACAAAATGATGATGCACTGGTGGTATCAAATGCATATTATTTACCCATTAGACCTCTTTCTCAGGTGGCTGCCGAGGTTGCTCAAATTGAAGTGAATGCTGAATTGGATTAACTAATTTCCTTGAATCTTCTACTGATGAGATTCCCTCATGGGCAACTTTGGTAGCCTCCTTTATGACAGAATTTTATAAAATTTGTATTTTAAAGGCTTATGTTCAGAAGAAAGAATATTTGTTTTGTGCATAAAACATTTTCCTTTTTCCTGATGTGTCTAGAATTACTCAAGCACAGAGAAGGAGCTTCCTTCATGTGTTGGCTGCTGGGGGGTACCTTCTGTTTTCCTTGTAAATGCTTAGGGGTATGTTTACTAAAGAGCAGTAAAGGAGCAAAGGTGCCATTAACCAGCATTATTGGTGTCCGTGAGCATTTAACGCCACAGAAAACGCCGATAACGCTGGGTTAACATGCGGAAGTTGGGCCCATAGTGTTAAGGTAAAAGGAGGTGGAGAGTGGATGTTCATGGGGCAGAGAATGGGTGGGGATAGCGTGTGCTCCTTTAGTGTCAGTTTATGTTACTGTGCATTACATCTCCTGACACTGGGAACCCTAACACCATCTGAAAGCTCACGGTAAGGGCTATTTCTGAGGGGAGAGAGCCTATTTTAATGTATGCAATGTGCTCTACCCAGCACAGTTCTCAAATTAGTGATAGTAGTGCTCCATTAGCAGCAACAGCATGGTGCCCTGTTAATAAAGGCACTATGTTATTGGTGCCAAATTGGCAAAGGAGATTTCATGTGGGTGATGCATTGAGGCTGGCTGGTCCACTAGGCTGACAAGGTTGCTACCTAGGGAGTACATCTGTGAAGTCTGGTATGACTCTATTGTGACAATGGCAGCACACATACATGCTACCACAGTCAAAAAGAAGTCGCGCCATCCACACTGTCACCATGCTGCCATGTCAGCATTGTGTGAGGGTAGTGGTGGCAGTCATAGTGGCTGCGACCTGCTGCAGACAAAATCTGTGTCCCAGCCCTGTGTGTCAGGTGCAACGCTGCAGTTGCCACTGTCAGTGGGATGGCAAGCATGTCAGCAGCAGATACAGTGAAGCACATGTTGATACTTCCTTTCCAAAGTCTAAGGCAGCAGTACACATGCCCACATCCCCCAGTGGAGGGGGCAGGAGCAGCCTGGTGTGACTAGCTGCATGTGTGCAACTTCAATAAGGCCGCCTACAGCACTGAAGTGGTGGCTGTGCCATGATGGCAGGGAAGGAGGGATTAGCTGGCATGCTGTCCATCAAGATTGGTGACCCTGGCACCCGGCTAGTTTGCTGAGTGGATGAGCTAGCTCTGGGATCAGGATGCCCTCCATGTGCACATATTGAGTGGATATGTGCATGTGGGAGGAAAAACATGCCACTGAGGTAGGAATACGATGCAATATGATAACAGCCCATGTCAGAGGAAAAATGACCACCCTACCCCCTCACCTGCCAAATGATGACCATAATTTGTGTGTGAACCAGTGAACCAGTAAGTAAGTGCTCAGTTAATTACAACCATCTGAGCCTCATGTGACTCTAAATTAAGTATTGTGGTCTGCAAAATATGAGATTATTCCATGACTGCCCCACAAACACATACCAGGAAATGGGTACATTGGTCATTCTGCAAGGCCACCCATGGTCTAGAATGTGTGTGTTCATGTATTATGACCTGCCCCTTTGACTGGACAGATCCCATATGTAAGACATGAATACCAGTTGAACCAACAGCATAGGAAGGCAGTGCAACATACAGACCTAACAAGATGTCCCTCTCCCATACCTGCCAAACATACCTTCAGACAAGTTAGGCACAGAACTGCATATGCCTTGTAGTACTTTATAAATGATTAGTAGTAATAGTAGCCTGCAGAGATCTAAGCAGACATAGGCATACCCCAACTCATGCCCTCATGAATCCTGACAATGACCACATATATACCCATGGAATGATGTTTGTAATTGGCCTATAGGAGGTGGGATCCTCACTATTTAGGGATCTGTTCTTGAGTACTGGGAAAATGGTGGAGTGTTTGAGATCATTTGGCATAGTTCCTTGAAGGAGGGATTGGTTAACCATGCTGAGTATGAATGGGGCTAGTTCAGACTTGGATGCTTTTATCCAAGCAACAGGGCATGAATCAAGAATGAGAGGTGCTGGTATTAATTTTAGTAATGGTTTCAAGTAGCTGTTTTTCCTTGATAGTGTGAAAAGAGTTCCATTTGCCAGAGGCGGGTAGTCTTACCTGTGATAGGGAGCTGGTTGTGTGTTTATTACTTTTTAGCTTAGAGACAAAATGATCTGCCAGGATTTATGGGCTAATGGCTGTTTTGGGGACCTCATTTTGGTGGGTTTTAGTTAGGGAATTAACAATATCAAATAGTTCTCTGGCGTGGTTGATGGCTTTATTTAGTGTGCTAGTGTAGTGGTTCCTCTTTGCAGTTTGATTGGCTTCTTTATAAGAACCAAGAGCTGTTGTGTAACGAGCCTTGAGGTCTGGTGATTTTTTAGTCCTCCATCTTTTCACAGGCTTGAGGAGCTCTTTTTTAAGGGTATATATATCATGAGCGTACCATTTTTCAGAGGGTCTGCAGGAGATTTTCTTGCAGGTGCTAGTGGGTATAGCTGCTTTATTAATTATTGAGTGCCAGTTCTTTACAGACTCATCTAAGTTCAGCATTTGAGAGGTGAGTTGAGGGAGTATGTTATTCAGGATAGCTTCTTTGTCGAAGCGCCTGAATAGTGGACCATGATGCTCTGCCTTAGAGAGTTTTTGTTCAGTAAGAGGGATATAGAGTGAGTTTTCAGAAGCAGATGCAGGGGGAGAAGCAATTAGGTATTTTGTTAATTTGCAGGGCTCCAGAAGTTCTGCCTTCCCAGATCGAATATCTTTTGTCATTGACTGGAGAAGTGATTGAGTTTGATATCTTATTAGTGCTCAGTAATGTCAATGTTCATTTTGATGTAATGGATCATCTTCTTAAGCATAGATTGCAGACCGGAATGGCAGACTTTGGGTTCCAAGAGCTTGTAGTGGGGAAAACGCATACTGCTGGGCATATGTTTGATTGGGTTTTCCTAAAACAGGATGCAGTTTCTTATAGGACAACACTCCAGGATTTCACTTTGTGGCCTGTTCACTGGTCTGATCATTGACTTTTGTCATTTCAGCTGAGCCAGGAGTTGGTAGTTCAGGCCGGCAGAACTTTAGAGGGTTAGGGAGTGTATCTTCTAGAAGAGTATTGGAAAGTTTTCCAGCTTTGCCAGAGAGCATCCCTGGGATTGATAGTATGGTCACCGAGTGGAATCAGGACCTTGCTCAAATGTTTGATCACATTGCTCTATTGCAAAGGGCAAAGGTGAAGCTAGGAAGAATAATTAATTTCTCTCCTTGATGCATTCATGCCTTAATAGTTAGCAAATAGGAGTGTAGCTGTTTGGAACATGGTTGGTGCAAATCTCAAGGGAAAGAGGTTTGCCTCCTTCAGAAAATAAAAGCAACAAAATACCGACAGGAATTCAGAGATATAGTAAAAGAGGGGGACATTTTCAAAGTGATTAACACAGTTAGCAGACCTGCTAACCGCATTAATCATGATGAGCAGGATATTCAGCACAGTAACATGGTTAGTGCTGCTGAATAGTGCTGGGTGCTGCCATTGAATGCCCCGTGGCAGGGAATTCTGGGGCAGATCAGAGGTGGCACCTGGGGATGACCAGCTAGTGGCAATATTCAGTCGCTAGTCGGTTATTCTTCATCTGCAAAAGTTAGGCAGTTGACTAACTTTCGCTGCTGAAGCTAACCGGGCAGCAGCTGAAGATCACTGGTTAGCTTTGGCACCGTCTGGCCAACCCAGACATTCAATGCCATTGACCGGATATGGCCCTGGCATTTAGTATCTGGGTTTAGGGTTCAGCGACAGAAGCTATGCACTTTATCAGCCCTAGCCACCACCTCTGAATATCCCCGCGTGTATTTTGCTAACTTTGTGGAAGTCATCCCCTAATTATTCTACCCCCTTGAATGATGAATTTGCTTGTTAATTTGCATCTTCAAGAGGTGGAAAATGAGTCAGCAGAGACTGGTGAGAATAGAGAGGAATGTATTAATACTTTGTTATCTTTGGGGGGCTGGGGGAACAAATAGACATGATTACTCACAGTGTTGGACATAATTTGCATTTGTCTCTTAGTCTGAATTTGAGAAATTATTGAAGCCTATGCCAATGACCACTTTCCTTTTGAACCCTGTCCAGCATCTTTGGTGCGACTGGGCAGTCAAAAACTGGGAATTGCCTTGCAACAAAATAACTGCCTCTTTGCAGGCTGCTGTCTTTCCCTGTTGTTTGAAGCAAACATGTGTTACTCCTATTTTAAAGGGGTAGGCAGTAGATCCCCATAGGCTGGATCCTTTTCTTTTGAGAATGGTTATTGAGAAGACAGTGGTAGGTTATCTAATATAGTTTCTTGAGAAATCTTGAATATTAGATGACAGGCAAGCCAGTTTCAGATATTTTCATAGTACTGAGACTCTGCTTGTCTCCTTGGTTGATGACATTCATTTTTTGTTAGATAAAGGTATGTGCAGAGTTTTGATCCACTGTATGTCTCAGTGGCATTTGACATGGCTTGTCATAAATGTTTGCCAGATTGGCAAAGATAGGACTGGGAGGTAGTCCGAAGGATTGGTTCACCTCTTATTTGGGTGAAAGAGAACAAGTTGTGAGAGTACAGGTTGTTTCTTCCTCACCTAGAGTATTACAGAACAGGATGCCATAGGAGTCAGCGTTCTTGCCATTTTCATTCAATATCTCTGGCAAAAAAATGGCTTGAAACTAAATCTGACCAAGTCTACAGCCATGTGAGAGGCCCACATGTTGCCATTACTGGACTTATCTCTTTCCATTAGGGATATTAAGATACCCCTTCAGGACAGTATTACCATAAAACTGGATGCCCTGTTTAATTTTGAACCCCAAATCACATTTATTGTAAAATCAGGTTTCCTTGCTTTATGTCAAATCCAATAACTGCTAATCCACCTCCAGTGACTATCCAGTTCCGCAAATGATTGTAGTGGACACACACAGTTTTATAATCCACTCTAAAAATATAAAAGAGGGGAAGAGACCATCAGACTGAGCCACACTTGGTCAGTTGCAATTACACCAAAGATCATAGGCTCACTTTATCAGTCATCAGTCTCAACCCCCATAAGTCAAGTCCATCAAAAATCAACAGTAATCTTTATTAGTCAATTTGTATTTACTATCTGTTTTAAGTGTGATTTTCAAAGTTTAAGTGCCTTTTTATGCTGAAATTAGCAACTGCCTATCCTTGAGTGACGTACCAACTCAGATAGTCTACTCCAGTATACGGTGCAGCAAGTAGAAAGAATGGAGTCTGTAGTTAGCAGTAGAAGAGAGAGGCATAGATAAAAGTAATTTGTTTGATGAGCAGAGTTGCTGAGGAGGGGTGTAAGGAGAGCTAAGAGTGGAGAGATAGTGAAGAGCCTAAGAATGAATGCATTTCTAGGCCAGTAGAACTATATTTGGAAATGGATAGGGACTATATTTGGACTATATTTGGAAATGGATAGGGAGCCAATGAAGAGACTTGAAAAGAGGGGTATATGAGCATAGCAATGCTGGCAGAAGATCAGTTGTGCAGCTGAGTTAAGAGGAGTTAGATTATTCAGTTGGAGAATAATGAAGAGCAGGTTGCAATAGTCTAGACAGGAAGTGATGAGAGAGTGGATAAAGATCTTGGTAGTTTGTTTTGAGAGGAAGGGATGAATTTTGCTGATGTGGTTACCACCAGTCATTTCTTCTTCAAGCTCAGCAGCTCATAATTGTTAATGCCTTTCTCCAGTGGCATAAGTTACAATGAGGGCTCTCAAGCAAAATTTTGCTGAAGACCCCCCATTGTTGCGGTGGTGACGCCTCCCCATATGGCACCTTCCATGCAGCAGCAGCAGCAAATTTACTTCAATGTATTTGCTGCACTGCCTCCGCTCTTGTAAATTCGCTGCAGGCCTGGTGGCTGTTTCCTGCCTGCTGAAGTCTCACAGTGTGGCTGTTAATGTTAGACTCCAGCCCGTCAAGGAACAGATATCGGACCCATGGCAGATTACAAATATGTTTGCTGCGCTGCCGCTATGTGGGGCCCCTTTGTGCCTGGGCCTCCCCGCATTGCAGGGGCTACTGGGACAGAATTTACACCACTGCCTTTCTCTGATTTTGCTACATGGAATAGTATATTGGATCCATGCCAATTTTTGTTTCTGAAGGATTTACTCAAAGTTGTATTTTCTCTTTTGGCTAGTATAGTCTGTATTTCATTGAAAAAAGGGAACTTCCATGTTCCATTAAAACAAGCCTTACCGCAGAAGAATATGGACATAGGGGTTCCAGCCAATTCCCATTCAATCTCTAGTGGTGGCCAAAACTAGAATTTCAGGTAACTGGTGAGTTAAAACACTGGATTTGGGAAATGGATCCATCTCATTTAGATTTCCATGCTGGCTTTAGCATGGAAATAAAATTAATTGCCCTACTGGATGATATAAAAAGATGGATTGATCAGGAAACATCATATATTATGGTTTCCTTTATATATCTGAAGCTTCAATACTGTGAGCTACAAACTTTTGTGAAATAGACCGGAAAATGTGGATACTGAATAGAACCATTTAGAAATTATGTTGTTGATTAAGAAAGAAGTGTTTGGTATTCATTGGTAGGAAAAATCTAGGAAGTTAATAGTTCCATCCTGTTTTTATCCTTTTGAAGGTGTGGTCTCCAGAACTGCACACAATATTCCAAATGAGGTCTCGCCAAAGATTTATACAGAGGCACTATCACCTTCTTCTTCCTGCTGGCCATTCCTCTCCCTATGCACCCAAGCATCCTTCTGGCTTTCGCCGTCACCTTTTCTAACTGTGTAGTCACCTTAAGATCCTCAGAAACAATCATTCCCAGGACACACTCTTCTAATCCAGTCATTCACTTTAGGGTCTATTCCTAGGATGCTCAATTTATTTATAAGTCACCTATGTAGAATGGTGTCAAAGGCTTTACTGAAATCTAAGTACTCAACAACTAGGACTCTCCTTCGGTCCAACTCTCTGGTTACCCAGTCAAAGAAATAGTAAAGCCATGCTGTCTCAGATCCTGCAATTCATTGCACTCCTGAAACCTTACTATCCTCTGCAGGGTCGGCCCAAGGGGGGTGCAGGGCCATGTGCGGAGACTCGGTGCGGGGCCTCATTTGCATAAGTGGCCTTATTTGCATATATATTTGCATAATGTTACCATACACTAACTTTTAGTAAACATGTCTCTTAATGAGTGTATGGATAAAGAAAGACTAAAAGATTTCTACATTACTATAATCCAGTGCCAACCGCCAGGCACATTAGGAACTACTACAAATGCTGCCCAATTTAGAACCCATAGCAAACCCGCTGTATCCTGACAGCATTAGCAGGACTCACAAAGCACCATACCCTACCTATCAAAAGGCAACACTGCAAATATTAAACCAATACATTTCAGAGAATACTGGGGAAAGAGAACAAGTGGCAATGTCAAATAGGAATTACATAAACAGAATACCTCAGCTCAGTTACACATGCAGAACATAGACCATCACCAAACAAGGAATCACAATTCAGAAAAAGGAAGGCAATAATTAAACTGGGAACCCCAAAAGCCAAACTTGGAATGTACAACAACACTGTAGAAATAAAACTATAAATTAATTTCCTCTTGTACCAAACAAAGCGCAGAGGTTAATGATGCACATTCCCCAGAGCTTTCATATTCCAGTTAATAAATTCAAAATAAAGAGATATCTTTCTACCATTTGTGCATTTTTTTCAGTTGCAATTGCTCCAGCCACTTTCTTCTGGTTTCTTCATGTTTTCTGCTAACTCTCCATCGTCTGCTGTCCATTTGTCCTTTCTTCTCTCTTCTAGTTTTTTTTCCATTCTCTCTCTCTACATCTGCTTTAACATACTAATCTTTCTCCTTTTGCTCTTTCCTTATTCCTATTTCATCTACACAAATTTTACCCCTCCATCCTCAATCCCCACTTACTCTCCCAATACCCGGCCAATTGTAGATTTTTCATCCCTCCAACACAAATTATTTTTCCCCTCTCCATTTTACTCTCCCAGCCCCATCCCATTCTAATCCTCCCCCAACATCAGCTCCCTTCTAGTTCCAGTCTCACCCAGCATCCATTCCCTTCTAGTCCCTGCATCAGCCCATTTCCAGTCCTAGCCCCCCATCAGCCCATTTCCAGTCCTAGCATCCCCATCCATTTCCAGTCCGAGTCCCTTCACAAGCTCATTTCCAATCCTAGCCCCCCATCAGCCCATTTCTAGTCATTTCCTAGCCCCACCATTAGCCCATGTCAAATCCTAGCTCCCCTCCACTCAGCCCAATTCCAGTCCAAGCCCCCCCATGAGCCTACTTCCAGTTCTAGCCCCTCCATTGAGTCCATTTCAATTCAAGCCCCCACCACAGCCCATTTCCAATCTTAGCTCCCCCCAACAGCCCATTTCCAGTCCTATCCTAGCTGCCCCATCAGCCCATTTTCAGTACTAGCTCCCTTCCCTCACAGCCCATTTCCATTCCAAGCCCCCTCCCCATCAGCTATTTGCAGTTCAAGCCTCCCCTTCCACTCAGCCCATTTCCAGTCCTAGCAACACCCCAACCCATTACCAGTCCTAGCCCCCCATCAACCCACTTGCAGTCTTAACCCCCCATCACCCCATTTTCAGTTTAAGCCTCCCCCCTATAACCCATTACCAGTCCTAACCCCCCATCAGCCCACTTCCATTCTTAACCCCATCAGCCCATTTCCAGTCAGCCCCCCATAGCCCATTGCCAGTCCTAACCCCCCCATCAGCCCACAGCCCATTACCAGTCCTAACGCCATCAGCCCACCTCAAGTCCTAACCCCTCCACATCAGCCCATTTCCTGTCCTAGCCCCCCCATAGCCGACACAAGAAGCAGGAGACGTTGGATGAACAGTTGAGTCTTTATTTGATAGGGACCCCAACGCGTTTCGGCAACGCCTTCCTCAGGGGGATTACAACTTGAACAAACATTAAAACAAAAATGAGAACAATTAAAAACAAATAAAAACAATAGGCATGATGTTAAATGTATATACAAAACTTCAAATTAACAACCAAATAAATGCTCTATATAAAAACAGTTAAAGTAACACGGACAAACGTAGGGCTGGAGAACACAACACAGATAATTAAAATATAGATAAATTAAAATATACTAATCATCACTATAATTAAACAAATATAGCTTAAAAGAGGAAAAAACAAGTATGAGGCAAAATTTTTTTTTTATATAAATATAATAATAATAAATAAATATATATACTACCATGTCTATAATATAGCAGATTATACAACATATAGACTCATTTACATCGTAACAGGTGAAAGAAAAAGAGATGAATGTGTGACAAATTACAACAATTAAAATTAGTCTAAGAAGATAAAGGAATAATAATGTTTGAAGTGGATAAAACATAATGGTATACTATTGTATAATTAAATGCGCTAAAATACCCTCTGGTAGAATTTGCCACATATTTGGCCACATATAAATCAGGTTAAAAAGGAGTTAAAAAATTGTAGATATAAATCGAATGTGAGCAAAACTTTTTGGAAATAATATAGAACAAATCAGAAACATGATATTGTGTATCTAACGTTTGGGCACTAGACTAAAGCAACGTTCATCGTATTTATCTGTTGAATAAAATCGGCAGTCCTCAATGAACCCATTGTGTTTTAAAGCTATAAAAAAGATAAAATACTAATTCTAAATGGTCCATAAGTATTACTGCCCTTTTATGTGAGAACTTCATGAGTATACACGAACAGATGAATGAATACGTATAAAATTAAATACCGTTCAGATGCTCAACTACGGGAATGTAGCCCATTACCAGTCCTAACCCCCCATCATCCCATTTCCAGACAGCCCCCATCAGCCCACAGCCCATTACCAGTCTTAACCCCCCCCCATAGCCCATTACCAGTCCTAACCCCCCCAACAGCCCACAGCCCATTACCAGTCCTAACCCCATCAGCCCACCTCAAGTCCTAACCCCTCCCCATCAGCCCATTTCCTGTCCGAGCCCCCTCATAGCCCATTATCAGTCCTAACCCCACCATAGCCCATTACCAGTCCTAACCCCCCCAAAAGCCCACAGCCCACCTCAAGTCAAGTCCTACCCCCCTCCATAGCCCATTACCAGTCTTAACCCCCCCATAGCCCATTACCAGTCCTTACCCCCCCATCACACCCCATTTCCAGACAGCCCCCATCAGCCCACAGCCCATTACCAGTCTTACCCCCCCGTAGCCCATTACCTGTCCTAACCCCCCCCAACAGCCCACAGCCCACCTCAAGTCAAGTCCTAACCCCTCCATAGCCCATTACCAGTCCTAACCCCCCCTCACCCCATTTCCAGACAGCCCCCATCAGCCCACAGCCCATTACCAGTCTTAACTCCCCCCCCAGCCCATTATCAGTCCTAACCCACCCCCAACAGCCCACAGCCCACCTCAAGTCAAGTCCTAACCCCCTCCATAGCCCATTACCAGTCTTAACCCCCCCATAGCCCATTACCAGTCCTAACCCCCCATCACCCCATTTCCAGACAGCCCCCATCAGCCCACAGCCCATTACCAGTCTTAACCCACCCATAGCCCATTACCAGTCCTAACCCCCCAACAGCCCACAGCCCACCTCAAGTCAAGTCCTAACCCCCTGCATAGCCCGTTACCAGTCCTAACCCCCATCACCCCATTTCCAGACAGCTCCCATCAGCCCACAGCCCATTACCAGTCTTAACCCCCACCCCATAGCCCATTACTAGTCCTAACCACCCATCAGCACACAGCCCATTACCAGTCTTAACCCCCCCATAGCCCATTACTAGTCCTAACCCCCCCAACAGCCCACAGCCCACCTCAAGTGAAGTCCTAACCCTCTCCATAGCCCATTACTAGTCCTAACCCCCTTCACACATTTCCATCAAGCCCCCACCAGCCCACAGCCCATTACCAGTCTTAACCCCCCCATAGCCCATTACCAGTCCTAACCCCCCCCCAACAGCCCACAGCCCACCTCAAGTCAAGTCCTCACCCACTCCATATCACATTACGTCTTAACACCCCCCCATAGCCCAGTACCAGTCCTAACCCCCCATCACCCCACCACCAGCCCACAGCCCATTACCAGTCTTAACCCCCCCATAGCCCATTACCAGTCCTAACCCCCCCCCAACAGCCCACAGCCCACCTCAAGTCAAGTCCTAACCCCCTCCATAGCCCATTACCAGTCCTAACCACCATCACCCCATTTCCAGACAGCCCCCATCAGCCCACAGCCCATTACCAGTCTTAACCCCCCCATAGCCCATTACCAGTCCTAACCCCCCCCCCCAACAGCCCACAGCCCACCTCAAGTCAAGTCCTAACCCCCTCCATAGCCCATTACCAGTCCTAACCGCCCCCCCCCCCATCGGCTCATGGAAAATTTAAAAAAAAAAAAAGAAAAAGCTGGCTGCTGCCGCTGCCACCACAGCAGCGGCAGAATGGAGTATCCTGCGGGGCCCCCTCTGCCTGGCTGAGTCCCTCTGCGCCGGCTTTCAGATACGCGAAGGGAGCGTGTCTCCCTCGCGTCTCTGTTAAGCCCACAGGGGCAGATGGGAAATTTCCCATCAGCCCCTGCGGGTTTAACAGAGATGCGGCGGAAGCGGCAGCAGTCAGCTTTTTTTTTTTAAATTTAATTTTTAAACAAGCAGAATGTTCTTTGCGCGGGGCCCCCTGAAACGCAGGGCCCTGTGCAAAAAACATTCTTGCTCAATGGACGGGCCGGCCCTGATCCTCTGCTTAAGCAGTATTTGCATAAATTTATTCACCACAGAGGTCAGACTAACCAGCCTGTAATTCTCATCCTCATCCTTACTTCCACTTTTGAAAAGGTTCAGAGAAGAGCCGCCAAAATGGTAAAGGGGATGGAAGGATACTCCTATGAAGAAAGGCTAAAAAGGTTAGGGCTCTTTAACCTGGAAAAGAGACGGCTGAGGGGAGATATGATAGAAGTCTATAAATTAATGAAAGGAGTGGAACGGGTAAACATAGATCGACTGTTTACGTTATCAGAATATAGAAAGACTAGGGGACATGCAATGAAGCTACAGGGTAAACTATTTAAAACTAATAAAAGAAAATATTTCTTCACTCAACGTGTAATCAAACTCTGGAATTTGTTACCAGAGGATGTAGTAAAGGCTGTTAGTGTAGCTGGGTTTAAAAAAGGTTTGGACAAGTTCCTGGAGGAAAGGTCCATAAACCATTATTAAGAAGGGACCCAGGATATCAATGCTTGACCCAGTACAAGCATTGCAGAACCTGTGTCTTTTGGGGAAACTGCTAGGTACGTATGACCTAGATTGGCCACTGTTGGAAACAGGATACTGGGCTTGATGGACCTTGGTCTGACCCAGTATGGCATATCTTATGTTCTTATGTTCTTATAGCGACCACAAGTGCACTTCTCCAGTCCTCTGGGACCACTCCTGACTCTAAAGAAGCTTTGAAAAGGTCAGACACTGGAGCTGCTGGAGCTTCTCCAAGTTCCTTCAATATTCTTGGATGTAGCCCATCCAGGCCCCATCGCTTTATCTACATTTCATATAGCTAGTTACTTATGAACACAGTCTTCTGAAAATTGTTCAAGATCCCCTTCACTACTGATCCTATTTGTGGATGTTTTTTGAGGTCCTGCTCCTGGCCCTTCATCTGTAAACATAAGCAATTCTACTTTATCCTCATCAGTTTCTACATAAGAACATAAGATATGCCAGACTGGGTTAGACCAAGGTTCATCAAGCCCAGTATCCTGTTTTCAACAGTGGCCAATCCAGGTCACAAGTACCTAGCAGGTTCCCAAAAAGGCATACAGGTTCCACAATGCTTGTCCAAGGCAAGCAGTGGATTTCTTGGGTTCTCTTTAATAATGGTTTATGGACTTTCCTCCAGGAACTTGTCCAAACCTTTTTTTATACCCAGCTACACTAACAGCTTTTACTACATTCTCCAATAATAAATTACAGAGTTTGATTACGTGTTGAGTGAAAAAATATTTTCTCTTATTAGTCTTAAATGTGTTATACCATAGCTTCATTGCATGTCCCCTAGTCTTTCTATTTTTTGATGGCATAAACAATCAATCTATGTTTACCCGTTCCACTCCATTAATTAATTAATTAATTTATGGACCTCTATTATATCTCCCCTCAGCTGTCTTTTTTCCAAGTTGAAGAGCCCTAACCTTTTAAGCCTTTCCTCATAGGTGTATCCTTCCATCCTCTCTACCATTTTGGTGGCTCTTCTCTGTAACTTTGCTAATCCTACTATATCCTTTTTAATATATGGCGAACAGAATTGCGCACAATATTCAAAGTGTGGTCGCACCATGGAATAATACAGAGGCATTATAATATCCTTGGTTTTATTCTCCATTCCTTTCCTTATGATTCCTAGCATTCTTTTTGCTTTCTTGGCCACTGCTGTGAAAGGTTTCAATGTATTATCCACGATGACGCCTAAATCTTTTTCCTGGGTGGAGATTCCTAATGTGGAATCATGCATCTTGTAACCATAGTTTGGGCTGTTCTTTCCTAGGCGCATAACTTTGCACTTGTCCACATTAAATTTCATTTGCCATTTGAACGTCCAGTCTTCCAATTTATCAAGATCTCCTTGCAATTTTTCACAATCCTCTTGTGTTTTAACAACTTTGAATAATTTTGTGTCATCTACAAATTTGATCACCGTACTCGTTATTCCCATTTACAGTGCATTTATGAATATGTTAAAAAGAAGCAGACCCAGCACAGATCCCTGGGGTACTCCACTATTCACCTTTCTCCATTGAGTAAATTGGCCATTTAGCCCTTCCCTCTGCTTTCTATATTTTAACCAGTTCCTGATCCGCAATAATACACTGGCTTCAATCCCATTACTTATTAATTTCACCAAGATTCTCTCCTGAGGGTCCTTGTCAAAGGCTTTCTGAAAATCCAGATACACTATATCAATCGGCTCACCTTTGTCTACCTGTTTATTCACTCTACTCCCGACCATAGGACAAGAGAAATTGCAATCATGGACCTGTAATAATGTATATATGTACATATGTAAAGGCACCCCCCATCAATCGAGTGTAAATTCAGTGACCTAGCTGCTGTGTTGTGTGCCAAGCCTCATAATCAAAATGTATATTTTGCTAATTCCTGTCCTGTACAGTCAACCCTGATATGTAAAGTAAACCGCTGCTGATCGTTGGAAGTAGCGGTATACAAATGTATACTAAATAAATAAATAAATAAAATGACCAGAAACCGTGAACAATTTCATCCACATAGGATTGGTATTTTAATGCATTTATTAAAAACAGTTCTGTTTTTGTTGTTTACAAATGTTCAGTGTTTATGATATAAAAGTAGTCTAACTATTAAATTCAGTTTATCACTTAATTGTAATTAATTCTTGATACCCCTAGTATAATCATCTATCTAGGTGTCTTTTAATCAGCACATTCATTGCATAACAGCTGGCAATCTTCTGGGCATATGGATGTACCACATCGCTTGCAGTATTTTGATGTTTTCTTATCTGATGATCTGGTGCAAAGCTGGCAGCGCGATCATGCCCCTCTGGATTCACAGCCTGTAGGACCAGGTAAGCTGAATCCAAGTAGTTGCATGCAGATCCGCACTCCTTTCTGAAGTGTTCTTGGGTTCTGCAATCGCAATGTCTGCTGTGGCAGAACTAACTCCTTTGCCAGTTCTGTTAGGAACAGACGCCATTTGTGGGACATCTCTGTTTGCCATTCGGGTTTTTGCTGCACCCAAATTATGTAAGCTGCCACACCAGCGACATCGAACATGTTCATCAGCAGGCAGAACGGCCATCTTCTAGTGCCACGTTTGCATGTATATATACGCACAAGCTTGTCCAGATTGTCTACTCCAGACTTAGTAGTATTATAGTGCAGAATCATCTCAGGCTTCTTTTCATTCTTGTCGTCTATTGCCTTGCCATGATGCATGCTGCTCAAAACAATGACCGTTTTGTTTTTCTTTGGAACATAACTCACTATTGTGATCTCTTTGCAAAAAACAAACTGTGATGAAAACAGTTCCTTGGAACAATAAAATAACTGAAATCATAATGCAATGCAATGTGTGCCTTCGAGTCAGTTCTGACTCCTGGCGACCCAGAAGCTCCTGGGTTTTCTTAAATCATAATAAATAACTGTTATTACCAATCAAATATATCTCAGAAAAAAGAAACAATGTTGGCGGCAAAGCTTCTATAATTGCAATGAATAGGTCTATATGAACATATGCCTGGTATGAACTCAAACGCTAAAAAATGTTGCCTTAATTTCACAGTAGCCTCTTTTTTTTTTTTAGTGCCATTGAGTCAGTGTTGATTCATAGTGACCCAGCTACCTCTGGGTTTTCTTGGTAATGTATCACTGGAAGTAGATTACCAGCCTTTTCTTCTGAGGCAATGGAGAGTAAAGTGACTTGCCCAAAGTCACAAGGAGTGCCAATGGGAATCAAACCCTTGATCTTCTGGGTACTAGACAGTTGCTCTAACCACTAGGCTACTCCTCCACACACAGTAGCCTACAGATGAAATAGCCTAGCAATGCCACATTAACAATAATAACTACAACATGAACCTGAAATAGGAATTCTGACAACACTGATTTCGCTAAGCTGGGGTCAATTTGACCCCAGGTGTGTATATACACCATAAAAATGTTAACATAAAATTACTGTTCCGATTAAATGATAACACTCTACGGGAAATTCAATGGCTGTCAATACTGAGAAGATACCTGAGGTTTTAAGTCATGGGTGAAATAAATAAGCAAGTAATTAGACATAACAAAAGGCTTGGTGTCAAAATGACCCCACGTGTGTGGTGAAGGGTTAAGGGCCTGATATTCGAAGGCCCTTACATGGGTATAGCATCAGGGCATGTTAGGGGTGTTCCGGGGTGGAGCAGGGGTGGAGGAAAGGGCTACATGGGTAGCAGCGATATTCAATGCTACCCACGTAGCCCTCTGCGCCTTAAAGATAGGTGAAGTTTGCCCCTTTAACCCCTGCTCTGTGAGCTGGATAAAACTATCACTGAGCTCACTCCCCTTCTCATAAAAATCACACAGACCTCCTCCCTACAAGGCTTCATACCAGACCTCCTGAAATTTTCCTCCGTCTACCTCATCCTTAAAAAACCACAACCCATCAACCTACATACTCATTGCAAGCCTCCCATTTTATTGCAAAAATAATCAAAAAGACCATACAACAACAACTTCAAGACCAGCTACACAAACGTAACATACACAAACGTAACGTTAGCAGTGTTTCCAATCCCATCACAGAATGGAAACACTGCTAACGTCACTCCTAAGTGAACTCACAAAGGGGATTCAAAAGCTGAACCATGGATACATCCTCCTATTCCTCGATATCTCAGCAGCCTTCGACACCATCAACCATAACATCCTAATCCAGCGACTACAGACTATTGGAACAACAGGCTCTGTCCTAAACTGATTTCAATCCTACCTCACAAACTGCCAGCAACAAGTGAAGACTGGAACCTGCACCTTAACACCATCTACCCAAACACAAGGAATCCCACAAGGATCCATGCTCTCTGCTATTCTATTCAACATCTACATGCAACCACCCTGCGAAATAATCCAAACTTTTCTTCCACATATCTGCTGATGACATTATGTTATATACTCCCTTCAACACTAACAACTCATCACACTATACCATCCAACAATATTTCCTAAATGTTTCTAAATGGCTTGAACTAAACCATCTCACCATTATTCTCCAGAAAATTGAAATACTTTTTATCACCAGAGACCGCACATACAATCCCCCCTTTTCCATCATGCTCGATAACTAGCAAATCAAGGTCAAGAATGAAGTTAAATACCTTGGGATCACCATTGACCAGCTTCTTATGCTCGAACCTCAAATAGCCAACACAACAAGAACAGTTTATTTCAAAATCGGAACTTTTCAATGCCTCCGCCAACTACTAGAACCATCTGACTTCCACTCTGCTCTGCAAACCCTCACCATCCCCCACATAGACTACTGCAACTCCTTATACCCAGGCATCCCACAATCCACCCTCCACCCCCTAAAAATCACCCTCCACATTGTGGTCCGTATGATCCAAGGAGCACCTGGGACCTCTCACCTCTCATCCATACTTAAACACCTCCACTGGCTCCTACTACCTGCCAAAATACAATACAAATCCCACCTAATAACCTTTAAAACCATCAACAATCTCTCCTCAGCCTACCTCTAAAACACTGCTATACCCTCACTCATCAACCAGACCTACAAGGAAATCCACAGCTAATATCCTTGCAATATCAGCCGAGAAACCAAGGGACAACCAACAAGCCTGCCTGAGATCATTTGAACTTTATGCACCCTCCCACTGGAACTCCTTCCCAGACAACATCAGAAACTCCACCGAATTCTCTAACTTCAGAAAATTACTAAAAACCCACTTGTTTGTAAAGAACTTTGCAAATGTTACATAACCACTTCCCCAGTCCTATATGTAAGAAACACACAATCACCTGCATGTAAATAGTTCTCTGCATGCTTCAAGTTATTTTACATAGTTCGAAGTTCTATGTAAATCCAGTTAAAAGTTGTTTTATATACACCCGGTGAAAAGCAGTATAGAAGTAAGTCTTGCTAAATAAATAAATTACTTCCCTACATTACAGGAAGAAAGGGAGTTACATAGATGATTCAGTTCTTTCATCATCTTCAAAATTATTATGGAGTGGCACAGGGCTGGGAACAGATCAATTAATATTCTTCCTGAAATCCTATACCTTATTGTTAAAAAGTGGCAAAACATTCAGGTGAAAGGGCAATGTCTGCTTTCTCACAACTGGTATACTGTCTGAAAAGGTTGTTTCAGACAAGTTCCAGATCTACATGATGTGTAAGAAAAGCTTTTTTTGGCTCTCAGCAGTCTAGCCTTATAATACTCATGACTATGTACAGTGTGCCAAATTTTCACTTGACCTGCCATTTCTTCTCCACATGAGTATGATGATGATGATGATGATTATAATTAATAATAATAATAATAAACTATTTGTTCCTCATCTATCATAGCATTTCTAGGCAAATTACAGATAAACACACTCAGTAAGGTGTTCAACATACTGTACATTAAAATGCTATAAATGACCCCTTAGTAAATCTAACTAAAACCATGATCCCTTAATTTCTAATTACATTATAAATTGACCACAAATGCCTTAATAAAAAGGAAAGTTTTTAACGTTTTCCTAAAACTAACAAAGTTGTGTTTGCAATGTCTTGAATGCTGCTGAAACCAGAGTTTGTTGCACTTTGGGCCAGTCCCCTGGCAGCTCCCCCCATCTCTTCTACTGCCAACCCCAGATGCTGTTTCTTCAACCTTGCTGCACCATATGCCTGGAATAGACTACCTGAGTCAGTACGTCAGGCTCCATCCCTGGTCGTATTCAAATCCAGGTTTAAAACTCATCTCTTCGAGGCTGCCTTTGGATCCTTGCCCCCTTATTCTCCCATCTTCACCCATATGCATTTTTATTAATTTCCCTAAGAATTCCCTAGTCCCCTGTTGTTCTGTTTGTCTGTCTTAGCAGGTTGTAAGTTCTGTGGAGAAGGGACTGTCTTTTATATATACTTGTACACCACTGAGTATGCTTAGTAGCGCTATATAAATGTTTAATAGTAGTAATAGTAGTAGCAGTCATACTACAGTAGTAGTGGAGCAACTGCATTCTGAAGCACAGCCCAGGACATCATTCTATAGTCCTGCCTGATGGTCCAAGGAAAGCTAGTCAAAATTAAAGGGAAAAGCTTGTCACACATCTGCTAGATCCAAATCTATGGGCCTAATATTCATTTGCACCAACCTCGAGCACATAGCATTTGCCATCGAACTTTAACCCCAAATATTCAATGGCGGAGTCATATTCTGACACTGAATATCCAGGGATGCCATACAGCCAAAGATGCCGCAGAAACTAACCGAGCCTATCTTTATCTGTTTGTCGCTAATGGACAGCAGTGCAATATTGGGCAACTGGTGCCACCTCAGCTCCGTCTCGGAACGCCCCCAACATGCCCCGATGCTAAGCGGTTAGCATTGGGGCATATAGAGGTGTTAATCGGGGATATTCAGTGGCACTAATCATGTTAGTCCCACTGAAAATCCCTTTAAGTGGCATTTACATGTTTACAGGTCTGTAAACTGTGTAAATGCTTTTGAATATCAGGCCCTATATTCCTAAGTTTTCTTCCCCAACTAGTATTAGAATGTTGAAGGATATTGCATATTGCTATAGTAACATAGTATATGACGGCAGATAAAGACCAGTATGGTCCATCCAGTATGGCCCAGCAAGGCAGCCAGAGTAGGTGCACCTGCCGCTCCGTGCAAGTCACCCCTCTCCATGCCTTTGGTTAGGGGCGAACCCGTTGCTCCGTGTAGGTCACCCCTATTTGGTAAGATATAAGAGACAGTTAAGTTTATTTTGATTTTATATTTTTGCTATAAAGGGATCCACTGTGTCTGTCCCATGCTATTTTGAATTCTGTCACTGTATTTGCCCCCACTACTTCCATCAGGAGGGCATTCCAAGCATCCACCAGCCTTTCAGTGAAAAAATATTTCCTGACATTGCCTTTCAGTTTATCCTCTTGCAGCTTCATGTTATGCCCTCTAGTTTTACAGCTTCCCTGTCTTTGGAGGAGGTTTGTTTGTTCATTAACATTTTTTAAGGATTTAAAGGTCTGAATCATATCTCCCCTGTCCCTCCTGTCCTCCAGAGTGTACATATTTTGGTCTTCAAGTCTTTTCTCATAAGTTTTCTGATGCAGGCTCCAAATCATTTCGGGTGCCTTCCTCTGAACCATTTCCAATCTTTTTATATCCTTTGTGAGATATGGTCTCCAAAACTGAGCACAATATTCCAAGTGAGGCCTCACCAGTGACTTCTACAGTGGCATTAGTACCTCTTCCTTTCTGCTGGTAATTCCTCTTTGTATGCAACCCAGCATCCTTCTGGCTTTTGCCACCACCTTGTCACACTGTTTCGTCACCTTGAGATCCTCAGAAACAATCACTCCAAGGTCCTTCTCCTGGTCCGTGCACACCAACCTCTCACCCCCTATCACATACAATTCCCTTGGATTTCTGCTTCCCAAGTGCATGACACTACACTTCTTCACATTAAATCTTAACTTTCAAGCATTAGATCATTCTTCCAGCTTTTGTTGATCTTTCCTCATGTTATCCACTCCCTCAGGGGAGTCCACTCTGTTGCAAATTTTCATGTCATCTGTAAAAAGATAGACTTTTCCATTCAATCCTTCAGCAATATCACTCACAAATAAATTGAACAGTACCGGTCCCAGGACAAAACCCTGGGGCACGCTGCTAATCACCTTCCTTTCATCCAAGTGAGTTCTGTTTACCATTACCTTCTGTCATCTATCAGTAAACCAATTTCTGATCCAGTTCACCACCTTGGGACCCATCCCCAGGCTGTTCAGTTTATTGATAAGCCTTCTATGAGGAACAGTATCAAAGGCTTTGCTGAAATCTAGGTAGATCACATCCATCGCATGCCCTTGATCTAGTTCTCTGGTCACCCAGTCAAAGAACTCAATCAGATGTGTTTGGCAAGATCGTCCTTTGGTAAAACCATGTTGCCTCGGATCATGCAACCTGCTGTTTTCAAAAAAATCCATTATTCACTCTTTCAGGAGCGTCTCCATTACTTTTCCCGCCACCGAGGTAAGGCTTATTGGCCTGTAGTTTTTCATTTCTTCCCTATTACCACTTTTGTGAAGAGGTACCACATCAGCCCTTCTCCAGTCCTGTGGAACTTCTCCTGTCTCCAAGGATCTATTAAAAACATCCTTTAATGGCCCTGCAAGAACCTCTCTGTGCTCTTTCAGTAACCTGGGATGTATCCCATCTGGTCTCATGGCCTTGTCCACTTTCAGTTTTGCAAGCTGTTCTAACACATCATCTTTTGTAAATGGTGTAGTATCTACTCCATTCCCATTTGTATATTTGTCAATCACAGGTGGTCCTTCTCCAGGATTTTCTTCAGTAAAAACAGAAAAGAAGTATTTGTTTAGCATTTTCACTTTTTCAATGTCACTTTCCACAAATCCATTCCCGGCACTTTTGAGTCCTACAATTCCACCTCTGATTTTCCTCCTTTTTTGCCACACTTCACATCTTTAGCCATCTCTTCTGCTTTTGATTTTGCTATCCTTATTTCTAAATTGTCTCTTTTAGTTTGATCCTGTATTCTTTTCTGTGTTCCTCTGTTTGTGAATTTTTGAATTTTGTGAAAGATGTGATTTTTTGCCTTTATTTGAGCAGCCACTTCTTTGGAGAACCAAATAGGTTTCCTTCTCCTCTTGTTTTTATTTACTTTCCTTACATATGTATCTGTTGCCCCTTTTATTGCCTCCTTTAGTTTAGCCCATTGCAATTCCACTTCCCTTATCCCCTCCCATCCTGCCAACTCCTCCTTCAGGCACTTGGCCATTTTACTGAAATCAGCGTTTTTGAAGTCTAGGACTTTGAGCTTGCTGTGATTGAACTCAACCTTGGCTTTTATCTCAAACCACACCGTGTGATGATCGCTGCTGCTCACATGGGCACCCACCCAGACATTCGACACACTGTCCCTGTTGATGAGCACTAAATCCAGCATCAAGCTTTTCCTGGTCGATTCCATCACCTTTTGTCTAAGTAATGCATCATGGAAGGCATCTGCAATTGTTTTACTTCTTTCCAGATTTGCAGAAGGAATACTCCAATCCACATCAGGTAGATTAAAGTCACTCAATATGATCACTTCCCCCTTCATGGCTATCTTTGCAATATCAATAATCAAGTCTCAAGCCATTTCTTCGGTTTGAGTTGGAGGACTGTAGACTACACCAGTATGGGTGATAATGCCATCTCCTCTTTCCAACACAATCCATAGTGCTTCTTCATTTCCCCATGTCCCCTGCATTTCAGCAGCTTTAATACTACTTTTGACATATAGAGCTACTCTTCCTCCTTTTCTACCCTCTCTATCTCTTCTAAATAGATTATAGCCAGCTATGGCTATATCCCATTCATGCGACTCATTAAACCATATTTCTGTAATGGCCACAAGGTCCAAGTCCATTTCCATTATTAGGGCTTCCAGGTCAGGAACTTTGTTAGCTAGGTTTTGAGCATTTGTGCTCATTGCTTTCCAGCATTTGTTGATTGGCTTGCCTGTATTTTGCATGGATTGTGTTCTACACTCTTCTTCCCACTTGCCATTGATGTGTGCTTTAAAAGTGTGGCTGTAACCGAGGTAGCTCGGACACGGTGCTCCGGACCCCTTCAACCATCCACCCTTGCCCCCCCCCCATTTTAGCCCCCCCCCCACCCACCTTTCCCAAAGAATCCACACATACACCACTCTTGGGAAAAGCACCGGTCGCAGCTTTATTAATTTATAACATATCGAACATTACAGTTCAAGAATAATCCTCATAACAATCAAAACATCGGAGTAATGCCTCACCAGCCATGCTATAGCAAGGTGACCCGCAGCAGAGCAATGCCTCACCAGCCATGCTATTAGCAAGGTGACCCTGCCTCCGCTTCTGCCGCGGTCATGCCAACCGCAATCTTCCTAATCCCCTTTCCCCGACCTCGCCATGTAATTAGCAAAAGTCAGCCAGGGGATGCCCGGGTCGGGGGCACCCCGCCCCGGCCCAAGTATAGCCTAAGGCTCCGGACCCTGGAAACCTCCGGGATCCCGCACCCCCCAGCTGCGACACCCCTTCAGCCCCCAACCCACATCCCTAAAATAGGGAGGGAGGGAGGGAAGCCGGCCTCGTCCCCGAGGAGGAGCAGGAGCTTCGGCAACCGTTGCCGACTCCTGGCTCCTCCCCTCCAGGCCACGCGCCTCCCGCCTCCCAGACTCCACCACGCTCCCGCGCGTGGCTGGAGCCAATCAATGGCACCGTCGCCCTCGACGTCATCGTGCTCCCGCCCCTTCCGCCGATGACGTCCGTGGGCCAGGGTCCCCGCACCGGCCGAGCACCCGGTTACCAACGGCCGCCGGGACCCTGCCCCGCGGCCTATGCATTTTCCAATGTTATTATGCTTTTGCTGGGAGTGACGTCCTGAATTTGTCCTTCTCCATCCGTCACCCCCTTTCTCTAGTTTAAATGCCTGTCCACATACTGTCTGCATTTTTCACTTAGGATCCTTTTCCCTGCGCAGAGAGATGTAGTCCATTAGCATAGTATAATCTCTTGTTGTTCCATCTGTTTCCCCAGTTGCCTTTATATCTAAATCCTTCTTGCTTGCACCAGGTTTGGAGCCATGTATTAAAGTTGTTTATGCAATGCAGCCTTTCTGCCCTCTTACCAAGAACCGGTAGAACTTCTGAGAATGCTATAGTGTTAACAATGGGCTTGAGTTTCTCTCCCAGAGTCTGGAAGTCCCTTTGAACCACTATGATTTCTTGACTTTTATTACTAATTTACTTTGGAGATTTTTATTAATTATTATTGTAAGAAAATAGATGCATGGGGAGGATTGATTAGGTTGTGATTGTATCAGTTGTGTTATCTTGAGTGATGGATAGCTAAGGATGAAATCAAATCTAAATAAATAAATAGAATTACAGTAAATGCTGTATATTTCTTCTGAGACACATTTCATGCAAGCATTCTCCTGTGAAGACAGAGGCTGCAGTCCAGTAATCTACATCAGTAGGCTAAGTCCCTTGTGCCCTAGATTGCTTTGACCTAGTTCTCAAAGTAGATCCTGGTATAAGCTTTAAATTCTATGTGGCTTGTAATGAATAGCAAACACTGGCTGTATTTTAACTTAAAGTAGAAATACTGTATTTATTGGAGCAACATAAAGATTTTGACTCAGACTTTAATGGTGCAGAATTTTACAATATAGCCATATACAATCCTGCAGTATTAATCAATTGAGCAATAATCTCTGATGGTGGAAAGTGTGTTTTCTTTAACTAATTCCCTATGTAGAGGAGTTGAGAACCCATAGTAACATGAAAAATAGAAAATATAAGATATAAAAGGCTACATTTTCAAGGTGGTATTTAACTGGCAATGCATATGCGTACTTTACTGCTCACTAAAAACCAGTCAATTTTAAAACACAAGGGGAAAGGAGGAAGATGGTTCCTACTACTTTGCTTGTTCCTGCCTAGAAAGCCATCAAATAGCACTGAGAATGTATATCTCATGTGACACCCTACAAAACCAGAGGCTTGTAGGTGTTCCTAGAGCTCCCCAGCATGACATCTAGAGAAGAAGAGGGAAATCATTAAAATGGAGAGCAATTGAAGAGGGGAGAGAAAAAGGAAACACATAAACATAAGATAAGTAAAAATCGAACAGGTCTATACTGAACCACCATGGTTGATGTTTTTTATTTAAATGCCAGCCACGGTGGCTAAGAAAAATCCAAATATTCAGTGCTGGTACCTAGATAGATATCTGGATTTGCTGTTAAAAAGAATTGGAGACAACAGAACAGTGCAGGGAGGACACGGCCCGACTTGGCCAAGTTTCGGCTGTCAGCCTGCATCAGGGGTCAAAAAACAAAACACATGAATATTAAAATACATTAAAAATACAATAATATTCTCTAAAGTGTGCAGCAAAAACAAACAAAAATAGAATACAGAAACAACATACAATAACAATTAAGATGCAATTGCATATATATTCCAATGGCAGTCAGGACATTGTAACAAAAGCCTATAGATAAAACATACATATGTAACCTAAAAAGTGCATATGAGGCAGTACAATTGCTACAGACAATACCATAAAATTCTGCAGCTAACTTGCTTCGTGATCTTAACATAAACAATAGCTTGTTTCCCCTTCTTCACCTTCCCCTCTCTCTTTGTAAAAGGTTTAGCTCAGTTAGTAGTTGTGGATTATTTGTTTTGTCCAAAATGTATTAGCTATTAATAGTCTTCTCTTGTTTTTTTATGTTTATATTAAGATCACAAAGCAAGTTAGCTGCAGAATTTTATGGTATAGTCTGTAGCAATTGTACTGCCTCATATGCACTTTTTACAGTAGGTTACATATGTATGTTTTATCGATAGGCTTTTGTTACAATGTCCTGACTGCCACTGGAATATATATGCAATTGCATCTTAATTGGTATTGTATGTTGTTTCTGTATTTTATTTTTGTTTGTTTTTTTACTGTACACTTTAGAGAATATTATTGTATTTTTAATAGTCATGTGTTTTGTTTTTTGACCCCTGATGCAGTCTGACAGCCGACACCTGGCCAAGTCGGGTCTGTACCTTTGAAGGTTTTATGAAATAAAAGGTGTCTTTGTTTTTAAGAGGTGTGGCCGTGTCCTCCCTGCGCTGTTCTGGTGTCTCCTGTGATTTCTGCGGAGGGTTGTTGCTCTTCTTCTTTCCTTGGTGTTAAAAAGAATTGGATCAAAGATAATTCCCTAAGACACACACATCTCCTCAGAGTGAGCTCCATTTACCTGCACCATTTATTGCTTCCCACTCAACCAGTTTCTAACCAAAACCAACCCCACAGTTGGTTCAAGGTGGTGGCACCCTAGGCAAACCTTAAGCCTTATGCCCCCCCTCCGGTCTGTCATAATCCATTATTTAGCTTTGAATACCCTGCTCTTTGCCACCCCCTGGAAACTTCTGCCCTAGGCAACCACCTAGTTTTCCTTAGGATTGGTCTGGCCTTGTTTCTAATCCAGCCAGTCACTTTAGGGCCCATTCCTAGGGCACTCAATTTATTTACAAGTCGCTTGTGTGGAACCGTGTCAAAGACTATTTAAATCTAAGTCTGCCACATCTAGTGCTTTCCCTTGGTCCAATTCTCTGGTCATCTAGTCAAAGACATTAATCAGATTTGTCAGATAATACCTGCCTCTCGTAAAGGTAGCAGTGGTCAGGCTATGGCTGGTTTATGTTGACTCTCCAGGAAGGCCAGATTATGGAAAAAGGGATCTGTGACTAGGGTGTTAGACAGCCCAAAAAGAATCCTGTAGATTGCCTCCTAGGGCAGGAATAATGTGGTGTGGCACAGTTGCAACAGCTCTTGCTTGGCACACAGCCCCTAAAGGCCAATCATAGAGCGCTGCCCTGGTGCCTTTTTTGCAGGGCACTGTGGAGGTTATTTTGCAAGAGCTGAACATGACTTGGATGCCCAAAAACTGCAACGTGGATGTGCTACCAGCTGGGACACTGAAAATGCAATTTCAGAAGTGGGCAAATACAGACGTCTCCATGGCCAGCACGTACAAATGCCGGTGTTCCAAAATATAATTCCAATAAACCAATATAAATCCCACCCCAGAAAATTATCTCCCTTCTTTGTCAAATAAGTGTAAAGAATAAAATTCTTTTGTCAGACAATGACAATGGTGGGGATTAGCCACTACAAATGTCCTGTCCTTTTAATCATTTTTGCAGTAAAACACACAGCACACAGCATTTCAGCCGAAATTGGAGGGTGGCCACAATCGAAAAAAAAATCAGCAACATAGCACCATGTTTCGGGTTTCTTATAATTTTTAAACCCTGCTTCAGGCTGTCGTTTCACGCAAACCACTCTATTGCAAATCCAAACTAGACACAGGAGAACCGTTTAAAACCCTTGGCTTCTGACGTCACTGAAGTGTGATTACTTACTGCCTGACCAATCAGGGACAGAGAACAACAATGTAATCTCCTCCCTACTTGGCTGAAGATGTTAAATGAGACTTTACCTGTCCAGCTCTTAGTTCAAACCCATCGGGACCATAGTGTTCAAGCGGAAAATCCACTGCTGCTCCCTCAGTTGCAAAGCTGCTTATCTATCACCACCCCTGATAGACGGAGGTATCCAGTCCAACATTCTCCAGGTAAACTTAGAAAAATCATGATCATTTTGTACTACATGTTGCACCATGGGAGCAGACAAAACCTTTGTGTGTATCCGTGAGGCATATTCAGCCAGTCTTTTTTTGAAGGGATGAATCGTATGGCCAACATACTTAAGGCCACATGAACATTGGATCAGGTATACCACAAAAGTAGTATCACAGGTAGCATGAAATTTTAGGCGCCACTCCTTTTTTGACCACATGTCAGTCCAAACCTCTCCCTCCAGAGTTCTCGAACAGAATGAACACCGCCCTCAAGGGTAGTGGCCAGCCTACTCAACTATCTGCTGGTTTTTGGGGGAAGCATGCACCAACCAATCATGGAGATTTTTGCCCCCAGTGTAAGCCACACAAAGATGCCTCTGAAAACAGGCATGTAAACTGAGAACCTGCCAATGCTTAGATAAAATAGCCTTTACCTGGTTTGACTAAACATTAAAAGGAAGAACACCAACAATCTAATCTTCATATGATATAAGTGAATGCTCTTCCACTGATGATGGCAATAACAATTCCCTATGGTTATATAGTGCTCTCCGGTAAGCTTTCCAAATGATAGATCTTGGATATCCTCTGTATTGAAGACGATCACTCAATTCTCGATGATAATGAGGAGAGCTCAGTGCAGACATCACAGGCCAGCCATACAGACAGGGGGATCAAGCAAGAAATAGGCTGATACAGAACCATTTCGCCTAAGGTATGTGTTTAATTCTTGAGCATTAAAGTAAGCTTACAGAAAGAGCCATTTTCCTGTCCCCCCACCCATCTTGCCCACTATCCAATCCCAGCAGAAGCTATCACAGCAAAACACCTCACACTTGCGCACAACACTACCCTAATGCTGTCCCATCCACCAAGCAGACCCCCACAAGCCCCCTAGCACTGCTGGCCCAGCGGCCAGCTGACCATCTATCTACATGACCCCTGGCTACAAACCCCTGCCATCCACACCTACTCTGCCAGCATGAACAGAGATAGCCCCCTGCACCATTGCTGCACATGCATATACAGCATAGGCATGTCACAGCCTACATGGTATGCTTTCTCCTCCCCTTGCGGCGACCCCATGCCCTCACCCCCTCCTGCCCTGACTCTCCACAACTGGAAATTCCTGTGTGTGAATATGTGATGTATTCTGGATGCTTTTGCTCAACTCTGAGGAGCTAGCACCCTTTTCAGCCAACTCTGCAGCACCCTGTGGTAGAGCAGAGTAGAAATCTGGGAACCACAGGGGGGTGCCAGTGCCAAGGTGGGGTGCTACGAGGATATTGCTCATGGATGCCTCATGTTTTCTGTGGATCCATGGACCTGTGGCCCTGCTATCCATGGGTGTTACTGTCATCAACACAGGTAATGATGGAGGCCCATTGCCAGGGGCTGGTACCATTTAGATGATGTGGGACACTAAAATGCCCACATGTGCCATCATAGTATCTAGGGATAGGCTAACGTGTTCCAGCCTGTCCTGCATTCACCCATCACTCTCATTTCTCTCTTGCAGCACATGAAGAATGCCCTCAAGGATGCCAGTGTGTGCCCGATCCAGCTCAAGGAACTCTTCATTCTGCAGTAGTAATCACATCCCAAAGTAGATGAGCTGCTGTCTGTGATGGCTGGCCAGCAGGCCCACCTCTGCTAAACTGATCACTGCCTCCTCACAAGGAAGATCCACTGTGTGACTATGGCCCTGAGT
Organism: Ichthyophis bannanicus; assembly: GCA_033557465.1. Lineage (NCBI taxonomy): Eukaryota > Metazoa > Chordata > Amphibia > Gymnophiona > Ichthyophiidae > Ichthyophis > Ichthyophis bannanicus. The sequence goes on along the minus strand of CM066037.1, from coordinate 374,586,388 downwards.
TGCCTCCACTGATACCATCTCCTCCTTGCACTCATTCACTCTTCATCTTGCATCTGTGGTGGTTGTGGCTCACCCTCTGCCCTGTCCACCAAGGCACTTGTTTCCTCCTGACTCTGACAGTTCTGACTGCCCATGTCTGATGTGCCTGAACTGGACGTCTGGCTGACCCTCTCTGAACCATTGCTGTACCACCTCACCAACAGCACCAGTACCTGCAGGTGAGTGGGAAATGTCAGGGTGTCTGTTCCAGAATCCCTGCCTAGCTGTGGTGCTGGGGTGATTGACCACAGCCCTTCTTGTGAGTGTGGCCCTACAATGTATCAGAGGTGCAGTAGCAGTGGTTTATCAGGGGGGGCTTGTGCTGTGCGTCCTCCAACTCCTCCCTTGAGGTGTCTATCACAGCTGCCCACTGCCATTGCTGGTGCTGCTGTGTGCCCCCTCCACATGTTCACTTTCCACCTGGGTTTCCTCTCCCTTTCCAGCCACCTCCTCTGGCTCCTCAGCGACAGCTTCCTCCTCTTCAAGGGCATCTTGGGCTGTGCAGTGGAGGTTGCACAACTTTAGTATCACTCTGTACATTTCCACTTGAGCTGCTGCTCACCACTGCCAGCCACGCTGACCTCCCCCACCCTGTCGCATCGTCCTGCCAGTGATGGACATATGCCTGTCCCTTAGAACTTCTGTGCTCGCACTGCATCTCCTTACCTTGCTGTTCCTGGAGTGCATGCCCATTTGCTCCAGGAAACGTGGTCTCTTGTGCTTCACAGCTCAAAAGTGGCACTTCAGTGCTTCTATGGATCTCCAGATCCTGCAGCACTTGCAGATAGATGTGTCATGGTTAGTGCTGCCTTGCCTTTCTCACTTGCAATGTCTCCATCAAACCCACCAGCACCACACATCTGTGCTCACCTCAGCCACTGCACTGTTCTGCTGGCACAGTGCTGCAGCCGGACATGCCCTACCAAGTACTGTCATGCCTTCACTCATATTCTCTGCATACCCTTCCACTCCCTGCTGTCCTGTCTCACACTGCTCAGTGCTCCCCTCTGTTCAAGAACCACAGGAATACCAACATTTTCTTCATGCCATGTGGTACCCTTCTGCCTCTGCCAATGTGCAAACCCTGTCTCTCCTGCCACACTTACTGGCGCAGAGTCATACAGATTGCTTGCCATGTCGTGTTGACCTCTTGGTGGTCAGTCCATATACCATGCGCCGGGTAGAACAGGTCCTCTCTGGAGAGCATGAGGCAACACAGACTTTTCATCTCCTCGCTAGAGAAGTTGAGAAGTCTGTTGGACATGCTGCCACCTTCTCCACTGGCCCTCATGCTCTGGTCCTATGTTGCTGTACATGCTTGCACCTGGATGTCCCGGGGCCTGTCTAGCCTTGACTGTCCTCATCGCTGTATTACACATGGGCTGGCCATATAGCTGCCTCATCCCACTGTGCGTCCATTTCACTGCATGTCCACTGTTCCATTTTAGAACCAGCCTGGACATCCCCGGGCTTGGTTCAAAAATTGCATACATTTTCTGCACATCCCCCTTTGGATATCCAGCTTGCGCCCTGTCCATCATATGTAAAATGCCCCTCAATAACTGCTGGAAATCCCCTGTGTAATTGAGAGGGTGGGGTAACATACAGTGGGCACTATGGCTGATCTTGGGCTGATGAGGAGGTAGAATCTTTACCTGCAGTACACACAGATCAGATCCAGCTGTAACACTAAATGCACTGTACAGTGTGCAGTGCTGAGATACCAATCTGCACTCTGGCAACAATCCAGCACCCTTGACATGCCTCTCCATTAGTGATTATGGAAATGTTCCTTTTGTAGCTAAATGACTATACTTAGGCTGGGAATGTATGTAGAAAGTTTTGAGGGTTGGAAATTTCAATGTATCTCAAACATCCTTTTCCTCAGAAGCAAGGGACACCTATGGGGATGTAGAATCAGTTGACTTCCCAGCACAACCAAATGTACCTGCTGCATTATTTGCTGCCTGGTCTTCTCCCACATAATCAGAAGAAGCAAAGCCAGAAGTACCATTGCCACTGGATGAGGTAGACACTAAGCATTCCTGACTCTGAAACCAATGTTTCACATCCACCACCCCTTTATGACCAGACCATGGAGTGGTCCTAATAGCATAATGCCATTCCTTCACTTCAGCTCTCAGGATGCATCCTAGAGCCTGCTAATTCCTTCCACAAGTGCAGCTGCTGTATCCTCAGCAGCAATAGTGGAGGCAGAGTCTCTTGGAACACCTCCTCTACCCCTATATGAAAGCACAGCAGCTGCATCTGAATAGACTCTCCTATAATGCTTGAACTACATTGAGGCTGTCCTTGCCAGCTGCCTCCTCCTCCATCTTCTGTGGGTTCTGTGCTAGTGAAGTATCCTCAGAATCAGCATGGTTAGAGGTGCACGTGATTGAACCTCAAGGCCCAAGGTTATGGGAGTGTCTTGTGTCTTACTACTGGTCCTTGGTGTTCAAAACAAGGCAAACACCAGCATGTCAGTGACATTAGCTTTACCACATGATGTACTGTATGTCATTGAGGTATATCTGTGTAAAATCATAATATGTTGCAACAAAATAAAAACACCTGTTAGGCGTAGTGGTTGCCTCAGAGGATAACCTGGCAACATGCTATACTGTATCTTGGTGTTTAACTTATATTAGCATAACTTCAATGTTATGCTGTTCCCTGAAGTGTATTTATTATGGCCAGTCCAGGATTTCTGGCAATCCTAAAGTGGTACATTATGGGACCATCAGCGCTTATTTGTGTAGGCAGGATGTGTCACCACAAATGCTACAATGCTTTGGAATATCATTTACAAACCAGGACTGGCCACAAAATGATCCTCCAGGAACTGAGTAAATTGCCGGCTCATTTTGTAAGATTTATGATCGCACATGGGGCATCCCTTGCCCATTGGCAATGTAATTTTGCCTGTGTGCCATCAACAGTTGGCTCATGACATTTATCATTTATGAAGATAAGATATGCCACAGTAGATCAAGCCAAAGGTTTATCAATTAGTGGAGGAGGGATAGTAAGGAAATCCACAGTACTACCTTTTAACTTTCGAAAGGGAGACTATGATAAAATGAGGAAAATAGTTAAGAAAAAACTAAAAGGAGCAGTTGCAAAGGTTAAAGACTTACATCAAGCTTGGGTGTTGTTGAAAAATACTATCTTGGAAGCCCAGACCAGCTGTATTCCACACTTTAAGAAAAGTGGAAGGAAGTCCAAAAAACTGCCAGCATGGTTTAAAGGTGAGGTCAGAGAGGCTGTTGTTGCCAAGAAAGCATCTTTCAGGAAATGGAAAAAAGAGCCAAACGATGAAACCTGGAAACAGCACAAGCACTGGCAGGTCAAATGCAAGGCACTGATAAAGAAGGCAAAGAAAGAATTTGAGAAGAAGCTTGCTGCGGAAGCAAAAACGCGAAATAAAGATTTTTTCAAGTACATTTGTAGCAAAAAACCTGTGAGAGAGTCAGTTGGACCATTAGATGATAGAGGAGTTAAAGGGGCACTAAGAGGTGACAAGGCGATAGCGGAGAGACTGAATGAATTCTTTGCTTCAGTATTTACTGAGGAAGATGTAGGGATGTTACCCATGACTGAAGTGGTATTTAAAGGTGCGGAAGAATTGAAGGAAATATTGATACATCGGGAAGATATATTACAACTATTAGATAAACTGAAGAGTAGCAAATCACCTGGGCCGGATGGTATACATCCAAGGGTGTTGAAAGAACTGAAATATGAGATTGCAGACCTGCTATTAGTAATGTATGACCTATCATTAAAATCATCTCTAATATCTGAAGATTGGCGGATCGCCAATGTAACACCAATTTTTAAAAAGGCTTCGAGGAGTGATCCGGGAAACTACAGACCGGTGAGCCTGACGTCAGTACTGGGAAAAATGGTAGAAACCATCATAAAGAATAAAATTACTCAGCATGTAGATAGTCATGGCCTAATGGGAGACAGCCAACATGGCTTTAGACAAGGAAGATCTTGTCTTACTAATCTGTTATGTTTTTTTGAAAGTGTGAATAAACAGGTGGACAAAGGTGAGTCAGTTGATATAGTGTATCTGGACTTTCAGAAAGCCTTTGACAAGGTCCCTCATCAGAGACTTTTGGCAAAACCAAAGAGTCATGGGATAGAAGGCAGTGTACTATTGTGGATCTGGAACTGGTTAAAAGATAGAAAGTAGAGGGTTGGGCTAAATGGCCAATTTTCCCAATTGAGAAAGGTGAATAGTGGTGTACCCCAGGGATCTGTGCTGGGTCCGCTGCTTTTTGACATATTTATAAATGACCTGGAAAGTGGAATAACGAGTGAGGTTATCAAATTTGCAGATGATACAAAACTATTTAAAGTTGTTAAAACCCAAGAGGATTGTGGAAAATTGCAAGAGGATCTTGATAAATTGGAAGACTGGGCATCAAAATGGCAGATGAAATTTAATGTAGACAAGTGCAAAGTTATGCACCTAGGGAAGAACAACCCAAACTATGGTTACACGATGCAAGGTTCCACATTAGGAACCACCACCCAGGAAAAAAGATTTAGGCGTCATTGTGGATAACATGTTAAAACCCTCGGCCCAGTGTGCAGCGGCAGCCAAGAGAGCAAATAGAATGCTAGGTATCATAAGGAAAGGAATGGAAAATAAAACAAAAGATATTATAATGCCTCTATATCGTTCCATGGTGAGACCGCACCTTGAATATTGTGTGCAATTCTGGTCGCCGTATCTTAAAAACGATATAGCGTTATTAGAAAAGGTTCAGAGAAGAGCCACCAAAATGGTAAAGGGGATGGAAGGATACTCCTATGAAGAAAGGCTAAAAAGGTTAGGGCTCTTTAACCTGGAAAAGAGACGGCTGAGGGGAGATATGATAGAAGTCTATAAATTAATGAACGGAGTGGAACGGGTAAACGTAGATCGACTGTTTACATTATCAGAATATAGGAAGACTAGGGGATATGCAATGAAGCTACAGGGTAAACGATTTAAGACTAATAAAAGAAAATATGTTTTCACTCAACGTGTAATCAAACTCTGGAATCTGTTACCGGAGGGTGTAGTAAAGGCTGTTAGTGTAGCTGGGTTTAAAAAAGGTTTGGACAAGTTCCTGGAGGAAAGGTCCATAAACCATTATTAAGAAGGGACCCAGGATATCAATGCTTGACCTAGTACAAGCATTGCAGAACCTGTGTCTTTTGGGGAAACTGCTAGGTACGTATGACCTAGATTGGCCACTGTTGGAAGCAGGATACTGGGCTTGATGGACCTTGGTCTGACCCAGTATGGCATATCTTATGTTCTTATGTAAGCCCAGTATCTATTTTCAATAGTGGTCAATACAGGTCATAAATACCTGTCAGTTTCCCAAAACGTAGACAGATTCCATGATGCTTCTGCCCCCATGCAAAAGGAAGTTGACATTGGGTGTTGGAGGCATTGGAAGCCAAACAGACTCACAGCTCCAGAGGTTTAGGTAACCACTGCAGCCGCTGCAGGTCCAGAAGAGGGGCAGCAGTGACAGCAGTGGAGGCCGGGGATGGGACAAGAGCAGGAGCAAGGGGACACAAGGGATGAAGTTCACCTAGGGCTCCTCATATCCTTGCATGAGCCCTGCCCTGAAGCAGCTATAGCTCTAGTGAACCAGGAGAAGTGAACCAGCAATTTCAGAGTTCTGGGACTGGAAGCATCAAGAAACTTTGCTACCATGCCTTACCGAGCACTTCAAATGGTGTAGCAGCAAAGCGCAGACAAACCAATGATACCAGGAGTCTGTTCAGAAGGTCCAAATCATTTATTTGTGCACAAGTCTCAAGCAAGGCAATTTCAAAATGGCTGAGCAAAGTTTTCAAGCATTACAACAACTTTTATAGACTTCTGTTCCATTCTAGGTATAGAAAAACATTTCATTGGTCCCGGTAACCTCCCGTACCTCTCGTACCTCTTCTATTGGTCCCGGTACTGATAAGTTTCTCCAATTATGTCCCTTCTGTGGGCATGACACCTGCCTGCCCCCCTTCTAGTCCCAATTACAATGGTCAGTTCATCAACTTGTTACTTTCACACTCTCAAGGTTATGGGACCAATTTGTGCGTGCAGAAGAGCAAGGTTCTGTAACTCATCTGTCAGCACTCCTCATTATTTCTCTGCAAATGTACTTTTTCTTATCAGTAACTTTTAAACATGTCTCTTCTGTATTTTTCCATTTCTTAATTCTGCAGTTCTGCTTACCTAAGCTAATTCAATATTTCTACTGGGTTCTTTCTTACAGTAGCAGCATATTGGGGGATGTGCAATCCTATATGCCTCTCCACAGGCCTCATTTACAGGTCAAGCTAGCCATGCTGGCCTGCCTATGTCAGACACCGTGGATCACAGGCCTGCACCTGCCACATTCCCCCCTTTGATTAATCTCACCCTATTACTCAATAAGGTGTGAGAATTAAATCACTTTTAGAAGAATCACATCCTGATTAAAGGATTCTTACTAGGGCTAGCTTTGTATAAAGCCATTATTTTAGTTGCGGTCTTCCGCTCTACTGTACTATCAATTAGCACTATGAATGGAACGCATACAACATGGGATTAAACATGGTAAGCAGAGGATAACAGCAACAAGGATTAGTACTAAGATAATGAAAGTCTTAAATCCTCCCAGCCAAGAGAAAAGGTTAGCAAACCAGTTAGGAAATTTCAAGGCGTGCCAAGTCTGTACTGGCACATAAGCATGTCTTTGCATATCTTTAGCAATTTCTTCGACTACTTGACCCTTATCATCTATTTTCAAACAGCAATTAGTTAAATTCAGTTTACCACATACTCCTCCTTCAGCTGCTAGCAAATAATCAAGTGCTAAGCGATTCTGGTATATGGCAGTGCGCATCTGAGTACTTTGTCTAGCTAAGAGCGTGAGAGCATGACTAGTTTCATTGGTTATTATTTCAACTACTGCTTGTAAGCGAATAATACGATTGATCATATAAATTGGGGTACGATAACCATACATACCATCATCATTCCAAGTGGCAGGTCCATAATACTCAATAATTCTTTCTGGTGGCCAATCATCACCTTGCCACTTCTCCCACTTGCCTATCTGTAAGGCCTCTCTTTTCTGTCTTGATGCTCCTTTGTGTTTGTGGGTAGTGTATACAGGGTATCCTAATTGTTCTCCATGTTCAGTGTTTAACAGGAAGAAAGAAGGTCTGATGGTTCCTAAGACACATGCTCCTCCCCATTGTGGCGGGAGTTGCGCATATGCTCGGTTTCCACAGATCCAATATAGGCCAGGTGGGGCTTGCCAGGCTTGGACTTTGGCGAGATTAGTCCATAGACCTGCAAGTTCAGGAAATCTAGCTAATGGGTTAGGAGGTTCAGGATGTCTGATTCCTGACCACCATGCTGTCTTTTTGGTCGTGGCATTATAGTATTTCTGGCTAAGACAGACCAGCTGTCCTACCTTTTGGGTGAACTGGGATCCAGTTCTGGCAAAGCAAAGACGTCCAACGATTGAGTGCGCTAACACCCATTCACTGGTAGTCTTGTGTAACTCAGTTTGGTTGTAAATCATGGAATAATTCAATTCTTGGGCTTCCCAGGGCCATTGATCTCCCATTTGGGTTCCGCCACAGAAATAACAATCTGTGATCTTAAGACTAGATACTACTGCTCCGGCTAATTCTAGAAACAAATTCTGTGAAGGGTGAGGGATCTCAAACTTATTTACATGCATAGCTTCATAAAAGGTATTATGAATATGATATTTAGATGACTTGTGGGCTTGAGTATTCAATCTAATATACACAATGGTCCCTGGATCTGTTGCTCCTCCAGCAATACGTAAACCAAACTTATATCCTTGTTTCCATGCATGGGGATTATGTACACGCAAATGTAAGGGGTTGCAAGCATCTTTCTGACATTTATCATTTGTGGTTGGCTTGGTTAGAGTAGCCATCCGCTTATCTATTTTCTCATCAGTTATACCAGTGTTGCAGGTAGCATAAAAAACACATCCCCAATACGGGCAATAGTAATCTGCCGCTGTAGCAGTACTATACCCTGATCCTGTCTTACCTGTACACTTCCACCAATTTGTGGCACCTTCTGGACACATATACTTATGGTCATTTCGATACGCTTTCTCCCATGTACCACAGGTGGAATAACTATCTCTATTAATAGCATTACATGCATCAAAATTCAAAACAGCAGGTTTAGTAATGTCCTTAAGTGGTGGTGTAGCAGCTAATATAGGTCCATCTGCATCCTTCCATCTTATTTCCAACGTGTAATAGGATGGATTCTGATGCGGATTATAGCATGCTTTGATTTTGCCATGAGTGCAAACATTTAGTTCAGTGGTGTTATAGATACACCGAGTTATTGTTCCCTTGCAGGTATAGTAAGAATGGTAAAGCAAAGTCTGAGTTACTTTCAGTCCAGTTCTAGTAGAAGTAATGCAAGCGGTGCATGGAGGTAGAGCATAAGTCTGTTCAAAACCTCCAAAGAGGGCAACCAAGGCAAAGCAAAAACAAAGATACATGTTGATGTTGATTGGAGTTCTTCTGAATCCTCAGCTTGCTGATCTTGATCACGACGGTCTATTATTCTTCGTCCCGTTTGCTAATGAAGCAATTTAACGGGTGCTGAGTGTTGATTGAAGATCCTCAAGATGTCCAGCACACATTAACCAACTTAGCAACTCAGTTGGCTTGTGAAGTCTGGCTTAGTCAATGTAGTCTCAAAGTAGTGTGTCAAATCACACACACAAATTGGGTTCGTTGAAACAAAACTGTTGCTGTGTGGAAAACAGCAATCCTCTTCGAAAGACTTGGCTACTGCAAAGCACTTGTGATGAAGTGTCTATGCTGCTGGTTGCCGTCTCAGAGTAACTCGCAAGGGTACATCAGGGTGCTGCTCTGCTGTCCACCGCTCTGGTCCAGGATCGGCGGCGGGCTTGACTCTGCTGTGGTGGATCCAGGCGTCGATCTCGGCTACCTTTACTGCAGTTGGGGTAGACAGGATGACGGTGTACGGTCCCTTCCAATGGGGTTCCAACGGTATCTTCTTCCAATCTTTGATCCACACCGAAGTTCCAGGTTGGTAGGGATGCAAGGGTTCCGTCAAGTTGATAGGCAACTGGTCTTGGATCCACGTATGGAGAGTCTGCAGAACAAAACTAAGAGCTAGGAGTTCTTGTCTGGTTACTTCTGAACCAATCTGGGCTAAACTTCCTTTGACTCCCTGCACTATTGGTGGGGGTTTACCATACAAAACTTCAAAAGGGGAAAATCCTGTTGACTTTACAGGGGCTGAGCGTATTCTGAGTAAAGCTATGGGGAGCACTTGGGGCCATTTCAAGTGTGTCTCCTGACAAAGCTTAGACATTTGGGCTTTCAACGTACGATTCATTCGCTCAACTTTCCCTGAACTCTGGGGTCTGTATGCAGTGTGGAGCTTCCACTGTATCTGCAAAGCTTTTGCTAACTGCTGAGTAACTTGGGAGACAAATGAGGGTCCATTGTCTGACCCTATTACTGCTGGGATTCCAAATCTGGGGACAATCTCTCTCATTAAGGCTTTGGTAACTTCTCGAGCTTTCTCAGTTCTGGTTGGGAATGCCTCTACCCACCCAGAGAAAGCACAAACTAATACTAGTAGGTAATGGTATCCATTGGCTTTTGGCATTTCAGTGAAATCAACTTGGAGGTTGTGCATGGGGGTAACACCTCCTGACTGAACTCGGGGTGCTGTAATAAGGCCTTGCTTGGCATTATTTTTGGCACAAGTTACACATTGACGTGCTACTGAGGCTGATATGGTTGTCATCAGAGGGATGTAGAAATGTGGTCTGAGTGCTTTCTCCATAGCACTCTTCCCATAATGTGTGGCTTCGTGGAAAGCTTTGACAAAAGATGGTCCTAACAGTTCTGGAATTACTATTCGTCCTGGAGGTTGACTGCCCTCGTCTGGTGGCAGCTCAATCCATCCATCTTTCAATACTCCATTTTCTTTGTCACAATAGTAATCTAATTCTTTGGTGGTATATCGTGGGGTCCATAGATTCAAGGGTACTGGAAACAATGCTGCTTGCATTGGCATAGCTTGTGGGGCAATTTGTCCTGTCATAGCTGCTTGTCGTGCTGAGGCATCTGCAAATCTATTTCCTCGAGCAACTTCTCCTTTTCCTGCTTGATGTCCTCTGCAATGCATGACAGCTACACATGTTGGGGCCCAGACTGCATCAAGTAACATCAATATCTCGGGACCATATTTGACTGATTTTCCTCCGGATGTGATGAGTCCTCTTTCTTTATAGAGAGCTCCATGGGCATGCAAGGTAGTGAAGGCATATTTGGAATCTGTATATACATTTAGCACAAGTTTTTCTCCTAACAACAATGCTCTGGTGAGTGCTATCAATTCGGCTTTCTGGGCTGATGTGCCTGAGGCTAGAGCTGATGATTCAATTACTTCGTGTTGAGTGACGACTGCATATCCGGCACAGCGTCGTCCATCAAGGATGAGACTGCTCCCATCAACATAATAGATCTGGTCGGGATTGTCTATGGGCACATCTGTCAAGTCAGGTCGACTGGAGAACACAGTTTCCATGACTTCGATACAGTCATGTTCTGGGAGTTCTTCACTGATGGGTATCAAGGTAGCTGGGTTCAAGGCATGGCTCACTTCAAGTTGTATCTGTGGGTTTTCACATAACATGCTCTGGTACTTTAACATCCGGGAATTGGTGAGCCAATAATTTGCTTTTTGTTCCATAAGGGCAAGGACTGCATGTGGCACAGTGACTCGTATGTTCTGTCCTAGTGTGAGTTTGTCTGCTTCACTCACTAGTAGCGCTGTAGCTGCAACTGCTCTCAAGCAAGGTGGCCATCCCTTGGCCACAGGGTCCAATTGTTTCGATAGGTAGGCTACAGGTCGCTCCCAATTTCCTAATTTCTGAGTCAACATGCCTAGGGCATTTCCCTGTGCTTCATGTACAAACAAGTGGAAAGGTTTGTGGACATCTGGTAGTCCAAGTGCTGGTGATGACATCAATTCTTCTTTCAATTTCTGGAAGGCTGTATCCTGCTCAAGTCCCCACTCCAGTGGTGACTTCTCTTCTCCTTTTGTGGCTTCATACAGTGGTTTGGCAATTTGGGCAAAGTTGGGTATCCAGATTCGGCAATATCCTGCTGCTCCCAGAAAGGCTCTGACCTGCTTTCTGGTTGTTGGAGTTGGAATTCTGCATACTGCTTCTTTTCTTTCTCTGCCTAATCTTCTGCTTCCTTGGGTAATACGAAAACCCAAGTATTTCACTTCTTTTTGACATAGCTGTGCTTTGGCTCTGGAAACTTTGTATCCAGCTTCATCTAGTAACTGCAAGAGATCTTTGGTGGCTAGTATACATTCACTTTCTGATACGGCAGCTATCAACAGATCATCCACGTATTGAAGAAGCACTCTCTTCCCCGGGGCTACTGGATAGCTTGAAAGGTCTTGATTTAGTGCAGCACTAAAGATGGTAGGTGAATTCTTGAATCCTTGGGGTAATCTTGTCCAGGTGAGTTGGCCCCCTCTTCCAGAGATGGGGTCCTGCCATTCAAATGCAAATAATATTTGGCTTACAGGGGCTAATCTTATGCAAAAGAATGCGTCTTTCAAATCCAGTACAGTGAAATGGGTAGCTTCAGCAGGTATCAGTCCTAGAAGAGTGTAAGGATTAGGTACAACTGGATGTATAGTTTCAACTGCATCATTTACTCTTCTTAAATCTTGTACTGGGCGATAATCATCTGTCCCAGGTTTCTTTACTGGCAAAAGTGGGGTGTTCCATGGGGATTGACATACTTTTAGTAGGCCATACTCGAGCAATCTTTGTAGGTGGCGATGGATGCCTTCAATTGCGGCTCTTGGGAGAGGGTACTGTTTGACGTGCACTGGTGTAGCACTAGGCTTGAGGGTTACAATCACTGGAGCTATATGCTTGGCTAGGCCTGGGGGACTGCCTTCTGCCCATACTCCAGGTGGTGCATGAATGTTCTTTAAAGTTTGTTCAAAATAGGTATCTTGAATCGAATCATCAATGTAATATCTCCATTCTTCTTCTCGGGGAACTGTCAGCAGCATTACTCCTGCTGGCTTGGCTTGGGAATTTACTGTCATTTGCATTTCTCCTTGTTCGGAGAAGGATATCTGTGCTTGAAGCTTGGCTAGCATATCTCGTCCCAGTAATGGTACTGGACATTCGGGCATGTAAAGGAATTGATGAGTTACTTGCTGTCCTCCTAGACTGCATATTCGGTTTTGAAGAAAAGACTTTGTGGCTTTGGCACCAGTTGCTCCTATAATGGTGACTGCTTTTGTAGTGAATGGGGCTATCTTTTTGTCTATTACTGAATGCTCTGCTCCAGTATCAACCATAAAGTTCATAATTTGGTCTCCTATTTGTATTCCGACCATAGGCTCCTGGAGACCTAAAGCAAACTTGGAGCCCGGTCTGTCCTAATCCACGTCATCTTCGTCATGGGCTTGTGTGGCCAATGCTTGAATGGCTCCTCCTCCTCTCTCTCGCTGGAATTGTTCTCGATTGGCTCCTCCTCGGCCTCGAGGACGGCCTCGTCTTTCTTCTCGCCACTGATGATCGTTGTCGTCATCTTGCTGGGCGTCTTCGAGTTGCGGGCACGTATCTCTCCAATGTCCTTCCTCTCTGCAATAGGCGCATTGGTTCACGCCTAGTCTCTGGGTCCGGCCTCCGCCTTGACCCCGCCCTCTTCCTCTGCTCCTTCGACTAGGGACACCTCCCCTTTTCTTTTCAACTATGGCCGCAGCCAAAAAATCAGCTTTCTTCTTCATCTTTCTATCACATTCTCTCTGTCTTTCAGTATCACGATTCACATACACTTTATGAGCGACTTCCAATAACTGTGTTGCATTCATGCCCGCAAACCCTTCTAATTTCTGTAATTTACGTCTAATGTCTGGTTGAGACTGGTTTACAAAAGCAGAATTCACCATGCATAAACTTCCTGGTGCCTCGGGATCATAGGGAGTATACATTCTGTAGGCTTCAGTTAATCTTTCATAAAAATCTGCTGGGCTCTCATCTATCCCTTGGATAACTCCTGTGACTTTGGAAAGGTTCATGGCTTTTTGGCCCCCCCTTCTCAGGCCTTGTAAAAAGCCTTGGCGAAAGCGGGCTAGGGCTGTGGATCCTTCATCTGTATTTGGATCCCATTGGGGGTCTTCATTCGGAAATTCTCTCTGAGCTGCTTCTCTACGATCTATTATATTCTGCCCCTGCGCCGGAGCTGCAGGGTTTTCTGCCATCCATTCAATAGCTGCTTTTCTAATTCTCGCTCGTTCTTCTGTAGTGAATAGGGTGGTCAGGAGCTGACGGCAATCTGGCCAAGTGGGTTGGTGAGTTTCCATAATACTAGTTACTAATTCTGTCAGCTCCTGGGGCTTGCTAGTATAGGAGGCATAATGCGACCTCCAATTTAATAAATCAGTTGTAGAGAAAGGGATATACACATAAGTTAGGGGTCCCGCTACCACTTCATCATTATCATTCTTTACGGGCACTCCCGGGACTTGCCTTAAGGGAAACAGTTTGGCTGTCCCAGGCGTTGTTTGGGATCTAAGGGTTATTGTCGTTGCCTTTGCAGGAGTCGCTTTCTTTTTCTCAACTGGTTTTGCTTTGGGTTTTTCTTTCGCTGGCGTGCTAGTGCTAGCGCTGGCTTTCTCGATTATTTGTACACTGTCCTCCTCCTCTTCTGGGGAATTCTCTCTTTCTCCTTCTTCTATCTCCGCTTCTGACTCACTTTTTACGTCCTCCACTTCTCTTTCCACTAATTCTTCCTCTTTCTCTTCTCTAGGAGGGGGACCGGGGGTTGGGTCCCGCCTCGGCTCTGGCCGTCTCTGGGGTTCTGGGGCAGGACGACGCCGGGCTACTCTTACTGGACCTGGGGTTCGGGGCTGCCTGAGGACTACTTCTGGGGAATCAGGATCTGCCAGGATGGGTTTCTTCGTGGCTTTCTTATCCTGCTCTTTCATTCTAGGATGTTCCGTTTTCTGTCTAGAATCTGTTTTAGCTAACATTATTCTGCACTGTTCCTCATAACAGCGCTGCGCCCAGGAGGGCGGATCTTCACAAATACTTAACCAAGAATCTATATAGGGGTACTGATCGGGGTGCGCTACCCGCACTCTACGATGTATTGACTGAATAATCTCTACAGTGAACGTTCCCTCTCGGGGCCAGGTGGGGTCTAGATCGGGCCACTCCCTAGTACACAAAATCTGCAAACGGGCTGCTGTCATTTTAATACCATAATCTCCTGAATATCCCTCTTTAAAATGTGCGATCATACATTCTAATGGAATGTTTCTAGTAGACCCCGCCCCTCCCATTTCGATGTGTGCGCGCAACAACAGACAGAAGGGAAAAGGAGGGCGGACCGTGGGTAAGGGGTCCTCACGGCCCTGGAAACGTATAGGGAATACAAATAACAAGACAAGACGACAATCGCTTCCCCTTTTCGCGACCTGAACGCGGTCGCCCGGTCAGGAAATGCGCTAATCAGGGGTCCGCCTTCACTTGGTCCGTGCTGCCAGACCTCTCATTCACACTTCGTTCACACAATCATGCTAGCAACGTATCCCAGAATGCATTCGTTTCTATCTATTCTGACTAGTCTTTTCCCAATTACAAAAAGGATGAGGGTTTCACCCAGCGAATTCCCATGCCAGGCTACTCGGCTCTTCCTTGAGAGTTGATCATGCTCTCTTACCAATTCCCAATATCTCGAGATTACAAATTCCAAAGTTCCAATGGCAGTACTGCTCTTTCTATTTCTGTCTAGACCCAAAATCAAAACTATACTCACCGGATCCGGTCCTCAAACTTCCCAAGCAGGCGCATGAGTTGGACCTCGGACTCCCCTCACTCGGGTTCGAGGCGTTGGCTCCAACCGGGCCCGGCACCCGCCGAGGTCTGACCAGCTCCCTCCGATACAAGGGACCGGTGGCGCCAGGGAGCGGCCCTCGTCGGAAGGGCGCGATCCCGGCAGGACCAAGCCTATAGAGGCGGAAAGTCGTGGTATATTGCCCTATATACACTTTGATTCCACAACTTCCCGGCCAATGCACCAAGGAATATGTAGCAGCAAAGCGCAGACAAACCAATGATACCAGGAGTCTGTTCAGAAGGTCCAAATCATTTATTTGTGCACAAGTCTCAAGCAAGGCAATTTCAAAATGGCTGAGCAAAGTTTTCAAGCATTACAACAACTTTTATAGACTTCTGTTCCATTCTAGGTATAGAAAAACATTTCATTGGTCCCGGTAACCTCCCGTACCTCTCGTACCTCTTCTATTGGTCCCGGTACTGATAAGTTTCTCCAATTATGTCCCTTCTGTGGGCATGACACCTGCCTGCCCCCCTTCTAGTCCCAATTACAATGGTCAGTTCATCAACTTGTTACTTTCACACTCTCAAGGTTATGGGACCAATTTGTGCGTGCAGAAGAGCAAGGTTCTGTAACTCATCTGTCAGCACTCCTCATTATTTCTCTGCAAATGTACTTTTTCTTATCAGTAACTTTTAAACATGTCTCTTCTGTATTTTTCCATTTCTTAATTCTGCAGTTCTGCTTACCTAAGCTAATTCAATATTTCTACTGGGTTCTTTCTTACAGTAGCAGCATATTGGGGGATGTGCAATCCTATATGCCTCTCCACAGGCCTCATTTACAGGTCAAGCTAGCCATGCTGGCCTGCCTATGTCAGACACCGTGGATCACAGGCCTGCACCTGCCACAATGGGACTCATGGGTTGAGCACTGATGATCTGGAGGCCGCCCTCTACCTGACTGGTCTGAATCTGAGAAACTCATAAGCAGGAGAGTATGGGAATTCTGAAAAAGATCCTACCCCTATGTAAACCTCCAAATAATGTGTGTGGTTGAACTAAAGAGAGAAGAGTGGGTAAGGGATATAACATTCTACAGGATGAGACCCAATGCAATTTTCACTGCATAGAGCATAAAAGATCTGGCGATAAAAGCAACCATTAATGGACAATTCCAACAATGGCAAAAAGAACATTGTCTGCAAGTATGCTGTAATGTCATTGAAGATGACCTGAGGCCATGATATTACTCAGTCAGCAAAATAATACCTGGAAGAGCTACTGTGCACAAACCAGATCCTAGATGGTACGGTGCCTTAAATGCTTCAAGAAAGTGATCAAAGATCTTCAAATCTACTGTCTAATTCCATTGCTGAAATGGCAGGGTTGTTGTTTTCCCATTTTCTCTTTTTCTGTTCTTTGTGTATTGTTGCAGAGTAGCCTAGTGGTTAGAACACTGGCTTGGTAACTAAGCAACCAGGGTTCAATTCCCACTAGCACTCCTTGTGGCCTTGGGCAAGTCACTTAACTCTCCATTGCCTCAGAAGAAAGGCTTGGCAATTTACTTCCAGTGACACTGCCAAGAAAACCCAGGAGCTTCTGGGTCTCCAGGAGTCAGGACTGACTCAAAGGCACACATTGCATTTTGTGTATTGTTGCAGGAAGCCAAGACACAGCAGATGGCAGCACTGAGCCAGTTCATGCTACACATTAAAGTTACAAATGGACTCATGGACTAATTTGATAATACAGTTCATTTTGACTGCTGTATTATGCAGTAACCTTTTTAATGTGGTTATGTAAAGTAATGGCAAAAGGAAATATAAAATATTCTATAAAAATCACTGAAACATTTAAAACTGTAAAGGAAATTCCCAAAATGTAAGAAAAATCAGTTTGTGCTCTAAAAAATACAAAATACTTCTAGAAAGGTATTCTGAACCATTTTTCTTTATCCCTATTGTTAAGCTTTACATTTTTGTACTATAGTAGTAGATTAGTGGTGCAATAGGTTTAAGTAAGGGGGGGCAACACATTAAATGGTATAACGGTAGAGGTTAAGTGCTCATAGACATTATGGGCCCAATATTAAAAGATATTTACATGGTTTTCAGATTTGCAAACTGTGTAAATGCCACTAAGTGGGATATTCATTCTAAATTTTGCTCTGGGAGAAATAGTTCAATTGGATATTACATTGTAGTGTAGCAGCAGATAAGCATGCAATAAATAAATCCAGGAGTCTTTTCAAGGATCCAAGCCAGTTTAATGTGCACATGGCTCAAGCAATAAGCAATTTCAAAATGGCTGAGCAATGGCTTCTAGTAAAACAACAACTTTTATAGCTTTCTTGTCCATTCTAAGCATAGGCAAACTTTTCATTGGTCCCAGTACCCCACTCACCCATCTATTGGTCCCGGTACTGATATGGCTACCCAATCGGGACTCTGGTCTGGGCCCAGCACCTGGTTGCCCCCCTTCTAGTCCCAATTACAATGGTCAGTGTCTCCAACTTGTTACTTCTCTCCTCCAAGGTCGCTGAGCTTGTTAAAACATATGGGAAGCAGAGGCACTGTGACCTTGCTCTCTGCAGAGTTAATTAATTCCATAGAAGCATAGCACACCTTATCAGTACCAATTAAACTTGTTTTTCTTATTTTCTAAGTTTCGTTTCTGCTTAGCTATGTTCAGTTAAACTGAGTTAAGTTTCAATTCTATGGTGTCATCATTCAGGGGGGTTTTCATTCCTCTGGGCCTAACTACAGGCTTCAGTTACAGGTCAAGCTGCTCAGGCCTGTCTGCTTAGTTCAATTAGCATGGATCATAGGCCGTCGCCTACCACATTCCCCCCTTTGATTATTCTCACCCGCATGTTAATAAGGTGTGAGAATCAAATCACATAATACTAGGTAAAGGTATCACTCTGTGGTATAGGGTAGTAAGTTCACATAGCTAATATCTTTGTAGCTGTCTTACGCTCTACAGTGTTATTAATAACTGAAGTTATCATTTGCAAGCAAAATGGCAAGAAACAAGGGAGCAACAGGCAGATAGTCAAAGTCCATAGTTTGGCAAGAGTGGGAAAAAGAACTAAAGGATTAGAAGGTTCGGTTGCATCTTTGTTGTGCTGTCGTAAAGCTTCTGATTTAGACAGACCAGCTGTCCATCCTTCGTAGTAGATTGTGGTCCAGTCCGAACAAAACACAAACTGTCAACAATGGGGTGGGCCAATACCCACTCACTAGTAGTATTATGTAAATCAGTCTGATTGTATAGGATAGAATAGTTCAGTTCTTGCGTCTCCCAGGGCCACTGATCTCCCATCTTAGTTCCTCCACAATAGAAACAGTCAGAAGTGTGGAGACTAGATGCTATTGCTCCAGTAAGTTAAAGAAACAAGTTCTGGTGGTGGTATGAGGAATTGCAACGGTGGCTTGCATAGCCTTGTAGAAAGTCAAGATCTAGAACAACTTTTGGATTGGAGAGTATACCAATGCAAGTATAGGAAGAATGATAAAACAAGGTCTGAGTGACCTTCGGTCCAGTTCATGTTGTACTTATACAGGCTGCCCAGGGAGATAAGGCAAAAGTCATTTCAAAGCACTCCAAGGCTGCTGCCAAAATAAAGCAATAATAATAATTCATAATGGGCATAGTCTCTGGAAAATTGGTGGAACTGTCGACTTCCACAACAGATAACAGATGTAGGGTTGATTGTAGATCCTCAAGCTTCTGCCGTACGTAGACCTACCAGCGTTTTGGCAGGAGTAGGGCTGTAGATTCCAAAGTATCACTGTCCTCTGGGATGTCTCAATTTCTTAAAATATCATAGCATAGTCTCTTAGGCTATTATTGCTTCCTTAGAGCAGTTCACTCTTTAGGAGATCAAAACAGTCTTTTCAGAGTATTTAAACACAGTCTCTTAGAAGATTCAATTTCTTAACACAACACAGTCTCTTTCTGATGATTGCAGGTTTTTTCAGATGCGAGGCTTACCTTCAGATAAACAAACAGTCTTGAAATAGTGCAGTTTCTGAGGGACCAATAAGTCTTAGGGCCGTGGTTGTTGTCGTAGGGTGAGGTGCAATGGAGTCTCAGGATGCTGTACAGTAGTCCAGTGATCAGGTTCAAGAGCAGCTGCTGGCTTCACTTGATTATGATGGGTCCAAGGTTCAAATTCTGCGACTTTTACTGCAGTTGGAGTTGTTGACAGGATGACGACATAGGGTCCCCTCCAATGCAGGGCTAACAGTATCTTTCTCCACTCTTTGATCCACACCGAGACTCCAGGCTTGAAAGGATGCAGGGGTGCAGGCAAATTGATGAGTAATCGATTTTGTACTCAGGTATGAAGACTCCTGCAAAACAGAACTTAAAACCAATAGTTCATGTCTAATAATTTCAGATCCTATCTGTCTCATATCTCCTTTTATTTCCTATACAATAGGCAGGGGTTGCCCATACAGAATCTCAAAAAGGGAAACTCCTAAAGACTTAGCAGGGGCTAAGTATATCCTAAGAAGGGCTATGGGAAGAACCTGGGGCCACTTCAGGTAAACCTCTTGGCAAAGTTTAGACAACTGAGATTTCAGGGTTCTATTCATATATTCTACTTTTCCTAAATTCTGAGATCTATAGGCAGTATGTATCTATTAATATCAATATCTTGGGGCTATACTTAATGGACTTGCTTCCTAAGGTTATCCACCCTCATTCTTTGTACAGGGCCCCATATGCATGCAAGGTTGTAAGGGTATACTTGAAATCTGGGTACACATTTAGACAGGGCTCTTTTCCTATTGTTAGTGCTCTAGTGAGGACTATCAGTTCAGCTTTCTGTGGTGAAGTTTCTGGGGCCAGGGCTGAGGACTCAACTACCAAATCAGGGGTCACCACTGCATATCTAGCACAACAATGTCCATTGATGATGAAACTGCCTTCAGCCACAAAGAAAGTCTGTTCAGGGTTCTCCAGAGGGACATCAGTCAAATCCAGGTGGCTTGAGAATACAGTGTCCATAATTTCTAAACAGTCATGATCAGGGGATCAAGACCAACTGATAACAACATAGCAGGATTGAAAGCTTGACTGACCCTTCAGTTGTATCTGGGGTTTTCACACAACATACTCTAATATTTCAACATTCATAGATTTGTTAGCTAGTAATTTCCTTTGTGAAGGGATTTTTCTTTTAGTTTTTGCTTACTAGGAAGGCTGTAGCTGTAACAGCTTCTCAAATAAGGTCCAAGAGATTGAGTCAACACTCCCAGAACATTTCCTTGCGACTCATGAACATAGAGACTGTAAGGTTTTCTGGACATCTGGTAGACCCAGAATTGGTGACAACATCAGAGTGTTTTTTTCAAAGATCAAAAGACTGCATCCTGTTCAAGTCCCCATTCCTCTGGAGACTTTTCCATTCCTTTGATAGCTTGATACAATGGTTTTTTTTTTGGGGGGGGGTTTTCTCTAGCAGCGCAAAATTGGGGATCCATATACAACATACTCTGTGGCACCCAAGAAGGCTCTCACTTGCCTCCTGGTGGTTGGAGTAGGAATACTGCATACAGCTGCTTTGCGTTCTGGTAAGGGTTCCAGGCGTCGAATTCCGCTGGACAACTGGAATCCTAGGTATTTAACTTGTTTGACATAATTATGCTTTGGCTCTTGAGACTTTGTATCCAGCCTCATTAAAAAGGTGCAAGAGTTCACTGGTGGCTGGTGGACATTCACTTTCTGAGTTGGTGGTTATGAGCAAGTTGTCCACATATTGAAGTAGAATTTTTTCTTTTTTTTTTTCTTGAGTTTCTGGATAACTTGTCAAATCTTTTGCTGAGTGAGGCGAGTTCTTGAATTCTTGAGGTAATCTTGTCCAGATGAGTTGGCCCCGCCTCCTTGTAGTGGGGTCTTGGGCTAAGCGTATACAGAAAAAGGCATCTTTTTAAGTCCAGAATGATGAAATGTATAGCTTCAGCAGAGATCAGTTCCAAGAGAATATAAGGATTTTGGTACCACTGGTTGTATAGTTTCAGCTGCATCATTCATTCTTTCTTAGATCCTGCACTGGGCGGTAATCACCTGTCCCAGGCTTCTTGACTGGCTTGAGGGTGACAATGGCAGGGGCTATGTTCTTTGCTAGGCCAGGTGGATTATCTTCTGCCCATCCTCCAGGTGGGGCTATGAGGTTGGTAAGTGTACAGCTTGTTGCTTTGGATGCAGGTGAATAGAACCGCCATTCTTCTTCTTGGGGACAGTTAACACCATCAGGCCAGCAGATTTTGAGTTTCATTTTTTTCCCCTTCAACAAAGGATATCTGTGCTTGAAGCTTTGCAAGCAGGTCTCGGCCCAAAAATGGAATAGGGCATTCAGGCATATACAGGAACTGGTACATTATTATTATTATTTTTTTCTAGTTCACACATGTGGTTCTGCAGAAAAGGCTTTGCGAGAAAAACACAGGGGCTACTGGCTTTAGTATTCTGCTCCTGTATCCCCCATAAAAGTCCATATATTGGTCCCCTATTTTTCAGACTGACTCCTGGGGACCCAGGGAAACTGGAGAGTCCGGTCTGGCCTAGTCTTCATCCATGCTGTAGCCCTCTTCGGCTGCCACTCACGCTATAGCTGCTTCACTCTCGTGCTGAAACACTGTGCTTGGTTTATTGTTTTATGACTTTGCAATCAAGTACTCCCTCGGGAGTCAAGATACGGGCATTCACTTCTCTAATGTCCTTCTTTTTCTATAATGGGCGTACTCACACCCAGTTTTTCACTTCCTCTGTTCCTTCGATTAGGATAATCTCCTCACATCATTCAACTAAAATATCATTCACTTTCTCTGTTACATTTATTTTCACAATTCACACACCCTCTGATTAACTTTCATTTAACCATTATGCCCGCAAATTCATCCAGTTCTTTGCAATTTCCGTTCATTAGTTCAATCAAGTCCTAAAACTTCTCAGTGCAGTTGTTTTTTTCAGTTCTAAACAAGTCTGGTCAGCTGACTTTCACTTCTAGTCCGGAGGGGGTGGACATTCCCCTGTTGCAGAGGTGGCTAGCAAACTACTTGGGAATCTGTAGTCCCCCCCCCCCCCTCTCCTGGATTCTGTTTCTCCTAGCAATGCTCTATCCAGGAGGTTGATTTTTTTTTTTTTTTTAAGGATCCACTTCTCTGCTGTGGGCACATTAGTTCACGCCCACTGGGGGGGGGGGGTTTGACATCATCGGTGGACGGGGCTCCATCCCCCCCTTAAGCACTCTGAACTGAACTACTTACAGAGAGAGAGAGAGAGACGAGACAGGATATCTAGAAATTCTGGGGCAAAATCCTGATTGGGACAGAGACATTTCATAATCTTCAGTAAATCCCTTACTGAAATTCTTGATCATACTTGAAAAGACACTTATTATTTCTGTAAACATAGGGCAGGCAGGAAACACTTAGATTGAGCACATACATCCATTATGCTTCTTATAGAGAGAACTATAGCTATCTGTCAGCATGTCTCTGCAAAATAAATTATTTTTTTAGTTCAGGAAGCAAATATTTAAAAGACATTCCGGATATTTTTCATAAAATACAGTACACCTTTCCTTTTTTTTTTTTTTTTTAAATACAGAAAAGCTAACTGATTTGTTCATTAGTAACCAGCACAGAGGGGAAGCATGCATTCAAATGACTTATACTCATTCATAAAAAGATAAACTTTGTTTTTAAAACTTTTGGTTAAACAGAGCTAGTGAAACCAGAGAAAAAACTAATTATAAATTCATCACGCTTCGATTAAATGAAGAGACTTCTCATTCACATGGACAGAGATGCCAGAAAAAAACAATTTAAATCAATGTTAAGTCGTGATCTAATTACTTTGTAGATCAAAGGAAAAACAAAAACAGTCCTTTATCATTTCCTATTTAAACTGTTTCAGTGCTTACTGAAAATTTGAACATACAGCCGACAGAAATTCCTCTCACTTGGTCCGCAACCCATAAGGGATTAATACAAACTTAATCCTTTTCAGGCTAAACCCAAAAACTATCGGGACCCACAATCCCGACTAAACATTCTCACCAAATGATAAATAAATGATATATATTACATAACCACAGCAGAAGGAACAAAAACATATTAAATAAAACAGGTACAATTTGCCTGAAATAAGCACAAACTACCAGCATTGAGGTTTAAGCCTGCACAAGATTAGAAAGACGACACTAGACATTCTTTCCTTCAGACACGCCCCCTGTCAGTTTTTCACACTGCAGTAGAAAAACTAACTGGGTCAGACCAGCTTTTTGATTTCTAAAAATGACTGTAGGTGTTTTGGGTCTTCATTCTGCTCTATTAATACAATTTCTTAATCAGTGAACTGTCACAAATTACTCAACAGAATAATCTCACATATATAACAAAAGGGAAACTCGCAGTTTCAACAGATAGCAAAAATCAAATACACAGGACGGACAATACACCAAACGCTTCATCCGTTTCGCGACCTAGACGCAGTCACCCGACTAGGAACTGCGCTAGTCCAGAGTCCACTCTGCTTGGTCCGTGCTGCCAGACCTCTCATTCACACAATCATGCTAGCAACGTATCTTAGAATGCATTCCTTTCTATCTATTCTGACTAGTCTTTTTCCCAATTACAAAAAGGATGAGGGTTTCACCCGGCGAATTCCCATGCGGGGTTACTCGGCCCTTCCTTGAGAGCTCTCTTACCAATTCCCAATATCTCGAGATTACAAATTCCAAGTTCCACTGGCAGTACTGCTCTTTCTATTTCTGTCTAGACATACCAAAAACCCAGTCCTGTCTGCTCTGACCAGGCTGAATCATGATCCTCTATAACAGCTGTACCTAGCGAATACTCATGCAAGGATTTTCAAACAAAGACTTAAGTCTTACCAAAGTTTTCAAACTGCAGTTCTAACTCATCTGTCTAGACAGGTTTTCAAAACTATACTTACCAGATCTGGTTCCCAAGCTTCTGAGTTGGATCCTGGACTCCCCCGGGTCGGAAGTGTTAGCCAGCTGGACTCAGTGCCTGCCGAGGCCAGGCAGAACTCCCTCCGATACAAGAGGATCGGTGGGCCCAGGGAAATTCCCCTGCGTCGGATTGGCATGGTTCCAACTGGACCAAACCTCAAGGCGAATTACGTGGATTTATTCACTTGAACACTATCCACCACTCGCACTTCTCGGCCAACGCACCAAGAATGTAGCAGCAGATAAGCATGCAATAAATAAATCCAGGAGTCTTTTCAAGGATCCAAGCCAGTTTAATGTGCACATGGCTCAAGCAATAAGCAATTTCAAAATGGCTGAGCAATGGCTTCTAGTAAAACAACAACTTTTATAGCTTTCTTGTCCATTCTAAGCATAGGCAAACTTTTCATTGGTCCCAGTACCCCTCTCACCCATCTATTGGTCCCGGTACTGATATGGCTACCCAATCGGGACTCTGGTCTGGGCCCAGCACCTGGTTGCCCCCCTTCTAGTCCCAATTACAATGGTCAGTGTCTCCAACTTGTTACTTCTCTCCTCCAAGGTCGCTGAGCTTGTTAAAACATATGGGAAGCAGAGGCACTGTGACCTTGCTCTCTGCAGAGTTAATTAATTCCATAGAAGCATAGCACACCTTATCAGTACCAATTAAACTTGTTTTTCTTTATTTTCTAAGTTTCGTTTCTGCTTAGCTATGTTCAGTTAAACTGAGTTAAGTTTCAATTCTATGGTGTCATCATTCAGGGGGGTTTTCATTCCTCTGGGCCTAACTACAGGCTTCAGTTACAGGTCAAGCTGCTCAGGCCTGTCTGCTTAGTTCAATTAGCATGGATCATAGGCCGTCGCCTACCACAGTAGGACTAGTATGGTGAAGACAAAGGTAAAGATTTCTTTAATCCAAAGAAATACATACCTAGAAATAGACTGAACAAAGGAGTCTGACTAAAATTGCAACTTGTATTTCCTTCTAGGAGAAAGATAGGGGTAATAGAGGTAGATTCTGGCATTAGGTCAAAGAATGCGACCCTGCAGCCAAAGAAGATGACTTTTTGGGAGCCCACTATGTTTGCCTCTGCTCCGCTCTGGAAGTGACGCGATCACGTGCAACACAGTCGTGTTTCTGCCAGCCACCACCAGTTTAAAAAAAGTGTACTGCCCTCCATGCCTGCCTTTCAGTTCAATTTCCTTTTTCTCTTTCTCTCTCTCTCTTTCATGTCTAAACATTGGCGTTCCTCCTTTCTTCTATTTCTTGTTTACAGCCTGTTTTTATTTTACACCACCCTCATGCATGTGCCTGGGCGGTGTATCAAGCGACAAAATAAAGATAAAGATAATTGCAAACTACAGCTAATGTAAGTTTGACTACTCCATTTTTTTGTGAGAGACCATGTTTGCATCCTGTTCACACATGGGAGCGTCAGAACATCTCAAACACTAAGAGATATCTTTACTAAACTGCGCTAAAGGAGCAAGTGTGCCATTAGTGCATGCTAATGTGCCATTAGTGCGTGCTAATTCCACTTTAGCGCACGCTAACGGTACCGGCATCATAAAGCGCCCTGTGGTTGGAAAGGAGGCTCCAAGGGGTGGAAAGTGGGGGTCAATGGGCAGGGAGTGGGTGCGAACAAGGCCCTGCTCCCTTAATGATGACATCTCAATGTCAGGAACCTTACCGCATATCAAAACCTCACGGTAAGAGTGTATTTTGAGGAGAGAGAGCCTATTTTAATGTCTGCAGTGTGTTGCACATACAGGTGAGCCCAAGAAAGTAATAGTAGTGCTCCATTAGCAGCAACAGCATAGTACCCAAGTATGAAAGGGCACTATGCTGATGGTGCAAATGGGGCAAAGGAGGGTGCATGTGGGTCATGCAGTGGGGGCTGCTGGTGCACACGGTGGACCAGGCAGTTGCCTAGGTGGCACATAAGCATATAGGACTTGTAAATATGCCAGACTGTGGTCAGACCATGGTCCCTCATTGCCAGTATCCTGTGTCCAACAGTGGCAATCTAGATCACAGGTACCTAGCAGTTTCCCCAAAAGACACACAGGATCCGCAAAGTGTGTATTGGTCAGGCAGGGGATATTCTGGGCCCCTCATTAGTAATGGTTTATGGACTGATCACCAGGAACCTGTCCAAACATTTAGGAAACCCAGCTATACTAACAGCCTTTACGACATCCTCCGGAAATGAATTCCAGAGTTTGAATACACATTGATGGAGAAACCAGTCACTCCCAGTAGTCCTCAATGGCTCACACTGTAGCTGCATTGCATGTCTCCTAGTCCTACTACATTTTGATGGCATAAACAATTGATCTACATTTACCCAATCCACTCCAGGCAATATGTGCTAGACCTCTAACATAACACCCCTCAGCTTTCTCTTCCTCAGGTTGAAGAGACATAACATTGGCAGGCGGTGATGGGATCCCTGGAGAAGCAGATGGTTGTGGGGAGGATATGTGGCTGTTCATGTATGCCTCTGCTCCTCCTCCGGACCCTGTGCCTTATGCACCCGCCTACCCGCATGTTGGCTGGCCGGGGACCGCGCACCACAAACACTGACAGCACATGGGCATGTCAGCATGGCATGGGGGGTGTTGGCGGAGGGGGAAGCAGCACCTGCCTGCAGCAGACCAAGACCAGGCCCTGCTCCAGTGCACCATGCGCAGTGCACCATGTGCCAAGGCCTGTCTGATGGGAAGCATGTCAGCCCCAGGG
Organism: Ichthyophis bannanicus; assembly: GCA_033557465.1. Classification (NCBI taxonomy): domain Eukaryota; kingdom Metazoa; phylum Chordata; class Amphibia; order Gymnophiona; family Ichthyophiidae; genus Ichthyophis; species Ichthyophis bannanicus. The sequence goes on along the minus strand of CM066037.1, from coordinate 374,559,681 downwards.
ACAGATATGACTGTGTGGCAGCACTGTGGTGCATCATACACAGTTGATATGTATAGGTGCAGTTGGTCACAGATTTGTGTCCTAGTTGTGGATGATGCAGTGCATGTCTCTGTGGCTAAATTTTATCTCACAGTGCAAGGACAACACCAACATGTGCAACTTTCAATGAATCGGCCAACAAGGTTACAAACACTCACACAGACAGGCTCCACTATCCTTAGCTGGATGGTGAGTCAGGCTGACAGCACCAGCACACAGAGCGGCCATTAACATCAGAGCACACTACTAGCCCGTGCACAATGAGCACACCTTAACAATTCCTGAGCTGAGACTGGGACCAGAGTGGCAGGCAGGAATGCCAACCTCCTCATTTTTGCACAGTGCATCAATATGAGTGTGTGTGTATGTTTATCCATTGTTTTGTGCCTTTCTACATCTCACTGAGTCTTGCAGTGCCTAAGCTGTTTCCAGCGTTAGCCTGCAAATGTGCATGATGGGGAGCAAAGTATTGTGGATATGGCCGGAACAGGGCGGATTGGCCAGGATGTGTCTGCATCGGGGGTAGGGCAATAGCTGGGATGTCATAGTGCCAGACTGCCACCTGCATGGACTGGGTGGCCACAGCATGTCATGCTGGGAGAGCACTCTTACTCTGACCAAGCAACGACTATGGCATGGCTATGTATCCCCATAGTGCTATATAGTGTTTGGCTCTAGTGATGTGGGTGCACCTCCGGTCCTGGGGGCCCAATCACTGAATCAAATGCAAGGTGTCCATGCTGTATATCCCAAGTCTGGGTGCACATGGCTGCGTTGTGTATATGTAATGTGTACTGACCAGCGGACTGTCTGCAGTTAGTATGTAACTGGCTGGAAAACCTAGTGTGGGCAACATGTGCAGTCTGACTGTGCTTGCTGCAGATGAATGTTAGACCTAGGTGCTTGGGACATGAGGCATTCCAGGCCTACTCCCAGTGGTACTGATAGAGCCAGCAGGACCCTAGTAGCAACCCCATATAAGTCTAGATTTCTCCCCCTCCTCCCAGTAGTTGGTGTCCATGGCATCAGCATTGTAACAGTGGGTATTGACATGCACTGTTCTAGGTGGGTCCCTGTCTAACAGGGGCAGATGTGACTAGCATAATCACACTGCAGACAATGTCTACCACACAGCAGCAGTGACAGGGATCTGCAGCAAATACCATCTCTAGTACTGCAGGTACTAGGGACCTGGTGCTAGGTGCCCACCCTCACTTTCAGGGTGACTGCAGAAACCACTCTGTAACACAGTTTGTAGCTGCGCTGTGCTTGTATCACACACTGTCAGTGCATCTTACTGAACTGAGGTGATAGATGCATGCATTCTCCATTTGGTGATCAGCTGTAGACTGCTGTTTTGCATGTGCACCTCATCATGGGTACTGGTGGGGCTACCGTATACTGGCACACACAACAGACATTTTAGATGGTGACCTGTAGTCTCTTTGTATCCAGCCATTGTTATGCAGAGAGGTGTGGAGGTATAGACTACTGGTTAGTTCACAGTCTCTGTAAGTAGAGGACAAGGGTTTGCTTCCTACCTGTTTGATTTGTGACTGTGCTATTCAGATCATTTTCATGCCTGTAACAGTCAGGGCTCTGCAGATCGGTGCTGGCAGCCCACACCACCCTCTCCTCAGCCACCATCTGTCCTTCAGCCCATCTATCTGCCTCTGTCAGCTGTGTACTGTCTTGTCTTCTTGTGCAGGCTGCTACTCCATGACCTACACTGGTACCCTTTTCCGCATTACGGCTCTTTGTCCTCACCTCTCCTGTGCCTGATCTGCATGTAACCACTACTACTCTGTCCTCCTGTTGCTGCAAACATCCTGCTGCTTCTGCCTCCACTGGGGGACACGTCTTCCCCATCCTATGCCATACATTGTCACTGTAGCCCTTTACATTGGCACCACCCTGTGCATCGCTACAGTTGCCTCCCACATGCACGTCTGCTTTACTGGCTGCCACATAGGGTGCCCACCCAATGGCAGGTACATCAACTCCCACATTTCCTTCCTTCCATCACCTGTACATTGGCATTCCTTGGAGCTCTATCCAGCATTTGGTTTACAGCCGTTTTCCTGCCTTAGGATGCATGCTTTCCACTTTAGGGCACCTTGTCTCTCCTTAGGACACCTTCTCCCCTGTTAGGGTACCTTATCTCCTGTTAGGTCACCTTAACTCCTGTTAGGGCACCTTAACTCCTGTTAAGGCACCTTATCTCATGTTAGGGCACATTAACTGTTAGGGCACCTTATCTCATGTTAAGACGCCTTATCTCCTGTTAAAGTGCCTTATCACATCTTAGGGTGCCTTATCTCTTGTTAAGGTGCCTTATCACTTCTTAAGATGCCTTGTCTCTCTTTAGGGAATCTTGTCACCTTACCGCACTTGGTCCTGTTTACTCACGTTAAATGGCTCAAGGTACCCTAATGCCAGCATGCCCCCTACCCGCCCACTGCCTTATATGGCTTCAGGCACCTTAACACTGCCCTTACTGCTGGTGACTTTACTGTGGTTTAGTAAACACCCCTAAGTAAAAGGAACCCTAAAATGATTTTTGCTAGAATTTGCTTATTCTTTGACCTTTGATGACTGCAGCACCTTAAGTGAGTAACTTGTTCACTGCAGTTACAATATTTTGCATTCATTGCTTCTATTCTAGTTCAGAAGAAGCCTCTGAATATATGTGGGAGGAAGAGTGTAAGTCATTTGGTTCCTTCCTTGGGAACAGAGAACAGGTTCTGTGCTGGAAAGAGATCCACTAAGACAGTTTCTTGACAGTTCCTGAATAATGAAGCAATACAAGAATATTGAAAAAGTGGTATAATTGAGGTTCATAATTTTTTCCCGGGGGTGGGGGGGGGGGGTGAGGGGGAGGGTGGAGATTGTAGAGACCACTTGGATTTGCAGCTAACAGCAACATCACCATCCAGTGTCCCTAATGGAAATTGTCACTCTTGTACAGGATAAGGACTGGTATTTTCCAGTATTCTGGAAATTCCCCCTTGCCTTTCACTTCAGGATGGGAGGTGACTCCCTGGAGGAAGGAAAGTCCACTTCATATAAAAACTTCATCCAAAGGCAGTTTCTTGTCTTTGCCCCCCAAGCCATTGAATCATGCACATCTAAGTGAGTGTTTGCCCTTATGAGCACATACCTTTTGGCATCCAGCTAAGGTATTTCATCCATTTATGAGAGAGATCTGCACTGACCATCCTAACCAGCAGGTAAAACCAAAAGGGCTTGGAGCCACTGCACAAGTATAGGGAGGTGCTCAGCCTGAAATTATGGGTTCCTGCAGAGACTTACAATGAAACTCGGCAAAAGAAGAAACCCAACACCAAATAAAAAGGAGCCACAAGGTGCCTAAGTGAAGGGAAGTGTTTGCCTTTAGCTCCCCAGTACTGTAAGGAGTCAAATCTAAGCCCGAGTGCTTTGTTGATAGTGGAGAGGGAGGACAAAAGATTAGGGGCCCGATATTCAGTGGCGGCAGATAGTGCAATTACAGCAACTAGATGTAACCACTGAATGCTAAACCCAGATATTCATTTCCAGGGCCATATCCGGCCACCAGCATTGAATATCCGGGTCAGCCACACTGACTGGAGGCTAACCAGTGAGCAGCGATATTGAGCTGCTGACCAGTTAGTGATGGTTACCGTCCCTGGAACGCTTACAGAGTAGTATCAGGGCACATAGCAGCCGTATCTGGGGATATTCAGCAACCCTATGCCACTGAATATATAAAGCTGGTTATGCATCCTAACTAAGAGTTCAGATGGTGGAGGGAATGAGATAAATGATTTTTCTACATTACAGGAATAAACCTCTTTATTGTATTATAGTTATTCCATAAGATTTTACGTTGTTCAAAGTTAAAGTTGTCTATCAGTAAGTTTAAGTAAACCCTTGGTTCAGAACACAAACTTCTGGCTTGGACTTTAATTACTGAGAAGGGTGAATGAGAGTGTATCCAGGGCCGGCCCGTCCATTGAGCGAGAATGTTTTTTACACAGGGCCCCGCGTTTCAAGGGGCCCGCGCAAAAAACATTCTGATCTAAAAGTAAAATTTAAAATAAAAAAAAAACTGTCTGCTGCCACTGCCGGGGCCGGGGCCGTGGCCGCCGCGGCAGAATCGAGTGTGCCCCGGGGCCCCCCCTGCCCGGCAGAGCCTGCCCTCCCCTGCATCAGCTCCCTCTTTGCAGCTGCAGTCACACATGCCGGCTTTCAGAGCGCGAGGGGAGAGTTTCCCTTTCGCGGCTCTGTTAAGCCCGCGGGGGCTGATGGGAACTTCCCATCAGCCCCCGCGGGCTTAACAGAGCCACGAGGGAGAAACTCTCCCCTCGCGCTCTGAAAGCTGGCGTGTGTGACTGCAGCTGCAAAGAGGGAGCTGATGCAGGGGAGGGCAGGCTCTGCCGGGCAGGGGGGGCCCCGCGGCACATTCGATTCTGCCGCGGCCCCGGCCCCGGCAGCATAAATTTTTTTATATTTTAATTTGCCCCTGGGATGGGGGGTGGGGGGTTAGGAGTGGTGATGGGCTATGGGGAAGCTAAGTCTGGATATGGACTGATGGGATTAGGACTGGTAATGGGCTATGGGGGGCTTAAACTGAAAATTGGGTGATGGGGGGTTAGGACTAGAAATGGGCTGATGGGAGTAGGACTGGGAGTGGGCTGATGGGGAGGTTAGGACTGGTAATGGGCTATGGGGGGCTTAAACTGAAAATTGGGTGATGGGGGGTTAGGACTAGAAATGGGCTGATGGGAGTAGGACTGGGAGTGGGCTGATGGGGGCTTAGGACTGGTAATAGGCTATGGGGGGCTAGAACTGGTAATGGGTTGGGGGGGTTGCTGGGACTGGAAATGGGCTGAGTGGAAGGGAAGGCTTGAACTGCAAATAGCTGATGGAGAGGGGGGCTTGGAATGGAAATGGGCTGAGTGGAAGAAGGCTTGAACTGTAAATAGCTGATGGGGACGGGGCTTGGAATGGAAATGGGCTGAGGGGAAGTGGGGGGCTTGAACTGCAAATAGCTGATGGGGAGGGGAGCTTGGAATGGAAATGGGCTGAGTGGAAGGGGGCTTGAACTGCAAATAGCCGATGGGAAGGGGGGCTTGGAATGGGCTCTTATGGGAGGGAGCTAGGACAGGAAATGGGCTGATGGAGGGGCTAGGATAGGACTGGGAATTGGGTGTTGGGGGGAGCTAAGATTGGAAATGGGCTGTGGTGGGAGCTTGGATTGAAATGGACTCATGGAGGGGCTAGAACTGGAAGTAGGCTCATGGGGGGCTTGGATTGGAAATGGGCTGAGTGGAGGGGAGCTAGGATTTGACATGGGCTGATGGTGGGGCTAGGAAAGGACTAGAAATGGGCTGATGGGAGGCTGGTATTGGAAATGAGCTGATGAAGGGACTCGTATAGGACTGGAAATGGATGGGGGAGCTAGGACTGGAAATCGGCTGATGGGGGGACTAAAAGGGAGCGGATACTGGGTGGGGCTGAAACTAGAAGGGAGCTGATGTTGGGGGAGATTAGAAGGGGATGGGGCTGGGAGAGTGAAATGGAGAGGGGAAAAATATTTTGTGTGGGAGGGAAGAAAAATCTACAATTGGCTGGGTGTTGGGAGAGTAAGTGGGGATTGAGGATGGAGGGGTAAAATTTGAGTGGATGAAATAGGAATGAGGAAAGAGCAAAAGGAGAAAGATTAGTATGTTAAAACAGATGTAGAGGTAGAATGGAAAAAAACTAGAAGAGTGAAGAAAGGACAAATGGACAGCAGACGATGGAGAGTTAGCAGAAGACACAAATAAACCAGAAGAAAGTGGCTGGAACAATTGCAACTGAAAAAAAATGCACAAAAGGTAGAAAGATATCTCTTTATTTTGAATTTATTAACTGGAATATGTCAGCTCTGGGAAATGTGCATCATTAACGTCGGTGCTTTGTTTAGTACAAGAGGAAATTAATTTATAGTTTTATTTCTACAGTGTTGTACATTCCAAGTTTGGCTTTTGGGGTTCCCAGTTTAATTATTGTCTTCCTGTTTCTAAATTGTGATTCCTTGTTTGGTGATGGTCTATGTTCTGCATGTGTAACTGAGCTGAGGTATTCTGTTTATGTAATTCCTATTTGACATTGCCACTTGTTCTCTTTCCCCAGTAGGTCATGTATTGTTATTCTCTGAAATGTATTGGTTTAATATTTGCAGTGTTGCCTTTTGATAGGTATGGTATGGTGTTTTATGAGTCCTTGTAGTGCTGTTAGGATACGGCAGGTTTGCTATGGGTTTAAATGGGCAGTGTTTGTAGTAGTTCCTAATGTGCCTGGCGGTTGGCACTGTATTATAGTAATGTAGAAATCTTTTAGTCTTTCTTTATCCATACACTCATGAAGAAGCATGTTTACTAAAAGTTAGTGTATGGTAACATTATGCAAATATTTATGCAAATGAGGCCCCTTATGCAAATGAGGCCCCGCACTGAGTCTCCGCACATGGCCCCGCACCCCCCTTGGGCCGCCCCTGAGTGCATCAATGTGCCAAAACCTTGGGTAGTTGCTTAAATCTCCTCTGAAATTGGAACCCTGATTCTTAACAGTCCAAGAGCTCAGAAAAACTCTGGCTATAGCTCTCTGAACTAATGTGCTCCCTTGTTCTGCCTAGCAATTCCACAACATCTGCCTGGACCACGCAGAGAGGGGGCTTACACACGTAACTCTCTTTCTTTGTGGTCCAAGCAGTAGTCACAGACTACTAGGCAGACGAGTATTCCAGTCCATGGAGTTGTTGTCCAGAGTTTCTCTGAGCACCTGGAGTGTTAGCTATCAGGGTTCAGACTTGTGAGAAGGCTAGATACAACCTGGCAGTAATTAAGCTTTGGCACTTGACACACTCATAGTCACCCTTCTCAATAAATTGAGTCCAGAACAGAGGTTTGTATTCCGAACTAAGGGTTTACTTGAACTTTAGGGTCATGATAAACAACTTCAACTTTGAACATCTTACAATTTATAATTTAACTATAATACAATAGAGTGGTTTCTTCTTATAATTGTATGAGGTACTGTATAAGTTACTCCATTCCTTCAACCAACTGCACTGTTATCTGTGTGGAGTTTACTTTTTGCTCCAATCCCTCTCAAATGATCAACCAGCTGTTAAGGTTCATTAGATTAATTCTCCTTTAGCTCTTTTTTCTATGAAAGTATTTGGGATTAGGGTTGTTATCTTTCCGTTCCCCAGTATTGTAAAGACTCACTTCCCCCTCATGTGGTGTTCCTCTCATTTTATTGCATTGTTCTTTCACCTGATAGTGTTCATTGCAGATCCCTGCAGGAACCTTCATTTTCTGCATGGAGGGGAGGAGAGAAATGAATCCCCCCAAAAATGCCCTAATGCATTTATATGGGAAAAGAAGTTCAAACAGCAGCAATATACAAACACTAATTTACTGGAATAAAGTGATTAAAGAATTGCACCTTTCCCCTCTCATCTCCCCTCTCATCTCCTCTCCCAATCACAGAAGTACAGAGAACCAGCTCAGATATCGACATACCCATGCACAGACACATACAAGCAAGCATGCACCAACATACATACAAACACGTGTACACTGACAAACACACAAATATACATGCATTCATAGATACACACACAAAACACATAAATGCACAAATCATATATATATATATATATACACACAGACACACACGTATAACACAAAAGACACAGAAACAAACACAGACACACAAAGGCAACACAGATACAAACCCAGATGGGCATGTACATTCACACACATGCACAGACACACACACACATGCAGAGGAATTGGAAAAAATTCCATGGGCCATGTTTTCCCCACTTGTTTCATTTTTCCTTTATTTTACTCTCCCCCTCCATCTCCTCTAGTCACTCTGCTTTATCCTTCTCCTCCTTCACCCTCAGTTTTATACCCTCAACCCAGCAATAGGGCCGGAATGTCTACCACTAAGGTATGTGCCTGGGCTAACTAGTACTTAAGATTTTCCGGACCCAGTCATAAGCAGATAAAAATTTCTGTACCAAAGAAGAAAACTAAGCCTCTTAAAATGTTCACATATCTCCTTGTATATTTTATATAACCTACGGCACATCACATAGAAAAATGACAGCATATAAAGACCATATGGCCTATCCAGTCTGCCCATCCACACCAAATACTAAACTCTACAATTCCCCCCCCCCTCTCCATTAGAGATCCTCTGTGCTTGTCTTATGCTTTTTTTCAATTCATACATGATCACTGTCTTCACCACCTCCACTGGGATGCTATTCCACACATCCACGACTCTTTTGATAAAGAAATATTTCCTTAGATTACTCCTTCATCCTATGTCCCTCATTTCAATTGAGAGGGGGTTGCCTCCTTTGCATTTACACCATGGAAATATTTAAATGTTTCTATCATATTTCCCCACTCCTGCCTTTCTTCCAAAGTGTGCATACTGAGATCATTAACTTTGTCACCATATGTTTAATGGTGAAGACCACTGTCTGTTGTAGTAGCCACCCTCTGTACCAACTCCATCCAGTTTATATCTTTGTGAAGATGCGGTTTCCAGAACATTATTCCAAGTGAGGTCTCACCAGAGACTTACACACAGGCACTATCACCTCCTTTTTCCTGCTGGCCATACTTCTTCCTGTGCACCCAAGCATCCTTCTGGTTTTCACAGTTACCTTTTCAACCTATTTGGCCACCTTCAGATCATCAGATGCAATCACCCTGGCAAGGATCTTCTCCCAGAGGGAGGGAGAAAGAGGGTTTCAGTGCGTTGAGATCCTTTGACATTTAATGATCCAGGGATCTGATGTAATCATCTCTAAGGGTAAGAATGGGTTTGTTGGCCAAACGAACGTGGTTGAAATTCTATTAGGTTTGTGTCTTCTAGATCAGTGCAACAATTAAAACATAAGAACAGTTTTAAATCAATATTTGGCTGAATTCTTTCAACCATACTATGGGGCATGTTTACTAAAGTGTAGTCAAGTTTAGTGTGCATTTAAGCTGTTAGCATGGAACCACAGTAATGACTACCATTACCAGTAATGGTAAAAATGGTGCAGTAAAAATCCTGCATTAACTGTTTAGCACACAATGGGATGGCAACTGGGGGGGGTTAGGGGTAGAAAGTGGGTTAGCGCAGGGAGAATTACCATGGGCTGTTAATGCTGCAGTTAGCGTGGGTACACTTAATGCCACCTCAATGGGTAGTGTTACGTGAACCCACGGTAAAGAACTTGACTGCAGGGGACGTGCTGGCTATGTCCCCAAAAGTTATCACACAGCCTTTGCACTTATCTTGTGCTAATTTCTGCTTAATGTATGGTAAGTACAAAAACATACTGCACTTTTTTAAACATGTCCATGTGTGTTATTTTTTGGTTCATGGTGTGTATATATTGGCCCAATCCTTCTCTCTATTTCCATGGCTGGTGAAAAAAGCTGAATAAGCCTAAAGCACTACTGAGAAGTAGCACACGAATCAGAGAGCAAGCAAACTATTGCAGACTGCAAGTCCCGGGGTCTTGTTTATTTAAAAAGCAATAAATATTTTAAGCACAAATAAGTTGCACATTGATGTAAACAAACTGTACAATAGAGAAAGTTCAAGAAAGATTGCCAGAAAACTCCAAGAGGCCCACCTCTTGTCGTCCTGTGTTGGCAATACATTCTTATCATAAAAAGTGGGATTTAGAAGCACTTGCGGTGAACAATGGATGGACCTGCCTCATCATACTCCTGCTTGCTGATCCACATCTGCTGGAAGGTGGACAGAGAGGCCAAGATGGACCCACCAATCCAGACAGAATATTTACGCTCAGGTGGGGCAATGATCTAAGAAGAGAAAACAAGAAAAATCATACCCTGATTATAACAATTCAAGACAAAATGATAGTATGTCTCCTCAGCTCGCAACTTTGGGGTCATCTTTGACTCCACTCTCTCCTCCACACACATCCAGCTGATAGCTAAAACCTGCCGTTTCTTTCTCTACAACATCAACAAAATTCATCCATGACAGGGGCAGGAGACATGACCGCACCAACCCTGGCATTTCTTCTCTAGTATAGGTTCAGCTGTGCTCCTTTCTCCTGGCCGCAGCAGCAAGTGGTGCTTAAGTCATTTCACTCCGGGTACGCGGAACGTACTCAGGACCAAAATCATAAGAAGAGCCCCAGCTGCGGAGGAGGAGCCCGTCTGAATCTATATTAAACAAGAATTGCCGGAACCAGCACAGTCGCGTCTCCTGCCCTTGCTGCTGCTTGTGCTAGCTTCGAGGCACATTTCATGAATTGACCGTCTGCTGAATTGACCTTCAAGCACCGGCTCTGTAACACACCTCCCAGGTGCTTACGACACACTACTGTGTTGCGACACACCATCTGAGAACCGCTGATTTAACCTAATCTACAGTACAATTCCATCTACATCTACACCTTTATTCTGTCTGGTCATTCAAATAATGCGGGCAATAAGGAGCTGGGTGGTCTTTCCATGGAAGGCGAACTGCCAAAGAAACTTAAGAAAAGGTGATCACACTCCATCCAGACCAAAAGACAAAGTAGCACAAGATATTTCAATAAAGAGCAGAAGCCAGAGCAAATAACATTCATCATGGCTCCCTCAAACTTTTGGGGGTGGTTATAATCAAACTTGGCTGTTTGATTAGAATTATCTTTCTGCTGATCAAGAGCAGAATGATGAGTAGATAGCACTGTTTTAGGCCTGTTTATGGTATGTATTTGTTTTTATTATATGAATTCATTTATTGTAAACTGCTTTAAAGTCTTTTTGGCTTAGACAATACATTAGTAAGGGAAGTCCGTTGCTCTGCTTCCATGTTCTACACTTTCCAGTGGAGTTTGCATCCAGCTCCTGATATCTACACACACGCAGACACTCCCCATTACACACACACACCCTGACACTCCCAATGAGACGCACCTATGAACCCCTCATTTGCCTAAATCTGCAAATGTGACACTGCAAGTGTACACTTTTCAACTTGTCTATTCTTGCTCTGAATCATCTTGACCCTAATCCACTGTCCTGGGCTGCTGCTATCATTCTGTCATCCTTAGTTTCACTTCCCCCTTCTTAACCATGAATGTGTCTGGTTTTGATCAATTTATGGTTCTTGAAGTAACACTTTTTATTTTCTGTTGTACTTGTTTTTCTCTCAAGGAGCAATGTCTCCAAATGGGTTCGTTTTGTGCATGCCATAAAGGTGATGGGTTTTTCTCCTAAGCCAGAGTGGCACTCACCTTGATCTTCATGGTGCTGGGAGCCAGAGCCGTGATTTCCTTCTGCATTCTGTCAGCAATACCTGGGTACATAGTAGTCCCACCAGATAGGACATTGTTAGCATAGAGGTCCTTACGGATGTCAATATCACACTTCATGATACTGTTGTATGTTGTTTCATGAATACCCGCAGATTCCATGCCTGGATAGATGAGATAACAGAGAACTCCCTAAGCAAAGCAAATACATGGGAGGAAAGTGTTAACAAGCTCTAGGAATTTTAGACAAAAACAGATGTCTGTGGGTACCATGCCTGATAGCCTGATAAACAGGTGCTTGCTTAAGGAGCGAATAGCAACTGGCAAAACATTTGATAGATCCATCAAACTGTCAGAGAGGGTTAAAAGTGCTATAAATGTCTATGTTTGTTCTGTTTTCCCGCAGCAGCCATCTGCCATATTTCCCTTCTGCTTCTGACACAGGATTACCGTACTGCCCTTATGCAATGTATTTTCTGATAAGAAATATGGCATTGTGAGAACCTGCCAGCAGAATCCTATAGTCTATCAATTTTTCAGAAAAACTAAGGAATATGTTACAATTATTAAAACTCGTATGGACACTTACAAACCATTTTCTAAAAAATATGTGGTCAGTATTCAGCTTGCACAGTGCTCCTACTAATTTAAGGGCTGGCACTTAAATTAAGATATATTTTATTTATGTATATATAGACTGTAAGCTCTGATGAGTAGGGACTGTCTCTTACATGCCTCCCTACAATGCTGCATATACCTTGTAGCGCTACACAAATGATAAGTAATAGTATCTGGATAATTTTAAATCCTGCCCGCCCCTAACCTGACTCCATCTCTTTTTTTGCACTCCTTTCTGAATCCGTTTTCTCCCTATTTTTCTTTCTGTGGCATTGCTCAAGTGTTTTGGTACATCCTGACAATTACTTTAATTAGTCCAATCAGAGATCTTATAGTTGCTGTTTTCAGATTTTCCTCTTTCTTCCATTTCTTTTTTTGGTGAGATTTCTTTCTGTGTCCTTTGTAATCACATTCAGGGTTTGTGGCACAATAGTAGCAGTACATTATGTCCTTTTTCTCTTCAGATGTCCACCTGGCATCTGGCAGTTTTTAGTTCTCTTAACTTTTTCATTAGGTACTCAGCAAGACATGGGAAGAAAAAGTATTCCCTCCCCTCGGAGACACATAGCAATTCACAGCAGTTTGCTGTTCAATTTTTTGTTGCGTTCCCATTTGATCCCCTTCGACGAGTCTGATATATGGTTTTCCCATAGGTGCAATTTTTCCAAATCATTTCGTTTTGCACATAGTATAGGAACGAAACTCACTCTTAAGCCAGGGTAGGTGGAGTATGATCTCCGTCTCTCAAATTTACTGCTAACACTTGCCAAAATACTTGCATTCTGCCAAAGAAAGTTTCCTTCTGGAGTTCATAAAATGTAACGTATAGGCAACTTGTCAAGATTGCTCTTGGGGGAAATTTCTCCAAACGGGTTGAGGTTTTTTCCCTGATGCATTTGGAAGTCATGATAGTACTGAAGTTGTGTTCAATGTGGGATCAAGGAATTGACTCATGTGTTTTACATGGGGATGTCCAGTTAACAAGCTCATTGATTTGACTTCTTGGAAAGCCAAGAGTTGAAACTAGTCTATGCCAGAAAAAGATCTTGGACACTTAAATCACTTTAATAAACTAGATTGTGATAAAAAAATGTGTGTATTATCTTGAATTGATTATAAAAGATTCCAGTTTGTATGTAATTCTCTGCTTTGAGTTTCTTAAAAGAAAGACACAACTTGTAATTCTCAGACTATATATCAGCTGATTTTTATAGATGTGGAATATATTACAAGGCCTTGAAATATATGGACAAAAATCCTGGCAAAACCCATCTCATCTGAGACCAAGAAGACCATATTGTGAATATGCCAAATAGTATAGGGAGAGATGTACATGCCAAAATCAGCCATTGCTATGTTTATCATGCCAACCAAAAATGGAAGGGAGGATTAAAGTAGAAATGTACAACTTGGAACATATGTGGTAAAGACTCACCTCTACCAAAGTGGTAGGATCTGTGGGGATGGTTGGGAAAAACCTTCATATAAATGAAACATTAAACATGTATAGAAATGGAAAAGCTATGCATAATAATTTCCATAGTATCGGAAATAAAATCTCTGATCCAGAAGCTTTTATGGAAGAGGCTGACTTGGATTAAGTAGTGGTCATGCAGACATGGTACATGGTGAACCATGACTAGGATATAGTCATATTGGGTTATAATGTAATCAAGAAGGTAAGGCTAAGAAGAAAGGGATGAACAGTGGTGTTATATAGAAAAAATATTATTAAAACAACAGAAATGCAGGGCTTATGAAGCATGAAAGAAGTGCTCTGGGTTTATCTGAAATAAAGATAGAAAGCAGAGGGTTGGGCTGAATGGCCAATTTTCCCAATGGAGAAAGGTGAATAGTGGTGTACCCCAGGGATCTGTGCTGGGTCCGTTGCTTTTTGACATATTCATAAATGACCTGGAAAAGGGAATAACGAGTGAGGTTATCAAATTTGCAGATGACACAAAACTATTTAAAGTTGTTAAAACCCAAGAGGATTGTGGAAAATTGCAAGAGGATCTTGATAAATTGGAAGACTGGGCATCAAAATGGCAGATGAAATTTAATGTGGACAAGTGCAAAGTTATGCACCTAGGGAAGAACAACCCAAACTATGGTTACACAATGCAAGGTTCCACATTAGGAACCACCACCCAGGAAAAGGATTTAGGCGTCATTGTGGATAACATGTTAAAACCCTCGGCCCAGTGTGCAGCGGCAGCCAAGAGAGCAAATAGAATGCTAGGTATCATAAGGAAAGGAATGGAAAATAAAACAAAAGATATTATAATTCCTCTAAACCGTTCCATGGTGAGACCGCACCTTGAATATTGTGTGCAGTTCTGGTCACCGTATCTTAAAAAGGATATAGCATTATTAGAAAAGGTTCAGGGAAGAGCCACCAAAATGGTAAAGGGGATGGAAGGATACTCCTATGAAGAAAAGCTAAAAAGGTTAGGGCTCTTTAACCTGGAAAAGAGACGGCTGAGGGAAGATATGATAGAAGTCTATAAATTAATGAATGGAGTGGAACGGGTAAACGTAGATCGATTGTTTACGTTATCAGAATATAGAAAGACTAGGGGACATGCAATGAAGCTACAGGGTAAACTATTTAAGACTAATAAAAGAAAATATTAATTTCACTCAACGTGTAATCAAACTCTGGAATTTGTTACCTGAGGATGTAGTAAAGGCTGTTAGTGTAGTAGGTTTTAAAAAAGGTTTGGACAAGTTCCTGGAGGAAAGGTCCATAAACCATTATTAAGAAGGGACCCACGATATCAATGCTTGACCCAGTACAAGCATTGCGGAACCTGTGTCTTTTGGGGAAACTGCTAGGTACGTATGACCTAGATTGGCCACTGTTGGAAACAGGATGCTGGGCTTGATGAATCTTGGTCTGACCCAGTATAGCATATCTTATGTTCTTATGTTCTTAAGGGAATGGAACATCCATTTATATTGGTGTGATATATAGATGATCCTCAAAGGCAGAAAAATAGAGTTCATTGAAGACATACACAAACTTGTTATAAAAAGGAAAGTGCTATTGCAAGGTGACTCAATCTGCTGGATGTTGATTGGGACATGCCAGCTGTAGTTTCCTATGAAAATAAGGAGATCATGGATTCTCTACAAGAAGAACTCTTCTGATTGCTAGAAATAGAGCCCAGGTGGGAGGAGGTGATGTCACAGTGAGTGATCACCTAAGATCCCGTGATCACTGGATGGTATGGCTCAGTATTAAAATACAAGAAAGTGAAAGTTTAATTCACTTTCTTGTATTTTAATACAAGGAGGAGTGGAGGAGTGGCCTAGTGGTTGGGGCGAGGTACTTCAGGCCGGAAGGTCGGGGGTTCAAATCCCACTAGAGGACAGTAACCTTGGGTCGGAAGGACTTGGGTTTCTAGTCCCACAGGTGCTCCTTGTGGTCTTGGGCAAGCCACTTAACCCTCCATTGCCCATGTTCCCTGTAAAATAGTTATCTCCAAGTTATAATACCCTGTTCAATGTAATTTCAGTTTGTTCAATGTAAACTGCACTGATGCAAAATAGCGCAGTATATAAGAGAATGTAAATAAATAAATAATTAAAAAATAATGGGCATAGACTTCAGGAAAACTACTGTAAACATATTGAGATGAGGGAGTGTCTCAGAAGTTGTTACATGGATGGGAACATCTAGGTGAAATGGAATAGCAATGGACAAAACTGAAGAAAAGTAAGGAAAAGAGGCTATTATGAACTTTGAAAGAAATAAATGAAAATGTAAGAAAAAAAAGGTTAGTGTTTTATTAGCTAAGAGGAAGACAAGCAGCAATATCTGGAAAAAGTAAGAGAAGTTGGAAAAGTAGTCAGGAATGCAAAGAAGAAAATGAAATAGAAAATACTTAAAAACATAGAAACATGACGGCAGAAAAAGACCATATGGCCTATCCAGTCTGCCAACCATATCAACTACTATACCCTCTTTTTTCCCCTTTAGAGATTTTCTGTATTTGTCCCATGCTTTCTTGAATTCAGATATTGTCCTCATCTCTAATATCTCCACTGGGAGACTATTCCATGCATCTACCACTCTTCTGTAAAGAAACATTTCTGCATTTTACTCCTGAGTCTATTCCTTTTCACCTTCAACCTATGCTCCCTCATTGCAGAGTTTTCTTTCAATTGAAAGAGGCTCTTGTCCTGTACATTTATGCCAAGAAGGTATTTAAACTTCTCCTCTATCCCACCTTTCCTCTAAAGTATATTTATTAAGATCTTTAAATATGTCCCCATATGTCTTATAACAAAGACCAATGACCATTTTGGTAGCCACCCTGTGCACCAACTCCATCCTCCTTACATCCTTTTGAAGGTATGATCTCCAGAATTGCACATGATACTCCAAATGAAGTCTCATCAAAGACGTCTATAGAGGCACTATCATCTCCTTTTTCCTGCTGATCATTCCTCTCCCTATGCTCCCAACCATCCTTCTGGCTTTTGCTGTCGCTTTTTCTACCTGTTTGCTACTTTAAGATCAACAGAAACAATCATGCCGAAGTCTTAGAAACATAGAAAACATAGAAATATAACAGCAGAAAAAGACCACATGGCCTATCTAGTCTGTCCTTCCATATCAACTACAATAGTCCCCTTTTTACCTTCAGAAATCCTCTATATTGCTGTTCTTTCATGGACAGAATTACTTCAACCCCCTATACTGCACTGCTCACTTGGAGTTTTGCAGCCCAAATGCATGATTCTGCATTTTTTAGCGTTAAATCTGAGCTGCCAAAATCTTGACCATTCTTCAAGCTTAGCTAGATCACTCCTCATTTTATCTACTTTTTCCTAGGTGTCTACTCTAGTGCAGGTTTTGGTATCATCTGCAATGAAGCAAACCTTACCCAACAGCTCTTCCGCAATATCGCTAACAAAAATGTTAAAAAGAATCGGACCAAGGACAAATCCCTGCAGGACCTGAGCTCCATTTACCAGTAACCTTTTTCGGCTCTCACTCAACTGATATTTAACCCAGTCAGTCACTTCAGGTTCATCCCTAGGGTGCTCAATTTATTTATATGTTGCCTGTGTGGAATGGTCTCAAAGGCTGAAATCTAAGTACACCACAAATAGGACTCTCCCTCGATCCAACTCTCTGGTCATGCAGTCAAAGAAATCAGATTTGTCTGACAAGACCTGCCTCTAGTAAAACCCATGCTGCCTCGGATCCTGCAATCTATTGGACTTCAGAAACCTCACTTGCCTCTATTTTAGCAGTGTTTCTATTAATTTACTCACCACAGAGGTCAGACTAACCGGCCAGTAGTTCTCAATCTCATCCTTATTTCCGCTTCTGTGTAAAGGGACAACATACTATGCCCTTCTCCAGTCCCCTGGGACCACTCCAAACTCTAAAGAAGCATTGAAAAGGTCAGACATTGGAGCTGATAGTTTCTTCAATACTCTCAGATGTATTCCATCCATCCCCATTGCTTTGTCTATTTTTATTATAGCTAGTGCCCCATGAACACAATCTTCTGAAAATCATTCAAGCTCCTCTTCACTTCTATTCCTATCTGTGGGCTTTTTCTGAGGTCCTGCTCCTGGCCCTTCATCTGTGAACACAGAGGAAAAATAATTCAGCAATTCCACTTAATCCTCATCAGCTTCTACATATTCCTCCCCTTTACCTTTGAGTCTGACAATACCACTTTTCCATTTCCTTCTCTTGCTTACATATCTGAAAAATGTATTGTCCACCCATTTTACTTCATTGGCTATTTCTTCTTCTTTTTGTATCTTTGCTTTCCTGACTACTTTCCTAGCTTCTCTGAGATTATCCAAATATTGATGCTTGTCTTCCTCTTTCTCTGATTTCTTACATTTTACGAAAGCCACCCCTTTTTCTTCACCTTGTCGCTACTTCTTTTGAAAGCCATAGTGGCCTCCTATTCTTTTTACATTTGATTACTTTTCTAACAAAACAGTGTACTGCTCTTAAAGTATCCCCTTTCAGTCTTGCCCATTGCTTTTCTACATCCCGAGCTGTTTCCATCCCATTAATAACTCCTTGAGGTATTGTCCCATCTTGGCAAAATTAGTTTTCCTAAAGTCTGACCCTCGCTTTTGAATGGCCTTTATTAATTCTAGTCCTAAAACTGAACCACACCATCTGGTGATCACTAAATGTGAGTTGATCTCCCACTATAACATCAGAAACATATTCCCCATTGGTAAGCATCAGGTTTTTCATGTGTGTGTTCTATTACTAGTTGCCAGAAAGTTCTTCTTGTAGAGAATCTAGGATCTTCTTACTTCTAGATGACACCACCACAGGGATGTGCCAATCAACGTCTGGCTTTTTGAGATCACCTATCAGAAGCACTTCTCCTTTCATGGCAATACTGCATATGTCTTCTATTAAATTTTCATCTACCTCTGCCTGTGAAGGAGCTCTGTATATGGCACCAATGAAAATGGACTTCTCTTTCCTTCTTTCTAGTTTAACCCACAGTGCCTCCTTGTTCCCTTCTCAGTCCTGTAATTCTGTAGCTTTAATAATAATGTTTTACATATAGTGCCACTCCTCCTCCACTTTTTCCTACCCTGACCTTCCCGAATAAAGTATAGCCCAGTGTAATTACATCCCAGTCCATGAACCACATCTCTGTCACTACCAATAAATCCAAGTCAGCCTCTTCTATTAAAGCCTCAACATCTGGGATCTTATTTCCCATTCTGTGGACATTTATGCACACTACTTTCCTTTTACTCATTTCTGCAAAGATAGTTAATGTTTTATTTAACTGAGGTCTTTTATTTACCTGGGGGGGCTTTCTCACCAATCCCCAATGAAACTAGTTTAAAGCCCTCTTCAGTAGGTTAGCCAGTCTGCTGAAGGAAAACACTCTGACCCTTCTTGTATAGATGGATGCCATCTCTGCCCTGCAGCCCTTGGAATATCATCCCATGGTCCAGGACACCAAAATGCTCTTGATGACACCATCCACGCAGCCATGAATTCATCTCCAGGATGCAAGCTTGTCTGCCTTTATCCTCAACAGGGAGGTTTGAAGAGAACATCACCTGCACACCTATCTGCTTTACCCTCTGTCCCACAGCCATGAAGTTACTCTTGATATGCTCAGAGGGATACCTAACAGTATCATTTGTGCCAACATAGCTGAGCAACATTGAATAATAGCCAGTAGGCTTGATGAGTCTCAGCAAACTCTCTATAACAGCTTGGAGTTTGGCACCTGGCAGACAAAGAAACCTCTCTGGACATCAAGTCTGGTCAGCAGATGGACACCTTAGTACTCCTCAGAAGAGAGTCACCAATCACCACTACCCTTTGCTTCCTTGTGGCCACTGATTCTGCAATTTTGGGGTGTTTGAGCTCTGGTTCTTCCCTTTCCTTGTCCTAAAACAACATTAAGATCCCATGCCACTGGAGGGGGCTTAATGGGAAGTTTGGCTAATAGAAGACCCCTCATAAAGCATGCTACAAGTGGCTGAGAAGAGATGGGCTGCATCTTCCACATCCAGGGCTGCATACTGGTTCTTCAATTTGAGGGCTGGAGGTGTTGGATTATCAATTCTTCAGGCTCTAGTGACTCGTGTCCAACTCTCTCTATTCTCTAGCATACCATCTTCACCTTTGTCAGAGAGCTTGAATGTCATGGATGCTTCTCAGCCTCGCCTCCTCGAGCTTGCAGGCATCTTGCACATGGAGCCAGTCCCTTGACTGGCATTGGGCTGTCTGTCTGGACAGAGGCAAAAGCAGTAAGGACAACAACTTTGGCAATTCAATTTCTCCCAGCTATCATTCAGTTGTTGGTGCTTTGGTACCTGATGAAGTAAATGAAAGAGACCAACCAAAGTCCTTTAAGAGAAAAAGCAGCTAACCTCTTTTGTGTGTGTTCTAGCAGTACTGTTCTATGTACCTGAGTATAGTCCTGCTTGATTTCTAAACAGTTATTACTTTATGCAAGAAATTCTGATATTATGTGTCTGAGGTATACAGATTACTGTGATCCCTTTGTAAAATTACCTAATCAAAACTCCTTCAAGAATACCAAGTTGTTTACTTTTAGATATATCCAAAAGTGGAACTATTTGCTTCCTAGATTTTCCCTACCATCCAATAAAAATCTGTTATCTTTATCAACAAGCTAATTGGGGAGTTTCCCTATCTAGCAAGAATTTTCACATGGCGTGGGTGGGAACCTGGGTGGGAAGAGTGGTATCTAACACCTGAGGAGGTCAGTGACCTCAAAAAGCTTGCCCACATCTTTGAACGTGAAGGCTAGAGGAGATGAAAAAGAATTCTAACAGCAGAAAAAATGCTTTGCCTAAGAACAGAAGAAATTCCCCTTTTTGTTAATACAGTAAAATGAGGGGGAGGATCCAAGATGGCGATTTGATGAGGTGTGTCGTTCGGTGCGGTGTTTTTCCTATGGGCAAAAAATGGAAGTCCAGAGGGGCTAAACAGCCTTCTATAGCCCCCCAGGTCTCTTTGCCATTACCTGCAGCTACTGTTGGTCCTTTGGGCTCTTATTTTTTTCCCGCGCCGAGACAGTTTCGTGAAGCAGGGGAGAGTAGCTCGGCTTTGCAGCAGCCGGAGGTGGAGTCCTCGTCTTTTGCTTCGGGTGGTGATCTTTCTTCCCCGGCTCTGTCCGTGCCTCGAAAGTCCCTCATCAGGATATCGGCGGTGTGGGGAAGCTGGTGGAGGATGTTGAGTCATCGGACTCCCCCGGTGAGAAGCGCCTGCCCATGGAGTGTAGGGTGGATGCTACTCCTTCCCCAGTACAGCGTCAGAGGGCAGAGGTCGCAGGAGAGATGGCAGAAGGTGGTGTTGGCCCTGTGATTGGACTGACTGCATCAACCCTGCTGTCGGGCGGATCATCATTCGTTGGAGTAGGGGAGACTCCCCCAGCGGCATCTATGGAGGCTCCGGAGGTGGTAATGCTGGAAACAATATGGGCCGCTATTATGTAACTTCGTGAAGAAATGTTGCCACGGATGTCGGGTTTGGCGTCTCAGGTTACAAATAATGATCTGGCTATTCAGGAAAATGTGGTTAAAATAACTAATCTGCAGAAGGTTGTTGCAGAAGTACAAATAAGCTCCGTGACTCTTGAGAAGGAGGTGGAAACCCTGAAGAAGAATATATTGCCTATGAGCTTCAAACTAGAGATGTTGGAAAATATGTCTAGAGCTGTAAATTTATGTCTGATTAATTTTCCTAGGACATCTATGATATCCGCGAGGGATATGTTCAGGATGTATTTGGTAGAGATTTTGGGTATCCCTCCTGAATCTCACCCCCTATAACTAAAATGTATTATTTGCATTTTGGGAAAAAAGATGAGGATTTGGGGGTGGTTAAGGGAATATCTAATGTAAATGTCTTAAATATAACAGCAATGTTGGAATTATCGCAGGAGGAGCAGGTAGTGCCCTCTACTCTATTGATTACATTAGCCTTGCTTTCGATAAGGAATGGCTTATGAAGATATTCTTTAAAAAGTGTAATGTTTCATTTAAGGGGTTGTTTGTCCGTATGTTTCCAGACCTCTCCAGGGAAACCCAGCGGCGGCGGCGGGACTTTCTCCTTCTCCGCCCTGGTGTTCAGTAATTGGGAGGGCTCTTTTTTCTAAAATTTCCATGTAAGTGCTTGATCGAGTATCAGTCTGAGTCCTTTATTTTTTATGAGCCTTCCTAATTGCTGGACTTCATTAATGCCCGTCATCATAGGGCGATAGATGCTCCCCCATCTGCCTCTGTTTGAGCATAATGGATACTAACTGTTTTTCACACCTCTAATTTCCTATTGAAATGCTGGATTATAATTTCCCTTTTTTGGTATCCTCTCTATTTTGAGGGCTAGAGTGGGTTGGGTATTTTGATGTATTTTCCTTCTGCGTTTTGGTGGGACTGTTTAGGTCTGTTATGTTTTTCCTTACCCTTCTCAGTTTCCGTTTCAAGATGTATTCTTGATATGTATGTAGAAATTCATAAATTAAAAATTTTAAAAAATTACAGTAAAATGAGGGGAGGAGATTTTTTCTAGATATGTTAGGGACAGGAGGAAGTGGAAAAGTGGCATAGTGTGAATTGCAAAGGTGAAGAGAAGGAATATTTAGAGGATGATAATTTAAAAACAGAATTGCTTAACAAATATTTCTGTTTAGTGTTCACTGAAGAAGGCCCAGGAATGAGACCACAGAAGTCAGACACAAATAGGAATTGAAGGGATGAATACCTTAAATGACTTCTAGAACACTGTATTCAAATAAACAAAGCAATGGAGCCAAATGGGATATATTCAAGGGTATTGAAGGAATTTTAGAAATTCTATTAATCCTGCTGTTTGAATTTTTAAAATCAGGTGTGGTCCAAGAGGACTGGAAATGAGCAGGTATGGTTTCTCTTCAAAAACGTAGAAGTAAGGAGCAGGGTGGGAACTACAAGCTCGCATTAAACTTATATTGGTCTCTGTGCTGGCTGAATATCAGCCCCTATGTTTCTCTGTTTCTACAGTGGAGGGACAGTAGAAGTGAAAGTTAGAAGGCTGGCTGGCAGAGATAAGAAAGATGAAGAAAGAGTGGAGGTGTATGAAAGAGTTAAGAGACTGAAGAATGGATGGTAGAGGTGAGAGGTGTAAGAGGATAAAGAAGAGATTTCAGTTCTTAATTTCTATTTAGTCTTGATGTTATAGACCAGGGATAGCAAACTCCAGTCCTGGAGTGCCACAATCCAGCCTGGTTTTCAGAATGTCCCTAATGAATATTCATGAGATATATTTGCATCTACTGCCTCCTATTGTATGCAAATATATCTCATGAATACATTTGGGACATCCTGAAAACCAGGCTGGATAGTGACATTCCAGGACTGGAGTTCACCATCCTGTTATAGACCTATGGATCACTTTTTATTTGGCCACACTTACCAATGAAGGAAGGTTGGAAGAGTGTCTCAGGGCAGCGGAAACGTTCATTACCAATAGTGATAACCTGACCATCAGGAAGCTCATAGCTCTTTTCCAGAGAGGAAGAAGAGGCAGCAGTGGCCATCTCATTCTCAAAGTCCAGAGCCACATAGCACAGCTTCTCCTTGATATCACGGACAATTTCACGTTCAGCTGTAATGACAGAGAAAAATATGACAATGCATTAAAATAATGGCATGTAGGGGGCCAGAGAAAGAAATGAGATTGTGGGTCATCAATATTTTGTAAGAAAGCAAAGCTGTGCTGAGACAATTGTAAGCAGGGACTGTCTCTTACATCTATATGTAAAGCGCTTGTAGTGCTATACAAATGATAAGGAGTAATAGTAGTGTAAGTAGTAGAATTACTCTGCTCTATTTCTGTAATTTGTTTCTCTAAAATGAAAGCATTGAAAAGAATCTGAAAAAGAGGGAAAGACTGGAGAGGTAAAAACAAGCACTTTCACCTACCGGTTGTAACAAAAGAGTAGCCACGCTCTGTGAGGATCTTCATAAGGTAGTCCGTCAGATCCCTACCAGCTAGGTCCAGACGCATTATTGCATGAGGTAGGGCATAGCCTTCATAAATGGGAACATTGTGGGTAACACCATCACCAGAGTCCAGGACAATACCTGTGAAGTAGAAAGAAGTGGTATTAATTATTTAAAAGGCACAACAGAGGAGGCAGGACAGCAAGTGCACCATGGAAGGACAATTTTATTACCAAGCAAGAGGTCAGCCCGACACGTGTTTTGGCCGGGGGCCTTCTTCAGGGGACAAAAGAACTCAGTATATGTTGAAAAATCTTACTAATCATAAAAACACCATCAAACTTCAAATGGGTATATAGTAAAAATGCAGACAAGTAAACAATCAACAATGGTATAACCAAAAATAACTGAGGTGCCTTTAAGTAAAGAGCAGCCAGAGTTGAAAGATTCCAAATTATCCCTGTCAACTGCTAAACAGGTTGCAAATAAAAATAAAAAATATACTTTAAAATATCTGTATACAAATGCCAGAAGTCTAAAAAATAAGATGGAAGTTAGAAGGTATAGCACTAGATAACGAGTCAGATATAATAGGCACTCAGAAACCTGGCAGAAGGATGATAACCAATGGGACACTGTGATACTAGGGTACAAATGAAATCCTAGTAATAGGATGAATCAAACTGGTTGAAGGATGGCACTCTTAGGCAGAATATGCAGAAAGTTACATACTAGTTACAAATGTACTATAAGTCCCTTTTTAAAGGACTTATGCATATGAATGGGCACTTAATGTGTGCAATTTAGGTGGTCACCATTCTGTAAGTGTGCATGTAAGTCCTATTGTGTGTACTTTCGGTTTGAGCATGCACAGGGGTGGAGCTTGACTGAAGCCTACATTTACATGCATAATATGTTATGACTTGCATTAGTTTCTGAACAATCTTGGCATGGCCACAACTAGATTGAAGCACATCGTTATGCCTCTATTTTATAAAGTGCAGACATATTTGCCTTTATAAAATAGGCCCCAAATACATGAATGCAACATGTATTAACTGCGTAGTGGTTTATGAAATTATTCTTCATATGTTAGAGGATATTGATTCACAGAGTAAAAGTTCTGAAGGAAACAAAATGCACTGTAGGATTTTTTTTTTTTTAATTTTTATAAATTGAGAATTATAACATACACATCCAAAATATTAACATGAATGAAGGAAAAAGAGTACATAATCATGTAAACAAATTAACAAATACAAAGGAAAAAATTAAACCTCCTAAATTAGTCCACAAAAATAAGGAAATATGGGGAGGTATCAAGAAAAACCTTAGCCGTGACAGAATACGCTACAAGGCTACCAAAAAGAAATAATCAAGCAGGTGGAGACTTAAAATTCAGCCGTATGGGAAAGGATGACAACCTGAACTGAACCTTCTTCTCTAGCAAATAAGAACTCCACAAGCTGTTCTGGGTCAAAGAACATATATATATATATTATCCTTATAGGTAACACAACACTTAACAGGAAATTTCAATTGGAAAGTAGTCCCTATGGCCAAGATCCTTGGCCGAAGGCATAGGAACTCCTTCCTCCTTAACTGAGAACCATGAGAAAAATCAGGAAACATCCTAACCTGTGACCCCAAAAAACACTCATTAAAGTTCCTAAAATAAGAGTGGAAAATCATAGCTTTATCTGTCTCCAGAGCCAGGGTAACTAGAAGGGTGGACCTATCCGTAATAACCTCTAAGGAGTTCTCTAGGAACCCAGTTAGGTCCCCTCCCCCCCAAAGAAACAGCCCCAGGGGCATCACCCCGACCACTAGCCCCAAGAGAAAAGTATTGTACTCCAGTCAAGGAAGGAAAATGCTCCAGAGGGATCTTTAAAACCTCTCCAAAGTATTTTCTCACCATCTCCATAGCTGACAAAATTGGAGACCTAGGAAAGTTCAAAAGTCTGATGTTATTATGCCAGGCTTGATTTTCTAAATACTCCATCTTCTGAGACAGTACAAACTTGTCTTTGATCTGAGATCCAACAAGCTCCCAGAGATGCCCCAGCTCCTGCTCCAAAGCAAGAATTACGCCATCAAAAAGTAGAAAGACTAGAGGGTATGCAATGAAGCTACAGTGTAATCCATTTAAGACTAATAAGAGAAAATATTTTTTCACTCAACGCGTAATCAACTCTGAGAATGTAGTAAAAGCTGGTAGTGTAGATTTGGACAAGATTTGGACAAGTTCCTGGAGGAAAGGTCCATAAACATTATTAAAGAGGACCCAGGAAATCCACTGCTTGTCCCAGGACAAGCATTGTAGAATCTGTATGTCTTTTTGGGAAAGTGCCAGGTACTTGTAACCTGGATTAGAAACAGGGTATTGGGCTTGATGGACCTTGGTCTGACCCAGTTTGGCATATCTTATGTTCTTATGTGTTTCAGTTTGTTATTATGAAATGACCTATGCAGAATTGATGTTATTATGGAAGTGTGCAGCAAATGTCCTGTACAAGTAGAATAGGTAAAACAAATGCCAAGACTGATTAAATTAGTATCACTGACTGAGGTAGATTCAAGGTGTAAATAAATTTCCCTGGGCAAGAGATTACCCGATCTTTATTATTATACTGTTTTGTGCTGTATAAGGTGGCAACAAAGAGAGGCTGTAAACAATGACAATTGAATTTCTAATTGGTTTAAATTCTATGTTTTTGAAAATTTCTTGAACACAATTCTGTTTATGTCATGGCCTGTCTATATTTGTTTCTTTGTTTCTGTCCTGATTTTCTTCCTTTGTGAGCTGAGATGTCTATGTTAATCAAATAGTAATGTTACTGACAATATTCAAAGTAATGTGAGTCTAACCATTACCTAAGATAAAAGAGTTTTCCTAAGAAGTTTTATAAACAATTGAAATGAGTTTAATTTAATTGCCATAAACTATCAGTTATGTTTTGATGTTTGTTATCCCTTAAGAAATAAGATTAACTATACCTTGTACAGTTGTGCACCTGACAAGAGAGGTGTGTCTATTACTATGTGGCCTAACTTTAATTTGATAGGTAAAGAGAATAAATTAAAGAACATAGATGCAAAATAGAAGTATGTTGCAAGCTATCATGGTCTCCATATAGTTAAATAAGTTGTAATAATTTAGTGCTGGCAGTAGATGTATTCTAATTACTTAACATTAAATTAGATAAGATAATTCTGTTCAGTAATTCTATATTCAATATTCAGCAATTCTATAGTAGTTGCGCATGTTTGCCATTGTGAGGAATCAGAGTAATGTTGCAGTGATGAGCTATGGTTCGGCACAGGGCCAGTGCTAGGGTTTCTAACAACACCCTGCATCCTATAAATCGGTGCCCCTCCCTCAGTATTATTAATGTTGGCTGCACTCTACCCTCCCTTTTCCCAAAACTGCTTTGTGAACTCTTTTTAAGTGATATCAGTATTTCTCCTTCAAGTCCAGTGTTTTTAAGAAAATTGCAGCGAAAGAGCAAATGCATAGCCAAAATAAAAATACTTAACAGTAAATACATAGCATCATACAAACAGGCTGTGATAATCCAAAAAAAGAATAAAATCTGATTCTAGTCATCTCACTAACAACATAAGCATTCTCTAGTGCCAGGTATATTAGGGCTCATTCCATTCTGGACGTCCAGCCTCTCTGTACGTCTGATCTGAGCCGGACATACAGAGGGGTTCTCGATTCTGATCCCGTGGGGCACGTCTAGCCCCAAGGGATCAGAATCACGATCAGTCATGCATGTGCAGGCCGGGACTGCAATTCAGTCTGGCCTGCATGTACATGACAAGCCTGACTAACTCAGTCAGGGCTTTTAAATGGAGCTGCGGCGCCATGGCGTCCAGTTGCCATGGCACCGCAGTTCCATTTAAAAGCTGCAATGTCGGCCGTTGGATAAAAGTGCTTATGCCCCATGGCCCGACCCATGATCTGGCCTCCTAAGGCCAGGGTCGGGCTGCAGGGAATGTCCTCTGGGCCCCCCTACCCCATCCGCGTCCCGGCATAAAAAAAAAAAACAAGTCCAGGGAAATTATTCCACCTCGGAGGTGAAATCACTTTCCCACACATGTCGCTGGCCCTGGATGTACAGGGCCGACATTAGAATGGGCCCTGTATGTCCAGGGCTGGCAACCGCTCACTGCCTTCCAGACTCCGCCTCTTCCCCGCCCCATCTAACTTTCCCATACAACCAGTGGGGAGATTAGATGCCGGTGGGGGAAGGCACGAATAGCGGTGATGGATATCCCGTTGGGCCCATTGTGAACTAATATAACACTGCAAAAGTCACTGAAGATCTACAAAGCCAAATCTATCATGCTATACCAGCATACACTTCCAAAACTCATACAATAAAGGGCCTACCCAGAAAAAAGCAACACTATAAATACTGCAATGGGCCCCAAAACATCCATACACCTATTTGAAAAGCTGTACAAGTCAAATTACTACAATACAGTATAAACCCCTATGTACAAACTCCATGTTAACAGAACACCTGGCCTTGGTCACACAATCAGAACAGACCCTCAGCAAGAACAGAATAAGTGACCACGACCTAAAGTAAAAATAGAAATATGTAGACAAAAATTAAACTGAAACCCCAAGAAGCCAGACTTTGCATGTGGTGCCACACCAGATAAGAGATGCAGTTCCCCATACTGTGTGAAATCTGAAGATAGCACAAAGTCCAGTCACTAAATTGAAAATAAAATTATTTTTTCTCCCTTTGTTGTCTGATGATTTTTGATCATGCTGGTCCCGATCTGGGGTTTCTGTTTTCCTCTATCTTCGCTTAGCTCTCTTTCTATAGTATATACTCAATCTGCCATTTCTTGCCTCTCCTTTTCCTTTCTTCATTTTCTCCCATCAGCCTTTTCCCAGCTAATTCTCAAAGGGGTTTTGATATTCATTTTTAAAAGATAATTATTGTTTGTTTGTGGTGTTGGGCAAAGCTCTGTCAGTTAGAGTTCATTGTCTTTGTTCCAACTACCCATTAATAACTAACTCTTTGAAACCACTGATTTCATCAGGTGTTAGGTTGCTCCCTATCCATCCTGGCACCCACCCACCCCATGTGAGCCTTCTTGTTTTATAGGGCAACTCCCCAATTAGCTACACACAGAGACATAAAACAGAGGTGTTAGAACACACTTAAAAGATGTTAACTGCTTTTTCTCTTAAAGGACAGCTGAGGAACAGGTAGGAACTTTGGTAGGTCTCTCTCTTTTACTTCAACAGGTACAAAGCTCCATCAACTAAACAATAACTGGGAAAAATGGTATTGCTAAAGCTATTGCCCCTGTTACAGTTTCTGCTTCTGTCCATACAGAGATTCCAATGCCAGTTGAAGGACCTGTTCCATGTGCAGGATGCCTGCATGCTGAGGATTTCAGGAAACAAGTGGAGGAGCTCATGGAAGAGGTGGCAAGGCTGAAAAACATTCAAGACAGTGAGAAGTACATTGATGAGATGCTTCTTGAAACATCCAAGCTCTCTGAAAGAGGTAAAGATAGGAGGCTACAGAATGAAGAAGGTTGGACGCGAGTCACCAGAGCCTGTAGTATCAAATGCTCCAACTCCTCCAGCCCTTGAAATGAAGATCCGGTATGCAGCCCTGGAAGGTGAGGAGATGAAAGCATCCCAGGAAAGGGAAGAACCACAGTTGGAGCACCCCAAAATTATAAAATCAGTCACCACAAGTAAGCGAAGGGTAGTAGTGGTTGGTGACTCTCTTCTGAGGGGTACTGAGGCGTCCATCTGCTGACCAGATTTTATTTATTTTATTTATTTTAATTTTTATACTGCTTTTTCCAGTAGATCAGAGGCGGTTTACTTAAAACAGAATCAGTTACATATAACAGTTAACTTTGTACAGAAAACCTTTAACATAACAATATTACAATGTTGGTGTTAAGAACTGACAATGTTCTATAGTAGGATCACATTGGGATGAATGAGTCAGGAGCAGGGGGAGAAGTTTTATTCTTTTATGGTGTGGCTTGAGTTTGATTATTGTCAGGGGGAGTTAGGTGAAGAGGTGGGTTTTTAGTTTTTTGCAGAAGGAGGAAAGGTCAGTGGTTTCTCTTAAGTCAGAAGGAAGTTCATTCAATATTGTGGACGCATAGTGAGAGAAGGCTCTGTCGTTTGTTACTCTGTTGGATCTGCTGTAGTCTGGTGAAATTCTTAATTTATTTTTATTGCTCTCTCGCTTTTTTCGTGTTTCTTTTTGCATATTGATTAGGGAGGAGAGGTGTGAAGGGGCAACTTGTCTGAGGAGCTTAAAGGTTGTCTTAATTATCTTCTAGTGAATTCAGCTTTGTATAGGGAGCCAGTGTAATTCATGTAGGACCAGAGTGATGTGTTCTGAGATGTTTGTGTGTGAGACTAAGTGTGCAGCAGCACGTTGGGCAATTTGGAGTGGTCTGATATTCTGCATGGCTATCCCTTGAAAAGCGCTATTACAATAATCAAAATGTGATGTAATTAAAGTCTGAAGAACTGAGCCGAAGTCTTGAATGGGTAAAAGGGGGCGTAGGTGTTTTAACAGTTTGAGTTTGAAATAGTTTTTTTTGGTTTTGTGTTTTATGTGGAAGAACATGTTGAGGGCTTGGTCAAGTATGACCCCGAGATATTTCACTTCGTTCTTAATGGTTATGTCTATGTCACTGATTGTATAGTTGGGGGGGGGAGTTGTGATTTCTGGTTATGTATAAGGCCTCAGCTTTACTAAAGTTTATGTGGAGGTTGTGGAAGACAAACCAAGCAGCCTCTTTGAAGCAGTCAGCAATTTGATGTGGGATGGGACTGGATATGTTGAAAGGAAGATATAACATTATATCATCTGCATATATGTGGTATGAGATGTTGAGTTTTTTTAATATGGTGCAAATGGGCTGGAGGTAAAGATTAAAAAGAAGGGCAGATAGGGCGGAGCTTTGGGGTAGTCCTTGTTTTTGATTATATGGATTGGATGTGTGATTTGATGTCCAGAGAGGTGTGCTGTCTGCCAGGTGCAAAACTCCGAGATGTTACGCAGAGTTTGCTGAGACTCATGAAGTCTACTGACTATTATCCGATGTTGTTCATTCATGTCAGCAGAAATGATACTGCCAGGTATCCCTCCGAACGTACCAAAAGTGACTTCAGGACTCTGGGACAGAGTGTGAAGCAGATAGGGGTGCAGGTGGTATTCTCTTCAATTCTCCCTGTTGAGGGTGAAGGCTGAGGCAGAGAAGCTCACATCCTGGAGATGAATGCATGACTGTGTGGATGGTGTCATCGAGAGCGTTTTGGTTTCCTGGACCATGGAATGATTGTTCCAAGGGCTGCAGAGCAGAGATGGTGTCCATCTGTCCATGAAGGATAGAAATGTCTTCAGCAACAGACTGGCTAGCCTGCTGAAGAGGGCTTTAAACTAGATTCATTGGGGATGGGAGAAGAGAGCTCTCAAAAAAGTGAAGAAAGCCCCCAGGTAAGTGAAACATTAAATACTTATTTAGAAATGGATAATAGGGGCAACATCTGGAAAACAGTGTGTATAAATTCACATAGCATGGGAAATAAGATCCCAGATGTTGAGGCTTTAATAGAAGAGGCTGACTTGGATTTAGTGGCGGTTACGGAGATATGGTTCGCTGAAAATCATGTCTGGGATGTAATTGTACCAGACTATACTTTATACAGGAAGGACAGGGTAGGAAGAAGGGGAAGTGGAGTGGCACTACATGTAAAAAATAATATTAAAGCTATACAATTGCAGGGCTTAAATGGAAGAGAGTAAGCACTGTGGAGAAATCCATTTGCGTTGGAGTTATATACAGATTTCCCTCACAGGGAGTAGAAGTGGATGAAGATTTAATAAAAAACATACACAGTATTGCCATGAAAGGAGAAGTGCTACTGACAGGTGATTTCAATATGTCAGATGTGGATTGACACATCCCTGCTGCCGTGTCATCTAGAAGCAAAAAGATCCAGGATTACCTACAGGGAGAACTATTCAGGCAACTGGTAACAGTACCCAAACGTGATGCGGCCATACTGGACTTGGTGCTCACCATTGGGGAAAGTGTTCTGATGTTACAGTGGGAAATCATCTCGCATCCAGTGATCATCAGATGGTATGGTTCGGTATTAGGACTAGGGCTGATAAAATCCATTCAAAAGCAAGGGTCTTAGTAAGAACACTGAGGGGCTTGTTTACAAAGCCGCGGTAGCGGTTCGCGGTCGTTATTGGAGCCGCGGCCCCATTGAAATCAATGGGGTCGCGGCTCCGATAACGATCGCGAACCGCTACCGCAGCTTTGTAAACAAGCCCCTAAGTTTGCCAAGATGGGACAATACCTCAAAGAATTGCTAGTGGGATAGGAACTACTGGGGGATGTAGAAAAACTGTGGGCAAAACTGAAAAGGGATATTTTAAGGGTAACAAACCTTTTTGTTAGAAAGGTAAGTAAATATAAAAGGAAAAGGAGGCTGCTATGGTTCTCAAAAGAAATAGCTGAAAAGATAAAGAAAAAGAGGGAGTCCTTCATGAAATACAAGTGATCACAGAGAGAAGCATCTATATTTGGAAAAACTTAGAGATGCTGGCAAAGTAGTCAGGAAAGCAAAGGTACAAAAAGAAGAAATAGCCAATGCAATAAAATGGGGGATAAAATATTTTTCAGATATGTTAGTGAGAGGAGAAAGGGCAAAAGTTGTATTGTCAGACTCAAGAGTGAAGAGGAGTAATATGCTGAAATCAATGAGGATAAAGCAGAATTGTTTAGCAGGACCTCAACAAACACCCACAAATAGGAAATGAAGCAACGGGGATCTCAAACGATTTTCACTATCTTGTATATAACACACGAGCTTGTAAATAGCCACCATGCTACAGGTGCTCCTTGTGGTGTTGGGCAAGCCACTTAACCCTCCATAGCCCATGTTCCCTGTAAAATAGTTATCTCCAAGTTATAATGCCCTGTTCAATGTAATTTCAGTTTGTTCAATGTAAACCGCACTGATGCAGAATAGCGCGGTATATAAGAGAATGTAAATAAATAAAATAAATAAAAATAAATACTGTCATGTCCCCACCCTTCTTCTCCGACATGGCTGTTCTGCCTGTACATATTCATTTTAATTAAGTAGCCTTCTGCTATGTAGCCTGTATATAGTTACCCCAGTTAACCAAGTTATAAACCCTGTTTCTTGTAAGTACAGTTGGACGCCGTCTGCACTGTACAAAATTGTTCTAATGTAAACCGAGCGGTATAGAAAAACCTAAAATAAATAAATAATTTTCAGAAGACTGTGTTCATGAGTAACTAGCTAAACTAAAAGTAGACAAAGCAATGGGACTAGATGGAATACATCCAAGAATACTGAGGGAACTTGAGGACATTCTAGCAGCTCCACTGTCTGACCTTTTCAATGCCTCTTTGGAGTCAGGAGTTGTATCAGAGGACTGGAGAAAGGCACATGTGGTCTCTTTACACAAAAGTGGACATAAGGACAACATTGAGAACTACAGGCTGGTCAGTTTAACCTCTGTGGTTAGTAAATAATTGGAAAGGCTACTAAAAAGAGAATAGTGAGGTTTCTGGAGTCCAGTGGATTGCAGGATCCAAGGCAGCATGGATTCGCCAGAGGAAGGTCTTGTCAGACAAATCTGATTGATTTATTTGACTGGGTGACCAGCTATTTTTCACTAACAAGACTGAGTTATTTCTTGGCTCAAAAAATTAGCTTTTTCTTGACCTGTGACATGAGATCCAGAAGCATTTCTTTAAACCCTGCCAAGAGGTTTTGGATCTTGGTGGTACTTTCCTTTTAAGATATCCCTGTAAATGTGTGATTGTCCTTAAGTATTTGTATATTTTTTTAAGCCTCAACAATTAAGATTTGGATGCTAAGAAGTTTGATCTGCCTGTAGAGTCCAAGGGGTGAAATGGAGGTTTTTTATGAAGCAGGATGTGAATAGGCATTTAATTTTTGATTGACTGTCTAAGTGGCATTTCCTTGTTTAATACTCTTGCAGTTAGACCATTGCTTCCCTCTCTCTTTTCTTTTGTTTTGTTACAAGCACACTTTTTATTCCTTTTAGTCAATGATATGACATTACTTTTCTTTGCTTTGTTGGATGTTTCTTGTGCTGTTAGAGAATTGTGTAAAATCTGAAGTTTCTATAAACAATAAAAAATAAAAGAAATTGCAAACAAACTATTGTAGTAGATACTTGTACTGAAATGTCTGCCAGTTTAATATTTATAGGAACTTCATGAGATGAAGGCCTGCTAAACCACAGCAGTTCTGTTTTGTTCAAATTATAGACCTATTTTTTTATGGGTCATCCATTTATTCACAACTGAAAACCCTATTTAGAATCTCTGGAACATCCCTGGATTGCATACTAGAATGAACATCTGTTTATCATCTGCATACATATGAAATTGAATGCCTTTACAGTAGTTCTCAATAATGCTGCAAGCATATATTGAAAAGCATGGAGGAAAGAACAGAGCTCTATAGTACTCCAGGCTGAACTGATTTCCACTCAGGTTCCTGCTCTTTAATGACAACTTTCTGAATGTGATCACAAAGATAAAATTTAATCAAGCATAATTGCTCCCATTATGGTTTAGGAAAGAGGGATCAGGAACATATATAGAAAACAGAACTGCTGTTAGCTTATGAAAATTTACCTGTGGTACGACCAGAGGCATAGAGAGATAGGACAGCCTGGATGGCGACATACATGGCTGGGACATTGAAGGTCTCAAACATGATCTGTGTCATTTTTTCCCGGTTGGCTTTGGGATTCAGAGGAGCTTCAGTAAGCAAGGTAGGGTGCTCTTCAGGGGCTACACGCAATTCATTGTAGAAAGTGTGATGCCAGATCTTCTCCATGTCATCCCAGTTGGTGATGATGCCGTGCTCAATGGGATATTTCAGTGTCAGGATGCCTCTCTTACTTTGAGCTTCATCACCTACATAGGAATCCTTCTGACCCATACCAACCATTACACCCTAGAATAGAAGAAAGAATAAGAAACATTGTATTGAAGATACAGAGAAATAGAATTATAGAAAATAATGGTACAAAAGCACCACATAGGTCAATCCAGTCTGCTAATTCCTGATGCAGTACTGCAAAGCCTACTTGATCTCAAGATTTACACGTTTCCTCACAGCCAAGCATCATCTGTTTTATAAAGATACTTTGATATAAAAAGGTTTCCCAGCTTATCAAAATCTTAACTATTAAAAATAAGACCAGCAAAGGACAGGGGTCATGTATTACATCTTTAGTAATAGAAGCCAACATTTCAAAAAGATTAGAGGCTGTGGATAAAATTAAAATTAAGAGCCCCCAAGTATAGTAAATATTAGAAAGGGCCCCCTGAGCAGGGAGTGGCTACAAGTAAGCCCTATCCTTCCCTGGGCCTCCTTACACCGCAGAAGTGGTTGTTGTGAAATGCTCTTGAGTCTATGGTGACCCTCCGTGTTCAATCTTCAGTTAGGCTGCTAATTGTTGATAGAGTACCATCCATAGCTGCTGATATGGTATTGATGCATCTCCTTGCTGGCCTTCCTCTTTTGCACTGACCTTTTAACCTTGCCATTGGGATAGGCACAACAAAACAAACTGCAGAGGTTGCTTGGGTTGAATTTATACCACTTGATTGGGACCAGGGTTGGGCGATACATACTGCCCAACCCTGGCCAAAATTTAAAAAAAAAAGCATTGCAGGTCATAGTTGCAACTAACCAGGCATATTTAAATGTACAGAGTGAAGCAGGTGGTACAGATATATGTGGCCAAAAGAAGATGTAGGGAAGCAATGAAAATGTCATTTGTCTCTCTTCTTCTCCTCACTCCTGTGTCTCTACTGTACTCTTTCTCTCTTCCTTCCAATCTGGCTTGACACAGTTGGTCTTCCTTCCCCAGCATGAATTATCTTCCCCCAGTCATACCCACATCTCTCAATCCCCCATTCTCATACTTTTCCTAATCTCTTCTTCCTTTTTCCCCTTCCTATCCTTTTGTCTCCTTCCTCCTTCCTCCCAGGGCATAGACTTAGTTTGGCTAATATTTAGGTGTACAAGAATTAATACATCACTTACATGCTCCTGTCACATTCATTGTGATCTGTTCTAATCCCTACTTCCTCCTGAACTGGTCTTCTCTGCTCCTCTTCCTTTCAGGTTGCCCCTCACACTCCTTGGTCAGTTCCCCAGTGCTGCAAGTTCAGTTTATCCACTTCTTCACTCCTCTGCACCCTTCATGCTTAACCCTCCCCCTAGAAGGTTCAGCTGATCTCTCAATTTGCAATTCCTCTTCCCAAAGGCTTGGATCAAATCCTATCCTCCCCCATCCCCAACTAGCCTCCCAGAGTCACAACAAAACTCTGTCCCCTCGGACAACTCCTACTTTCCCATCTCCAGATGAACTTTACTTGGTAATTACAGATTTTAGGTTAAGGACAGTCTTGTAACCACAGCTTCCAGGTGAGCTCCTTTACCACTTGTATGCCATAAACACTGGCAGCTCGTAGTCAGCAGCTGTCCAGGTCCAGGAGCACAGTTCTATATGGTGTTTGCAGCCCTTAGCTTAGAAGCTGAAAATAATTACTGAGTGGGAAAGCAGGAAAAGTTCCAGTAGTCCTGTAGACTGAAGTATACACTTAGATGAGCCCACTGAATACCTGTTCAACTGATAAAGTTCTAATTGCACAGCCTGGGAAGCTGAGGTCGGGGGGGGGGGGGGGGAGATACAGAGATCTGCCAGGAGTGAAGATTCAATAACTTGAAAACATGTAACCATAAGCCTTAGAAGGCCATTTCCTCTCATCCTTTATCCAATAATATGAAACTCCTAACAGGGTGAAAAACTACAATCCATAACTACCTTTCTCTACTCTTATCCTCTATATTATTCCTGCACATATATCCAAATTTACTAATTCACATACTTGAAAATTAAATAAATATTTTATTATAAGTATTTATTACACATAACATAAATACCAATTATGCTTCAATTATCTATACAAAATCCAATACATTTATCAATTAAAACATATCACCAGCCCAACCCAGTCTTCAGTCATACACACATCCATACATAAAGAGGGGGCATAGGGCATGTGTTGACATTTTTTGGAAAGCACTGGATGCCTTCCATACCATGTGGGAGAATTGCAACAAATTAGTGACTTGCAGTTTTTAGAGGGTGAATCTTTTATTCTGAATCTGTTCCTAGTCTGTTTGTGATATGTTTCTTGTCATAGCTCCCTGAAAAAGCTGGTATGGTGAAACTGTGATCCGTAGTTGGAATGGCAATGGTTTTGGACAAAGAGTATGGAATATGGAGTAATCATGAGAGATTCAGGAAGAAGTAGATTTGTGACATTCTGTTTTGCTGCTTTGTATTCGCTGGATGTGGCACCTGCTTGATATAATCCTTTCGTGGTACTTTTGTGGTGCTTTAAAGTGGATAGCTGAGAACAAATAATAGAACGTTAGCACTGTTCCCTCTAAGCTGTGCGCATGTGCGTGCTCAGACACCTTGCCGAGCGAGGGCACATACTTTACAACAGAGCGCACAAATATTACAGCTCTGATTCTGATAGAAAACAACACAGACGTCTTAAAATTTAAAAGTTATAATTGTAATTACTAGAAATTTCCCGCTTCATTTAGTAATCGTCTATTTTCATTTAATTTGATTAAAATCAATGTGGTGTACATACTGCATTCTGATGTGTAGTCAAATTTTAAAGTATATAACTCTGAGTGTCGTTATGTGGCGCAAAAAAATTTTACCTTCCTTCAAAAGCTGCACACAGCTGATATTTTATGCGCACACAGCCTACAGAAAATTAGAGGGAACATTGAACGTTAGCCCCGCAGAGCCTTGCTATGTGAACAATGAGGAGAATAAAGGAGATTTGACATTTTAATGCTGAGAGGAGTATTGAGAAGAATGGTGAGAGGACTCATCGAATGTTATAAGAACATAAGATATGCCATACTGGGTCAGACCAAGGGCCATCAAGCCCAGTATCCTGTTTCCAACAGTGGCCAATCTAGGTCATACGTACCCAGCAGTTTCCCCAAAAGACACAGGTTCCACAATGCTTGTATTGAGTCAAGCAGTGATATCCTGGGTCCCTTTTTAATAATGGTGTATGGACTTTTCCTCCAGGAACTTGTCCAAACCTTTTTTAAACCCAGCTACACTAACAGCTTTTACTACATCCTCCGGTAACAAATTCCAGAGTTTGATTACACGTTGAGTGAAAAAATATTTTCTCTTCTTTGTCTTGAATAGTTTACCCTGTAGCTTCATTACATGTCCCCTAGTCTTTCTATATTCTGATGACGTAAACAATCGATCTACGTTTACCCGTTCCACTCCATTCATTAATTTATAGACTTCTAACATATCTCCCCTCAGACGTCTCTTTTCCAGGTTAAAGAGCCCTAACCTTTTTAGCCTTTCTTCATAGGGGTATCCTTCCATCCCCTTTAACATTTTGGTGACTCTTCTCTGAACCATTTCTAATAACGCTATATCCTTTTTAAGATACGGCGACCAGAATATTCAAGGTGAGGTCGCACCATGGAACGATACAGAGGCATTATAATATTCTTTGTTTTATTTTCCATTCCTTTCCTTGTGATACCTTGCATTCTATTTGCTCTCTTGGCCGCCGCTGCACAATAGGCGGAGGGTTTTAACATGTTATCCACAATGACGCTTAAATCTTTTTCCTGAGTGGTGGTTCCTAATGTGGAACCTTGCATCGTGTAACCAAACATAAGAACATAAAATATGCCATACTGGTTCAGACCAAGGTCCATCAAGCCCAGTATCCTGTTTCCAACAGTGGCCAATCTAGGTCATACGTACCTAGCAGTTTCCCCAAAAGACACAGTAACACAATGCTTGTATTGGGTCAAGCATTGATATCCTGGGTCCCTTCTTAATAATGGTTTATGGACCTTTCCTCCAGGAACTTGTCCAAACCTTTTTTGAACCCAGCTACACTAACAGCCTTTACTACATCCTCCTGTAACAAATTCCAGAGTTTGATTATACATTGAGTGAAAAAATATTTTCTCTTCTTTGTCTTGAATAGTTTACCCTGTAGCTTCATTGTATGTCCCCTAGTCTTTCTATATTCGGATAACGTAAACAAACGATCTACGTTTACCCATTCCACTCTATTCATTAATTTATAGACTTCTATCATATCTCCCCTCAGCCATCTCCCATAGATTGGGTTGTTCTTCCCTAGCTGCATAATTTTGCACTTGTCCACATTAAATTTCATCTGCCATTTGGATGCCCAGTCTTCCAATTTATCAAGATCCTCTTGCAATTTTCCACAATCCTCATGGGTTTTAACAACTTTAAATAGTTTTGTGTCATCTGCAAATCTGATAACCGAACTCGTTATTCCTTTTTCCAGTTCATTTATAAATATGTCAAAAAGCAACGGACCCAGCACAGATCCCTGGGGTACACCACTATTCACCTTTCTCCATTGGGAAAATTGGCCATTTAGCCCTATACTCTGCTTTCTATCTTCTAACCAGTTCCTGATCCACAATAGTACACTGCCTCCTATCCCATGACTCTTTAGTTTTGCCAAAGGTCTCTGATGTCAAAGGCTTTCTGAAAGTCCAATACACTATATCAACCGACTTACCTTTGTGTACCTGGTTATTGACACCTTCAAAAAAACATAACAGATTAGTAAGACAAGATCTTCATTGTCTAAAGCCATGTTGGCTGTCTCCCATTAAGCCATGACTATCTACATGTTCAGCAATTTTGTTCTTTATGATGGTTTCTACAATTTTTTCCGGTACTGACGTCAGGCTCATTGGTCTGTAGTTCCCCAGATCACCCCTGGAACCCTTTTTAAAAATTGGCGTTACGTTGGCTATCCTCTATTCTTCAGGTATTACAGATTATTTTAATGATAGTTCACAGATTACTAATAGCAGGTCTGCAATCTCATATTTCAGTTCTTTCAACACCCTTGGATGTATACCATCCGGCCCAGGTGATTTGCTACTCTTCAGTTTATCAAGTAGTTGTAATACATCTTCCAGATGTATCAATATTTCCTTCAATTTATCTGCACCTTTAAATATCACCTTAGTCATGGGTAACATCCCTACATCTTCCTCAGTAAAGACCGAAGCAAAGAATTCATTCAGTCTCTCCGCTATCGTCTTGTCGCCTCTTAGTGCCTTTTTAACCCCTCTATCGTCTAATGGACCAACTGACTCTCTCACAGGTTTTTTCCTACGAATGTACTTGAAAAAGTCTTTATTACACGTTTTTGCTTCCGTGGCAAGCTTCTTCTCAAATTCTCCCTTTGCCTGCCTTATCAATGCCTTGCATTTAACTTGCCAGTGCTTGTGCTGTTTCCAGGTTTCATTTTTGTCTCATTTTTCCTTTTCCTGAATGATGCTTTTTGGCATCAACAGCCTCTCTGACTTCACCTTTAAACCATGTTGGCAGTTTTTTGGACTTCCTTCCACTTTTCTTAAAGCATGGAATACAGCTGGTCTGGGCTTACAAGATAGTATTTTTAAACAACACCCAAGCTTGATGTAAGTCTTTAACCTTTGCAACGGCTCC
Organism: Ichthyophis bannanicus; assembly: GCA_033557465.1. Taxonomy (NCBI): domain Eukaryota; kingdom Metazoa; phylum Chordata; class Amphibia; order Gymnophiona; family Ichthyophiidae; genus Ichthyophis; species Ichthyophis bannanicus. The sequence continues at coordinate 374,519,538 of CM066037.1, read as the reverse complement.
TTTTAGTTTTTTCTTAACTATTTTCCTCATTTTATCATAGTCTCCCTTTTGAAAGTTAAAAGGTGGTACTGTGGATTTCCTTACCATCCCTCCTCTACTAATTAAATCAAACGCGATCATGCTATGATCACTATTGCCAAGTGGCCCCAACACCCTTATCTCTTGCACCAGATCATATCTATCTAGAATATGGCTTCCCCTCTGGTCAGTTCATGAACCAGCTGCTCCAAGAAGCAGTCATTTATTTCATCTAGGTACTTTATCTCCCTAGCATGTCCTGCCGTGACACTGACCCAGTTAATACCGGGTTAATTGAAATCACCCATTATTATTACTGTGCTGTAACTTTTGTTAGCTTCCTTGATTTCTTTGAGCATTTCATCATCCATTTGTTCATTCTGGCCAAGTGGTCGATAGTAGACCCCCACTGCCATCGCCTTCCCCTTTTTACATGGAATTTCAATCCATAGAGATTCTACAGCAAATTTTGCTTCCTGCAAAACTTTAATCCTTTCTGACTCAATGCCCTCTCTAAAATAGAGCGCAACCCCTCCACCAATTTGATCAACTCTATCATTACGATATAGTTTGTACCCAGGTGTCCCACTGGTTGTCCTCCTTCTAACATGTCTCTAAAATTCCAATCATATCTAACCTCTCATTAAGTACTATATATTGTAACTCTCCCATCTTATTTTTCAGACTTCTAGCATTTGCATACAAGCATTTTAGAGACTGTATTTTATTCATATTAATCTGGCTATTGGTAGGCATGGGTAATTTGCAATCTTTAAGCTCTGTCTGCTCCATAATCAAGGGCATTTGGGCTACTTTACTCTTTTTTGGATCCTCTCTGCTTTTGGTAGTATCCTTCAAGGATACATTGTTTCAAACCATGTGCTCTTGGGCGACTGTAGGCATTCCCCTATTATCTAGTTTAAAAGCTGCTCTATCTCCTTTTTAATGGTTAATGCCAGCAGCCTGGTTCCATCCCGGTTAAGGTGAAGCCCATCCCTTCGGAAAAAGCCCCTCCTTTCCCCAGAATGCTTCCCAGTTCCTAACAAATCCCAAACCCTCATCCTTGCACCATCGTCTCATCCACGCATTGAGACTCCGGAGCTCTGCCTGCCTTTTGGGTCCTGCGCGTGGAATGGGAAACATTTCGGAGAAAGCTACCCTGGAAGTTCTGGATTTCAACTTCCTACCTAAAAGCCTAAATTTAGCTTCCAGAACCTCTCTACTACATTTTCCTATGTCATTGGTACCAACATGCACCAAGACAGCAGACTCCTCCCCAGCACTATCTAAGATCTTATCCCATACTCCTATCCGCTCACTCCGGTCAGTGCATATCAATCGTCTTCACCTCCCCTCCCCCTCTCGTGCCCACCTGCAAGCCACCCACTCCTCCACCGTCTTCTTTATTGGCCCTGCCCTATGGAATTCCCTCCCCACCTCCCTCAGACTTGACCAGCAATACACCTCATTTAAAAGAAACCTCAAAACCCATCTCTTCTCCTTTGCTTTAGACCTTCCCTCTCCTGTATGAATTACCTCCTCCCTTCCTTTCTTGCTCCCTTTCCTCTTGTGTACTTGTCTTTAAATGTCTTGAGTGCTTTCCTGTCTCATTGTAAACTCTTCCTTTCTCCGGCCTCATGGCCTCCTGTGTATTTTTTCTCTGTAAACCGCTGTGCTATAAATTCAACAGCGGTGTATCAAATTAATAAACTATAAACTATAGGCGTGTGAGGTTCGCTACCTTCACACCAGGCAGGCATGTTACCAGGCGATCCTCACGTCCACCAGCCACCCAGCTATCTATATGCCTAATGATCGAATCACCAGCTATAACGGCTGTCCTAACCCTTCCCTCATGGGCACATGGCCCTGGAGAAACCTCCTTGGTGCGAGAGGGTTTTACATCACCTGGAGGACAGGTCCTAGTTACAGGATCATTTCCTGCCACACCAGGGTGATGCTCTCTTGTCACATGACTTCTCTCCTCCATGGCAACAGGGATGCTGCCAGACTGGAGGTGGGACTTCAGGACTATATCCCTGTAGGTCTCGTCTATGTACCTCTCTGTCTTTCTTATGTCTTCCAAGTCTGCTACTCTAGCCTCCAGAGAACAGACTCGTTCCCTGAGAACAAAGAGCTCCTTGCACCTAGTGCACACATAAGACCTCTCACCAACTGGGAGAAAATCATACATGTGACATGCAATGCAAAAGACTGAAAAGCCCCCATCTCACTGTTGGACTGCTGTCTGCATCTTAGTTTTAAGCTTATGTTTAGATCTTTAAGTTCTTTACTTACTAAGGGTTGCTGTGGATACTTATACTAATAAAAGTGTACCTAATACGTTAAATATACCTTGTTCACCTGAAGCTTAATTAATCACAGGTCCTTAATGTATGACTGATTTGGATAAAGAGCTGCACCTGAGAGCAGCTCCTTTCCTTTAAGATGTGTAAGTACCTATAAAGCTACGGTTATCCCATTGGAGGGAGGGAGGGAAATAAGACTTATTAAAAGAGGGCTATTACACAGTACCCTGTCCTGTGCTTCTAAGGCAAGCTGTGACCAACTTCCTGGGTGATTAACAGTTGTGGTAAGGAGAGTGCAGCTCAGCATGGAAATAAAAGAGAAAGAAGAACTTTTTCTTCTTTTCGGGGGATGGGTGCACTAGAACACATACACCACAGCAAAATCCCTGAGAGAAACCAAGAGGGTAGAGCTAGGTTTAAGCCACTCCCAGACTCCATGACAACCCCAGGTAAGAGTAGGAGGTACAAGTGGGTGGAGTCAGAGAGGGAGGTGCCCTGCTCAACGTTTAAGTTTGAGAAAACAAACAAAGTTGAGAGAAGCAGTCAAGGGAGAAGCAGCCAAGCAAGAAGCAGCCACAAAGAGAGCAGCAGCAGAGACAAGAGCAGCCAGCACTGCAGCCAAGGAAGCTACAGAGAAGGTTCCAGGCAGAGGACCAAACAGACTGGAAAGAGGGAGAGAGAGAAAAGGTTGGCTTTGAGAAGGCCAAGACAAGAGTGCTTAGACTCCTCTGAAGAAGGGTCTGTCTGCAGGCAGCAGAAGCCCCAGGAAGGGAAGTGGAGGTCTTACCCTGATTCCCTGTCTAGCTCAGAGGCAGAGAGAGTCACAAGCCACAGAAGCCTCAGCCAGGAAGGTGCTGCAACAAGACTCCAAGGTAGGAGAAGGAAAGCAGTAGACCAAAAACCCTGTGTTTCTTGCGCTGACTCTGAAGAGAGGTTTAGGCCTGAGAAAACCCGGATTAGGAAGAAGGGGTTTTCAGGAGAAACTGAACAGGAGAAGCCCGTTGAAGTCCTACCTAGAGGAGAAGGGGCCATTCAGTGGAATAGGCTGTTTAACCTGTTAAAGAACATTAAGCATAAAGTGCCCGAGTGTTTTCAAACTTTGCCAAGATACAGCTCAGCAGAAAGCATGGAGGTAGAAGGTAAAGAAAGTGACCTGACTTCAGCTTGTTCTGAGATGGACTGTGATATGTGCATTGTGGCTAAGTAATGAAAGCCTGAGAGCAGTGAGAGAAAGCCTGTGTAAATAATTCTACTACAACACTGGTTGTAAGCTTTGCTTTAATAGGAGAAGATTATCCTTTATTTTCTTTGACTTGAGTGTACAACTGCTTTAAAGATTTGTTACCCGCTTGCCACGGAAGCTAATAAAATTCCTGTGTGCTTTGAAACAACCACTTGGTTCATTTATCTCTATACACAACTACAATCCTTGGTAAAGAGGAATTCAAGATGGCTTCCCGTCCCTAGTAGGCGACCGCCTGGTAGGGGCGCGACCGCCACAGGTGGCGTAGTTTTTCGGATTCAGCATTCCAGCGGTCAAGTGGTGCGTCTCCAAGCTTGTACCTCAGGACAAGGAAGATCCAGGAAGGACAGAGTGACCGGACCGAGAGAAAACGCGGAGGGAAAATCCGGAGTGGAGTCGGATCCGGAGCACTGTTGTCTGGTGGTAAAGCGAAGACCTGCATCAGAATCAGGTAACCCGTAGGCTAGAGGGGGATAAGCCTAGGATTCTGATGTAAGGGGCAACCAGGTACTCACTAGGAGAAAGTGGGAGAAAAAAAAAAAGTGCTGCACTTTGTGTGGTTTCTCTGTGTTTGTGTTCCCAGAAACTGCAGTCCAGGATGGAGACAGCGGACACATTGGCCTGGGTGGCAGACCAGTTCGCCAAACAGAGGGAGATAGCGGCAGTGAGCCAGGAGCAAGCGGCGTCCATGCTTCGTGCTCAACAGCAACGCCTACTGTAGGTGATGGCGAGGTGGATCCAGACCCAGGAAGAAGCGACCAAGGTGGCACAGACTGTACAAAAGGCACAGGCCGTACCAGGTGCACAGGTTGTTTTTCCAGGAGGGGAAGGCCCTGGTACTGGAACTTTCTCATGTGGCCGCCTTACTAAAGAGGACAATATTGATGATTTCATTGAGGCCTTTGAAAGAATAGCTGTTTTGGCTCAATGGCCGAAGGAGCAATGGGCCATGAGGTTTGCTATTACCCTTAGTGGGGAGGCTTTAGCAGCCTACAGGGAAATGCCGGTTGCATTGGTAGCTGAGTATGAGCATGTAAAGAAGGCCATAAGAGATCGGATGGGGTTAAGTCCCTCGGTCTATCGGAGGCTTCTGAGAGCATGTGTACTGAAGGAGGGTGAAACACCCCAAGCTTTATACCATAGAATAAAAAGCTTAGTTTGTAAATGGCTTGTACCTGAGAATGGCAGTATAGACTCTGTTATTGATACTGGAACAATTTACAGAAGCTGTACCTAAAGAGTTGCAAAGTTTTCTGGTAATGCAGAACTGTAAAAACACCCAGGAAGCCATTGCGTTGGCTGAGTGCTTTCTGGAGGCCAAGATATTAAGCCTCAAGAAAGAGGGCGTTTTTCAGAGGGCAGGTACAGAAATGCAGGAAAGGAATGCAATCTTTACTAGCCATAAGATAGAAAGGAATAAACCCATGGAAGGCAGATATAACCTGCAGAGAAAATGTTTCTCTTGTGGTGAGCCAGGTCACCTTAAGAGAAACTGTCAAGTAAGGAAAGCTTTTGTGATCACACGTCCCAAGGAGATAGGTGAGGGATTCCTCCTATCCGTAGAGGTGGAAGGGATACCCACAGAAGCTCTACTAGACTCAGGGGCCAGCCAGTCCATGATTTCCAGCAGGCTGTGGAAAAGGATAGAGGCCCAGAGACAGTGCTTACAAGAGTCCTCAAGGGGGCAGGTTAAAATCAAATGTGTCCATGGGGCTGCCTCCACCTATCCTCTCCAGAGTGTTAGGATAAAGGGGTTAGGTAGTGGAAGGGAGGTAGCAGTGGCAGTGATACCTAGACTCCCACACGATATGATATTGGGCTGTGACTGGTCCCAGTTCAGGAAGGGGGTAGAGAAACAGCTGCAGGAGGAAACAGGCCTGGTAACCACACGCACAGACACCAACCCTTCAGGGGAGGATAAGAGGGAAAAGGTTGTACGCCCCAGGGCTGATACAGGGGGAATAGTACCCGCTCCCTTGTTCGGAAAGAGAGTAAACCCAGGGAGGTCAGCAGATGCTCAGAGGGAAAAACAAGTGCCAAAACAGAAATTTGTGATAAGGTTCTGTAGGACTACCCCTGAGGCGAGAATTCCCAAGCGGGCTACTGAACAAGCTGCTGGTCTGGATCTTTGTAGCGCGGTTGAGGTGGTCATTCCAAAACAAGGGAAGGCCATAGTGGACACTGGACTCCGGGTAGAAATACCACCCGGGTGTTACGGACGGATTGCGCCCAGATCTGGCCTCGCCCTTAAGAATTTTATAGATGTAGGCGCAGGGGTTGTAGATCCAGATTATAGGGGGGAATTGAAGGTCCTCTTGTTTAATTTCTCGCAAGAAAACTTTAGAGTGGATGTAGGAGATAGGGTGGCACAATTAATTTGTGAAAGGGTAGGTTTTCCGCCCATAGAGGAGGTGGATGAGCTCTCCTCTACCACCAGGGACTCCATGGGATTTGGTTCCACAGGCATAGCCGAAATAGAGGGGCTAATGGCCTGTTGTATAGGAAAAGAGGAGGACGATCTGGGACCCCAATTCGCAAAAGGTAGTGTAGATCCTGTTTATAGGATTGGGGAAAACTTAAAAAGAAGTCAGAGTAAAAAAAAAACTTATCACGACCGGCGAGCAAGGCCGCATCTCTTAAAGGTCGGGGATAAGGTTATGGTAATGGTAGCTGCAGGAAACTCTAGGTTTGAGAATTCCTGGAAAGGACCTTACAAAATAGCGAAACGGCTCAGACCAGTGTGTTATGCTATGGATACTGGACGGGGAAAGCAACAGGTATACCATGTTAATCTGTTGAGGCTATGGCAGGAGCGTATAGAGAATGTCCAGCTAGCCCTAAGAGTTGGTGATGATTCTCAACCCATACCTTGTATTACGTGCTGTTCGCGGGTTATGGCGCCAGCCCGTAATAGTCTAAGGGGGGGGGGATATGTGGTAAGGAGAGTGGAGCTCAGCATGGAAATAAAAGAGAAAGAAGAACTTTTTCTTCTTTTCGGGGGATGGGTGCACTAGAACACATACACCACAGCAAAATCCCTGAGAGAAACCAAGAGGGTAAAGCTAGGTTTAAGCCACTCCCAGACTCCATGACAACCCAAGATAAGAGTAGGAGGTACAAGTGGGTGGAGTCAGAGAGGGAGGTGCCCTGCTCAACGTTTAAGTTTGAGAAAACAAACAAAGTTGAGAGAAGCAGTCAAGGGAGAAGCAGCCAAGCAAGAAGCAGCCATAAAGAGAGCAGCAGCAGAGACAAGAGCAGCCAGCACTGCAGCCAAGGAAGCTACAGAGAAGGTTCCAGGCAGAGGACCAAACAGACTGGCAAGAGGGAGAGAGAGAAAAGGTTGGCTTTGAGAAGGCCAAGGCAAGAGTGCTTAGACTCCTCTGATGAAGGGTTTGTCTGCAGGCAGCAGAAGCCCCAGGAAGGGAAGGGAAGTGGAGGTCTTACCCTGATTCCCTGTCTAGCTCAGAGGCAGAGAGAGTCACAAGCCACAGAAGCCTCAGCCAGGAAGGTGCTGCAACAAGACTCCAAGGTAGGAGAAAGAAAGCAGTAGACCAAAAACCCTGTGTTTCTTGCTCTGACTCTGAAGAGAGGTTTAGGCCTGAGGAAACCTGGATTAGGAAGAAGGGGTTTTCAGGAGAAACTGAACAGGAGAAGCCCGTTGAAGTCCTACCTAGAGGAGAAGGGGCCATTCAGTGGAATAGGCTGTTTAACCTGTTAAAGAACATTAAGCATAAAGTGCCCGAGTGTTTTCAAACTTTGCCAAGATACAGCTCAGCAGAAAGCATGGAGGTAGAAGGTAAAGAAAGTGACCTGACTTCAGCTTGTTCTGAGATGGACTGTGATATGTGCATTGTGGCTAAGTAATGAAAGCCTGAGAGCAGTGAGAGAAAGCCTGTGTAAATAATTCTACTACAACACTGGTTGTAAGCTTTGCTTTAATAGGAGAAGATTATCCTTTATTTTCTTTGACTTGAGTGTACAACGGCTTTAAAGATTTGTTACCCGCTTGCCACGGAAGCTAATAAAATTCCTGTGTGCTTTGAAACAACCACTTGGTTCATTTATCTCTATACACAACTACAATCCTTGGTAAAGAGGAATTCAAGATGGCTTCCCGTCCCTACTAGGCGACCACCTGGTAGGGGCGCGACCGCCACACAGTCCTTGCTTGGATAGAAGGAGTCTTTCAAAATGGCCTTTTGACCTGCCACCTGGCTTTAACACCTTTAAGGCCTCTTTATAAAGGTCTCTAGAAGAATTTATTTAGTGCTCAAAGAATTCTGACCCAGTTATATTCTGATTTGATTTAAATTAAAGCTCTTTGCTGCTGCTAGGCTCTGACTTAGTATGAAATTTAAACTAGAAGCTCTCTGCTGGGTTCTAAATGTAACCAGAAAGCTCTCTTCTGTGTTTTATATTTAAACTTAAACTGCTGCTACTAGGCCCTGACTGATTTAACAAATACACTGGGTTCACAGATTAATCAGCTGTAATCCAAAGAATTCCTTTCAGAAAAAGTCCCAGAAGTATATACTCACTATTGCAGATCTCTCTCCAGACGTAGCAGTACTCTTTTGTAGTCCTCCATGTTCTGGAAATAATGCTCATGTTTTACCTGTTTTAAGATACCTCAAGATACTATTCATATCCATATGAGAGATAATAATTGCTCTTCTTGGAACTTGTGGAGTAGTCATTTTTGATGTATAATTTGGTGTCATCGAAGTGAATATTTGTGGTGTTTTTGTTTATGTATGGATATGTGTATGAGTGATATATATGATTGAAGAATGGGTTGGGCTGGTGATATGTTTGTATTTTTAATATATCATAACCTCCGGAGGATGTAGTAAGGGCTGTTAGTATAGCTGGGTTTAAAAAAGGTTTGGACAAGTTCCTGGAGGAAAGGTCCATAAACCACTATTAAAAAGGGACCCAGGATATCAATGCGAAACAGGATACTGGGCTTGATGGACCTCGGTCTGACCCAGTATGGCATTTCTTATGTTCTTATGTTCTTAAGTTTATTGTTCAATGTAAATAGTTGAACCTGACCGTTCAATGTAAATAGTTGAATCCGATTGTTCAATGTAAATGTATACAACTGTGTACAACTGTTAAGATGTTTCATGTAAACCGCCCTTGATCGCTGGAAGGGGCGGTATAGAAGAAAATAGATAAATAAAAAATAAATAAATATGTTTTAAATTATGAATGTATTGAATTATGTATAGATAATTGATGCACAATTGGTATTTATATGTTTACTAAAATATTTATAATAAAATGCTTATTTAATTTTCAAGTATGTGAATTAGTAAATTTGGATATATGTGCAGGAATAATATAGAGAATAAGATTAGAGAAAGGTAGTTGAGGATTGTAGTATCTCCAGGAATAAGCAGGAATATAGTCTTCCCATATGGGTGACATCAATACCAACGGAGCCCGCACAGGAACGCTCCTCAGCATCCAATAGGAAAGCTTTTGGGAGCATCCCACTGCACCTGCGTAGCTGCTCTTTCCAGCTCTCCCTCCTCAGTTCTTTGTTTTCCACGGAGCCGACAAGAAGCAATTCCTGTCACCACAGAAAATTCATCTTTTTCTTTTTTTTTTGTGGTCGCGTCTTTCTTCCCATCGATGCTGGTACTGACCTCCATCGGTGCTTTCTTTCTTTCTTTTTAAGAAAAAAAAATTCTGTGAGGGAAAGAATTATTTCTTTCCTTCAGGCGCATTGACGCCATTTTAGGCTTAGGCCTCCTTTTTTGTCACAGACAAAATGGAAAAACCATCCAGTGGTTTTAAAAAGTGTTCCAAATGTGGCAGTACCATTTTGGCCACAGACATCCATGGCTGGTATCTAAAATGCTTAGGGCCAGATCATCAGCCGTCAGAATGTCCTCTTTGTAGGAAGATGACAAAGAGAGGCCTACAGAATTGAGCTGCAAAGTTGGGCACCCTCTTTGCCTCCAATGCAGTATCTTTAGCATTGACATCATTGAGAGCTTCATCTTCCTCCCAAGGATCTCAGTTATCGAAACCTAAGTCTTCATCAAAGGCTGGCTGGCCCTCCAAGGGTAGATCTCCTTCTAAGCATTGAGATGCCTCAAGCATTGCCCTGGAGGGGGACACACTGGCCAAACAACCCCGGCGGGAGGACCTTACCTCCAAAGCCTTAGAGGGGTCCCAGGATGCTCCCGAGGCCTCCACATCCGGAGAGCTCCTGGTGCCATACTCAGGGATTGTGGCCTGCAATTCCGGTACCGATACCCAAGCATCAGCAAGCTCCATGGATCAACATATCCTGGCCATCAAGCGGAGCTTAGTGGCCTTACAGGCAGCCTTGGTACCAGTAAAATCTTTACAGTCGGTTCCGCAGGCATCGGTACCGGATCCGGTACTGATACAACCTGCATGGATCTTTTTGCCACTTACCACGCTACCACCCATGCTGGCCCTCGAATCTGTTTCCGGTACTGTGGTACTGAGGTTCCGGCACCACAAGCCTCAGCTATCAGTTTTGATCGGTACTGAGTACGTGCGGAGCGGGAACACCTTGCCCATCGATACTGTCAGTCTTCGGATTCCAATTCATCGGATGATGAATCGACCGAAACCCGGGACATGAGAACTATCCCGGAAGAGCCATCTCTGTCTCCACAATGTCGCATGTCCCCTCCAGAGGACATGTTTTTTCAAGACTTTATTTGTGATGTTGCTAGGGGTCTGTCCATAACAGTGACATCGGAGAAATAACCTAGAGCCGAAGAACTTGAAATTCTTCAATACCCTACAGCCCCGAAGGAGGCTGCTACACTCCCTATCTATCACATACTTCACAAACTTATGTTTCATATGTAGGAGACACCCCTTGCCATCTCTCCTCATATCCGATGACTCGATACTATGTACCAGGTACCAAAGTGTCCCGGTTTCCAAAAGACGCAGTTGCCGCACCATTCTATGGTGGTGCAATCGGCAATCCATCGAATAAAGAGTGCTAAGACACATTCCTCAAACCCTCCAGGTAGGGAATCGAGAATCCTCGACGCCTTTGGTCAACATTGTTTTCAGGCCTCCATGTTAACGGCCAGGATCAGTTCCTACATACTCTATATGGGTATGTTCCTTAGAGAGGTGGCTAAGGATTTGGAGTTAATGGCTCCTCTTTTCCGTTATGACCAGAGAGCAGATTATCTTACCCTTGTAATGCATGCTCAGAATGTTTCAAATTTTGTTAACAGGGCAACATTTGGCTGTTTTGAGTGCATCAGCAGAACTTCATCCATCTGCAACGGTGCATGCAGGATTTCTTGGCTCCAAGCATCAGATCTTGAACAATGTATTCAAGATAAGCTGGGTAATATCCCTTGCACCAGTGAAAACCTTTTTGGCAAGGATTGGCAGGACAAGGCCTCTCAGTTAGATTCGAGAACATCACTCTTAATAGGCTATCTAGATCTACTGCCAACCCAGCTAGGAAAAAAGAAAGCTTTTTTTCAGTAAGAAGAAGTACTATCCTTCTTACACTCCTGCTGTACAGTGTCAACATCATGCTCCTCAAAAGGGGCAGCAACCATCAAAGCAGCAAAAAATAGCTCAGACTCCTAAGTCATAGCCACCTCAGCAGACCCAGCCTCCTCAGGGTCTTTGACTCCTTTCTGGAGAACATAGCTATTCTACCTCTGGAGATTACAGATCCCATCCACATCCCCAGCAGACTCTGTCACTTTGCCCACAGGTGGCATCTTATCAATCAGAGCAGTAGACATTGTCCATAGTACGGGAGGGGTACAAGCTTCATCTACGAAGTCTACTCCCCTGGACTTCTCCAAGAGTTCTGCTCTCAACCTCCCCTCACTGCTCTGTTGCTGCAAGAGGTCACCTTCCTTCTCTTACAGGATGCAATAGAGGAGGTCGAACCATCCCAGCAGGGAATAGGCTTTTATTTTCCATACTTCCTCATTCCAAAGGAGGGTCCAGGCCCATTCTGTACCTCAGAGAATTGAACAAGTACCTACTATGGGAGAAGTTCAAAATGATCTCCCTAGGGGCCCTCTCCCCTATCTCCAGTCAGGATTAGCTCTGTTCTCTAGATCTAAAGGAGGCATATACTCACATACTTGTTTACTCACAGCACAGAAAGTTCCTGCGCTTCATGTTCCAGGGGAGACATTATCAATACAGAGTCCTCCCTTCCGGCCTCGCCTCTGCCCCAAGAATCTTCACAAAATGCATGGCAGTAGTAGCCACATTCCTAACGACTCTTGGGATATTTGTCTTCCCTTACTTAGATGACTGGCTCATTCGAGCAAGCACCTCTCTAGAGGCCAGCCTTTCCCTCTCTTGAAGGACTAGAAAAGGGGACTGTTATTTCTGGAGAGAAATTTGCAACTGTGAGTATATACTTCTGGGAATTTTCTGAAAGGAATTCTTTGTATTAAAGCTAATTAATCTGTGAACCCACTGTGTTTTGTTAAATCAGTCAGGGCCTAGTAGCAGCAATTTAAGTTTAAATTTAAAACACAGACGAGAACTTTCTGGTTACATTTCATACCCAGCAGAGAGCTTGTAATTTAAATTTAATAGTCACTCAGGGCCTAGTATCAGCAAAGTACTTTTAGTTTAAATTTAAAACACAGAAGAGAGCTTTCTGGTTAAATTTAGAACCCAGCAGAGAGCTTGTAGTTTAATTTTCATAATAAGTTAGAGCCTAGCAGCAGCAAAGAGCTATAATTTAAATCAAATCAAATATAGCTTAACATAAAAGGCAAAACAGGGTCAGTACTCTTTGAGCAAAAAATAAAGTCTTCTAGAGACCTCTACAAAGAGGCCTTCTACTTAGGGGGCAAGAGACCTGTGAAACATTTTCAATAGGTGTTAACACCGGGTGGCAGGTCAAAAGGCCATTTTGAAAGACTCCTTCTATTCAAGCAAGGACTGCTAATCACCCAGGAAGTTGGTCACATCTTACCTCAGCAGCACAGGACAGGGTACTGTGTAGCAGCCCTCTTTTAATAAGTGTTATTTCCCTCCCTCCCCAACACCCACCCACCCCTGGGATAATCGTAGCTTTATAGGTACTTACACATCTTAAAGGACAGGAGTTGCTCTCAGGTGAAGCTCGTTACCCAAATCAGTCATACACTAAGGACCTGAGATTAATTAAGCTTCAGGTGAACAAGGTATATTAAACGTATTAGGTACAGTTTTATTAGTATAAATATCCATAGCAACCCTTAGTAAGTAAAGAATTTAAAGATCTAAACACAAGCTTAAAACTAAGATGCAGACAGCAGTCCAGCAGCGAGATGGGGGCTTTCCAGTCTTTTGCATTGAGTGTCACATGTATGATTTTCTCCCAGTTGGTGAGGTCTTACATGTGCACTAGGTGCAAGGAGCTCTTTCCTCTCAGGGAACGAGTCCGTTCTCTAGAAGCTAGAGTAGCAGACTTGGAAAACATAAGAAAGACAGAGAGGTACATAGACGAGACCTACAGGGATATAGTCCTGAAGTCCCACCTCCAGTCTGGCAGCATCCCTGCTGCCATGGAGGAGAGAGGTTACGTGACAGGAGAGCATCACCCTGGTGTAGCAGGAAGTGATCCTGTAACTAGGACCTGTCCTCCAGGTGATGTAAAACCCTCTTGCACCGAGGAAGTTTCTCCAGGGCCATGTGCCCATGAGGGAAGGGTTAGGACAGCCGTTATAGTTGGTGATTAAATCATAAGGCATGTAGATAGCTGGGTGGCTGTTGGACGTGATGATTGCCTGGTAGCATGCCTGCCTGGTGCGAAGGTAGCGGACCTCACGCGCCACCTAGATAAGGTCTTAGATAGTGCTGGGGAGGAGTCTGCTGTCTTCGTACATGTCGGTACCAATGACATAGGAAAATGTGGTAGAGAGGTTCTAGAGGCTAAATTTAGGCTTTTAGGTAGGAAGTTGAAATCCAGAACTTCCAGGGTAGCGTTCTCCGAAATGCTTCCCGTTCCACGCGCAGGACCCAAAAGGCAGGCAGAGCTCCAGAGTCTTAATGCATGGATGAGACAATGGTACAGAGATGAGGGTTTCGGATTTGTTAGGGACTGAGGAACATTCTGGGTAAAGGAGGTGCTCTTCCGAAGGGATGGGCTTCACCTTAACCGGGGTGGAACCAGGCTGCTGGCATTAACCTTTAAAAAGAAGATAGAGCCGCTTTTAAACTAGATAATAGGGGAAAGCCGACAGTTGCCCAAGAGCGGATGGTTCGGAAGAATGTATCCTTGAAGGATACTACCAAAAGCAATGAGGTTCCAAAAAAGAGTAATGTAGCCCAAATGCCCTCGAGTATGGAGCAGACAGAGCTTAAAGATCCCAAATTACTCATGTCCACCAATACCCAAAATAATATGAATAAAATACAGTCTCTAAAATGCTTGTATGCAAATGCTAGAAGTCTAAACAATAAGATGGGAGAGTTAGAATATATAGCACTAAATGAGAGGTTAGATATGATTGGAATATCAGAGACATGGTGGAAGGAGGACAACCAGTGGGACACTGTGATACCTGGGTACAAACTATATCGTAATGATAGAGCTGATCAAATTGGTGGAGGGGTTGCGCTCTATGTTAGAGATGGCATTGAGTCAGAAAGGATTAAAGTTTTGCAGGAAACAAAATTTGCTGTAGAATCTCTATGGATTGAAATTCCATGTAAAAAGGGGAAGGGGATGGCAGTGGGGGTCTACTATCGACCGCCTGGCCAGAATGAACAAATGGATGATGAAATGCTCAAAGAAATCAAGGAAGTTAACAAACGTTGCAGCGCAGTAATAATAATGGGTGATTTCATTTACCCCGATATCGACTGGGTCAGTGTCACGGCAGGACATGCTAGGGAGATAAAGTTCCTAGATGAAATAAATGACTGCTTCTTGGAGCAGCTGGTTCATGAACCAACCAGAGGGGGAGCCATATTAGACCTAGTCCTTAGTGGAACACCAGATCTGGTGCAAGAGATAAGGGTGTTGGGGCCACTTGGCAATAGTGATCATAGCATGATTGCCTTTGATTTAATTAGTGGAGGAGGGATAGTAAGGAAATCCAGAGTACTACCTTTTAACTTTCGAAAGGGAGACTATGATAAAATGAGGAAAATAGTTAAGAAAAATCTAAAAGGAGCAGTTGCAAAGGTTAAAGACTTGCATCAAGCTTGGGTGTTGTTGAAAAATACTATCTTGGAAGCCCCGACCAACTGTATTTCAGTGCTTTAAGAAAAGTGGAAGGAAGTCCAAAAAACTGCCAGCATGGTTTAAAGGTGAGGTCAGAGAGGCTGTTGTTGCCAAAAAAGCATCTTTCAGGAAATGGAAAAAAGAGCCAAACGACGAAACCTGGAAACAGCACAAGCACTGGCAAGTCAAATGCAAGGCATTGATAAGGCAGGCAAAGGGAGAATTTGAGAAGAAGCTTGCTGCGGAAGCAAAAACGCGAAATAAAGACTTTTTCAAGTACATTCATAGCAAAAAACCTGTGAGAGAGTCGGTCCATTAGATGATAGAGGGGTTAAAGGGGCACTAAGAGGCGACAGCGGAGAGACTGAATGAATTCTTTGCTTCAGTCTTTACTGAGGAAGATGTAGGGATGTTACCCATGACTGAAGTAGTATTTAAAGGTGCGGAAGAATTGAGGGAAATATCGATACATCGGGAAGATGTATTACAACTATTAGATAAACAGAAGAGTAGCAAATCACCTGGGTCGGATGGTATACATCCAAGGGTGTTGAAAGAACTGAAATATGAGATTGCAGACCTGCTATTAGTAATCTGTGAATTTTCATTTAAATCGTCTGTAATACCTGAAGATTGGAGGATCGCCAATGTAACGCCAATTTTTAAAAAGGGTTCCAGGGGTGATCTGGGAAACTGCAGACCGGTGAGCCTGTCGTCAGTACCGGGAAAAATGGTAGAAACCATCATAAAGAATAAAATTACTCAGCATGTAGATAGTCATGGCCTAATGGGAGACAGCCAACATGGCTTTAGACAAGGAAGATCTTGTCTTACTAATCTGTTATGTTTTTTTTGAAGGTGTGAATAAACAGGTGGACAAAGGTGAGTCAATTGATATAGTGTATCTGGACTTTCAGAAAGCCTTTGACAAGGTCCCTCATCAGAGATTTTTTGCAAAACTAAAGAGTCATGGGATAGGAGGCAGTGTACTATTGTGGATCAGGAACTGGTTAAAAGATAGAAAGCAGAGGGTATGGCTAAATGGCCAATTTTACCACTGGAGAAAGGTGAATAGTGGTGTATCCCAGGGATCTCTGCTGGGTCCGCTGCTTTTTGACATATTCATAAATGACCTGGAAAGTGGAATAACGAGTGAGGTTATCAAATTTGCAGATGACACAAAACTATTTAAAGCTGTTAAAACCCAAGAGGATTGTGGAAATTTGCAAGAGGATCTTGATAAATTGGAAGACTGGGCATCCAAATGGCAGATGAAATTCAATGTGGACAAGTGCAAAGTTATGCACCTAGGGAAGAACAACCCAAATTATGGTTACAAGATGCAAGGTTCCACATTAGGACCCACCACCCAGGAAAAAGATTTAGGCGTCATTGTGGATAACATGTTAAAACCCTCCGCCCAGTGTGCAGCGGCGGCCAAGAGAGCAAATAGAATGCTAGGTATCATAAGGAAAGGAATGGAAAATAAAACAAAGGATGTTATAATGCCTCTATATCGTTCCATGGTGAGACAGCATCTTGAATATTGTGTGCAATTCTGGTAGCCGTATCTTAAAAAGGATATAGCGTTATTAGAAAAGGTTCAGGGAAGAGCCACCAAAATGGTAAAGGGGATGGAAGGATACTCCTATGAAGAAAGGCTAAAAAGGTTAGGGCTCTTTAACCTGGAAAAGAGATGGCTGAGGGGAGATATGATAGAATTCTATAAATTAATGAACGGAGTGGAACGGGTAAACGTAGATCGATTGTTTACGTTACAGGAATATAGAAAGACTAGGGGACATGCAATGAAGTTACAGGGTAAACTATTTAAGACTAATAAAAGAAAATATTTTTTCACTCAACGTGTAATCAAACTCTGGAATTTGTTACTGGAGGATGTAGTAAATGCTGTAAGTGTAGCTGGGTTTAAAAAAGGTTTGGACAAGTTCCTTGAGGAAAGGTCCATAAACCATTATTAAGAAGGGACCCAGGATATCAATGCTTAACCCAGTACAAGCATTGTGGAACCTGTGTCTTTTGGGGAAACTGCTAGGTACGTATGACCTAGATTGGCCACTGTTGGAAACAGGATACTGGGCTTGATGGACCTTGGTCTGACCCAGTATGGCATATCTTATGTTCTTATGTTCTCTCGCGTACCATGCAGGTGCTACAATACTTGGGATTTGTAATAAAACTTCCAAAGTCCGAACTCGTCCCCTCTCAAACTCTAGAGTTTATAAGAGCTCTCCTAGACACTCAGCAATCAAAGGCATTTTTGCCCCAACTCCGCTGCACTCGACTCAATCAGTTAGCATCTCAGACCTGCCTCAAAAACTTTCTCACTGCTCGAGAAATTCTACAACTTCTGGGCCATAGGGCATCAATGGTGCATGTTGTTCTATATGCTTGTTTACAAATGCACACAGGTCAATGGACACTGGCTTCCCAGTGGTCTCAGGCATTGGGTCGCCTGGGAGACAAAATAATGGTCTCTACCCACCTAATCTCATCTCTCCAGTGGTGGCAATCCGCAGAAAATCCTCTGGTAGGGTCACCTTTTCAGATGCCTCCACATGAATGTACGCTGACAATGGATGCATCCAGATTGGGATGGGGAGCTCATCTGGACAATCTCGCCACTCAGGGGCTCTGGTCTCATCAGGAGTCAGAACTCCACATAAAGCTGCTGGAGCTCAGAGCCATTCACAATGCTCTCAAAGCGTTCTAGGACCATATTTGATTCTGCACAGTTCTCGTCCAGACGGACAATCAAGTAGCCATGTTCTACTTGAAAAAGGAGGGTGGAATAGGCTCTTGGACCCTCTGCAGAGAGGCTCTGCATCTGTGGTCTTTTGCCATACAGCATCGCACTCACCTGCATGTGGTGTATCTTCCGGGCAAACACAATGTCTTGCTGGACAAACTGAGTCAAGTCCTTCTTCCCTACAAGTGGTCTCTCCATGCAGACAAAGTTGTTCACATTTTTCAAATCTGAGGAATCCCAGAGATAGACCTGTTTGCAAGTCCTCAGAATGCCAAGCTTCCTCGCTTCTGCTCCAGAACTCCTGCACCAGACAGCCAGCAGGTGGATGCTTTTCACCTCCACTGGGGTCAAGGCTTCCTATATGCCTTCCCTCCCATTCTCCTCATTCCCAAGACTCTGTTCAAACTCCAGAGAGACAGGGGCTACATGATACTCATAGCCCCATGCTGGCCATGACAACCATAGTATCCTTTCCTTCTTCGTCTGTCTCGGGCTCAACCCATAGATCTGGGGTCTACTCCAGATCTCCTTTCTCAGGAGGAGGGGACATTGCTCCATCCCAATCCGCAGTCCCTCCATCTCACAGCATGGCTGCTGAAGGCTTAGCCTTCCAGGAAGTTAACCTTTCCCATGCAGTTAAGGATATCCTCTTAGCTTCTAGGAAGCCAACCACCAGGCACTCCTATGCCTTCAAGTACCGTAGATTCTCTCTCTGGTGTTCTGAGAGGGATCTTAACCCCTTCTCAGCTACAGTGGAGGCATTACCTGAGTATTTCCTCCACCTGTCTTCTTCTGGACTCAAAACCAATTTGGTAAGAGTATACCTAAGTGCAATTGCAGCCTCTCACATGCCCTTAGATGACCAGCCCATCTCTTCTCAGCTGCTTGTAGCACACTTCATGAGGGGTCTTCTATTAACCAAACCTCCCATTAAGCCCCCTCCAGTGGCATGGGATCTTAATGTTGTTTTAGGACAACTTCTCAAGCCGTCCTTTGAACCTCTAGCCACTACCTCACTGATGTTTCTCACATGGAAGATCACCTTCCTTATTGCCCTCACTTCAGCAAGATGCATTAGTGAGCTCCAGCCTTTGGTAGCTGATCCTCCTTATACATGATTCCACCATGATAAGGTAGTCCTTAGGACTCATCCTCACTTTACGCCGAAGGTGGTCTCGCCCTTCCATTTAAACCAGTCAGTCTACCTTCCTGTCTTTTTCCCTAGACCTCATTCCTCTAGGGCAGAAGCAACCCTCCACAATCTGGATTGCAAACATGCCTTGGCTTTTTATCTCCAGAGAACTCGAGAGCACAGAAAAGCTTCCCAACTTTTCAACTCCTTTGACTCGAGTCACCTAGGTTTGCCAGTATCCAAACAAACTCTTTCCAGGTGGATAGTGGACTGTATTTCCTTTGCTTATGAAAAGGCAGGACTCTCTCTCAAGGTTCATAACTCTGCACATAATGTTTGAGCCATGACTGCCTCTATGGCAAATATATGCTCTGTAGCTATTAATGAGATATGCAAAGCAGCAACTTGGTCTTCTGTTCACACTTTTGCTGCTCACTATTGCCTGGACAAGGACTCCCACCAGGATGCCTTGTTTGGCCAAGCTGTTCTCCAGGATCTTTTCCAGATTTAGATCAACTCTTACCCTCTGTCCTGGGTTTTGATACCAGACATCCTTGGAGGATACATGACCATGTTAATTATACCTGTGATTCCACAGCCGACTCTGAGGTCATCTCTCTGGCATCCCAAGCTAGGGAGTCCCATATGTGAAGACTACATTCCTGCTTGTTCCTGGAGATAGTGTATTTACTCACCTGAAACAGGTGATCTCTGGGAACAGCAAGAATTTAGTCTACACAACCCACCCTCCTCCCTAGGAGTTGTAGGCCTTCTTCTTCTTTTTCTTCTTCTCCTTCTCTCCTTTTATCTCAGCTACAAACTCAGCTGAGGGGGAAGAGCTGGAAAGGTGGGAAGGCAGCTATGCAGATGCAGTGGGGTGCTCCCAAAAACTTTCCTATTGGACGCTGGGGAGCGTTCCCGTGCGGACTCCGTCGATACCGACGTCACCCATATGTGAAGACTAAATTCCTGCTGTTCCTGGAGATCACCTGTTACAGGTGAGTAACTATGCTTTTTCACCCTGTTAGGAGTTTCATATTATTGGATAAAGGATAATGAGAGGAAATGGCCTTCTAAGGCTTATGGTTACATTGTATTTATGTTTTGTGTTTTCATAATTTTGTAATTTTTTGTGGTGATTTGGTTTATTTGATTCAATAACTGAGCCAGGAGGGAAGCCAAATGAAGATATACATATAGGGCTAGATCTACTAAAAGATATTACCGCATTATCCATTATAATTTACTGCCAGGACCATTTTATTCAATGGGCCTATTTACTAATTATGCAGTTTAATGGCATTTGCACATGCTAATGTAGTAGTGCATTCTAGTAAACTAGCACAGAGTTTTGTGGGGCAACATATCCCTTGCCCCTTCCCAAATTCCATCCATCTCTCCTCTCATCTCTTCTTGCTGCTGCTTTGCTGCTTCTTTGGGCCCATGCAATAAGATATGAATTTTAGATCTAATTCCTCATAGTATACAATCAGGTACTTGAGTTATTTCCCTTCCCAGATGAGTTTACAGTTTAAGTTTTACTTGAAGTAGTGGAGGTCAAAGTGACCTACCTAACAACAAAAGCAGGGCCAGCTCTAGCTATTTTGAGAACTAGGCAGTCACCTAGAGCACCAACATTTCCAAGAATGTCGTTGATGCTGCTGCCACCCCTTTTTGGAATCTGCAGCAGCAGCAACGACTTTAAAACAGCAAACAAGAAGTCTACATCGGAGGGGGCGGATGCACCAATAGCGCACAGTGCCAGAGGCTTTTGATAAGTGCTGCAGTGCTGTTTTAAATTCACTGCTGCTGCTTCAGGTCCCGGAGAGGAGCAGCAGCAGTATCAATGGGGGCGGGGATGGGAGCAGAGGGCCGACAGGCATGGGGTTCGCCTAGGGCACCTCATATACTTGTACCAGCCAAGATCATAAGGAGTGTTAAAGGAAGAAGGAAGATTTCCTTCCTGATTCCCTGGTTCTCAAGCTGCTGTGATAATCACTTGGTTACTCCTCCACCCACTAGGCCTGCCACTACCGCCTCCCATGTGCTAAACTACATGGAATGATTATTTTGTTTTTGTAAACAAGGGAAATGGTGCTCCTTTTGTTAAGCTTTGACTGTGGTCCCTCTCAATCTCGTAGGTGCCAGGAGGGAGACATTGTTAAAAGGGAGATTTTTATCATAATTCTTTCTTCCTCCCACATATCTTTCCAGTATAATACCTTATTTAGCCTGGAAGAAAAGAGCAAAATGCACAATTCTGCAACCTGTGTGTCTGTGGTTTTGGTTTGTTTCTAAAAACCTAAGGGAAACTATGTTGAGTCATACCTGGATTCATCAAGCCCAGTATCACTCTAACCACAGGTAATCAGCAAATCCCAAAAAGTCAGGTAGGTGCCTGCTCTTCTTTCCTATCCAAGATCATATCCTCTTCTCCCAGCGCCTTTCCACCTCACAGCCCATGTCCCTTCTCTCAACCTCTACCCAGTTAGCTCCTCTCATTCTCATAGGTTAGGAATGGTCACAAGGAAAACATTTTTGCTTTTTTTTCTCTGTTCATTTGGCTTTTTTCACCTCACCAATTTTCAGGTAGTTTCTTACAGCTCTGTTAATAAAATATTTTAACATGCACAAATTAATGCTGCATATGTTAATTCATAGATTACCATTCATTAAATTAATTCTGTGTGCACTATTAGAGCAATATTCAGCCTGTGATGGTCAGGGTTTTTTAAGCACCAGTCGCCACAGGCAAAAGTGAAACTGGATATTTAGCAGATGTGCCTTGTTGCAACTTCTGCTGAATATCCAGTTTCAGTTGTGGCTGCCACTGGCTAGCCATTCATAAAGTTAGGCCTGCTTTTTAGACCTCGCTTCATGTGGTCTGACCCTCTTATTTTCCTGTTTAACACCCTTGTCTGTTTTAATATTTTCCCTTTTGAACTATCCTAGTCCCCTGTTTGTTCTGTTTGTCCGTCATGAATAGATTGTAAGCACTATTGAGCACTTGTGTACAGCACTGTGTTTGCTTTGTAGCACTATGCAAATAATTAGTAGAAGTAGTAGTCTGCCATCATTTATCCAGTTAGTGGACTGAAAACTGCCACTAACTGGATAAGTACTTGCCCTGCCCAGGGACAAGGGTGACCAACTGGCTCCAGATTTTAGGGGACACTCTGATCCAGTCCCTTCTTGGACTTCTTTTCCCCATATATTTCAAAATGACCAGTCTAGGTAAGATTCAGTAATTTCTTTTCAAATAATTCAAAAACATATGTTAATTCAAAGACAAAAATTGCTCTGTCTCACGGGGACAGAGAAATAAATTTAAAAAAACCAACAACCTAGCAGTGGTGATTATATTGATCACAAGTAGTCATTTATCAGCTTCCAATTGTTGGGACCACTTGGCAATAGTGATCATAGTATGATCATGTTTGATTTAATCAGTGGAGGACAGATAGTAAAGGAATCCACAGTACTACCTTTTAACTTTCAAAAGGGTGACTATGATAGAATGAGGAATATAGTTCGGAAAAAAACTAAAAGGAGCGGTTCCAAAGGTTAAAGACTTACAGCAAGCTTGGGTGTTATTTAAAAATACTATCCTCGAAGCCCAGACCAGCTGTATTCCACGCATTTAAGAAAAGTGGAAGAAAGGAAAGTCCCAAAAAACTGCCAGCATGGTTTAAAGGTGAGGTCAGAGAGGCTGTTGCTGCCAAAAGAGCAACCTTCAGAAAATGGAAAAAAGAGCCAAATGATGAAAACTGGAAACAGCACAAGCACTGGCAAGTTAAATGCAAAGCATTGATAAGGCAGGCAAAGCGGGAATTTGAGAAGAAACTTGCTACGGAAGCAAAAACACGAAATAAAGACTTTTTCAAGTACATTCGTAGCAAAAGGCCTGTGAGAGAGTCAATTGGACCATTAGATGATAGAGGGGTAAAAGGGGCAGTAAGAGGAGACAAGGCTATAGCAGAGAGACTGAATGAATTCTTTGCTTCGGTCTTTACTGAGGAAGATGTAGGGGTGTTACCCAAGACTGAAGTGGTATTTAAAGGTGATACTGCAGAGGAATTGAGAGAAATATCGCTACACCGGGAAGATATATTACAACTATTTGATAAACTGAATAGTAGCAAATCACCTGGACCGGATGGTATACATCCCAGAGTGTTGAAAGAACTGAAATATGAGATTGCAGACCTGTTATTGGTAATCTGTGAACTTTCATTAAAATCATCTGTAATACCTGAAGATTGAAGGGTCGCCAACGTAACACCAATTTTTAAAAAGGGTTCCAGGGGTGACCCGGGAAATTACAGACCGGTGAGCCTGACGTCAGTACCAGGGAAAATGGTAGAAGCCATCATAAAGAACAAAATTACACAGCATGTAGATAGTCATGGCCTAATGGGAGACAGCCAACATGGCTTTAGACAAGGAAGATCTTGTCTTACTAATCTGATCTGTTTTTTTGAAGGTGTGCATAAACAGGTAGACAAAGGTGAGTCGGTTGATATAGTGTATCTGGACTTTCAGAAAGCTTTTGACAAGGTCCCCCATCAGAGACTTTTGGCGAAGCTAAAAAGTCATGGGATAGGAGGCAGTGTACTATTGTGGATCGGGAACTGGTTAAAAGATAGAAAGCAGAGGGTAGGGCTAAATGGCCAATATTCCCAATGGAAAAAGGTGAATAGTGGAGTACCCCAGGGATCTGTACTGGGTCCGCTACTTTTTGACATATTCATAAATGACCTGGAAAAGGGAATAACTAGTGAGGTAATCAAATTTGCAGATGAAACAAAACTGTTTAAAGTTGTTAAAACCCAAGAGGATTGTGGAAAACTGCAGGAGGATCTGGATAAATTGGAAGACTGGGCATCCAAATGGCAGATGAAATTTAATGTGGACAAGTGCAAAGTTATGCACCTAGGAAAGAACAACCCACACTATAGTTACAAGATGCAAGGCTCCACATTAGAAACCACCACCCAGGAAAAAGATTTAGGAGTCATCGTGGATAACATGTTAAAACCCTCCGCCCAGTGTGCAGCGGCGGCCAAGAAAGCAAATAGAATGCTAGGTATCATAAGGAAAGGGATGGAGAATAAAACAAAGGATATTATAATGCCTCTGTATCGCTCCATGGTACGACCGCACCTTGAATATTGTGTGCAATTCTGGTCACCGTATCTTAAAAAGGACATAGAGTTATTAGAAAAAGTACAGAGAAGAGCCACCAAATTGGTGAAGGGGATGGAAGGCTACTCCTATGAAGAGAGGCTAAAAAGGTTAGGGCTCTTTAACCTAGAAAAGAGGCGGCTGAGGGGAGATATGATAGAGGTGTATAAATTAATGAATGGAGTGGAACGGATAAACGTGGATAAATTGTTTACGCTATCAGAATATAGAAGGACTAGGGGGCATGTAATGAAGCTACAGGGTAAACTATTTAAGACAAATAGGAGAAAATATTTCTTCTCTCAACGTGTAATCAAACTCTGGAATCTGTTACCGGAGGATGTAGTAAGGGCTGTTAGTATAGCTGGGTTTAAAAAAGGTTTGGACAAGTTCCTGGAGGAAAGGTCCATAAACCACTATTAAAAAGGGACCCAGGATATCAATGCTTGGCCTAGTACAAGCACTGCAGAACCTGTGTCTTTTGGGGAAACTGCTAGGTACGTATGACCTAGATTGGCCACTGTTGGAAACAGGATACTGGGCTTGATGGACCTCGGTCTGACCCAGTATGGCATTTCTTATGTTCTTATGTTCCATATCTCTTTGACTTTAGACATAGTATTAGTTTGAACAGCATATTCAAGCTTGCAAACCAGACATACTGAATTCCACCAAAAAGTGGCATTCAAATAAGATATATCTCTTATTCGTAGCATTTAGCTCACACCTTTCCAGAGGGAGATCAAGGAGAGCTACATTCTGGTACAGTAGGCATTTCCCTGTCCCCAAAGGGGTTCACAATCTAACTTGATACTTGAGGCTATGAAGGGTAAAGTGGCCTGCCCAAGGCCACAAGGAGTGCTAGTGGGATTTGAACACTAGTTTGCCTGGGTCTAGGCTGCTGCCTTAACCACTAGGCCACTCATAATAACCAAAAACCTCTCAAAATTCTTTTAGAAAAGGGCATTCATACATAGGCATCAGAAAAGGGTGGGCCACACGGGCCCTGGCTCCACCAACATTTGTGGTTGGTGGCTACAGGAAGGGTCTTTGCCTGATCGCAGCCGGTAGGCAGTAGGCTGCGTGTGGGGGATGGGGATCCCATTATCTGTGGGCAGAAGAAAAGAAGCCTTGATCGCTGCAAAGAATCTTCCTGTTCCGCTCCTATTAACCTTCTCTTGCTATAGCTCTGCATCATATTCCCATGTGCAATGCAAGCCCACAAGGGACTGACACTTGAATGCCCTTAAGAATGTAAAATCCAGAGTTTGAAAACAACAGCAGCGGCAGCCTTTCTCGAGTTGTAAATGGCATATTCCGTATGTTTCTAAAATGTCTCCTCTTTTCTAAGAAAGGTTAATTTTACATCTTCTCCTATCAAGATGAGAAAATGTATGCAAGAGAAGCAATGTCCTTTTGCCTCTGTTCCGACTAAAATCGCGATGGCTGTATTACATGGAATCAGGGACACTACCTCAAAATAGGGGCAATCCCTGAAAATCAGGGACATCTGGTAACCTTACTCTCCCTTCTACAAGTGCTCTCCTTCTCTTCAAGCCCCTCACAGACATATTCTCTTTCCCAGGCAGTAATACCTTTGATTTCCTCCCTCCCCTCCCAGCTCCTGGCACTCAAAGTCGTTTTTTCAGCCTCTTTATCCCCCACGTCAGCCCCTTTGTCATTTTCTCAATCTCTTTTATTGACGTGTCTTCCCTCTCCACTGCCAATGCAGGCAAAAGGTGAGGAAGTGGCCAAGTACTTAGAACCAGTGGCATACCAAGGGTGGGGCGATAGGCGTGGCCCGCCCCAGGTGCTGGTTAGGACGGCGGGGGGGGGGGGGCGGGTGCACCCACTGTCATGCCCATGGAGACAACGTGGCAAACTAACTTACCTTAAAGTTGACTTGCTGTGCTGTTTCCGCTCCGTGGGCCCACCACTCTCTCCTCCCGGCTGAAGTCTTGTGAATTGCGAGACTTCGGCAGGGAGAGGAGAGTGGTAGGCCCACGGAGCAGAAACAATGTGGAAAGCCAACCTTTGGGTAAGTTAGTTTGCCATGCTGTCTCCAGGGGGGGGAATTTAAGAGAAGTGCAGCACATAGTGTCATGGCTCTGGGGGAGCCAGGAATACCACTGCTTAGAACAATATAGCCCGAGAACCAGGGAAGCCAGGGTTCAATTCCTGCTTCTACCAGTGACACACTTTATAACCTCAGGTAAGTCACTTTATCTCCCATTCCCTGACATATCTGCTTAGGGTTCAGTGCAATAAACCATGTGTTAGAATGCTGTGCTAAGCTTCAGTTCACTGTATTCTAAAACATGAGCTAATAAATCTTTACTCACAGCTAATATGCATATTAGAAAGTGCTGAAAAGTGTATCCTAACAAACAAATTAGTGCATATAACTGTGGTAATCCGCAGTTTTCTGCATTGTGAGTCAATGTGCCCCTTTCTGTCAATGTGTGAACCGTGATTTGCTCACACTGACAGGAAGAGAGACATTTAAAAAAGGCCTCACCGATGTCCCTACTTACCCTACCCCACCTGCTAAATTTCCTGGTGGCCCACTGGGTTCCCAGGTCCTTTAATCCTGCCTAGCAATATTCTCCCCCTCCCCATTCATCCTAATCCCCCATGGCATATCTGGTTCAGGGTACCCTGGATCAGGTTGTATCTAGCCTGGGCACCCCTGGACCAAGCATCCTGGGTCAGAGCATAGGGAACCCAGCTTCTTTTGGACCCCCCGATCTAATAATACTTATTTCATCCAGGAGACACCCAGCAGTGTCCTCCATGTTCTGCCACCATCTTGAAAAGTGTCAGTGCACATAGCAGTGTACTAGGATGCAACACTAGGGGTCAACTTTCCAAATAAAGCATTGCCTCCCTTATTTAAAAAGTACAGTATTGTCGTATTAAGCAGATTGATCCCTAGTAGTGCATCCCAATGTACCACTATGATTTAGGTGCCACCATTTTAGAAAAAGAGCAAGTGAGCATCATTCCTGCCAAAAAGACTTGGGGGAGATTCGGTGGGAGTTGGAGGAGGAGGTCCAAGAATCTACTTGGGCCACAAGGGAGCTATTTGTGGATTTAAGGAGTGTGGAAGGTACAGGGTCTATTTGAGTCACCAGGGACATCTTTGTTGGGTTGGGATATGAAGAGTGGGGTGTGGGCTGTATAGGTTCTGGGGACCATAGTGCCACCAGGGATATATGCCAAACAGGGTCATCAGAAGTGAAGTGACGCACTTCACGTCAGACAATCCTTTTGCTCCCATGCTGCATCTTCACTCCAGCATATGATTCCTGAGTCTATCCCTTTCACCCTCACCCTACGTCCCCTCATAGCAGAGTTTGCCTTCAATTGAAAGAGACTCTCCTGTGCATTTATGCCAATGAGATATTTAAATGTCTCTATCATATCTCCCCTATCCTACCTTTCCTCTAAAGCATACATATTAAGATCTTTAAGTCTGTCCTCATATACTACATATCGAAGACCATTAACCATTTTAGTAGCCACCCTCTGCAACGATTCCATCCTGTTTATATCCTTTTGAAGGTGCAGTCTCCAGAACTGCACACATTACTCCAAATGAGGTCACACCAGAAACTTATACAGAAGCATTATAACCTCCTTTTTTCTGTTGGCCATTCCTCTCCCTATACACCTAAGCATCCTTATCTCACCCCTACACTGTAGCAATACAATTTTTCCCAGCCATTGTTTTAGTTGATGGAGCTTTGGTACCTGTTGAAGTAAGAGAGAGACCGACCAAAGTCCTTACCTTCCTCAGCTGTTCTTTAAGAGTAAGCTACTCTAGCGCCACTTAACACTTGATGAGGTCAGTGGCTTCAAAGAGTTAGTTGTGAATGGGTAGCTGGAACAATAACAATGAACTCTAACTGACAGAGCCTTGCCCAACACCACAAGCAAACAAAAAAAAATCCCCCTTTGCAGTATAGATAAAAGACTTAGCTTTTTAAAATGAACACCAAAACCCCTTTGAGAGCTTTCAGGCAGAGTATTATCTTGCTTTGCAATAGAGTCCATCAGTAATGCCATACTTTTAGATGTATGTTTTGGGTCATTGTTCTGCTAGAGGACCCATACCTAGCTTTCTGAAACTAGGTACCACATTTTGCTCCAAAATACCTTGGTTGTCATCTGACTTCATGATTCCTTTAATACATTCCAGGCTTCCAGTTCCTGAGGCAGCAAAACAGCCCCACAACATTATGGAGCCTTTACTATATTTAACTGTAGGAAGGGTGTTTTTTTCATTATAAGCTTCTCTTCTTTGCCTGTAAATGTATCACTGGTTTGCATTGCCAAAGAGCTCAAGTTTGGTTTCATATGACCATAGAATGTTTTCCCAGAAAAACTGCAGTATGTCAAGGTGAGCTTGGGCAAAGATTGTCTGTCTTTGAGCAGTAGGGTCCTCCTTGGCCTTTGCCCATGAAGTCCTTTTTTGTTTAGTGTATGGTGCGGATTATAACCACCACTCTAGATTGCTCTAGGTCAGTCTTAAGCTCTTTGGATGTTGTACGTAGTGTTTTTCCAACAGTTCACATTAACCTTCAAAGACTTCTTGGATGAAATTTCCTCTTCCCACCATGTCCTGGGAAGTTCTTGACAGTTCCATGAGTAGAAAACCTCTTAACAATATTGCAAACTGTAGACACAGGAATCCCAAGGTCTTTAGAGATGGCCTTGTACCCCTTTGAAGTTTGATGTTTGGTGATAATGGCTTTTCTGATAGCCTCAGGCAGTTTACTTGTCTTCACCATTGTGAAAATGGAATAGGGAGTGAATGTGGCCACTGTAAACATTCAAGCCATCATTTATTGGTTGATTCAAGTCATGTGAGTACTGACGATCACAGGTACATCTAATTTTACTGCAATGGGAATGTGGTTCTTCTTTTCAAACTGATTTACATAGTAACATAGTAAATGACGGCAGATAAAGACCATTTCCTGACATTGCCTTTCAATTTACCCCCTTGCAGCTTCATGTTATGCCCTCTAGTTTTACAGCTTCCCCATCTTTGGAAGAGGTTTGTTTGTTCATTATTTCTCTTTAAGCATTTAAAGGTCTGAATCATATCTCCCCTATCCCTCCTCTCCTCCAGAGTGTACATATTTAGGTCTTCAAGTCTCTTCTCATTAGGCTTCTGACGCAGGCTACAAATCATTTTTGTCGCCTTCCTCTGAACAGTTTCCAGTCTTTTTACATCCTTTGGAAGATATGGTCTTGAATTGTTTATAAGTGTTCAGTAATCATGTCCCGGCAATGTCCGTTTTTATACCATTTCCTACTATTTTCCTTTTTAATTGGTCTTGTTTTGTTTTATTTTTTTGTGTGTCAAATATGTGTCCATATATAGTTGAAAACCATTTCACTGGCCACTTTTTTTTAGGAGATACTGGACATTAAGGAGTTGAACTGCAAGACTGCCAATAATGTTGACCTCAACTGTAACACATGTTATTTTGCAACTCTGCCCCAGCTCCCCCCAGTCGCTTCTTTGGGAATACCTACACACATGGAGGGTAATTTTATAAGGAGGTGCTTACTTTAAATGTAAAGGTAGGTACCTCCATTTCTTTATAAAATACTATCGTGAGTGACAGAAATCACTGCTTAATTTAAGGCAGGGATGATTGCATCATATATTGCTAGGATGTATATAAATTATAATATTTTGCAGTCTATGCACGTATTTGTATGGTCCGTCCATGCTCTGCCCAAACTCCACCCATGTGCACACCCAAGTACATGATATCAAGCAATGCACATACTTGTATGCTTGTCGGGTTTTTTATAAAAGATCATTAATGCGCGTACCCGTGGCCACATATGCACGCTAGTTACTAAAATAACCTCCAGTTAGGAGCGTACTTAATGCCTAAAAGTATGTCCCTCCTTATAAAATTACTCCCATAACATGTAACACTATGCGCTATGCATTGGTAGTGACAGCTTTTATGCATGTGTATGCCAGCACAATTTTATAAGCACGTATTTCTGCTCATGTGGAGGGATATGTCATAAGAGGACACTTTTGTCAAATGTCAATGTGCCTATTTTATAAAAACAGTCCAAATCTCACCCTCCTACACCATAAAAACTTAACAATATTATCCAGAAGACCTCAAAGTATTTTAGCAGGTATATCAAGCCCAAGCATTGTAAGCTATCGGAGGGGGGGGGGGGGGAGGCACAGCTTGGGGGGTGCGGCATGGCCGGAGCTCCTGTCTAGGGTGGCAGAAACCCTTGGGCCGGCCCTGTTAGGGATGTAGCATAAATCTTCAATTCACATTACAGTGATTGGTTGGATTTGTTTCTGATTGATATAGGAGAAAGGTGGTTTGAAATTGTATATGGTGATTGGCTTGTGGTTCAATGTAGTGTTAATGGGGTCGAACTACTATGCTTTGAATTGTGTGTGGTTTTGTTTTGATTGGAGAATGTAGGTTTGAAAAGGTGTTTGATGATTGGTTGTTATTTGAAGTGTGCTGGTTGGCTTCTGATTAGTGAATGGAGGTTTGAAAGAGTGTATAGTGATTGGTGAATGGAGGTTTGAAAGAGTGATTGGCTGGAGGTTTTGTGTTGTGCTAATGAGACTGAATTATTCTATATGCTGATTGGTTTATTTTTAGTTTTATGGGTGACTCTTCTGCAAAACAAAGTCAGATGGCTCAGTTTATTAACCAACTTTATCACCATCCAAACAATACCCAAATACTTATCTGCAAAGATTATCTGCAAAGGTCCACTTCTAAGCTCCTGCAAATACAACCGCCATGGTCTGCCCACACTCATACAATTATTTTCACCCAACAAAGATCTTCATTCCTCCTTCACAAAGGCTCCATCAGGAATATATTCATCTCACAGACGATCTGTGATGCGAATATACCCCTGATGGAGTTGTTGGACCCATGATGTTACACCTTTTAGATCCCCTATGGTGATGAATTTCACCACATGGTAGGACTGAGAAGTAAAACCTGAGGTCATTTTCTCCCTTTGGAAATTAGAATTGTGGAATTTTTATAGGAGTGTGTTGATTAGAACATTTTTGGTAATTGTGCTAATGCTTTATGGGAAGGTTTTAGGTAGATTCAAGGGATTTTGTTGGTAGGAATAATTAGTTTAGTGCATACCATGACAGTCATGAATCTCATTCCTAAGCCAGAATATGTGGAGTATGATCTCAGTCTATCAAATGTACTGCTAATGATCGCCATACCACTTGCATTGTGCCAAAGAGAACTTCCTTCTGGGGTTCAGAAGATGTAATATGTATGGATAGTTTGTCAAGATTGGTTTGGAAGTTCTTCTTTATCAAGCCTGTGGCTCCCAGTATGATGGGAAATACTTCTGTATCTTTCTGTCACATTTTCTTGGTGCTTCATGATTTTCTACCTCTCTACACGATTCATAGAATAATCACTTGGAACTGACACTTCTCTTATCAATGCCATTCTGGTGTTTTTGTCCTTTACCACTGTGTCAGGTTTCCTCACATCCAATTTCTTATCCATTGGAATGGGAATGTCTCAGATAATAACCTCTTCATTCTTTGTAATCTTCTTAGGGTAATGATCCTGGTGCTTTTCAGGGACAGTTATGTTATACTGTTTACAGAGTTTCCATTGTATGAGGTGTGCTACTTTATTGTGCCTTTCTGTATAAAGGTTTTCTGCCATCAGAACGTCACAACCAGTTATGAGGTGAGTTACTGTTTCTAGGGCTTTCTTATAGAATCAACATATGTCTTTTTTGACATGTTTTTTCAATGCTTGCTGTGAACCATGTTATCTGTAATCCGCTGTCCTGGACTGCAGCTATCAATCTCTTATCCTTTGGTTTCAGTTCACTTCTCCTTAACCTTTCATGTGTCCACTCTTGATTGACAAAGGGTTCCTGGAGTAACACTTAATTTTTCTCATTGTATTTGGGCATTTGTCACTTGTTTTCCCTCATTTGCTGATCTATGTTTTACTCTCTATGTATGTACAACTCTGCTGAAACTGCTCTACCAAGAAAGCCTGTGCACGATGCCATTTTATATTAGTCATTTTCCATCTATAAAATATGCTTAACACAAAGAAAATGATTTATAAAATAAATCCAAAATAATGTTTTCTGTGCAAAATAGGCTTATAAAATTATCCCTATAGACTTTATAACAAGTCAACAATATGACACCTGTTTTATAAAAAGTATCATTTAGGCCTATGCACCTTTATAAAATAGGTTACCAGATCCACCCCAATAAAGCACAGTGCTGATGCTCAGATTTATACCTTCTTCAAGACAGTTGTAAATGGTGTATGTACTCTACGCATCTACATGAGTATTTGATAAAATCTGCTAATATATCAAAAATCCACTTCTGCCCTCCTAATCAATGCCCCAAGGAATGCCTACATGTTATGAACATATAACTACATACAATCCGTCAGTGCACGTAGTTATATGTATTTCTACCACCAAGCAATTTTATTCAAGGCTTTTTCCACTTGTTTTACATGCAGAAAAACCTTTGCAAAATTCTCCCATAAAGTACAGATCTAGTCTGCTAAGTGCCGCTGCTGAACTGTAGACCCGGATATTCAATGCCAGAACCATATCTGACCATCGCCATCGAACATCTGTGTCAACTGGATAGCAATGAAACTAACTGGGCAACAGTGATATTTGGCCACTACCCAGTTAGCTTCTGTGGCAAAAGTTGGGCCAGCCTTTGAAGTGCCTAACTTTCACCATATTGCAATAACAAAGCAGTGGCTCAATATCGCCGCTGCCCGGTTATCGCCAGGTGCCACCCCTGGAATGCCCTAATGCTAGCCATGTTAATTGCCTTGGCTGGGAGATTCAGCAGTACTAACATGCACTTTGCCTCCGCAGGTACTTTGCCTCCTCCAACCTGTCTATGTGCTATAATTAAAATGCAATTTTACATGAATAAATGTGTGTTTACCAATGTGAATCACTTTGATTATTACCCCCTTTATACATATACCAGTGCCATAAATGTTTTTGGAAAGGGGCCCAGTAACTGTGCTATCTATTGCACAATTAGAACTAGTATACCAAGTAGAGTCTGAAAAAGTCCACAAAGAAGTACTCCTCTAGCCAATTGTCATGGCGCAAGGCAGATAGTGCCTATAAAAGTGGAGGAAAATACACAGGGCAGTTTTAAAACCGGCAGTGCAAAGCACATGGCTAGGGGTTGCTATGAGCAACCAAGCAAAACAAGAACACCGGCTGTAGGTAAACGCCCAGGAATAGCATTACGTCATAGCTCATCAGAGAAGCAGAAACAGCTGCAGGGGTTTGAGCTAACAAGAGTCTCAAAGAATGACGCACTTAAAATAAGGTCAGTCTTGGGCAAAGCAGACACGAGCAGAGAAGTACGCAGAGACAGGAGCAGAGATACCGACAGAGACGCAAGCAGGGAGTCAGACTCAGTCTCAGATACAGAGAGAGAAAGAGACACTGAGCGGACTCACGGGAAAGGAAAGAGCAGAGCTCATGAGAGCCAGGAATCATACCTGAAAGCTTCTGACGTGGAGTCCATCTGCACCTCAGAGGAGTTTGCCCAGGAGAAATTCTCAGAGGTTAGTGCTGGAAAGTTGGGCTGCACTAAGCCAAAGTCCGGTTGGGGACAGAGAGAGATTCCAAGCTGCAAAGCACGAGGAGCTGGGAGAGGGAATAACCACGGGAGCAGGTACCTGGGGAGCAAAAGCTCTTATCCAAAAGAGATTTCCCACCTAAGAGAAAGACGTCCTGTGAGGGGAAGTGAAAGGGAGAAAAGTTTCAACTTCCCGGTTGCAAAACAGACAGGCAGAGCTCAGCCTGAAGAAAGGCATAGTACCTGGAATAGAGGGGCACTAAATTTTACTCCCAATGGTCCTGAAGTGTATGGCCCTCTAAGGGGAGAATCCATAGTGCACGGTAACCAGCCTTTCTGCAGTGATAGAGGGTAGAGAAGCTCTGGCCAGGAAGAGAGGAAACTACTAAACACTGATACACATTACAGCCCTGCAAAAGATAGTAGCCAAGAAGTACACGAGGACATGGAATGTGACTTCTGTGAAGAGAGCTCAGATATTTGCAAAATGGACTGTACATTGGTGTTTTTCGATAGTGTGACCTCTTTTTGTTAAAGCCTGAGTAAAGCCTGCCTAAGAGAAATCTGTGGAGGAACACAGATTTCACTGTACAGCTTTTTGGATAGAAAAAGCCTGTTTTTCCCTTTTTGTTTGGTTAACGCTGACAAGAAGCATTTTTGTTGTAATTTGTAGTCCCCATTTGTGTTATGCCAGTTTTATGGTTTAATTTCCTTTGACCCTTGTTGCAAGAATTCTCCCGGGAAGGGAAAATAAATACCTCTTTAAGCATAGCTACTCGACCACAACTACCTTCTTATTTGATTAGCTATTGGGACTCCAAATCCCAGAGGGCACTACTAAGTCCTTGCTACATAAGAGGAGCCTCACTGAAGCCCCAGGCCGCCTGCCTCAGGGGTTAGTAGGTGAGTGACACAATAAAAGCATAATTTATTTATGTATTTCTATTTGTACTTACAGTGACTTCTGTCTTTATATTCTACAGACATAAATATAAATCAAAGTATCATAGTTACCTAGCTCACCTATTACTGCCACTGCTATTGCTGATGAGTCCTGTCACTTTGACAGTGAGTGCCAACAATAACTGGGTGCCTTCTCCTTGCTCACTAAGTGGCACACAATTCTTTTTCCTGGTTTTCTTGGTTCTGCGCCTCAATACATAGACCATGGAGAAAGAAACTCACAGAGTGTGCTTTGGAGAAGGGGATAAGGTGAATGGGTAGGGAGGAAAGGAGAACAGATATAAGTGGATGAGAGAGGAGAATGGTTCAGGACAACTGAGACAACAGTAAAGTGCTGATGAGAGGAGGACTATTATGAGCAGGAGGTAAAGGAAAGGTTGGGAGAACAGATAATGATCAGAGAAGGAAAAAAGCCATGGTACATTAGAAAAAGAAAGTTGATATAAAATTAAATAGCTCTCTGCTGCATGTACTGACAAGTGAAATAGAAAAGATGGTGTATTCACAACTCTTGAGGGGGTGGATTGTTCATCGAGTACTGAGTGGATGGATGGAGGGCTTTGGTGAGTTTTAATTTGGTTGATTTTCTCCTGAATACTGGGAGAAAGTTGTGGGGGGAAAAGGCAGGATAGATATGGTACCTGGTGGCGGGGTCGGCCAACAATGGAAGGGAAGACAGCACGGGGAGCATCGTCTCCAGCAAAGCCAGCTTTCACCAGCCCAGACCCATTGTCGCACACTAGGGCAGTGGTCTCCTCGTCATCGCACATCTTGAGAGCTTAGGATCTGAAAAAAAGGAAATATGAAAGTTAGTCCCATGCTTATCTCTTAGCATGAATACTACGAGTCTCTACCCTAGTCATTCACTGATTCTTATTCCACAGCATGAATACTGTAGATCTCTCAGATGACTACCTCCAACCCATATAATCAACATAAATGCTGAGGTCAGCTTGATGGTTCAGCAGCAATGCTGTGTACTGCTGTGCAGAAGACCAGGGTTTGATTCTTAGGCTCATCTTTCATTCCCTAGAACAGCCAGAGAGTGACAGTATTCCTGCACCTGAAGAGAGGGAGTCTCTGCCACCGCTCATTGATAATAACTATTAGCTAGAAATAGTGTGCATGTATACTGGGTTTGAGAGGGAATTATGGTCTGTTGTTCTTACCAAGAACCATCATGTTAATGGTTGGGAATGTTATAAAAATAGAATTCTCCAGCTAGTTGCAAATAAAGGCCCCTGATAGCATTGCTCAGTAGAGGCAGGTACTGATTGAGCTGGCATCCCAGCGAGCCAGAGGAAACTTCCATTCCAAAACATAAAATATAAAACACCACATTGACCCTTCTGATTGATGGGAGATGGAAATGGATTTAGCTCATTATTATGATGATTATTATTATTATTTAGCTCACGCCTTTCCACAAGAAAATCAAGGTGAATTACATTCAGGTACAATATGCATTTTCCTGTCCCCAAAGAGCTCACAATCTAAGGGATGATCAAGGCAAGGTACATTCAGGTTCAGTAGGTATTTCTCTATTCCCTGAGGCAATGGAAAGTTAAGTGACTTGTCCAAGATCACAAGGAGCCATCATGGTATTTGAACCCTGACTTCTCTGGTTCTAGTCAACTGCTAGAACACATAATGACGTTAAAGAAGTAATGGTGTTAAATATGCACACCGCTGTAGGAACGTTTTATTAAAATTTGGGAAAGCAGCATATTAAAAATAAGAACATCACAATTTCATAATTTTATAGGGTATGAAAGGGCACTATGTTGATGGTGCAAATGGAGCAAAGGAAGTGGTCATGAAGTGGGTGGGGTTGCTGATGCACAGGGCAGACCAGGCAGCTGCCCAGGTGGCATATAAGAACATAAGATCATAAGATATGCCATACTGGGTCAGACTAAGGTCCAACATGGATAAAGGTGAAGTCATAGAGGCTGCTGTTGCCAAAAAAGCATCTTTCAGGAAATGGAAAAAAGAACCAAATGACGAAAACAGGAAACAGTACAAGCACTGGCAAGTTAAATGCAAGGCATTGATAAGGCAGGCAAAGAGAGAATTTGAGAAGAAACTAGCTGTGGAAGCAAAAATACGTAATAAAGACTTTTTCATGTACATTTACAGCAAAAAAAAACCATGAGAGAGTTCATTGGACCATTAGATGATAGAGGGGTAAAAGGGGCAGTAAGAGGGGACAATGCTATAGTGGAGAGACTGAATGAATTCTTTGCTTCGGTCTTTACTGAGGAAGATGTAGGGAAGTTACCCATGACTGAAGTGGTATTTAAAGGTGATACTGTGGAAGAAATGAAAGAAATATCGATACACCGGGAAGATGAATTACAACTATTTGATAAACTGAAGAGTAGCAAATCACCTGCACCGGATGGTATATATCCAAGGGTGTTGAAAGAACTAAATTATGAGATTGCAGACCTGCTATTAGTAATCTGTGAACTATCATTAAAATCATCTATAATACCTGAAGACTGAAGCATTGCCAATAAATGCCAATTTTTAAAAAGGCTTCCAGGGGTAATCCAGGAAACTACAGATCGGTAAGCCTGACATCAGTACTGGTAAAAATGGTAAAAACCATTATAAAGAACAAAATTAGATAGAAACATAGAAAAATGATGATAGAAAAAGACCACATGGCCTATCTAGTCTGTCCTTCCAAAGAAACAACTACAACAGTCCCCTTTTTTTCCTTTAGAGATCCTCTGTGTTTGTTCCATGCTTTTTTGAATTTAGATACTGTCCTCATCTCTACCACCTCCATTGGGAGACTATTCCACGGATCCGCCACTCTTTCCGTAAAGAAATATTTCTGCATATCACCCCTGAATCTATCCCCTTTCACCCTCATCCCATGTTCCCGCGTAGCAGTACTTGCTTTCAATCGAAAGAGGCTCTCCCCCTGTGCATTTATGCTACAGAGGTATTTAAACATCTCAATCATATCACCTCTATCCCGCATTTCCTCTAATGTGTACATATTAACATCCTTAAGTCTGTCCTCATATGCTTTATAATGAAGACCACTAACCATTTTAGTAGCCACCATCTGTACTGACTCCAGTCTGTTTATATCCTTTTGAAGGAGCAGTCTCCAGAATTGCACACAATACTCCAAATGAGGCTGCACCAAAGACTTATACAGGGGCACTATCACCTCCTTTTTTCTGCTAGCCATTCCTCTCCGTATGCACCCAAGCATCCTTCTAGCTTTTGCTGTCGCCTTTTCTACCTGTTTAGCCACTTTAAGATCTTCAGACACAACCACACCTAGGTCCCACTCTTCTTTAGTGGACAAAAGTACTTCAGTCATGGCCTGATGGGAGATAGCCAACATCGCTTCAGCCAAGGAAGGTCTTGTTTTATTAATCTGTTATATTTTTTGAAGGTGTGAATAAACAGGTAGACAAAGGTGAGTCGGTTGATATAGTGTACTTTGACAAGGTCCCTCATGAGAGACTCTTGGTGAATTTAAAGTCATAGGATAGGAGGCAGTGTATCATTGTGGATCAGGAACTGGTCAAAAGATAGAAAGCAGAGGGTAGGGCTAAATGGCCAATTTTCCCAATGGAGAAAGGTGAATAGTGGAGTACATCAGGGATCTGTGCTGGGTCCACTGCTTTTCAACGTATTCATAAATGACCTGGAAATGGGAATAACGAGTGAGGTAATCAAATTTGCAGATGACACGAAATTATTCAAAGTTGTTAAAACCCAAGACGTTTGTGAAAAATTCCAAGAGAATCTTAATAAATTGGAAGACTGGATGTTCAAATGGCAGATGAAATTTAATGTGGACAAGTGCAAAGTTATGCACTACGAAAGAACAACCCAAACTATGGTTACACAATGCAAGGTTCCACATTAGAAACCACCACCGAGGAAAATGATTTAGGCATCATTGTGGATAACACCTTGAAACCCTCTGCAGAGATGGCCAAGACAGCAAATAGAACATAGGAGGGAGGAGTGGCCTAGTGGTTGGGGCAAGGTACCTCAGGCCAGAAGGTCAGGGATTCAAATCCCACTAAAGAACAGCAACCTTAGGCCAGAAGGACTGGGGTTTCTAGTCCCACAGGTGCTCCTTGTGGTCTTCGGCAAGCCACTTAACCCTCCATTGCCCATGTTCCCTGTAAAATAGTTATCTCCAAGTTATAATGCCCTGTTCAATGTAATTTCAGTTTGTTCAATGTAAACTGCCTTGATATCATGAAAAGCAATATATAAGAAATGTTAAATAAAATAAATAAAGAAAGGAATGGAAAATAAAACAAAGGATATTATAATGCCTCTGTATCATTCTATGGTGTAACCACACCTTGAATATTGTGTGCAATTCTGGTCACCATATCTTAAAAAGGATATAGCATTATTAGAAAAGGTACAGAGAAGAGCCACCAAAATGGTAAAGGGGATGGAAGGATATCCCTATGAGGAGAGGCTAAAAAGGTTAGAGCCCTTCAACCTGGATAAGAGATGGCTGAGGGGAAATATGATATAGGTCTATAAATTAATGAATGGAGTGGAACAGGTAAACGTAGACCAATTGTTTATGCCATCTAAATATAGAAAGACTAGGGGACATGCAATGAAGCTACAGTGTAACCTATTTAAGACTAATAAGAGAAAATATTTTTTCACTCAATGCGTAATCAAACTTTGGAATTCGTTACCGGAGGATGTAGTAAAAGCTGTTAGTGTAGCTGGGTTTAAAAAAGGATTTGACAAGTTCCTGGAGGAAAGGTCCATAAATCTTATTAAAGGGAACCTGGGGAATCCACTGCTTGCCCCAATACAAGTATTGTGGAACTTGTGTCCTTTGGGGAAACTGCTAGGTACTTATGAGCTAGTACAGCGGTATACTAACAAGAAGTTAAATGCATACAGCTCTAACCTACTTGGGCAACATTTTATTTTAGCTATTTATTTAGCTATATTTATACCGCTTTTCACTAGGTCAAAGCAATTTCCAGACAACATGGTATTTTACATTGAACGTGTGTTATACAAGTAACATGGTAACATTTAACATTCAAACATTTTTTAAATATAACATTTTAACTGAAATAAACAACTTTATTTATTTGTGAGTTTGTTGTGGTTGAGTATGTAGTTGAGGGAGTTAGTTGGGGGGGGCAAAGTATTCAGTGAATAGGTGGGTTTTCAGATGTTTGCCAAATGTAGCAAGGTTGGTGATGTTTCTTAGTGTGTGAGGAAATGAGTTCCATAGGTAGGCGGCATACATCTCAAATGCTCTGTGGTACGTTTGTTGATTGTATTTATGTTTGGTTTGTGGTATGTTGATTGTAGTCTGTCTTCACGGCCAAGATGTTTGTGTTTTTGTAGTAGAGGTTTGAAGCAAGTTTTGTGTTGGGAGTGAAGTGCTTTATGTGTGAGAAGGAAGCATTTGTAATTTATTCTATTGGTCAGTGGTAGCCAGTGTTATTGTTTTAGGCAGGGCCGGCCCGTCCATTGAGCAAGAATGTTTTTGCACAGGGCCCCGTGTTTCAGGGGGCCCCGCGCAAAAAACATTCTACATAAGCCCAAATAGATTTTAAAAAAGCAAACCGTTTCAGGGGGGGCCCCGTGGCGGGATGCTTGATTCTGCCGCTGCCACGGCAGCAGCGGCAGCTGTAGCAGCAGCCAGTTTGCTTTTTTATCTATTTGGGCTGATGGGGGGAGGGGGGTTAGGACTGGTAATGGGCTATGGGGGGGCAAAGACTGGAAGTGGGCTGATGGGGGGGTTAGGACTAGTAATGGGCTATGGGGGGGCAAAGACTGGAAGTGGGCTGATGGGGGGGTTAGGACTAGTAATGGGCTATGGGGGGGCAAAGACTGGAAGTGGGCTGATGGGGGGGTTAGGACTAGTAATGGGCTAAGGGGGGCTAAGACTGGAAGTGGGCTGATGGGGGGGTTAGGACTAGTAATGGGTTATGGGAGGGCTAGGACTTGAAATGGGCTGATGGGGGGTAGGACTGGTAATGGGCTGATGGGGGGCTAAGACTGGAAATGGGCTGCTGGGGGAGGCTAGGACTGGAAATGGGCTGATGGGGGGGCTAAGACTGGAAATGGGCTGATGGGGGGTTAGGACGTAATGGGCTATGGGGGGGCTAGGACTGGAAATGGGCTGATGGGGGGTTAGGACTGGTAATGGGCTATGGGGGGGCTTAGGACTCGAAATGGGCTGATTCGGGTTTAGGACTGGTAATGGGCTGATCGGGGGCAGCAGCGGCAGCTGTAGCAGCAGCCAGTTTGCTTTTTTATCTATTTGGGCTGATGGGGGGAGGGGGGTTAGGACTGGTAATGGGCTATGGGGGGGCAAAGACTGGAAGTGGGCTGATGGGGGGGTTAGGACTAGTAATGGGCTATGGGGGGGCAAAGACTGGAAGTGGGCTGATGGGGGATGGGGTTATGACTGGTAATGGGCTATGGGGGGGCTAAGAATGGAAGTTGGCTGAGTGGGGGTTAGGACTAGTAATGGGCTAAGGGGGGCTAAGACTGGAAGTGGGCTGATGGGGGGGTTAGGACTAGTAATGGGTTATGGGGGGGCTAGGACTTGAAATGGGCTGATGGGGGGTAGGACTGGTAATGGGCTGATGGGGGGCTAAGACTGGAAATGGGCTGCTGGGGGAGGCTAGGACTGGAAATGGGCTGATGGGGGGCTAAGACTGGAAATGGGCTGATGGGGGGTTAGGACGTAATGGGCTATGGGGGGCTAGGACTGGAAATGGGCTGATGGGGGGTTAGGACTGGTAATGGGCTATAGGGAGGCTAAGACTAAAAATGGGCTGATGGGGGGGGGTTAGGACTGGAAGTGGGCTGATGGGGGGTTAGGACTGGTAATAGGCTATGGGGGGACTTAGGACTGGAAATGGGCTGATTGGGGTTTAGGACTGGTAATGGGCTGATCGGGGGCTTAGGACTGGTAATGGGCTATGGGGGGCTAGAACTGGTAATAGGCTGGGAGGGTTGCTAGGACTGGAAATGGGCTGAGTGGAAGGAGGGCTTGAACTGCAAATAGCTGATGGGGACGGGGGCTTGGTATGGAAATGGGCTGAGTGGAGGGGGGC
The DNA here is from genome assembly GCA_033557465.1 of Ichthyophis bannanicus. NCBI lineage: Eukaryota > Metazoa > Chordata > Amphibia > Gymnophiona > Ichthyophiidae > Ichthyophis > Ichthyophis bannanicus. The sequence continues at coordinate 374,477,952 of CM066037.1, read as the reverse complement.
TTGAACTGCAAATAGCTGATGGGGAGGGGGGCTTGGAATGGAAATGGGCTGTGAGGGGAGGGAGCTATGACTGGAAAAGGGCTGAGTGGGGGGGGGGTAGGACAGGAAATGGGCTGATGTAGGGGCTAGTATAGGACTGGAAATGGGCTTTTGGGGGTGCTAAGATTGGAAATAGGCTGTGGTGGGGGCTTGGATTGAAATTGACTCATGGAGGGGCTAGAACTGGAAGTAGGCTCATGAGGGGCTTGGACTGGAAATGGGCTGAGTGGAGGGGAGCTAGGATTTGACATGGGCTGATGGTGGGGCTAGGAAAGGACTAGAAATGGGCTGATGGGGGCTGGGATTGGAAATGAGCTGATGGAGGGACTCGGATAGGACTGGAAATGGATGGGGGAGCTAGGACTGGAAATGGGCTGATGTTGGGGCTAGGATAGGATTGGAAATGGGCTTATGGGGGGCAAGGACTGGAAATGGGCTTAAGGGGGGCTAGGACTGGAAATGGGCTGATGCGGGGACTAGAAGGGAGCGGATGCTGTGTGGGGCTGGAACTAGAAGGGAGCTGATGTTGGGGGAGGATTAGAATGGGATGGAGCTGGGAGAGTGAAATGGAGAGGGGAAAAAATATTTTGTGTGGGAGGGAAGACAAATCTACAATTGGCCGGTGTGATAAGGCAGAAGCCACTGAAAGCAGAAACTTAGAAAAAAAAGCTGTTTCTTACAAAACAAATAACTTGCAGAAGATGCAGTTCCCTTGCAAGGCAGCTAGAGGGAGCAGGCATGAACCTACAGAGCCTGAGCTAACACACCCGGGGACTAATTGTGCAGGAGCTAATCAGCTCCACCTGAAGAGTAGCTCGAGGAACTCTGAAGTAAAACGGCTTTATAAGCAGAGAGGGAAGGAACCTCAGAGGAAAGCCCGGCCTGGAGGGAGGAAGGAACCTCAGAGGAAGAGAGCCCAGCCTTGAAGGAGGAAGGAACCTCAGAGGAAGAGAGCCCAGCCTGGAAGGAGGAAGGAACCTCAGAGGAGAGCCCGGCCTGGAGGGAGGAAGGAACCTCAGAGGACAGCCCGGCCTGGAGGGAGGAAGGAACCTCGGAGGAGAGCCCGGCCTGGAGAGAGGAAGGAACCTCAGAAGAGAGCTCAGAAGGAGAGAGAGAAAGATACAGACCAAGGAGAGCTGGAATGAGACCTGGAAGAGCCATACTGGAAAGAGACCCAGTAAGAAGAAATCCCAGAGGCAGTGAGCTCAGAAGAAGGGAGCCTAGCCTGGAGAGAGGTCTATGTTCACCAGAAGGGTCTGTAACAAGATTTAAAAATACTGGAAGAGAAAGTCCTGATAAGAGGATTACTTGTGCTAGAAAGCCAAGAAACCTGGAGGTTTTATCTGGTCTTCCCAAGCTGCAGAGAAGACTATCCAGGAGGATTCCAGAGGGAGTCTACAAAAGAGACCGTGTCCAGAGAGAGGTGCCTGGTTGGGCAAGTACCGGTCACACGGACGTTACAAAGCCAAGGTACAGTGACTCTTTTTGTCTAAAGAGAAACCCAGCTCATAGAGCGTCTGTGAGAGCAGATAAGCAGTTTGAGAGAAAAGAAAGCAGGCAGGAGTTTTAGAAGCCATTGCCTAGAGGTGTGGGGACAAGCCTTGCTGTTTACTGGAAAGCCCTAGAACAGCCCAGCTGGAGGCTAGGGAGAAGGCATATTGACTTTCAAACCACTGCAGCCAGGGAAAGGTCAATTGCTGAGGGAAGCACAAATGACCCAGAGCTCATACAGGTGGAAGATGGGGATTCAGTTATATCATCCCAGGAAGATTTAATGGATTGCTCTGTGTGTATGGCAGGAAGCCTTGAGTCACTCCCCAAGCTGTATTTGTATATGGACAAGCTCTAATATTGTTTGTTTGTGCTGAGCGAAAGAGAAAAGCTCTCCAAGTTATTTTTGCTCCAAAGTTGGAAAGCCTGTGTTGTTTTTACAAAGAAGCTGTGAAAGAATGTAACAGTTTATTTGTTCACTTTATGCCTTGGTAGAAGAACCTGACAAGAAGGAAATACTTTCATTTCTCTGTTACCTAGCGAACCTCAGTGCATAAAAGGGAAATAAAAGCCTTATTTACCCTCCATTTTGGCTCACACAACTTATTCTCATAAGGAGGAGGACTACAATACCCAGGATGTATCTGGCTTAAAGAGTCTTTTACCTCCATCAATAATAAAATGCTCAACCTGCCCTTGCAGCCACAGGCCACCAGGGGGGGTTGATGACACCGGATATTGGGAGAGTAAGTGGGGATTGAGGATGGAGGGGTAAAATTTGAGTGGATGAAATAGGAATGAGGAAAGAGCAAAAGGAGAAAGATTAGTATGTTAAAGCAGATGTAGAGAGAGAATGGAAAAAAACTAGAAGAGAGAAGAAAGCACAAATGGACAGCAGACGATGGAGAGTTAGCAGAAGACACGAAGAAACCAGAAGAAAGTGGCTGGAGCAATTGCAACTGAAAAAAAATGCACAAAAGGTAGAAAATATCTCTTTATTTTGAATTTATTAACTGGAATATGTCAGCTCTGGGAAATGTGCATCATTAACATCTGCGCTTTGTTTAGTACAAGAGGAAATTAATTTATAGTTTTATTTCTACAGTGTTGTTGTACATTCCAAGTTTGGCTTTTGGGGTTCCCAGTTTAATTATTGTCTTCCTATTTCTAAATTGTAATTCCTTGTTTGGTGATGGTCTATGTTCTGCATGTGTAATTGAGCTGAGGTATTCTGTTTATGTAATTCCTATTTGACATTGCCACTTGTTCTCTTTCCCCAGTAGGTCATGTATTGTTATTCTCTGAAATGCATTGGTTTAATATTTGCAGTGTTTCCTTTTGATAGGTACGGTATGGTGCTTTTGTGAGTCCTGGTAGTGCTGTTAGGATACGGCGTTTTTGCTATGGGTTCTAAATGGGCAGTGTTTGTAGTAGTTCCTAATGTGCCTGGCGGTTGGCACTGGATTATAGTAATGTAGAAATCTTTTAGTCTTTCTTTATCCGTACACTCATTAAGAGGCATGTTTACTAAAAGTTAGTGTATGGTAACATTATGCAAATATTTATGCAAATGAGGCCCCTTATGCAAATGAGGCCCTGCACCGAGTCTCCGCACATTGTCCCACACCCCCCTTGGGCCGCCCCTGGTTTTAGGATGGGGGTGATGTGATCGTATTTATTTGCACCTTATATGGTTTGTGCAGCAATGTGTAGAGCAGTTTGTAGAGAGAGTGTTGATTGAGATAGTCCTTGGTAAATATTGTTACAGAAGTCTGCATGAGGGAGGGTGAGGGCTTGCAGTGCAGATTTGAAATCAGTTGGCTCAAGGAGTGGCCGAAGTCTCTGTAGGGTCTTTTTGAAGAAGATTGTCCTTGCTGTCATTGTTATTTGGGTTTTGAAGGATAATTGTTGGTCTATTGTGATGCCGAGGTATTTCAGCTCAGTTTTTACAGTTATTGGTATGTTGTTTAATTTTATGGTAGACAGGGGTGTGAAGGAGGTATTTCTTATAATGAACATAGCTTCTGTCTTCTTTAAGTTGATGGATAGGTTGTTGGTTGAGATCCAATGCGTGATTTCTGTGAAACAGTCTTGAATTTATTTGCAATCAGGTTGATTGGAGAGGAGTAGTCAGTAAAGCATAATATCATCGGCATATATGTGATAGTGGATGTTGTGTTTTTGATAATTGTGCATAGGGGTTGAAGGTATAGGTTAAAGAGAGGTGCAGATAGGATGGAACCTTGGGGTACTCCTTGGGTTTGCTGGTAGGGTTTTGAAATGTTTGTGCCAATTTTTATTTGCTTTTTTCTCTCTGTAAGATGTTATTTAAACCATTTGAGTATTGTATGCTGGATTCCAAATAGTTGTAGTCTCTGTAGTAAGATGTTGTGGTTTACTGTGTCGAATGCTGAGGAGATGTCAAGATATAATAACAGGTAGATTCATATATGATCTTGGACTTCCTTGGTAATGGTTTTAATGAGGCAGGTATGAGGGTTTCTGCACTATGTAGTGGGCGGAATCCATGTTGTTGAGGATGGAGTAGATGATTTTTGTCAATATGGCATTGTAGTTGGAGCTGTATGGCTTTTTCTATGATTTTAGTCAGGAATGGGAGGCTGGCGATAGGTTGGTATGATGCTGGATCTGACATCATGACCGTGACTGTACAGCTTTGGCTCCTTTACATCTCTACAGTACATGTGAACACATTCTACCCCTTCAATATCCACCTGCAGGCATCACCTCATGTCCGTACGTGCCCAGTTTGGATGGCACCTGTGCAGTTGTTATCTGCACATTTGTATGGTGGCTATGTGGCTGGGACAGGTGTGAGTCCCACATGTCTGGTATCAGGCCTTCCAAGTGGCACTGGTGCACATTTTCACGCATAGTTCAAATACGTTGGGGATGGCACTTACAGCACATCAGTGCTACCACCCCATACATCCTCTCCTCATCTGCCATCCTTCCTTCAGTCCATCTATCCACCACTTTGGCTGTGTGCAATCATGTCTTCTTGTGCAAGCTGCTACACCATGACCTACACTGGTACTCTTTTCTGCATTTGGGCTCTTCACACACACCTCTCCTGTGCCTGATCTGCACATCACCACTTCTACTCTGTCCTCCTATCACTGCACACATCCTGCCACTCCTGACTCTGCTGGAGGACACATCTTTCCCATCCTATGCCACACACTGACATTGCGCCATTTTACATTGACACCACCTATGCATTGGTACAGTTGCCTCCCACACGCTCATCCACTTTACTGGCTACCATGTAAAGTGCCGACGGATCTGGCAGGTCCGACATTTCCCACCTGTCCTTCTATCCATCACCTTTCAGATTGACTTTCCTTGCTGCTCCTTTATCCAGCAATAGGATTACAGCTGTTTTCGGACATTAAGGTGCATGCTTGACACCTTAACTTCTGATGTCCCATTAATGCACATTAAATGGCCCATAACAATAATCGATCGTTTATCAGAGTGCAATGTTCAAATATACAAAAAAACTCACTCCATATAATTCCACAAAATTTGCTTCTCAAAAACTGCTTCAATGTTCATTTTCTTTAAACAAACACATCCTACACGGAGAGTCTCAGTAACCACGGGCTCAATACAAAGAGTATAAGATAACATGTATCAAACACCAGCCCTCTTAACATCAATGACCCTCAGTGTAAGCCTGGGCTGACCACCATACACCTGCAATGGCAAATTACTTAACTTTCCAAAAAATGTTGTTTCTCAAATGGGTGACCATCCCATTCCCCAACGCTTCAAATCAGAGCCCACAAAGCGTTTCGTGATGACTCTCGCTTCATCGGGGAAACACCAATCACAACACCGATAGGCACATTAAATGGCCCATAGCACCCTTAACGCCAAAACGCCTCCTACACACCCAGAGCCCTTTTCACATGTAAAACCCCTTATTGCTACCATTAATGTTCGCTAATGCCTGCTCCCTTAACACCCTTTAGTAAACATACCTCTGTGTCTCAAATTTGCATATATAGAACATAGCATGATTAAATTTGCATATGTAGAACATAGCATGAAGAACCATCCCAATATTTATTATTGCCTATTTGCATAAACATCCTGTTCTGAACCTATCATCTAGGAATATGCATTTGGTTCAGAAAATTATATGTGCATAAAGAATCTGCATGAAAATGATTTTAAGCAAATAAAACCTGTGAATTAAAGCATATAAAATGTATTTAAGGGGCCTGTTTACTAAAGTGTGGTAAGCATTTACCATGGGTTTTACTATGTGCTAATCCTTAGTGTGGGCTGCACTAATAGCACATCCTAAAACCAGTGCCATGGTAAAAAAAAAAAAGACTTTAGTACTTAGCATGGGTTGGAACGGAATCAGGATAGATTCGGGGGCAGAGATTGGGCGTGGCCACCAGTGACAGCTAGCAGTCCAGTAGCACAGCTGTTGCCCAAAGGGATTTAAAAAAAATACCTCATGAGGTCAAATTCCATACCCTGATCAATATCCCCCCCACCCACACACACACACTGGACAGCACCTCCTCTGACAAACAGCAATACCCCTCCTGAAGAATACCTCTCCAAACTAGACCCTTATAGTTCAA